>JAESUZ010004044.1:0-600000 GCA_017311185.1 Proteles cristata cristata | reverse complement strand
CTGCAGACGTGGCCGCAGGTGCCATCAGTGTGCGCGGTACATGATGGGGCAGCTGGTGGGAGGTACAGCAAGAACTATATTTAGGTGGCTGGGTCCCAATGTCACCTGTTCTTTGTCACAATCGCACAAAGTCCCACGCTGCACAGGGACTTCTCCAAACAGGAGAGTCTGACTTTCCTCTCTGGCCCTTTAAAACTACCTTTTTGACTCAAGTTCAATTAAGCTGCAAATCATGTCTCACATACTGTACCCATAGTATCTTATTTTCTGTATCTCCAGGAGAATATGCTGGCACCATCTGCCCTCAGGGGTAGGGAGACGTGAGCGAGAAGGAACCCACAAACTTGCATAAGAATTCCCGAAGCACAGGAGAGTTTGTACACATATCAGGCATACATGTTGAGCTTAAATGCTTCTCAAAACTAAATAACCCATCTATATTCTGAACTATATCAGAAACCAGGTCAAAACAAAAGCAAGATCTACCATGGGGCAGTTGGGGGAAAAGTGTGAGTAAAGATAAATTCAGATGTGTCCCAACAGGTATGTTTATTATCATGTAGCAACACTAATATTTCTTCTCTGAGATAAAAATATCAGGAAATTATAATATAATACAGGGAAGCAAGAGACTCTAGTTTTGTTTCATTCTGGAGATAAAGCATAATGGGCTGATTATATTACCTAGACTTGGATGCATCTGAAAGTCAAGGGAGAGGCTATTAGTGGTCATGCTGGGACAAGAAGTCCTAACAAGTGGGTGGACAGCAGCCTACCCAGCAGCCTCACTCACAAATATGTCACCATTTATATACGTTTTTCTTTTACTTTTTTTCCTAAAGGCAAAATGATAGGTTTTTCTATTTCATCAGGAACTACTATTTGCCCTTTGGAGAAGAAAGAAGAAAAAAAGAGACATCAGAAGTCAAAATGGGGCATCTGAGCGGCACAGCTGGTTGAGTAATTTGACAACTTTGGCTACATCATGATCTCACAGTTCATGAGTTCGAGCCCCGCGATGGGCTCTGTGCTGACAGCTCAAAGCCTGGAGCCTGCTTTGGATTCTGTGTCTTCCCCCCAACCCCCCCTCTTTCTCTGCCGCTCCCTACCGCTCACGATCTCTCTTCCTCTGAAAAATAAACATTAAAAAAAAAAATTGTTTAAGGAGTCAAAATAATTTAATCCTTAAAAGATTACTGCAAAGTGTACCTGTAATGTACATGACACAGCCAATCCTTTTACCTGCATAATTTGTATTTACATATAGTAAATTTTCTAAAACTCATCAGGGGACTTTTCCATATTAGTTTTCTAGTGAACCTGATGAGTAAAACTACCCAAAACATTTTTAGGAACTGAAGAAAAACTTAACTCTTCAGTTGGGGATCTGAATCCAAATTAGACAACTACTTGCTCCACGGAAACATTTTCTTAGTATCAACACAACACAAACTACTAAGATAAACAGGGCTTTTATGTTTTCTGGATTTTTTTTGTCTTGCACTTGATTTGCTCTGGTTACGCTGGCTTGATGTTTGAGAGTACAAAGTAATTTATTATAAAAGAAAATGACAAACCTAATTTTTAGCATATTAACAATCTGTTTTTAAAACTTATGAATTTTGAAGCATCTGGCACAGATAACTTATCTCTTATTAAAAAAATAATTAAGGGGCACCTGAATGGCTCAGTTGGCTAAGCATCAACTTCAGCTCAGGTCATGATCTCATGGTTCATGAGTTCGAGCCCCACATCATCGGGCTCTGTGCTGACAGCTCAGAGCCTAGAGCCTGCTTCAGATTCTAGGTCTCCCTCCCTCAAAAATGAATAAACATTAACAAAAATTTTTTTTAATAAAAAAATAATTAAGTTATCACTTGAGGAAAAACCTCCTACCTGCCAGGCACTTTATCTCTATGTTCTCAATCTTGATCAGTAATCCTGCAAGGTAACTGTTAGGTTTCTACCTTTTATCCTTGAAGAGGTCAGGAGCCTGGTGAAAACCCAGACAGTTGAATATCTATGCTAGGACCCAAGACTAAAATCCTGGCTGTGACTCTAGGTGAATCTCAAAGTGGAGATTCTAATAATCTGCCTATCTCCGCAAAACAAGACAACGCCTGACAGAGGTGTACAGCTAAAGAGAAGGAACAGAATTGTGACCGCTGCAGAAGAAAAGAGACTTAAAATCCTATGTGAGCTCACCATGCCCTCTATTATGATCTTACCGT
Organism: Proteles cristata cristata; assembly: GCA_017311185.1. NCBI lineage: Eukaryota > Metazoa > Chordata > Mammalia > Carnivora > Hyaenidae > Proteles > Proteles cristata. The sequence continues at coordinate 597,769 of JAESUZ010004044.1, read as the reverse complement.
GTCTTTCCTGCCTGACTAAAACACCAAACAATTCTCTCTCCCCTCCTGCACACCAACCAAATCAACCCTTGTGCGCGCGCACGCACACACACACACACACACACACACACACACACACACACACACACACTCAGTTTCATTACGACCCTGAGGATGGTATTTTTGTGACCTAAGATTCCAGTGGCTTATGGCTGGGATGCAGAGGCTTCTACTTAATTAAATGTCCTCACTGGTTTAATCTCCCAAACATTAAACCCCTAAACCACAACAAAGGAAGATCTTCTCTGGTGTGCAGTAATAATCTTTAAGGACCCATCCAGTCATCAGATTTATCAAAAGAAACTCAAGTTCTCCCTGCTGAAATTATTCCCTCTCTTCCTTCATCTGACCTTCTTTTTGTTTTTAATCTTTGGGGGGGAAAGTTTGCCACACTGCAGCTCTGTGATTTGATCCCAGCCACAAAGTGGAAATCCACTCCACTCACCTCATCTTTGGTAACATCCAGCATATTCAGACCACTACTCAGCTACCGTTCTTCATCTCTTTTTTCGGACCGGATGACTGAGACCAACACACAGTTAGGAGGCCTCTGAATGCTAACCCAGTAGGAAGATACCAGTTTCTGCTCATTCCTTCTTTGCCCCATCTTGGTTTGTGAAAGTCCTTAACACCAGGTGAAACTGAAGGCCCTCTCTCCCATCACAACTTAAAGAACTAAAAGTATTACCTCTGAATGCTATGGGGAGCTTTTATTTTTTTATAAATTAAAAAAAAAATTTTAACATTTATTCATTTTTGAGAGACGGAGACAGAGCATGAATGGGGGAGAGGCAGAGAGAGAGGGAGACACAGAATCCGAAGCAGGCTCCGGGCTCTGGGCTGTCAGCACAGAGCCCGATGCAGGACTCTAAACCCACGAACCGTAAGATCATGACCTGAACCAAAGTCAGACAGACACTCAACTGACTGAGCCACCCAGGTACCCCTATGCGGAGCTTTTAAAAGGGCAACAAAAACCAGGGAACACAGGAATTTGCAACTTACTGTCAATGACCCACTGACTCATTCACCTTTTGTGCCAATTTAATTTGTATCTGACTGGACAGTTAGGACTACACAAACTTAAACTTCATGAGCCTACTGAGATGACAGAAGGGCCTCTGGCTTGTCACTGAGGGTCTTCCTCTGGGCCAGAGAACTTCATAAGACTCTATATGAGAACCAGCGGACAGTCACAGGTCTGGACTTGTGTCCTGCCTGACTTACATCAGCTACTATTGTTTGGAACTAGAGAAGTCCCTTATGTTTTTAATTAGACAGAATCATCCATCTTTTGCATGGTTTAAGAAGTCAATGGTGATATTTTTGGCATTCTTGAGGCAGTTATAGTCTCTAAAAGACAATCTACCTAGTAAAACTGAAGACACTCTAGACAAAGTGATCAAAACTTTGCATCCTGCCTGAAGACAGTCAGCAGAGAAAATCACTCCATGAGTTACTCCACTTCCTTTACAGGGTGAGTGACTTTGGAAAGGAACGGCTCACTGAGCACCAAGCCCACCGCCTGTTTGATGACGCACATGATGAGCCGCCGTCTGACAGCCTCTCCAGAGTCAGGTGTGGCAGGGTGGTGGCGCTCTGGGCGGGGGGACATGGGCAGGAAGAATGTGCTCTTCTCTCCAGGCCTCGGCACAGGGACACTTCTCACAGGAGTCCCCACTGGGGCCTCACAATGACCTAAGGCAGACGCGCACAGCCATGTATGGAAGACGGCAGGCAGACAAGACAGAACAAACTCGATTCCTCCAGCACTGGAGGAAAACCACTCATCAGTCAGGACTACCAGGGAACAAGAAATAAACTTCTATCATATGTGAGCTGTTAGACATGTGGGAGGGTTCTTCTAGCAGCTGACATTACGCTAACCAAATAAATTTACTGGGCAACTCTAGATCAAGGTTAGGTTGACTTGGAATGGACGTTCTAGAATTAGTGACTCAGGCAAGAATAGGACATACTGGATGGAATCTCTAAATATGTACAGTGAACACCGTGTTTGGCCACAATAAAGCAATCTATTCCAGTAAAGATTTTGCTGGAGAACTGAGGTTGAAAAGATACTTTTGAACCACTGATCCTTTATTTCCATAGTTAACTATCAGCTGGCATAAATCACTAATAATTTGTGAGAATCTTCAACCCTTCCTCTTCCAAGGGTACCATAATTCATGTTAAAATACAACACCAGCATGCCACATGAACCCAACTTTGAATTTACTATAAAACTACTGCTGAAGTTATTCCACGAAGGATAGTATGTGATACAGCAGACAGAGTTCAAGTTGAGTTTCTTTAGCTGTTTGGTTTTTCTCAATAGAAATTAAGATCAAGAAAATCTTTGCTTTTCCGTATGGAAGTCACATGTGTTCTCCTGGATGAGAATCAACACAGAGAGCTTCTCTTCCTGCCCTGTCAAGACCCAAAATGGATGCACACCCCACACAGTGTTCACTGTCATCACTGGGGTCCTTCTTCCTCCTTGCTTTGACCTCAGTGACTATGTCCTTCACTGCAAGATTACTTCAGAAATGAGGTATGAATAAACTCAATACATTAAGGAAGGAAAAGAACACTCATTAAGTACCTACAACATGCCAGGTTATTTTTACATGGACTTAATACCATTTACTCTTTGCAACGATGAGCTATATATATCATAATTTTCCATTTTACAAACGAGGAAGCAGAGAATGTTTAAAAAAACAAACTTGCTCAAGGCCATACACAAAGACAAGATACAAGTCCAAGGCATAGGACTCCAAAACAATCTTTCCATTCAAACTGCTACATTGACCTATGACCAACCTCTGGGCCATCCTTTGCCATCTGACCAACGATATATTGCCAAAATAAGAAGGCTGGATCACCACTCCATTATTTATTTCGTTAAATATTCATTTTAAGTGAATCGATGGTTCTCAAGATGGCCTCCTTCTACTCATACCTCATTATCACATTTCCACAAAATCAAAGCATGTACTATCCCTTCGGACAACACAGTAGGGTGCAGGCTCGCCCATGGAGATTTTAGAGGACACACCCAGGTCAGGAGGAAGCACAACCACACATGGTCGGGGCTCACTGCTACCTCAGGAAGTAGCTCTTTCTACCTATGAAGCATTAGTTTCCCCAAGAGTTATTTTAGAATCGCTGTTCACCAAGTCTTACAGATTTCCAAAACTCCATCTGGGAAGCTACTACATCGCTAAGGTCAGTGAAACAGGCACTGGTCAAGGAACCTGAAACACAAGCGACAGTGTTACACTTTCTCAGTGGGAAACACGAGTGCCCCACGAGGTCTACAACGGTTCCGTGCAAACTAGAAAACCGCCTTTAATGCTCCTTTCTTACTTACAGAACTAGGTGAAACCAAGGACAATTTGCAGTGTTTTATCACAACTCCTGTAAGTAATTATTTACTTTCCTAGAATTCTTCGAAGTCAAATACAGATAAAGGGACTCACAAAACCTTATCAGTTCCAGCAGTTTTTTAAAAACAGCATTAAATTATAATTGGTAAGTGAGACTATCAAAAGGCTAATATTCTTAGGTTGGCAGTTTTCACAATAAACCAGGCCAAAATTAGGTAAATTTGCGGTTGTCATAATACCTTCCTAATAAATGTGCCTCTGATGGCCGAATCCTGCTCAGAAATACACTTTCTTGTTTGAAAGGGAATTTCAACAAAACACTTTAACCAGAATATATTTCAATAGGTGACATTTAAGATGATCAAACTACCAAAGCCAAGGTCTTTTCACTGCTAAGGTCAGAACATTTCTCCTTCCCCTGAAAGCCTGCTGTGCTACGGACATCCTTCGCGTACACCGCTCCAGTTCAGTCAAGGGCTGCGTCACAGAAAATCGCGTTCCTATTTTCAGGCCTTACCTTCAGGTAGGATCCGTAATATTTGGTTACATATGGGCTGTCACACTGACTCAGCACTGTGATTTCTTGTTGAATGTCCTCTATCTCATCTTCAGCTTCTTCCAGATCAATGATTTTTATGGCAACCACTTTCTGAGTCCGAAGGTCAATGCCTTTGAACACCTCACCGAAAGAGCCCTTTCCAATTTTCTCCAGTTTTGTAAAAAGCTCTTCTGGATCCGCTTTCAGGTTCTGTAGGAGAGAAGGACAAGAAGGGAAACGTCAATAACTCACGGTATGAAGACTGATTTTTCCTTTCACTCATAACATACAGAACTCAGTCTTCCAAGGACTGATCCATTTTCTTCAGGGTCACGCTGGCTGTGACCACAGTTCTTCACATTCAGGACACACATGTTTCTAAGCTTCACCTCTATGAAACACGGCAAGTGCACATATAAGAATAATCAGATTATAAAAACTGGGAAAGGGTCCAGTATTTGCATGATTAAATAAAAACCCAACATTTATTTGAACATGTTATAATATATGGATTTATTGAAAAACACTCCTGTGTAAGCAAATATTCCACTTTTCTCCCTTCCTTTCCCCCGCTCAAAATTTCTAAGTGCAGGTTGGTATATACTGAGCACAGGCTAAGTAGTACTTAATTGTTTCCTAAGAGGCCATGTTTTAAAGTCCAACAAAAACAGTCCTATGCATCTTCACTTACAGCCTCAATATTTTAACCAGATCCCAGAAAACAATAAGAACCTGTTTTCTTGTGTCTTGTTAACATCACCTCCCTGAAATCGCTACAAACGTTCCTAACCACCAACACAATTACATGAACACAGCGTACATTTCCAAGGGGCCCAGATGCAGGGACTCGGACCCCCATCCTAATGGCTTCCTGACCACAGAGGTGGGAGCGGCCCAGATGCAGGGACTCGGACCCCCATCCTAATGGCTTCCTGACCACAGAGGTGGGAGCGGCCCAGATGCAGGGACTCGGACCCCCATCCTAATGGCTTCCTGACCACAGAGGTGGGAGCGGCCCAGATGCAGGGACTCGGACCCCCATCCTAATGGCTTCCTGACCACAGAGGTGGGAGCGGCCCAGATGCAGGGACTCGGACCCCCATCCTAATGGCTTCCTGACCACAGAGGTGGGAGCGGCCCAGATGCAGGGACTCGGACCCCCATCCTAATGGCTTCCTGACCACAGAGGTGGGAGCGGCCCAGATGCAGGGACTCGGACCCCCATCCTAATGGCTTCCTGACCACAGAGGTGGGAGCGGCCCAGATGCAGGGACTCGGACCCCCATCCTAATGGCTTCCTGACCACAGAGGTGGGAGCGGCCCAGATGCAGGGACTCGGACCCCCATCCTAATGGCTTCCTGACCACAGGTGGGAGCAGCAGTTCTCAACGGGCAACACCCTGCCATCCCCAGAGGGCGTCTGGAAATGGGAGGAGGGCGTCTGGAAATGGGAGGAGGGCGTGTGTTTGTCACAAACTGAGGGGCGAGGCTGACACTCAGCAAGGAGACCTGGGGATGCCACACATCTCGGCACAAGGAACTGCCTACTGGCACCACCTGAAACCCCACACGGGGGCAGAGGACGGGGGCACCGCCACCACACACCCCTCCCCTCAGAAACACTGGATGTGACCAGGAAGACGCCAGGCCCTCAAAGCCTCCCAGTCTGTGTACGAAACTGAAATATGGAAAAGGGAGTAAGGATGGGAAAGGAGGAGGGCTGAAAAGGAGGGCAAGTAACGGGCACAAGGGGAGGAGATATGGCAGGGGGGAGTAAGAAGGGGAGAGACCAGAATCACAGCCATTCCGGTGTCAGACGAGCTCCGTGGGCTCACCGGGCGCTCACCGCTAACCTGCCCTCAGGGTGAAACACACAGAGTCCCGAGCAGAGCGTCACCAGGAAGTGGTGAAGGCCAGCCCCCCACGTGGGGGCCGCTGTGGGCCCCGCGGAAATCACGTACCCCAGTAACGCATGGGCAAACCAACCGTCATGGGTGGTCTTGGGACGCCAGAGACCCCGTTCCTGAGACTGCACACCAAATGCTGTAAAAGCTCACAAAACCCACCAGCCCTAGCGCGCCCCCCCCCACCCGCCGTCTGCAAGCCCCTTCCTTCCCCTACCTGCTTCCCTCCAGGATGAGAGGGGGTGACCCTCCTCTTCCTCAAGGCCAATCCCGAACGCTGAGCTTTTGAGTCCATCCTTCTGTCCCCCAGGATGTGGCTTCATCAGTAGTACCCCCTTCGCCGCTCCCTCTTCCATTCAGCTCTCTCTACAGACCCTTTGTCCTTGGCCGACCACTCCGGTTTCTCCCATTTAAAACAAAAACAAAACCAAAACACCTGGCTTCCCGGACTACCCGGTCACCTTCCTCCTCCACTCTCTCCCCCCTTGAGAGTTCCCGGCAAGTCCCCGGGCCAGTCAGGCGCCCCGCCCTCACAGGTCACCGCAGCAGTCTGGCTCCGGCTCGGGCTCCGGCGCCGCAGTGCCCGATCTGATCCTCCTCCACGAAGCCCTCCCCTGGTGACTTTCCAGTCCCCTGGCACCTAAACCCTGCCTTCCACTGGCCTCCTCCCCAGGCCCTGGTCCCAGAGGAGTCTTCCCAGACGCGACCCGAGCGGCCCAATCACCGGTGTTCTCCCCACAGCTCCTCGCTGGCCTCCTCGCCCTTCTCTGCTCATTCTCCCCGTACAGTTTCCTGGTTTGGGACCAGGTTCCTCAAACCCGCCTGGTCAGAGTCACCCGGGACGCTTGGGAGATCCCGAAACATCCTCAGTCATCCGTGGGGGCAGGAGAGCACAATCCGTATTTTTAGAAGACCCTAAGTGATTCCGAGGACTAGCCGCCTTTAAGGAAAACCTGCTTTTAAACTACGTGTATGGTGGTAACTTTCAAATTGCTAGCGCCAGCCTTGCCTTTTGAATTTTAATTCCTCCGATCAATCACTTGCCAGATATATATCTCTACCTGGACATCTCAAGTGCAACATACATGAACCGAACGGGTCATGCCCTGCTGCAGTGGCCGTCCTCCAGAGCACCGGCTCCTTCAGCAGACCAGACACTGAGCGGACTCAGGGGCCACGTCTCACTCCTGTACACACGTGCCTGGGCACGATGACTGCTGGCCAATAAACGTCCCCTGAGCAGTAAGAAAGCCCCAGCCTTAAACTGACACAAACACAATCCGGGGGGTAGACACTACAAAGACTACCCTAATTCGGAGGGACAGAGAGTCCAGCAAGCGCGGGGAGGGCACATCTCCGGCTTGCAAGCATGAGGAGGCAGCAGTAAGAATCTGCAGGAATAGGGGCGCCTGGAAGGCTCATGTAAGTAGCGGACTTTAGCTCCGATCAGGATCTCACGGTTGGGGAGTTTGAGCCTCGCGTCAGGCTCTGTGCTCACAGCTCAGAGCTTACAGCCTGCTTTGGATTCTGTGTCTCCCTCTCTTTCTGCCCCTCCCCCGCTGACACACACACACTCTCTCTCTCTCTCTCTAAAAAATTAACCAACATTAAAAAAAAATTTTTTTAAAGAATTTGCAGGAGCAGTGATTCCCAAGTCTTAGGGGCACGTGGGGGGCCTGCTGGAGCACAGACTGCCTGGCCCCACCCCGGAATTCGGGTTCAGCAAATCCGGTGTGGGGCCCAAGAATCAGAGTGTCCAGGTGATACGGACGCTGTGGGTCCGGGGGCCACACTTTGAGACCCACCGTGTTCAGGACATCCGGGGAGAGCAGCAGAGAGGCCCTATGCGCTGACGCGCCGCGGGGCTAACTAACTTGACACCCTTGGCTAACTCTCCCACCCCCAGACTAAGGAAAAACAGTGACATTTCCTTTTCGAGAAGTAATAGAAAATGAAGCCAACAAAAACGTACCCGAACTCCTACAATGTTGGAGACGAGAGCGTGGGAGCCTACTACCAAATAACCAAACAGCTCCTCACACGTCTGTGCGTCCACGCCCGCGGGCGCCGTGACTGGCACTGCTCCCAGCAGGAGAGGGCCCACACCCCCGCCCCCGGCACCCGGGCGGGTCCAGGCGCGTGTTCCAGCGACAGATAGTGGCCATTTCTACACCAAGGCGCCAAAAGGGCCGGCGAGGCTGGGAACGGAGGCGTGTGGGAGGGACCTGCTTCAGCCTCTGCACACAGCCCAGCTCAGATCACCGTCCAGCCTCCAGCCTCAGTCCCGGCCACCTGCTCGCCCCAGCAGAGGCCGGCCACTGCCCGGTCAACCCACAGAATCACGAGACACAATAAATTTGTTTCAAATCACCCGGCTCTGGTGGGCTGCTTACTCACCACCAACGACCGACCCACAACTGATGCCCGGACGGCAGGTGCTGGGCTAGACCCCAGAGCTGCTGAGGGCCGCTTACTGCTGTTCGCTCACTACTCCCGCTCCGCCCCGTTTGAACAGGACCACGGCTGCAGTTACCCAGTTCCCACCTTGCATGCTTGTCTGTCTGTTTCGGGGAGGTGTCTTTTCAATTTACAGCTCTCTGAATCAAGAAGAGCCAGACTAGGGGCATCTGGGTGGCTCAGTCGGTTAAGTGTCCAACTTCAGCTCGGGTCATGACCTCACAGCTTGTGTTCGGATTCTGTGTCTCCCTGACTCTCTGCCCCTCCCCTGCTTGTGCGTGCTCTCTCACCCGCTCTCTTTCTTGCTCTCTCTCTCCAAAATAAACATTTAAAAAAAGAAAAAAGGAAGAGTGAAAACAGGAAAGGAGTGCGTCCTGCAGGCGTGAGGGACATGAATCCTTAGGGACAGAAGGCAAGCAGGTAGATTATTATAATAACTCCATCCCCCTATGTCCACACCCAAGGTCACTGCACCCCTTACTCCCACCAAGAGGTGGCTCGAACCGGGACTGGCCTTGAGCATTTCCTGTATTGCCGGGCCAGTTCCAAAGCTAAACCCTAATGGGCCCCACAGCATTTGCGTGGCCCTCCTGCAATGCCTCCGCGGGCCCAGAAACGGGCCTGGGCCAGCCGGCGGAAGACATCACATGGAGAAGAACTAAGTCACTGGTCACACACCCAGGCCAACTGCGGCCGGCACTTCTCCAGCTGACCACGGCACGTGAATGAGCCCAGAGGAGACCTGCAGGACCCCACTCCACGCCGAGAATCAGGAGAAACACTAAATCATCACTGCTGAGGGGTCCAAAGCTCTAGGGTGATGTCACACAACAGGTGACAAAGGCAACAGAAATCACAGAGCACTGCAGGAGAAAAGTGACTGTCGGGGGGGGCGGGGGGCGGTGGCGAGGAAGCAGATGCAGATGGATGTTCTATACTCCGAAGGAGGGTTTCATTTTAACAAACTGCCCAATCTGCCTTTGGCCAGGCGTGAGACACTGTTCACGCTGCGCTCCGACCACCTTCCCCCAAGCCCGGACCCATCAAGTTGGAGGCAGCAGCGTTGCTCACACCTGCTCGAGTGCAGTGTGTCATTCCCCACCCTCCGCCACGGTGTCAGCAGATGTAAGCCAGGGATGGAGGGAGACATCTGCTAACTCAGGGACAGCAGGGGACTGCACGAGCCGGGTCTCTTGCCCTTTGGCAATTCATTATCATGCAATCAGAAGAAAATCAGGGCCAACGATGGCCTCTCTGAAAAAGTAACTTTAGACTGTTACCAGAATCTGTTCTATGAGCGAAGCGGATTTCCTGGGTAGAACAGGTGTCCACTCTGCCGGCCATCGGAGGACTTTCTGTCCTGAAAGTTTTGTGATGAATGCACCAGCCTTCATCCCAGACGAGGAAGGCCTGCCAGAGCCTCACCCCGCCTATGCCCCCTGCCTGACGGGCAGCAGGACCCCCGCTGCTAGGGTCCCAGCCAGGTCCCAACAGGAGCCAGGACACGCGGTCGCGCAGCCTTCTCTGAAGCAGGGGAAGGTTGGGACTCTTCTGCCAGCACTCGCCTCTCCTGGATCAACATGGCTGGGGGGCCAGGAGCCCCAATGGGGTCCTGCCTGCACAGAAACACCCCACCCCTGAGCTCCTGGGCTCGTCACTCAGGAAGACCAATCAGGTGCGCCCCCTGCAAATGCCCAACCATGCTGCTGACCCAGGGACCCTCGTTCTGAGGCAACGAAGGAAGGGAGGCTTCTTCTGATGGAAGAACAGGACTCGCTCACATGTCTACGAAAACTCTAGGCCCCCGTTAGCTGCTCAGCATCTACAAGCCTTTGTTTCCTCCTGAGTGAGGGGTCAAAGGGATAGAAAAATAACAGAAATGACAGCGTCTCCAGAAAAAACCTCTACTGTGACTCGTGGAGAGTGTGAGGCCTGCCCTGAGGGTCCCCAAGCACCGAGGGCTCTTCTCCAGCCCCCCGGAGTCCTCCACCGCTACATCCAGAAACGTCCAGGAAACGACACTTGGATTCCACTTCTGGCTGCTTTATGCCCTTGCCCAGCACCCTTCCTTCCTAACAACACCAGGCCGCCTGTGTCAGTAAACCTCGGCTAAACCCTGGACCTGCCTGTGTACTCATGCCCCGGCTTGCCTATTCTTAATTACAATATCTAGGGAAACCAGAGCTTTGGTTATACATCATCATATCAAGGTCAGGATCCCTAAGAACGGACCAAAATAACTAGAAGACGCATTCTCTCAGATGCAAGGCTCGGGCACAAGTCTGGAGTCTAAAAATGCCCCAAAGCCCTACCCCTCAGGCTCAAGGACTATTGGAAGAGCCAAAAAGCCACTGAGGAAAGAGCCCCAAGTGAATCCAGGATAATGGTCTCACAGAAGTTTCTCACTGATTAAGTTCTGGAAGCTTCCGGGTGACCGGCTACCCCAAAAGCAGCCCTGCTTGTAACGAACAAACACGTGCACCGCAGTGTCGCACTGCCGCCCCACACAGTGCAGGGAGGCCACCAGCACCTTCGAGGCCTCCCTGGAAAGAAAGTTCATGCCAGGACTCGGGAAACTGCAGGGCTGGGTCCTTCTGGAGCTCAGGCTTCTGCAGCAATTCACTGAATTCCATAATCCCGAGAGAATTCATTAAAATAGTTATATGGTGACAAGTATTTTGTATTTTTAAGCCTGAATAACTATTGCTGTTTTACTTGGATGGTTTCTGGCACCGAAACAAGCATCTGGCGTCACTAATCAACTTTCCAAGCTCCTTGGCTTCAGATGGGCCGCTCGCACAGCAGCCGCGCGGACTACACCGCTCTGGGTCAGAGCCAAGCTTTTCTCTTTGTTTCTCCAGGAGAAAAAGGAGCCAAGTTTGAGGTGTTTGACGCTCCTTGTCACCTTGCTGCCCCTGCAGCGACAGAGAGGAATGCTGGATGGTGGGGGAGGAGTTAGTGGCAGGCGTGTCGCGTCCCGGCCTCTGGACTGGACAAGCATCTGTCCCACAGTTGAGCTCAGCCTCGGAGTCCCGTCCCCCCACCCCCGCCTACCCCACCCCGGGCAGCCACCAGGGCAGCCGACGGGCACACCGCTGCACCGAGGTACCCACCAGATGCATCCCGCCCCCAGGGCACCTCCGCCCTAGCTGCTCGCCATCACTTTCCTTCCCTGCCTGCCTGGCAGGCCACCCCAGGCTCCAGTGTCACGAGAGTCACAAGTGTGGCCGTCTACCGTTTCCACAGCTGCAGATCCGGCACCCCGGGTCCTCTCCCACCCACCCCCCTCCAAACTGCGCCCATCACCCTCTGAGCCGTCTCTCTGGGCAGAGCCCCTGCCTGACTCGCCAGCAGGTACGCCCCCCACCAAACCACTACGGGACCTTCAAACACCTGCTGGCGGGTTTCAGCCTCAAATCCCACGGTCTTCCTTCGCTGCTGAGAACAGCTGGCGACAGTGCGTCACCTGGAGACCGAAGTCACACTCAACTGTGAAATCTAAACCCCACGGCTCCTTCCTCAGCCCACTTTCTGCCCCCAGCCCCGCTGATGCTCTGGACGCCCACCTTCTCAACACAGTCTGCAAGCACCAGGGGCTGTAGGGTGATTCCACGTGCGGCGTGTTCTCGGAAGTGACAGCACTGAGAGCGGCGGAGAACCGCCGGGGAAGGGCTGACAGGAGGACTCTCTGTCCTCCTGCAACAGTCCCGCATCATGACTGTGGTGATCAAACTTCACAGAACTATGCACCCCCAAAAATCAGTCCAAGCAAAACCCGGTGAAGCAGGCCCGCATTAGGTGTGCACCCAAGCGACAGCACTGTGGCAACAACCAGCTGGCTTTATGCCAGAAGATATGGTCACCGGGGAAAGCCAAGTGAAGGGGATGCACCGGAACTACACAGCATTTTTCGTAACTTCTTGCCAGTCTTAAATGATTTAAAATTAACTATTAAAAATTCTTAAAATACTGGAGAAGGGGAAAAAAAAACCCAGTCTCCACCTTGTGTCTTTCTACCCCTTCCTTCTTGTGCCCTAGAGCGGCCACTGTTACTTTGAGGCTCTAGGCAGGGAATTCCCACTCACTGCTCTGTGTCACTCTAACCCGACCGCTCCCTGGGCAAAGGCAGCGGCTCCAATCTCCTCGTCCGGGGAGCGTATTTTGTCTATGCTGTGGGTTGAAAACTGTATTAACACTTTACAGGTTGTTTTCCCGCTCAAGGCTGTGATCAACCACTGAAGAATATATCTTATAATCCTGCCAACCTAACCCAGCCAAGAGATGAGCACCAAGGCCACATCCAAACGTGCTTAGAAAGCAGCCTCAGACCCACTCCACCACTCAGAAAGCCCAGCCCAAATCCAGAGCATTACACGTAGGCACTAAAATCACACCTGGTGTGCACGGGACAGGTGCTTGCTCTCATTTTGCAAAATCTCTCATGTGGGGCAGCAGCTATCGAAGATCTGGAGAGAGGAGACCCGTAATAAATGACTGGATATGCATCTGATACCGATACTGTCCTTCCTAAAACGTAAACTATCTGCCAAAAGCTATGGTTTCTAGGGGGCCAGAAGCAGGTGGGAGGCCAAACACAGCAGTTCACATCTCTGCCCTGCCAAATTACTAGCCAGTAACCGACCACCAGAGCCTGTTTCCACATCTGTAAAATGAGGCAATACTACACTTTTTAGGGTACTGAGAAGATAAAGGAACCTAAGGAAAACTCCTTATATGACATGTGAACAGTAAGTACTTAAGAGAAACTAACTTTTGTGATCGTGATTTGGGGTCGTTACTACCAAGCTACTCTTTCTAACAATTCTTGGTCACAGCTCAGTAGTTTCTTAGAGGCCTTTCACTTGAACTAGAGACAGAAGTGAAGCCCAGATCCCCTACTTCACAGTCCAGGGCACAGTCCACTGCACTATCCTAAATCAGCTAAAATAACGAGTCCTCTCCTTCTTCAGGAAAAGGGACGAGGGGAAGTCTAGGAGGCCTGAGGGGGCATGGTCAGAAAGAGAGAAGGAAACATCTTCTCTCTTTGAAGAAGATGGTCCTAAGGTGCGAGGCCAGCCCTCTGAAGCCATGTGTGGTGGAGGCCACGTGTGGTGCAGGTCAGCGAACCACTGACCACGGAGGCCAGAGGGTCCAGCTGCCTGGGGAGTGGGGTAGCACATGGTCCCTGGAGAGCCCTGGGCCATTGATGCAATGTCGCCACCTTGAATTAAAAGGCTCTGAGGAAAGGGGTGCTGGTTAAGTGTCACTGGACTCCTCATTTCAGCTCAGGTCATGATTTCATGGGTTTGTGAGTTTGAGCCCCCGCGTCAAGCTCTGCACCATCAGTGGGGATGGTACTGGGGATTCTCTGTCTCCCCCTCTCTCTGCCCTTCCCCACTCACAATCAATGTCTCTCTCTCTCTCTCTCTCTCTCTCTCTCAAAAAAAATAAAAATAAAAACATTAGAAGGGTGCCTGGGTGGCTCAGTCGGTTAAGCATGTGACTTAGGTCAGGTCATGATCTCGCGGTTCATGGGTTCAAGCCCCACATGGGGCTCTGTGCTGACAGCTCCGAGCCTGAAGCCTGCTTCGGTTTCTGTGTCTCCCTTGCTCTGCCTCTTCCCCGCCTCAGGTTGCATCAATCTCTCAAAAATGAATACACATTAAAAAAATTGTTTAACAAAATAAGCATTAAAAGGCTCTGAGGTCTAAGAAATGATGCTAGGCACTAAAAACAAGGAGAACCTTCTAAGACCTTAAGTTCCCTACAATGGTGGCTACTAAATCCCATAAAATGGACACCCTAGAAGGCTGGCTCTGCTCCAGTCAGTCTCAGGAGAAGGGACTCAAAGTTAGATGAGCTTAAGGAACTTTAAACGGAAAAGGACAATTACCACAAGGCATGAAGGACACAAGAGGCACTGCCCGGGGGCGGGGGGGGCGGGGCACAGCATGCCCCGGGAGCTCATCAACGGGTTCATGCGGCTCCCAGACAGAAACGTACTTTCAGGCAATTTAGGAGACCTTCTACTAACGATTCCTGAGCACAGAGTTGAACCTAAGAGACTGTCTTCCAAAACAATCTGCAGAAGATTCAAACCTAAAGAGGAACCAAATTCCCGGAGTTCCGGGCCTCACCCCATTTCACAGATCAGCTGAAAGCTGCAGTCCCAGGCGGTGGCTGTGAAACTTTGGTCTCGGATGTGCCCTGGGCAGAATGAAGCCCTAAGAAATACTAAGCACCCACTCTGGGGCGCCCGGGTGGCTCACTTGGTTGAGCGTTCAACTTCGGCCCAGGTCATGATCTCCTATTTCTTGAGTTCAAGCCCCACATCAGGCTCACTGCTGTCAGCGTAAAGCCTGCTTCAGATCCTCTGCCCCACCCACCACCTCTCTCTAATGAATTTTAAAAAAATTTTAGGGGCGTCTGGGTGGCTCAGTCAGTTGAGTGTCTGACTTCAGCTCAGGTCATGATCTCACAGTTCGTGGGTTTGAGCCCTGTGTCAGGCTCTGTGCTGGCAGCTCAGAGCCTGGAGCCTGCTTAAGATTCTGTCTCTCTGCCCCTCCCCTGGCTCATGCCCTGTCTCGCTCTTTTTTTTTTTTTTTTTTTTAATTTTTTTAATGTTTTATTTGTTTCTAGGAGAGAGAGACAGCATGAGCAGGGGAGGGTCAGAGAAAGAGGGAGTCACAGACTCGGAAACAGGCTCCAGACTCTGAGCTGGCAGTCAGCACAGAGCCCGACGCGGGGCTCAAACCCACGAACCGCGAGATCATAACCTAAGCGAAAGTCGGACGCTTAACCGACTAAGCCACCCAAGGCGCCCGTGTCTCGCTCTGTTTCTTAATAAAAAATGTTAACAAAAATTTGGGGTGGGGGGCACCTGAGTGGCTCAGTCGGGTAAGCGTCCAACTTCAGCTCAGGTCATGATCTCAGGGTCTGTGGGTTCGAGTCCCATATCAGGCTCTGTGCTGACAACCTGGAGCCTGGAGGCTGCTTCACATTCTGTGTCTCCCTCTCTCTCTGCCTCTGCGAGCACTCTCTCTCTCCCTCTCAAAAATAAACACTAAAAAAAATTTTTTTTAATTCTATTTTTAATTTTTTAAAATAAAAATTAAGTACCCAACCCTGGAGGAGGTATCCCCGCCGGTGTGCAGCGGTCACGTGATTTGCCAAGGACACAGGGTATGTGACAAACCCTGAACTGAAACTCAAGGCCACCTGAATCCAAAGTTTGAGCACATCCATCCCCGCCTCCCAAGCTCTGGCGGCAAAATACCGAGAGCACAAAATAAGAATCAAAAGACGGGGATGGTCCCACTGCAACAATGCTACTCCATGACCTTGAGCAAGTTCTTCACTTCTCAGTAAAACGGCATGGTGATGCTTCAAGTATTTATGACCTCGCCACTATGTCAGAGGATCAAATGAGCCTAAGTAACAGAGAAAAGGCAGCACACTGGTGGCTGACTTGCTACCTTTGCTGGAGCTGGTGTGGACAGTCTGCAAGCTCATCTAAGAACGAGTGAGGTCATCCTGACACTGCTCAATTTTGGATGTTTTTAGAAATCACTGAAACACTGGCCAAAACACTTACTGAAATCATACCACTTATAACACCAGGCCACACGGTCCCAAAGAGAGATTTACGAACGGTTATGTGTAAGTATGGCTTAACTCTACACGCCTATTTTTTAGTACAAACCATTCTTCTCATAAATGAGACATCTTAAAGCTAACTGCCAGCAAATAAAATGCCCTGAATACCTGTCTCCTTAGATTAATCTGTTACATTTCAAGAGGCCTTCTGCACTGAGAGTAACGTGTGAATCTGTCTATTTAAATACATTAACCTGCAAAGGCTTTCTCCCTTGTATCAAATTTAAAGCTCATTCTTTATTGGGGTCTTACCCATGCCTCCCTTTCTTTAAAAAAAAAAAAAACAAAGCTGCCCTTTTCTGAAATGCACACAGGAATATAAACATACAAAGTCTCTATAACATCTATAACCCCCCTTTATCCCCCAAAAAAACACCCCAAAAAAGCCAATGCCTTTTCATGAGTATTTTCCCAGAAATCCTGTTACCAGAAATCTCTGCGGTGTCTGAATCCCCTTCGATTCTGGGAGTGGAAGCAGCAAAGAAACTTGGCGGTACACGCCTGGCCTGCTCCCTTGCCTGGGAAGCCCCCCGCGCACTGCTGGGAAGCGTGTCCTGGCTCAGGGAACTGAATCGTCACACATTAGTACACGCCCCACCCCCCCCCAACAATCGATCACAGGGCCTCCCCCTGCAGCCAACCCCAGCCGCCCTCTGACACCAACAGAACAACGGAAATTGGAGCTCCTCGCTCCGAGTCGGTAAAGAAGCCGCCGGTCAGGGCTCTGACCAGTGCTGATTCAGGGCACCAGGCTCCTCAGCAGGAGAAGAGAGAAATGTGCACAACGGTGTCCTACTTAAGTAACGGGTGGTGGCCGGAAGGAATGGCTCACCACCCAGTGGGGTCCAAGATGGCCTCAGCCTCCTTCAGAAGGGAGCAAAAGCCACACCGACCAGGACACAGGGCCAGGAGAGCAGGTGGAGACGCACGCGAAGACGACGGCCGACCCCCCCCTTCCCCCCCGAGCCCATGTGAGCCACAGGCAGGGGCCCTCCCGACCCCAGCAGGGGCTGCACGCCAGCACCACCCCAGCAGGAGAAATCCAAATCTCTGGGGAGGGGACCCCAGCTCCAGCAGTTGTTAAGCTCCCTAGAAGGTTCCGTGGTGCCCCCAAGGCTGAGAACAGTGGTCTGGGGCAGGGAAGGCACAAGGCAGGAGTGCCTGGAGAACCTTCACCTCGCTCACCTGCTTCTCCCCACCCGGGAAGCAATCGCATCGGTGTGACGAGGGACGCGACCAGGGCCGGGCGATCTTGCCGAGGCTCAGCTTTACAATCTTCTCCAACCCCCGACCCTAGCCTCCACAGACCTGGCCTCCCAACGAGCCAACCCCGCCAACCCCTTCCTCACCTGTAGCCCCAAAGGGTGCTGTGTACTAGCTAGCCGGTTATTTAGGGTCTCCAAAATAAAAGGCTTTATGTAGCACACAAAGACCTTTAGGCAGCAAATGGCTTCAACCAGCTCAAAGAACAGACAGAGTTTTCCAATCCTCGTAAGAAATGGCTTCAAAGGGGCACCTGGGTGGCTCAGTCAGTTGGGTGTCCAACTTTGGCTCAGGTCATGATCTCACAGTTTGTGGGTTCGAGCCCCACGTCAGGCTCTGTGCTGACAGCCAGCTCGGAGACTGGAGCCTGTTTCGGATTCTGTGTCTCCCTCTTTCTCTGACCCTCTCCTGCTCACACTGTGTGTGTGTGTGTGTGTGTGTGTGTGTGTGTGTGTGTGTGTGTGTGTGTGTGTGTGTGTCTCAGAAATAAGTAAAAACATTAAAAAAATTAAAAAGAAACAGCTTCATTCAGCTTAAAGAACGGACAGAGGTTTCCAATTCTCATAAGAAGAGAAGTCTCGTTCCTGGCTAACTGATGAAAGACCATTTTGTCATTGGAGGCCTGAGTCCCAGGTTTATGTAGAAACGACAATGAATCCACTCACCTGCAGAAGAGAAGCTCCAGGAACAGCGCAGAGAACCTCCTTCTCTCAGCAGGACCCCGGGCTTTCTCCACCTGAGCTCCCTGAAGCCTTCGCGAAGCCTCTACCTCACAACCCGGCTTGGGAACGCTTCTCCCCCATTCTGCATACTTTGTTGCAACCCTGCAAAAACCCCATATTCTAGAAGAAACTGAGCAAATATTCTACAGTATTTGGCCAGAAAGAAAGTGGCGGAAAACAGGGGCTAAGCCCTATGAACCTGAGGTCTAGGCCTATAGTACCACCAGGGGTTTGAGGAAATTCTACTTCCAAGGATCTACTCTTCTTTAAGTGGATGATTGTTTAAGGTAGAAACTGCTTAAGTTTTAAAAATACAAATACAAGGGTTTTTTTTTAAACAGTATAAATGGGGGAGGGGGGATGCACCACCTAGTTAAATCCACTGTTTTGGCCTCAGCACCTAATAAACACCCCTCACCCCCACCCCCACCCCTGTCCCTTACCTTAGGAAAACACTGTCTGAAGCTCTGTGAGGTCAGAACTCAGGGAGACGCCACCGTAAGCAAGGGGAGGGCAAGCTGTGCCAGGGAGGGAGAGGGTCCAGGCCGAAAAGACCACTTGGGCTCCATCTCCTTCTCAGTGCAGACTGAGCACAAGGGGCTGAGGCTCTGACCGCCTGGCCAGGGCCCAACACTCATCCACAAACCCCCCTGGACCACACGGACGCTGGCCGCAGAGGAGCCGAGGACACCAGGGTCCGGGTCACAAGTCTCGGGGCAGCCCCGGCCTGGCTGAGCTTCTCTACACCCCCGAGTCCCCACGAAGCGAACCTCTGACCCCTCCAGGAGGTGCTGGGATACTATTCTCCCACCAAAGGTCCCCTGCTGACACAGGCGGGGGGTGCTTCGGGACAGTGAGCCCACCCATACACCCAGGCAAAGACTGAAATCAGGACAGCTTTGCTGGGCAAGCACTCGATGAAAACACAGAACGCATTCCAAACAAACGATCTAGAGCTTGTTGAGAAATGAGTGCTGGCACCTCCTTTATCAAAACCAACACAAGCAAACAAGCCATGGCAAGGACTCCGACTGCACGCTACTACAGGAAGCCCTGACCCACAACGGCCCCTCCCGTTTCCACAGCTCCCCCACTCCCCAGGCTCTATGCCACACGGTCCCCCTAACTATGCCTTTCCAGACGGCACAACCACCCTGGGAGAGAGAGAACATGATCCTCGTGACGCAGCTGAGAGCACTCGGGTGCTGAAGGGAAGTCACTTGTGCGCCGTCCCGCACCGCTGATAAGGGGCCTGAGCCCCACCATCTGTGCATCAAGGGTCATCCTTGGCGTGGGAAAGCACAGGCTGGCAGGATGCCTGGCTGAGAGGCCCAGCAAGGGCAAGGTGTGCCCTCGGGTCATCACAGCAGAGTGCTGCAATTAGCAGGACGAGCAAGATCCGATGCCGTCGCCAGTTCTCCGGGGTGAACTCCCCTGCTTGTACTTTACAGAAGTTGTGCAGTAAGAAGCATCAGGGACGGGTCCAAAACAGATCAAACCGTTTTGGTGTATTTATATTTCAATCAATAATCACATTTCCTCTTACCTGAAAATCCTTAGCTTTTAGAGAGAGGCATGAAGGGGGAAATGGATGAATAAAAAATGCCAAGGCAAAGAGCAAGGCTGATTTGTCACGAGAAGGAATACAGGCACCCTGCCCACCCGGGGGACAGAAGGTATCACCGGGCGCTCTACGAGCCCTACAAGGGGGGGCAAGGGCGATGGAGGGTGCATTCAGTGCTGTCCGATCTCCCGTTTCTCAGAAGCCCCGCTGCTCCCACTCAGCCGGTGAGACAAGCGTCAGGTCGGCTGTCCTGTGTGATCGTGGGGAGGGGTCAGGCCTCGATGGCGGCTTGCCAGAGCAGGCCGTCTCCAGGAGGAGACAGACAGTAAACACCCCTGCCTTGGAGACCAATCAGTCTCTGCTGTATATTCTTTTCCTTCTTTCCTGAAACAACACTTGGAAGAATGTAAAATCCATATTGGCTCAGGAGCTGACAAAAATGGGCCGGGGGGAGAGAGGGGGGCGTCTGGGTGGCTCAGTTAGTTGAGCATCAGACTTTGGCTCAGGTTGTGATCTCAGAGTTCACAGGTTCGAGCCCCGCATTGGGCTCTGTGCTGACAGCTCAGAGCTTACAGCCTGCTTCGGATTCTGTGTCTCCTTCTCTCTCTGCCCCTCCTCCACGTTCTCATTTTCTCCATCCCAAAAATAAATAAACATTTAAAAAAATTGTTTTTAATGGGCCAGGGGCAGCTGTAGTCGGCCCATCCCCACAACAGACCGCCAAGATGGTTAATACAGCTGTCTACCGCCTACTGTATGCTCCCGGTGCAGGACAGAAGCTGTGACCTCAGAAATAACTTCCATGCCCCCCTGAACAGAACCGAGAAACACGCACCCTCCCATCTCCCCACTGTCATGCCCCTTCGCTGGCCCTCCAGCTTCCCGAAGGCAAAGAAGGGGAGACCCGTGCCCTGTGAGCCCCTGTAACACTGTACCCAGAGCTTTGTTCTCGGCCTAGTCTGCACCTCCTCTGAAAATACTTCTACAGGCGACACGATGGGGGGAGTCAAAGAGTCTGTGCTCCTCAGAGCCAGAGCGTGGTGCTCAGCTCTAAAGCCAAAGTTCTACTGCCCTTCACCGTGACCCCTAAAAGCCCATCTCAAATGGAACAGGCTGTTAAGGACATTTATTTTTATAGTCAGTGCCAATGACGGCCATCTCTTTGGGCTGTGGTCCCCAGGCCAGGTCCCAGTGAGACAGGCCTCCGGGTACGAGTGTTGAGAAGGGGAAAGAAGTACCTGTCTTCAAACACTAAGAACAAACACAAACACCTTCAATCTACGTGAGACTTCGCTGCCCTGGGCCAGCTCTCCCCTCTGCTCCGATGCATGGTCACTCTGGACACCGCATCGGTAAGGGCCTTCCCCGCGGTACAGAAGGACGCGGTCACAGCAGCCCCGTGCCGGCCACGCAGCAGACCCTCGTGCATGTCCGCTGCACAAATTCAATGGGGAAAGCAAGGCACAGCCTAGAGGTCTCGAGGCCGCAGCGGCTGTCCCCGCACAGGGTGGAGGGCGGGCCCTCCTCCACGAAACCGCAGCTGACGCTCACCCCCGCCCAGGGTCCGGCCTCACCAGCCACGAGGCAGCGGCGACCGGTCCGGTGGTGTCAGGCAGGAAGCGCTGCGTTCCCTGCTGGGGAATGTTCCACAGGGGACAAGCAGCAGCAAGACTACTTCCAGTCCCCGTGTGGGTACATTCCCACTGCCCGGCTTCGCGACAGCGGCTACCAGACCGTGGGGCCTGACCCTGCACGCACTCCCGGCCCGGAGGAGGGACCCTGGACAAGCTGCTGAGCGGCTGTGGACCTCAGTTTCCTCTTCTGTAACTGGGGACAACTGCACCCGCATCCGGGGCGCTGGGAAGGGACTTGGACCGGCTGTGGGGGGGGGCAGCAGCACCATCCGTCCACCACTCGGCTCCAGGTCCAGCTCAGGCTCACAGCCGGCAGACCTCTCCGTGTAGACTTTACGGGCAGCCTGGGTGCTGGCTTCCCAGCATCACATCAGATACGTGCTTTCCTCGCCCCTCATCAATGCCACCAACGCACAGAGACGCATCAAACCCTCATGGCTTCCAGCATCCGCTTCCGGAGGACCACACCAGACTTCAGGTTTTAGTAGAGAAAACAGTGTCACCCCTAAGGCACAGCGTCTGGCGCAGGTGATATTGCTCATCCTTTATCCAGTTGACCCTGGGCTCCAGGGCAGAAATGTCAGCTCATCTTACTCATTCTCTGCCCTGGGTCCTCCTCTGTCCCTCCAGGACCTTTCGTCCCTCCCACACGGCCCCGGCCCGGCCTCCCGTCTGCTCCCTCATCAGGCCTGAAGTGAGGTGCAAAACCTCATCAGCACTGAGGAAACCACAGTAAACACATGACTTTGTTGTGTCCTGCCGAAGGCTGTCACGACTTCTGGACGATACCAGAAGGAAAATTAAATGAGGAGGCGCAGGAGGCCAGGACTGGGGGATGGCTGAGCGGAAAGCTGTAATAACTAGACTGTACAGAAAGGGTTACTCCGCACATCCCCACACCGACTGGAGGAAACAGAAAGGACAAGCTGTTTGTATCAACTCAGCCTGCAGTCCACCTGGCACACTGTTCTCAACTTCCATTCTTTTTCTTTTTAACGTTTATTTATTTTGAGAGAGCACACAAGCAGGGAGGGGCAGAGAGGGGGGAGAGAGGATCCCAAGCAGGCTCCAGGCTCTGAGCTGTCAGCGCAGAGCCCGATGTGGGGCTCGAACCCACGAACCATGAGATCATGAGGTGAGCCAAAATCAAGAGTGGTACACTTAACAGACTGAGCCACCCAGGCGCCCCTCAATTTCCACTCCATTCACGATCACGCTGCCCTGAAGCACACACCTCTTCACCAGGTGGGTGCAGGGGCTACAACCTAAAATGACTCCAAAAGGGTAAACAATGTAACACCTTTTCTGTTGCTTTTCTCCATTCTGCCACATTGGTGGAACAGTATCAATGTTATTACATTGGATGTACCGGTCAATCTATTAAATCTACTACAAATAGGTCACCCCTTCGTAGATTAAATTGCCAGGTGGATATAAAATGGTGCGGCCACTTCAGAAAGCAGCTTGGCAGCTTCTCAAAAAATTAAACGTAAGCCCACCGTACAGCCCCGCAACTCCACTTCCAAGAGAAGTGGAGACCTGAGAGCCTGCACAAAGCCATACGCTAGACAGTTCATTGAAACGCTGCAAAGGGACAGACAGAATGAGGCACGTCCATCCAATGGGACACTATGTGGCAACACAAGGGACCGAGCTGCTGACACGTGCCACATCACGAGCCTCGGAAACATGCTCAGTGAAAGGAGACAGTCGCAAGCGACCACAGACTGTACGAATTTGGTTCTATGAAGTGTCCGGAAAAGGCAAAGGGATGGAGACCAAGGAGACTGGGGGCTGGTGGGAATAGAGGTCAAGTGTCAAATGAGCACGAGGGGTCCTACCGGGGAGACGGCAAGTTTGTAAACGGAGCTGACGGGAGGGCTGCACCGCTTGGAAAAGTTCCTAAGAATCACCGAACGGTACACCCGAGGGAGCACGTTTTGTCGTCAAACAAACACAACGCCATCCCACAGGCACGTCACACACGGCGCGCCCGTACCCATGTGTGTCCCCCAGGACGGTGAGGTCTGCGGGGCAGGACTTCACACGGTTCGGCTGTCCTCGTCCGGCGCACCCCCCTCCCCCAGCACGCGGGAGCACTACTGCCTCCGCGAGCCGTGTTTTGGAAAATAAAACAGCTCTGGGGTTTTTCCACAGCTTCCAGGTCCACCAAAATGCCACACGGCTGTCTACCCTTCACCCCACCTGCCCCCAAACACAAGAGGCCACAAAGCAAGGGTATCCGTGAAGCTTCAAGCTGCT
This sequence comes from Proteles cristata cristata, assembly GCA_017311185.1. Lineage (NCBI taxonomy): Eukaryota > Metazoa > Chordata > Mammalia > Carnivora > Hyaenidae > Proteles > Proteles cristata. The sequence continues at coordinate 574,338 of JAESUZ010004044.1, read as the reverse complement.
CAACAGTGACCCCACACCTCAAGATGTGCCCTGCCCAACTCCACGAAGAGCAGTGTGGGTCTCCGTTCCAAGCCTACAAAGAAAAAGGGGTTTCGGCGCCTGGGTGGCTCAGGCGGTTAAGTGTCTGGCTTCGGCTTAAGTCACAATCTCATGGGTTCATGAGTTCGAGCCCCACGTTGGGCTCTCTGCTGTCAGCACAGAGCTGGCCTCGGATCCTCTGTCCTCCCCCCCATCTCTGCCCCTCCCCTGCTCACAGGCGCACACTCCATCTCTCAAAAATAAACATCAAAAAAAAAATAAAATAAGAGAAAGAGACTTTCTTATGTTTTTATTAGGGCATTATCATGAAAACTTCCGGGATCGTTAAGTAGAGAAAAAAGAGCAAGATCTTTAGTATCAGGTTCAGAAAAGATGATGGCTCAGGAAACTTACCATTTAATTTAAAATAAATTCTTAACTTCTTTCAGGACAGATTTTTTTTTATGTCTTTCTTTTTGAAAGAGAGACAGAGACAGAGAGAGAGTGGGAAAGGGGTAGAGAGTGAGGGAGACACAGAATGTGAAGCAGGCTCAGGCTCTGAGATGTCAGCAAAGAGCCCGACGTGGAGCTTGAACCCACGGACCGTGAGATCATCACCTGAGCCGGCGTCAGACACTTAACCGACTGAGCCACCCAGGTGCCCCAGGACAGATTTATTTTTGACTTAGAAGCAGCCCTGTTAATAAACACAACAGATACTGTCCCAAGAGGATTAAATACAGCAAGAAAAGCGCTAAAATAAGCTGTGGACTCACTCCTGTTCTGCCCCATTTGATCTGCCTCCTGAGCAGTCCTTCCCCAAGAAGACACTGTTTCAAAAGACCCTAATTATTAAGGAAGAACTGCGTTGACTTTGCTTTGAAATGCAAGATTTTCTTTCTCAAGGGGTTGTGTAGCAAGAATAGTGCAGGAGTGAGTAAAAGCATGTCGCTTACCGTATCCCACGCGGCCCAGAGTTCATGTGCTTCCTGCCATCTAACACCAGGATCTGCTGTTCAACAGAGAAGCATGACAGGCGTCCTTGTGCATGTGGCCTGTACAGCTAAGGGCGGAGGCTTTTCAGACAAATTTGTTCAGAGCCTGCCCCCACCACAGGTCGGCCTGATCATCTTGGGCAACTCACCTAACCTTTGTGCTGTGGTTTCCTTATCTTTCGAGGAGATAAAGAATCTATGAGTTAGTTTCCTCTAATCATAGGCCATTTATCCCACCCTGACGGCTAAGGTCATTCACAAAACTGCATTATTTCCTGGACGAGGTGATCAAGTCTCAGCATTTAATAGTTCCTGGCACCACGTTCCGCCAAACCCAGTATACACCGGTCCATCAGCCAGTCTCAAGTATGACAAACGGGGACTTCAACGGGCAACCCTCTGCAGGGAGGGCAGGCAGACCTGCATCGATGCTGCTGCGCCGACCCTGAGATCCAGCAGGTGAGGGCAGCAGGTCAGACGAAAAACACACTCAGCCTTTGAAAAGTCCGACCGACAATCTCTACGGGCAAGGAGGCTGGTTCCAACTGCCTCCAGCCTCCATCCTGCATTTTATGGACAGTAATTAAAATCAAGCCCATCTCACAGATTTATGGGCTCAATTCAACTTTAACACAGTGATCCCACACACCTCTCATACAGATGACATCTCAGATCCCAGGAATAGTATCAAAACGGTTCACCTACTTCAGATTCAGAAACAGACACATTAAATCTCACGCGGATGAGGGGTGCCTGGGAAGCGTCTGACTCTTGGTTCCGCTCACGTCATCATCTGGTGGTTTGTGAGTCTGAACCCAGCATTGGGCTCTGTGCTGACGGTGTGGAGCCTGCTTGGGATTCTCTCTCCTCCTCCCCTGCCCTTTTGTTCTCTCTCAAAATAAATAAATAAATAAGTTTTTTTAAAATCTCACATGGCTGAGATTAATAAATACTCGGCTTTTGGGTCACCTGGGTGGCTCAGTCAGATAAGCATCTGACTTCAGCTCAGGTCATGATCTCACAGTTCGTTAGTTCGAGCCCCGTGTAGGGCTCTGTGCTGACAGCTCAGAGCCTGGAGCCTGCTTCGGGTTCTGTGCTTCCTCTCTCTCTCTCTCTCTCTTCCCCTCCCCCACTTGTGCTCTGTCTCTCTATCAAAAATAAACATAAAAAAAAATATTTTTTCAAACAAATAAATACTCAGGTTTTCCTGGCTCCCAATTTCCCCAGCACCTTTGTGCCTCAAACCTCTCCGAGGAGGGGAACTACCCCGTGAGAAGGAAAGCCGCCCACCAGAAACGCCAGCCATAGGGGCGACAGGGGAGAACAGGTGGGTCCGGGCCCTGCGCCCCGGCTGAGAGAGAAGTCCGGTCATGCTACCCTCCGAGAGGTCACCACGTCGGCGAAATCCGTCCCTACCCAAGGAAGATGACAGGGCTGTTCATTCCCAAAACAGAGAACTCAAAACTTAAAGAGCAAATCAAATGAACACCCAAGGAAGCCGTCGCCCCCTGGGCTGGCCCTCGGCACTGCGTGCGCATGCGCTTACGGACACGGACACGTATTCCCACAGTGGTGCCCTCGGGGCAGCTCAACTTTGATTCAGGGTCAGATTTTAGAAGCCTCGACGCTGCGGAGCACGAAGCCTTCGCTTCCCGGCACAGAGAGCCTCCAAGCACAGAAGCGGCGGTCACAAATCCTGAGCCCTGAATTCACGGGCACCGCTCTGCACAGGAGGGGACCCAGTCCCTCTCTCAGAACATTCTAGTCCACGACACAGTCTAAGGCTCCTAACCCACAGCAGATTAGACGCAGCGGCCCGCGTGAAGGGGGAGCAAGGCCCCAAAAGAGGTGGCTTTGCTCACAGTGAAAAGAGGGAAAAGAGACAGAGCAGCCACCCCTCCATTCCCAAGGTCATGCCCAAGGACCCCACTGACAGAAAATGCCACCTGACAGAAAACGCCAGCCATCCCCCACCTCCAAGGGTGGAGTCTGAAAATACTGTGCTGAAATAATAGAGAAGGATACCCTGGGGCACCTGGTGACTCAGTCTGACTTCAGCTCAGGTCACGATCGCAGTTCGAGTTCGAGCGCGTCAGGCTCTGTGCTGACGGCTCAAAGCCTGGAGCCTGCTCCGGACTCTGTATCTCTCCCTCTCTCTGCCCCTCGCCTACCTGGACTCTATCTTTCTCGAAAAATGAATAAACTTAAAAAAATGAAATTAAATTAAAAAAATAAAGAGGATGTCTAGAAAAGGATTTGCTTCTGACACAGAAAGATTCCAGACCTTGCACCAATGATAGTTTCTTCTTAAAATTATCTTTTCAGTATTTCTTCAGTTCTCTGACTGTGGTCAGGGAGGTAACCTCTGCGAGGTCCCTTCCGTAAGGAAGCCGTCATGCACCCCCCCACCCCCCGGTCATGGGGACGGGGCTGGGTTGGGAGGGGCACCAGGGACTCCTGTCATCCCAACCCACCACAGGGACACACCGTCATCTCCCGCCAGCAAGAAAGAGGAGTCATCAGTCGACACTGTGGAAGTAGCGAGCACATCTTTAAAGGACATCACCCAAAGAGCGAGCCATTTCCTCCTGGATATCTGGGAGACCCGGTCATCGCACAGCTGTCTAGTCCACACAAACCACGTGCTATACAAATGCTTCACTTTCCTTCTGAGCCCTCCCGGATCCTCCCGAGCACTGCCGAGCCCTCCCGGGTCCTCCCGAGCACTGCCGAGCCCTGCCGAGCCCTGCCGAGCCCTCCTCGATCCTCCCAAGCCCTGCCAAGTCCTCCGCAGTCCTCCCGAGCCCTGCCGAGCCCTGCCGAGCCCTCCTCGATCCTCCCGGGCCCTGCCAAGTCCTCCGCAGTCCTCCCGAGCCCTGCCGAGCCCTCCTCAATCCTCCCAAGCCCTGCCAAGTCCTCCGCAGTCCTCCCGGATCCTCCGGAGCCCTGCCGAGCCCTCCTCGATCCTCCGGAGCCCTGCCGAGCCCTCCTCGATCCTCCGGGCCCTGCCGAGCCCTCCTCGATCCTCCGGAGCCCTGCCGAGCCCTCCTCGATCCTCCGGAGCCCTGCCGCCCTCCTCGATCCTCCGGGCCCTGCCGAGCCCTCCGGGTCCTCCCGAGCACTGCCGAGCCCTCCCGGGTCCTCCCGAGCCCTGCCGAGCCCTCCTCGATCCTCCCGGGCCCTGCCAGGCCCCTCCCTCAGTCCTCCCGAGCCCTGCCAAGCCCTCCCGGATCCTCCCGAGCACTGCCGACCCCTCCCAGGTCCTCCCGAGCACTGCCGAGCCCTCCCGGATCCTCCGGAGCCCTGCCGAGCCCTCCCGGGTCCTCCCGAGCACTGCCGAGCCCTCCCGGATCCTCCCGAGCCCTGCCGAGCCCTCCCGAGCCCTCCTCGGTCCTGAGCTCAAGAACAGCACACCACGCAGCCGGCCCAAGTGGGAGTACCTGGGCGCCAATGCACGGTCGGTCACGCGGACGGCGCCCAGGCTTCCTAACCTAACTGCCAGGACGGCCCGGCTGCGCCGCTGCGCTGCCAGCCACACCGACGGTAACGCAAGGACGCCAGGAGCAGGCCGCCTCCGCCACACCCAGGGAAGAGCCGCCGCGCGGACGGGACACTGCGAGCTCGGGAAGAGCGGGGCCGGTCCACACCCTGCGGGGCCCCAGGCACGAAGCGGCGTCTGACAACGTTGCGCTCCTTTTCCAGGAACGGCAGGCGCCAAGGCCGCGGGCGGGGCCGTGGGGCGGCAGGGCCCCGCCGCGTGCAGGAGGCCCGACCACCGGGGCCATACCCCCGCTTCCCCAACTGGAGGCAGAAGCCGGCTTCCCAAGTCACCCCAAGGAAGGGCGAGTGGAGGCGGGGGGAGCACGACCCAGGCAGGCCCCCGGGGGGGGGGGTCCCGCGTCCCCGCACTGGCCCTGGGCGCCCCGCAGGAACCCTCGGAGAGGCGCGCGGAAATGCCACTCACGGAAAAGGGGGCAGAACCTCGCAATACGACCAGCCAAGGGCAGAGGAAAATGCCCCCCCACCCCTTACAGGCGAGGAGTCGCCAGGGCGAAGGGCGACCGCTCCGGCAAACACCTGACTCAGCAGCTGCACGCGGGTGAGGCGTGCAAGCGCGGGACTGCTGTGCTGCACACCCCAAACGGACGCGGCACGCTAACTGGAATTTAAAATTAAGGAAAATTAAATTTTAAAAAAGAAACTATGGGGCGCCTGGGTGGCTTAGTCGGTTAAGCGTCCGACTTTCGCTTAGGTCATGATCTCGCGGTTCGTGGGTTCGGCCCCGCGTCGGGCTCTGTGCTGACTGCCAGCTCAGAGCCTGGAGCCTGTTTCAGAGTCTGTGACTCCCTCTCTCTCTGACCCTCCCCTGCTCACGCTGTCTCTCTCTCTCTCTCCTGGAAATAAATAAAACATTTTAAAAAATAAAAAAAGAAATTTAAAAAAAGAAACTAAAGAAAATCAGAACACTCCTTTAATTTTTCTCAAAAAAAAAATCTAGTTACCACAGTTGAAGGTAATAAAAGCCATTACCCAAATAAATATCCATGCTAAAAGCAGAAAAAGTAAAAGACTGCTGGCAAACAATGACAAAGAGAACAAAAATTACCTAAAAATGAAGAACTAAAATTAAAAAGATACACATGATCCGAGAAGGTGCCAGCTAGGGAACAACAACATACGTGAACCATACCTAAAACCAAAGTGAACACAGGCGCCTGGGCGGCTCAGTCAGTTCAGTGTCTGACCTCGGCTCAGGTAATGAGCTCCCGGTTCATGGGTTCCAGACCCGCACTGGGCTCTGTGCTGACAGCTCAGAGCCTGGAGCCTGCTTCAGATTCTGTGTCTCCCTCTCTCTCTGTCTTTCCTCCACTCACACTGTGTCTCTTTCTCTCCTTCTCTCTAAGATAAAAACATTAAAAAAAAAAAAAAAGTAAATAAAAGTCCCTCTTCCGGTGTATCCTAAGGAAATAACTAGGTAAGTGAAAAGATTCATAAACTCATTGGCATTTTCCTTTTTTTTTTTTAAATTGCAAACCACCTGAGCAGTTATCAATGTAGGATTAATTTCAGGAATTATTCTGCAGCCTTACAATGAAATACCAAGCAGCCACTCAAAATATTGATTTACTGACATAAACATTACAATGTTTAATAGGAAAAAAGCACATTTCAGAACAGTACAGACAGAATGGTTCTTTTTTTGTTGTTGTGTGTGGAGGGGACGGGAGGTGACATACATTCACAGTAAAGAACTTCAGAAGGACGTACATTAAAATATTAACAATGGGATGGCTCAGTCGGTTAAGCATCCGACTTCAGCTCAGGTCATGATCTCATGGTTCGCGGATTAGAGCCCTGCATCAGTGTCTGTGCTGACAGTCAGCTCAGAGCTGTTTCAGATTCTGTGTCTCCCTCTCTCTCTGACCCTCCCCTGCTCACAATGTCTCTCTCTCTCTCTCAGAAATAAATCATTAAAAAAATTTTTTTAACATTAACAATGGATATTTATGGGGGGTTTTATTGATGTTTTTCTGCATTGTCCCAAATCTTAAACAAAGAGTTTATTTTACAAATTTATACTAAGAAAAAAAGCAGAGTTGTAACACTTCCATTTTTAATGAATACAGACAAAATGCATAAACTAAAAGATTTTTTAAGTCCAGACTTGACCTTAGGATGATTTTCAGTTTATGGCCCAGAATTCTTGGCTCAAACCATTCCGGACAGGAAAGGTCAGTTTTCGGGCATCTCTAATCCATTACCCTAAATCAATGTAGACAATAATCAAGACGCTAAAAGCAGCAAATGTGCTTCTATAATAGATTAAACATCCTGAATTGTATTATACCGAACACTGTAATTACTCCATTGCTCTTAAACAATTCTCTCCATAATAACCAATAAACAAAACCAAAATACTAAAAGAGATAAATCACCCAAAAGAAGAAAACTTAATTTCTGCTATATTTGCATTTACTTTAAGCGCATTAAAAATGTTTCTTCTGAACCTAAATCGGAAACTTGGAAGTTGAAAGTAATGGGGGGGGGGGACACAGGACTTTACAAAATGGGTGTGAATCTCTGTCGTTTAGGTTCCACTTAAGAGAGGAATAGTTTCAACGTACGGAATCAGTTTCACGGACAGTGGCTCCTCACTTTGAGGCAGAGAACACAGTGGCGGTAAAGGTAAACTTGGAAGTTCAAAGTAATTGGGGGGATCATCGGACTTTACAGAATGGGTGTGATTCAACACGCCCCTCAAAATCTCTGTCGTTTCAGGTTCCACTGAAGAAGAGAGGAATAGTTTCAACACAGGGAATCGATCAGTTTCACGGACAGTGGCTCCTCACTTTCAGGCAGAGAACACGGTGGCGGTGGTGGCAAAGGCCGAGGGAGATTGCAGCGCCCGGGTGCGGGGTATGAAGCCCCTTTCACACCGCACCGGACCCTGATAAAGGGCAGGCCGCACAGGGCGCTGATCACCTTGTCCAGTGATGCCGGGGTCTCCCACCCGAGATGTCCCAGACCTCAGAGGGCTCACCTGAGACCCTTGTCTACTTCCCTTCTTTCCGCTAAATGTTACAAAAACCAAACACTGGAGTAATTTTTTTTTAAGTTTACTTTTATTACTTTGAAAGAGAGACAGAAAGAGCAAGAGGAGGAGGGGCAGAGAGAGAGAGAGTCCCAAGCAGGCTCTGCACTGTCAGCATGAAGCCCATGTGGGGCTCGAACTCAGAAACCCGGAATCATGACCTGAGCCGATACCAGAGTCAGACGCCTAACCAACTGAGCCACCTAGGTGCCCCTGGAGTAATTCATTTTACAAAAGACTTTTTTATATTTTTGGTTTTGCTCTTTTTTAATGATGAAAATTATCACACCTGTCAAAAAGCTTAAACTATGGACGATACTGCTATAAAGGGACTGAGTTTGCCAAGAGCATGGTGAACAGAGGCCGTCTTCCCTTCACTGGCCAACGCCATTGCTCATGGGCCAGCAGGGCCTCACCCACCACCCGACTGCCCGCTGTCCCCCTCAGCCTCCTTTCAACCAACCCAAGGTCAGCAGGCTGCCTGCTCATCTTCCTAATTAGCACCCACAACAGGGCTTCCTATCTCCAATCACACGAATGCAGGTGGCCCACCCTCCACCATGGAAAGTCAAATTCCCGTTTCTCACTTCCTAAAAGGTGTCCAGAACCAAGCAGCAAGCTCAAAGAAGCCAACATGAAGGATCTTCTCAACTCAAAATTGACATAACACACAAACAACTCTTCGTGTCTCGGCGCCCCTTCTTCCTACACCTGTTTTAAGACACAATTTTTTTAACTAAAAAATTTTAAAGATACAGATTTTTTTTTTTAAGTCAACAGAGTGCTGGCTGTGTGCACGTTCCTGTGTAGGTCCGCCACAGGGGTGGAGAGGGGTAAGAGGAGGTGGTGTAATCATACTCGGGAATCACCATTTTCTCTGCAAGGGCTCCAAATACGTTCAGCAATTAACCCAGAAATGCTGGCCTTATTTACCGACTCTTCCTGACCAACTGGACAAACTGGAAAAAATGCATTAACACACACAAGTAACCTTTTCTATACCTCAATATCACAGCCTCAATCACATATCCAAATACTCCAAGAAATTCATCCCAAGCTGTAATTATTCGCCATACAGAACAGTCCATCACTAGGCCCTCAGAGTAAGTGATGTCATTAATGGGGCAGGATCACCAATTTCTCCCTTCTCCCTTGAGACCTCAACTGAAAACCCTAACTCTCCAAACCAGGAGGCCAATCCACTAGAGAACCTGGCATAGTGGAAAGAAAAGAATACAGTGCCCATGGCCAGATGCATGTGGGTTCAAATCCATCTCCATTTCTTACTAGCTACCGGTTTCTGTAGGCCTAAGTGTACTCATCTGTAAAAGGACAAATGCATTCCTACTATAGTTTTCCTGAGAATAACAGATGAAAAAAAATTTTTAACTGGTATATAACAAATGTTCCCATGTTCCCATTATAGTCTGACCTGAAGCCTTACTCGGGTTTTTCTTCTGAGTCACAAATGCTAAAATTACATGCAGTAGTAGTTGAAACACAGATGACGGGCGCTCACTAAACTTCACCGAACCCCTGGAGATGGGAAGATAAATCATGAAGGTGTCAAGGAGCTGACCCAGTTGGAGACTTTACGCTCAAGTCACACACTAGCCACGCACACATGTCTCTAGTCCCCCCCATGCCATATCTGTCTCTATGAAAAATGAATAAACTACTTAATCTACTTAATAAAACTATTCAATCTACTGCATGGCCTTCAATCCACATCTGGATCTTTTGGGTAAGCCCTAAGTAATGACAGATACGCCTCATCGTCAGCAGGGGCTTGGGCCACAATGGTCAAGATTCAGGGGCCTTTGCAATTGGACTGTTGCTAACACAACTCCACTGGCAGCCCCGCCCTGAGGCCATGTAGATGAACTTTCAGATTAAGGGAGTTTTTCACTCCAACCATGTGAAATATCTTCAGCTAATCACAAACTAAGATGATCAACTTCCCTGTATTAGCCTGATAACACCCACTGTTCCCTGCTAAGCCTGGTGTAACCTCACAGAGCAGGAAGTCACATCTTACAACACTTTAACTTAATGATCTGGCGTTTTCTACAGGAATCTCATAGCAGCGGGTTCCCCCTCAGCAGCTAACCTCAAACCGGTTCTCACCCCAAGTCATACCACATCGCTAACACTGATGGTCATTGCCAACTAGGGGACGCTTCAGAGAAGGCCAAAGTCTCCTTCTTCTTCTTCTAATAGGAGATGCCTCTGTCCCATAATTGTGAGTCCTCAAAAGATAAACCACTGGTAACCACTGCTAAAATCCTCCTGAGTGTCCTCACACACCGGCCTCCTGGGAAGGGTCATGGTCACAGCCTTCCTTCTCCCAAGTGAACGCAGCCCAAAGCTCTGGGCTCAGAAGTAAGACACTCGGGGCACCTGGGTGGCTCAGTCGGTTAGGCATCCGACTCTTGGTTTTGGCTCAGGTCATCATCTCAGGGTTCATGGGATCAGGCTCCGCCTCAGGCTCTACACTGACACGGATTCTCTGCCTTCCTCTCTCTCTGCCCCTCCCCAACTCACACTTTCTCTCTCTCCAAATAAACATTTTTTTAAAGGTAAAAACACGCATTTGCATGGTATTTTTGCTTAATTCCAGAAGCCTGACTGTAAGCATGCAAAATAAAGTAAATCCATCTATACAGCCTACTGTCCTCAGTGTGTATTTGGCCCAATTTAAAAGAAAACAACAAAACCTTCCAAATCAGGAAAGAAAACTAAGTTCAACTTCCTAATACGTATACATACGTGATATACTGGGACCAGCCAACAGAAATCAAGACCTACCTAGGTTTTCCAATCTCTCCTTGTGATCCGTCCCCCAAGCACATCAGAAATAAATGAAGCCACCTAAGCCACTTTAAGGCCACTTCTGGATAACCTGGATTATCCAATCCATTAAGGAGACACCCCCTGACTTGAAACCCCCAGATGTCACCTATCTTCTTTAGTATATTTATCCTACTCCAAACTGAAATCTTTCCAACGCCTTTTCTTTCCCATTTTCTTAGGTAGGAAGAAAGGGAAAATGTTAATCTAACTCATCTACACCAGTTACCCCACACTACAGGCAGTTCTATAAAAAGACCCCATCTGCTTGGAATGTCCTTCACCCACTAGAAAGAACTACTCAGATACATGCTTAAATGCCACCTCCTCCAAGAAGGCTTCCTTCCTCTCACCCACTTTGATCAGTCTCACCTCACACTCCCAGCGCTTGCTGGGCACGTCAGCATATCTGCCGGACACTGGGCCGCAAGCGCATTAAGAAGGGCAGGCACAGCTGATCCACCTCCCCAGCAAGCAAGGGGCTTCAAACCTCACAGACCTCCAACAAATCTGTTGGATGAAGAACGAGTATCACGTCTCATCAAGAGTATGAAAATCACCTAAGGGCTGGCAGAAACAGGACTGCTTAAGGGTCTCAGGGGCTAGTGACATTCTGATGGAGCTGCTGAGCAAAGGAAGAAAAAAAAACAACATCAAATGGAATTCCCAGCCTTCCCCTTCAGTTCTAAACGTGAAAGAGTAAACAATCCTTTGTAATTAAGGCAAAGGCAGAATCCTTACCCTCAACATTAGTTACCCCTGGGGGATAAAAACCATACAATTCTGCATTGTTTGATTTTTTTTACAGTTAATTTTGTATCACTTCTATAATATTTTTTTTAATGTTTTATTTATTGCTAGGAGAGAGAGAGAGAGACAGCGTGAGCAGGGGAGGGTCAGAGAGAGAGGGAGTCACAGACTGAAACAGGCTCCAGGCTCCGAGCTGGCAGTCAGCACAGAGCCCGACGCGGGGCTCGAACCCACGAACCGCGACATCATGACCTAAGCGAAAGTCGGACGCTTAACCGACTAAGCCACCCAGGCGCCCCCATATAGTATTTTAAATAAATTAAGTAATAGCTTAATTTTTTAAGGACTCTTTACATTAGTTTGGGAGGGGAGGGGGGGGCATGTGAATTTTTTCCCTCCTTACAGTGTCCAACAGCCTTCCACAGAAACTGAGTTATGGGAAGGGGTTTAGACCCTAAGCACCAAACCGAGGTCACCGGAGGACAGGTGAACAGGGTGAGGGCAGCTCTGTGGAGCCTGGGGGCACGCAGGGGTGAGGGCACGGGTGGCCCCGGGAGAGGCTCAGAAGCAAACCACCTGCAGAGCACCGACTCCATCCTTGGGCCAAGATGTCCTTCCATCCAACCCAGCTGGGAAGGGGCGCGGGGTGGGGTGGGGGGGGCCGCAAAGGAAATTTCAAGGAGTCAAAACAAAAAGGGAGACCTCCTGAGAGAAGACGGCACCTCCATGTGCGGGGTCTCTTAACTTAAAACACGTCTGGTAACAGAGCCAGACAACTGGAGTGCTCGAGCAAGGCCCACGCATGCACAGCCACCTGGCGTCGGGTTCCCGGACTAACTTCTGAAGGTCAAGGCGGGATTCGAGATGCACGCTGCTCTCACGAGGACAGAGATCAAGGAGCCCAGGCTCCCCCACACCGAGAGAAGCTGCTTTGGTCAAGTAGGAAACTAAAAAAGCCACTGAGGGGGAAAATGGGGTACAGGTAAAACTATTCCAGGAGAACCAAAAAAGACATGTTTTTAAAATACGCTCACCGGGGCGCCTGGGTGGCTCACTTGGTTAAGCGTCCGACTTCGGCTCAGGTCACAATCCTGTGGTTTGTGAGTTCGAGCCCCACATCGGGCTGTGTGCTGTCAGCTCAGGGCCTGGAGCCTGCTTCAGATTCTGTTTCCCCCTCTCTCTGCCCCTCCCCTGCTCACACTGTCTGTCTGTCTGTCTCTCTCTCTCTCTCTCTCAAAAATAAATATTAAAAAATAAATAAATAAGCATTAAGAAAAAATGTTTTAAAAAAATTAGCTCTAAGAGAGTAATAAAACTGAGCAGATCTGATTTAACACAGCAAGTTTTATCAACTGTCATCTCCAGACCCCCAAGCTACCTTAAGCATCAAGCCTCTTAGAGATTAACTAAAAGTAAACCAACTAGATAAAATTCCGAAATCCTGTTCTCATGGAAAACTGGTGTCTTAGCATATTTAAGTTTTATGCCTATTATAGAAAAGGATTTTAACAATGAGATCACCCCAAAACCACCCACCCCAAGGCTGCTTCCATTCTTCCTGATTCCCTCCCAGGTTGAACCAGGTGGAGTAAGGGGCACCACAGGAAACTCAGCTTCATCCACCTGGATTAAAACAAAAGCTCTTTGACTTAGGCGATCTAGAGGCCCCTACACCGATTTCTGCAGATGTAACCGAAGACTACCACGTTTGAACATCCTTGTGCAGCTCTGTTCTCTGGCTCATTGGAAAGCTGCTTTCTGATCCTCCCCAGAAGCCAGGCCCATTAAACAGCCCATGAAAGAGATTTAGACTCAAAATCCTAGGTACTTGGAACTCTGGCATAGGATTTAATCTAGTAAAACTCTCAAAAGAAACTCCTACCGCCTAAGAAAACTACAAGCTGCTCTTCACTTCAGGACAATCAGCTTGTGAAATACTACGCCCACTGATAGCAGATTAACACCCATCCCTGCACCGCGGCCTGGGTGGCAATGTCCTGATGAGGAGACAGCAGAGCTCAGAGCATGGCGACTCCCGGGTCTAGAACAGAGCTCAGCCTTCGTTTCCTTTACCGATTTTCAAACTGCCACCTGCTGGTATTTCATTACTCCCTCCTCTCTGCTGCTTTCATGGCTGACACTTCTATAGCTGCCGTTACCCCCACGGACAAGTCTGTGTACACACGTGCCCCTGCTACCAGAATGTAAGCTCCCTGAAGACAGGGCTTATCACCTGTCTTCCCAATCCCGTGCCAGCACGGCGCAGGACATGACAGATCCGTCTTCCTCACACATTTACGTCTTCTACAGATGCCATCAACCTCTCACTGCCTGACACTCTACATTTAGGTAGGTATCTACTTAGCACAGCATACTTTCTTCCTGTAATTAAGAACTGCTACTGCTATCAACTAGTATACATGCTTTCCCAATGTCTAGCTAAAATCAGTTTAAAAACCAGGGATTAGATCTTTAATTGGAACTCATTGCAGGGGGTGCAGTCAAGTGGTCCCACACCAGAGCCACAGTACCCAGGAGGCATTACTGGATGGAGAACATGCGGACTGCGAGTGCAGAATGGGCCCGCACACTGCAAGAGGCCACCTTGAACAGAGAAACAACGCACAGGGCCAGTCCTACACCGAGAAAAGGAAGGGCTCTCCAGCTGTCTTATACCAACTGGCTTCCTGTCTTCAGAACCAGGACTTTGAACCTTAAATTATAGCTCAGTTAGGCTCATCTAGCCTGGCCTCACAACTTACCCACCATTTATAAACTTATTTCTATAAGAAAACATGCAGGATTTCTAACCAACAAACTTACAAAATGAAATTGGAAATGCATTTGGGGAAGATCGTACTTTAAACTTTATTTCTGACACAGGGTACGTTTTGCTTCTGTTTGCCCCAAACTGTAATCATGATGATTGTGGCAATAAATTACAATCAAAATAATAATATATCCCTTACTCAATTTTTGTTCTATAAAATATTACAAAGCATGGGGTGCCTGGGTGGCTCAGACAGTTAAGCTCCAGGCTCTTGATCTCAGCTCAGGTCATGATCACAAGTCCGTGGGTTCGAGCCCTGCATCGGGCTGTGTGCTGACACAGCGGAGCCTGCTTGGGATTTTCTCTCCCTCCCTCTCTCAAAACAAAATGAACTTGGAGAACCTGGGTGGCTTAACTGGTTAAGCATCTGACTTTGGCTCAGGTCATGGTCTCACGGTTCCTGGGTTCATGCTCCACATTGGACTCTGCTGTCAGTCCTGAGCCCACTTCAGACCCTCTGTCTTCCAGTCTCTCTGCCCCTCCCCCACTCGTGCTTTCTCTCTCTCAAAAATAAATCAAAAAAATTCTTAATAAACTTTTAAAAAAATTTAAATGCTACAAGGCAAATGGCCAGCTTGTCTACACTTGCAGTGTTTCATCTTAAAATAGCTAAGACCTTTACCACTCAGGGTCCAACAGCACTTCCTCCTCTTCTTTAACTGCACATCTATCCACCAACACCCAATTCCATGTCGACGCTCATAAGAGCTAAACAAATAAAGACAATCAATCATACAATAAAGAAAAATGTTTAAATTTGAACAAAGAGAAAAGGCAAACAGGTACCAGTGTAATTTAGTAATACTAAACTCTCTTATCATTTGCCTTCTTTTTCTCAAAGTGTTCTATTCATTAAAAACCTATGTATCGTAGGGGCGCCTGGGTGGCTTAGTCGGTTAAGCGTCCGACTTTCCGACTTTCGCTTAGGTCATGATCTCGCGGTTTGTGGGTTCGAGCCCCGCGTCGGGCTCTGTGCTGACTGCCAGCTCGGAGCCTGGAGCCTGTTTCAGTCTGTGACTCCCTCTCTCTCTGACCCTCCCCTGCTTACGCTGTCTCTCTCTCCTAGAAATAAAAAAAAAAAAAAAAAAAAACCTACGTATTGTAGAAGGGTACTAGTGCAGGTTCCTGTCTGTTATCCAAAGTTCCAAAACCCCCAAGTCTCTGAAAAACAACCATTTTTTCTAACTCCTTTCGAGGGAAAATCTAAACTGGCCTGAAACCAGCTGGTGGGACAAGGTCAAGTGACACGGGGCGACCCCTCTTCACACTAACAATGTCTAGTGGCTCCCACTCCGCAGCCAGCACTCCATGCAGCCAGGCACCCGGCTTCAACACTGGCACCACTCACTGCTACCAAAGCCCCTCGCTCACGGGTGCACCTTGCACAGGAAGGAAACGTGACTACCTGGCATGAATTATATACTATGCAACTGCTAAAAAGCAGACTGGTCCTATTAGGGGGTGAACGCTCATTCAGAGCAGTGATCTTAAGTCACGATGTTTGTACCTCCTGCGGTCCCTCCTATTTCCATATCATCTACCGCTTTTCGTTAAAGCAAAAGACTGGAAAGAAACATACATGACATAAAGCTACCTTAACTCTAGAAAAACTTATCACGTATATAAAGTCTTCATCTGAAGAACAATTAAGAATACAATTCAGCCAGGCGGAATCCCTGACCCGCATCTCCCACAGGTCCCTACAATTTACTTCACCTGCTGCCTAGAGGAGCCCAGAAGGGACAGCGGTTTTGTGGTCGAGTCAGGTGCACACCAGCACAGGCACGGGCGCACAGGCGCAGTCTGTGTGTGGGCCCCAGTCCATTCGCACCATCCTGGGGCAAGGGAAGAGGAGCCGAGCAGGTGTCTGCGACACCAGATACCACCAGGTGAGTGCTCTAGCTTATCATCGTCAGCAAAGCGATTAACCACAAAAACTCATCAAATAACCAGAACAATGCTTTCCAATAATCCAGTTGAAGGAGGGGGAATGAATAAGCTTTTCTTTCTCCAAAGGTGAAAGAAAGTGGCAAAGTTACTCTGTCTAACCCACAGAGCCAAACAGGACTGTGCTTTCTGGCTGGAGCCCTGTGTCCCAAAGAGGCATGCTTTCGAGGGAGCAGGCAAGGTAAGTCGGCTCAGGCGATAAAACAAATCATGTGGAAACGGGGGATGATATTTATGATCCAGTTCTGAATGGAAAATATAAAATGTGCACTTGTGTATAACTGCCATTTCTTAAAGATATGTATGTACAGAGACAACTAGAAAATAAGCAAACAACAACAAAAAAAAACAAAAACAAAAAAAACTCCACTATACTCAGGTAGTGGGTGCACATATGCTTTCACTTTAAAAATAATTTCATGGGGGACCAGGGCACCTGGGTGGCTCAGTCGGTTGGCCATCCAACTCAGGACTTCGGCTCAGGTCACGACCTCGCGGTTTGTGGGTTTAAGCCCCAGCACTGGGCTCTGAGTTGACAGTGTGGAGCCTTCTTGGGATTCTCTCTCCCTCTCTCTCTCTCTCTGCCCTTTCCCTGCTTGCTCTCTATATCCCTCAAAATAAATAAAAATAGGGGCACCTGAGTGGCTCAGTCGGTTAAGTGTTCGACTTCAGCCCAGGTCATGATTTGCAGTTTGTAAATTCGAGCCCTGCATCAGGCTCTGACAGTTCAAAGCCTGGAACCTGCTTCATATTTCGTTGTCTCCCTCTCTCTCTGCCCCTCTTCCCCTCTCTCTCAAAAATAATTTAAAAATTTTAAAAAAATTTTTAAAGCAATAAAAATAAAAACCTTTAAAATTTTTTTTAAATAATAATTCAGTGAGGGAGAGAGTAAAGAGTATTTTCCCAGTAGGGGGTTCCTATTTCTGGACCCATCTTCAACCCCACATTTCCATGTCTTTTTAATAGACTACACACAGGAAACGTGGCCAGAGTTAGCGGTGGGGCTCTCACACTGCAGCAGATAAGCGAAGGCCTTCCCCTGGTTTTCAAAGAGCCTTACGCTCACAGGCTCCAGCAGAAAATAACGGAATTATTGCTACTCTGACAACAAGAGGCCAAAGGGAAGAACCATTTCTATGGAATTTCAAAACCAGCCTGCCTGCTATGGCCAACACGTGAAGAGATAATATGTGCCACTAACCCTGTATAAAAATACCGAGATCTTCACCATTTCATTTTTTTTATTTTTTATTTAAGTCCAAGTTAGTTAACATGCAGTGTAATAATGGTCTCAGGAGAATTTAGTGAATCGTCACTTACATAGACCACCCATGGCGCGTAACAAGTGCCCTCCTTAGCACCTGTGCTCCACCCTGCCCATCCACCAGCCACCCCTCCAGCAACCCTCAGGTTCTCTGTGTTTGAGTCTCTTACAGTTTGCCTCCCTCTCTGTTTCTATCTAGTTTTGCTTCCCTTCCCCTACACCATTTAAAAGGGCTTTACATATTTTATCACTTTAAGTAATCAGGAGTCAGATATTTGGATATTTCCTTCTGGAAATATCAAGAAAATATAAATTGTATTCTTTTGGGGACTACAAAGAGGAAAAACAACTTCCGACCAGGAGCGCTATAGCACAAGCTTTTAAAAGGCTACTTACTGAGCCCGACGTGGGGCTCGAACCCACAAACCGCGAGATCATGACCTAAGTGAAAGTCGGACGCTTAACCGACTAAGCCACCCAGTGCTGACTGCCAGCTCAGAGCCTGGAGCCTGTTTCAGTCTGTGACTCCCTTTCTCTCTGACCCTCCCCTGCTCACACTGTCTCTCTCTCTCTCTCTCTTTCCTAGAAATAAATAAAACATTAAAAATAGTTATAAAAGGCTACTGATAGATTACAATGAAGACGAAATTAACACACCTTATAGGACCACACGTATGTTAAGGTAAACATATATATACACACGTGCATACACATACACATGTATGTGCATACATGTGTATACACATGTTTATACACACATGTGTATATGTACATGCTGGTGGCAGGCTGAGAAACCATTTGCTCCAGAAGGGAGGGAATCAGGTAAAACTGCTTTTCAGCTCAAAACTGTTTTAAACTATATGATCACTTAAAAAACATGGCCCTGGGGTTCCTGAGTGACTCCGTCAGCTGAGTGCCTGCTTCAGCTCAAGTCATGATCTCACAGTGAGTTCATGCGTTCAAGCCACACATCGGGCTCTGCGCTGATAGCATATATCCTGCTTGGGATTCTCTCTCCGCCTCTCTGCCCCTCCCCTGCTTGCATGCTGTCTCTCAAAAATAAACGTTAAAAAAAAAAAAGGACCCTGCTTCATACCTAAGCAGAAATGAAACCCCAGCCCCCAATATCTAAAGTCACACCCCGGGCTGCTGGTGCTAATGACCTCAGGCCCATTTGGGAGTGTGACCAGAGACCACCACCATCACCAGGTGCGCCCCCCCAGCCACACCCCCGCCAGTTTGGGAGACAAACACAGGCAGCCTAGGTTAACCAGAAGGAGGCCAGGAAATGCACCCAGTTTCACTTCACGTAAGCACCTCGTTTCTTAAAGGAGGAAAAACAGAGGAAAGCCCTCAGAGTGACAGACTCTGCTTTTCGAAAGATTTCAGATTCTTCACTGACAAAGGAGAGAGAAGAACCCAAAGGTCACAACTACCCTTCCAGGCACAGTCCCTCTCCTAAATCTGCTTAATCTCCGGTTACCCTTAAAATGGACAAAGCTGTAACACCGACCGCAGAAAACTTACAATGCACTTTCAAAGAGCACCAAGACCTCTCCCTTCCCCCCAAAACCACCCTCAAATAAGCAAGTGTGGTAAGACCAGTCCCGCTCATCACAGAACACTCCAATAAAACTGCTAATACAGAAATACACTTTTTTTTATTAAAAATCAAATCAACTGTTTATACATAAAAGCATAAAACCTCTCACATCCCCAAACATTAAAGAGTCTACTGCCCCAGAATATCTTTTCCCCAGTTCAAAGACATATGCACATCTTAAGTGTTAAACAGAACAAACGCAAAAAAAAAGAAAATCAATTTCGCCCGAAGAGCCCATTCGCCCCTCAGTGCCCTGCCCCGCAGCAGGTGCTCTCTCGGGGGCCTGCTCCAGCTTCGGGGAGCTGGCTGGACGGTGCACACCTTCCCTGAAGGTCTGCCCTTCAAATCCAATTAAGAAAAAAGAAGGCAACATGACAGAAATACTAACAGCTCCCTGGAGGCTACTGGGCCAAGGAACCGGGGGTGCCCTGCCAGGTGAGCAGAGGCAGGGGGAGCCATGAGCTGGCCAGGGAAGTCTGAAAAGCAGTCCAAGAGGAAGCCCGCTATTATTAACAGGAGGCCCTGCGTTTGAAGCTGGAGTTTGTATCTGATCAGGAAACAATCAGAGGTTCTTAAGCAGGGAGTAACAATGGTTACGTGAGCTTATCCTCATTGGGGCACCTGGGTACTCAGTCAGTTAAGCGTCTGACTCTTGATTTTGGCTCAGGTCTCAATCTCACAGTTCATGAGTTCAAGCCCCACATCAGGCTCAGCTCTGACCACACAGAACCTGCTTAGGATTCTCTCCCTCTCTTTCTGTCCCTTCCCCACTCACACTCTCTCAAAGTAAATAAGTAAACTTGACAGAGAGAGCGAGCAAGAGAAAGAGGTTACCCTGTGGGAGGTTATCAGGACTTTTGTTGTGGTTCAGGGTTTTCCAAATGAACCAGGCAATGCTAGTGCTGAGGGATGCAGTCCTTACAATGTAAGGTTCTCATGTCAAAAACATACAGAACACACGTCTTCCTCTATTCCCCCATAGGTACATAATCCATGCACATCTGGTAAAAGCTCTAACAAGTCTCACAAAAGTCTAATCAATTCCCAAAGTGAGTCTTCTGAAATACAATCCATAAACTGCAAGCATTGATTTTGTTTTTTTAATATTTTATTTTTGAACAATCTCTACACCCAACATGGGGCTTGAACTCACAACCCCGAGATCAACAGTCATATGCTCCTCTGACTGAGCCAGCCAGGTGCCCCAAGCACTGCTTTTCAACTGAGCTTTCAAATGGGCATCACTAAAATGTCCCACAGTGGAGAGCAGCAGGGACTTAAGGATTTTGAATTCTCCAGTTTAATGGTTTTCAAAGCTTGGTCCCTGAGGCAGCCAAGCGCCTAGTAAATTCTAGTCTCTATCCCAGACCAACAGTCTCGCAGTGCGCAGGGCATCAGCTCTCCAGGTGATGAGGATAGATGCTAAACCTTGAAAACCACTATTTTTTTTTCAGCTAATCCAGGCAATAACTGAAAGGCACTAAACAGTGGCTAAAGGCCCCAATCCCACCTTAGGGGAGGGCCTAGCAGCTCAGGAGAGAGACTGAGGATCAGGAATGGGGAAAACATCTTACCATCCAAGTCACCACCCCCCACAGCCACAATCCTGAATGCTAGGAAGCCACTTAAAAATATTACTGGAGCATGGACAAAATCTTCAAAAAAAAAAAAAAAAAAAACCAACCCAGAGGGAATAAAAGTGCCCAAAATACCATTTCTGATCAGGCCTGGATTGGTTTCATAGAGGCCTGTTTATACACGATTTGACCCTTAGGGAAGCAGGGCGCCCCCCGCCCCACCCCTCCACCCCCAGGCAGGACCTGAGAGGCCCGGAGGGAGGCATTCTGGTATAAAGAGGACCAGTGCCACCAATGCTGGCATCAGAAGTCAGGACTCTCCCCCAACAGGGCTATTTTGAGCCGAGGGGCCCTGGTTACGCTTCCTGAACCTCAGTTTTCCCATCTGTAAAACCAGCGTCCCAGCCCTTCCATGCTGGGGAGAGGCCTTGAGGGTTGCCCGAGGGCACAAGCTGCCCACCAGAGCTCTGTCCTTGAGAAGAAGGCAATACAGGTTTGTCTTATTCCTTCAAAGCTTCCCTCCAGGAAGAGCAACAAGTATTTATTTTCTCAACTATCAATACAGCAAAGCCAAAGGCACCTTTACTTTTCCCTCTTATCTATTCAGGAGCAGGAGGAAAAAAAAAGCCGCCTACAAGTAACTCTTTGTACTTGATGCCTTTTCTTTTCGAATTACCTCTCAAGAAATGTTTGCAAAGGAGAGTGCATCAAACACAAGGAACCTCAAACAATACCTTTCTTCTGCAGGCTCTCGGTTCATCAGGAGTTCGAGTTCCAGCGGCAATTTAACAACTGTAACCACGCTGCACGTAGCTCCTAAACTTCAAAAATCACCCTAGGAGAAACTGTGCCCAAAATAACTGCTAACCGACGCCCAGCCCCCAAATTCTGGGTTACTTGTCATTTTCCCTCACTGATTTATCACTGTAAATTTCTACCCAAAAAAAGTACTTTGTTTTTAAGTAGGAAATCATTCTAGAGGAACGTCCCTAAGAGCTGCCTTTCCTGTCTGGACACGTCCCTGAGCCACTTGTGCATAAATGCTGGGTATTTAAGGAGCAACACCTGGCCACACATCAAGACTGCGCGGGGCACAGAGCATGCGGGGACCCCCACCCCGTGGCCCCCAGCGCCATCCTCTAATGCAGGGCTCCGCCATGTGTCCACCTCAACACCCCGGCAGCCGTTCAACATCCGCCCGGTCTGCACCCCCGACCTGGGCTGACACTTCCCCACCGCCCCCGGGCAGCGCACACTCCATTCCGACCGCGGGCCGGATCCCCAAAACCTACAGCCATCACAGAAAACGTTTCTCCAAAGACATACATGGAGGCGCCCACCATGCTCACAACGATCCTGAGACTAGGAAATGAGGCACACAGTGGAGACAAGCAGGTTGGTAGCTCGAGTTAGGGAAGTGGAGGTCACGGTTAGGGATGTGGAAAAACAGGCACGTATTGCAGCAGAAGGCACGCCCTCCTGAAGGGAACGGGCCTCGGGAGTCGTCCCCGGCGCCAGGGCGCTGCGAAGTCCTGACCGTGGAATTCACACTGTACTCCTGGCCATTCATGCACCTGTAACAACCGGAGAGGGACGTCCAGGTAGACGGCGTCTACTCGGGTCAATCCTGAAATCCCACTAAAACCATAATGAAGGGAGTTTAAAGGCTAATAAGCCTCTTGCCTACCAGGAGGGGAGAGAAGACCAAAAGAAATGAAATTCCAGAAGTGGGAAGAAAGATGGGGGGCGGGAAAGACGCTCAACTGGAGGTGGACAGAGCAGAGCACCGAGCCCATTCACAGCACAGGATCCCCACACCTCAGGAACCGGCAGTATCGAAAATAATGAATCAAAGTCAATTAAGGAAGCGGTTAGACATCCAGATCACCCTCCTCCTGGAGCCAGGCGGCTGCCCCACCTTCCAATCAAGGGAACTACACAGTCCCTAGAAGGAAGCTGAGGGTGTCTGGAGCCGGCGGGGACAGCAGACACAGCAGAGGACAGAGGCGGCGTCCTGAAAAACGGGGGAACCAAGCTATGTGCACCCACACGCAGTCCTTCCCCTCCACCCGGTGCTCTGTGGGCTCAGGCCTCAGGAGGGAGGAGGGGTCAGCCCAGGGGAGTACCGGGTGTGGGCAAAAAGCAGTCGACAGGAGCAGGTGTGCGGCTTCTCCATTCCTTTCCTCTCCCATCTAATTGAACCACCTGCCATCACTGAGGTTTGAAAAGTTCTATTCAAGGGCTTAGATTTCCAACCAGCTCCATTGTTCCCCACTCTTAAATATGAGCGGACACTGGAGGGTGACCTCTACCATTAGAAAGATCACGAACGACACCTGGGTGTCTCAGTTGGTTAAGTGTCTGACTTCGGCTCAGGTCATGATCTCACAGGTCATGAGTTCGAGCCCCACACCGGGCTCTGCCTGGAGTCTGCCTCGGGTTCTGTATCTCCCTCTCTGCGCCCCTCCGCTGCTTGTGCTCTCTGTCTGTCTGTCTGTCTCTCTCTCTCTCTAAAACATAAATAAACATAAAAGAAAAAAAGAAAGACCACCAAAGGGGCACCTGCATAGCTCAGTTGGTTAAGCATTTGACTCTTGATTTCAGCTCAGGTCACAATCTCAGGGTTCATGAGTCTGAGCCCTGTACCAGGCTCCACACTGACAGCGTAGAGCCTGTCTGGGATTCCGTCTCTCTCCCTCTCTCGCTCTCCCACCCTCCATAAAAAATAAATTTTAAAAACCTTAAAAAAAAGAAAAACTGAAGACTACAACCAACAAGAGGGAGAAAGGGCTGTGGAGGAAGAAAACCTACTCTGGGCGGAGTCTGAGCAGAGAAAACATAACTTCAATTAACATACCCAGGAAGGTAAGAGCAAATATTTCAATGGAAACAATAAAAGAACATTTAGAGAACCAAAAAGAACTCTTAGAATTTAAAAACACAAGAGCAGAAATACTCATTTAAAAGAGCTAGAAGAAAAAGCTGAAACAATCTTACAGAAAGCCAAGTAAAAAAGACAGATAGGAAATAGGTTTAAAAGGGTAAAACTACCAGTCCAGGAAGTCCAACATCCAGGTAAGAATTTGAGAGAGAGAGAACAGAGAGAAGACCTGAGCTGCCTGATTGAAAGGGCTTCCTGTGCACCCATCACAAGAAAGAGACGCACATCAAGGCATGCTATTATGAAAACTGAGACTGCAAAGAAAAAAATCTTACTAGGTTCGGGAAGAACCGAACAGCTCACCTACGCAGAATCTAGCACTGGTGTGGCACTGCGTTCTTCGACAGCAACAATGAAAATGAAAACACAGTGCAGAAACGTTTTCAAGATCCTGGAAGAAAAGAACGTCCACCCTATGACCTGCCAAAATATTAATCAAGAGGAAGAGAAAAAGAAACCTGCAAATATGCAGGACCTCAAAAAAACCCAGATCCCTTGTACCATATTCACAGGACGGCGCCGCAAGGTATGCTCCACCAACAGTGCGACCCATGACAGTGACGTGAGACGCTGAAAAGAGGCCGCCAGGGGCAGCCTGGGGAATCCTGGGAATAAAGAGGCCAGGAGACCAGGGGAAGACGACCAGTCTACAGAGGCCAGAAGAGGCTCACGGGAAGAGTTCTCCGGAAAGGCGACACGGACAGCCTGCCTGTCTGCTCTACCTGACCTTCCAAAGAGAAGATTTCAACAACTGGTGTGAGTGTTGGTGGAATAATCTATAAATATTGCTACAGACTGAAGGTCTGTGTCCTCCCCCAAATTCGTATGTTGAGACGCAGTCCCACAGGGGATGTTATTAGGAGGTGGGGGCCTTTGGGTGATTAGATCATAAAGGTGGAGCCCCAGGCTGGGGACAAGGGCCCCGAGAGAAGAGAGCCTAGACGCTCCCTCACCCCCTCCGCCACGTGGGGACACAGCCAGATGCAGACCGTCCATGACCCAGGAAGAGGGCCCTCACCAGACACGGAATCTTCCCGAGCCCTGACCTGGGACTTCCAAGGCTCCAGAACCATGAGATATACACTGGGTGGCTTAAACAACAAACACCACCCAGTCTATGTACCGTACGTTGTTACAGCAGCCCAAACTAAGAGGATTATTTAAAAAAAAAAAAAAAAAAAACTTTCAGAAAAGATTTGAAATGGAATCCTGGTTTGGTAATGGCTGGGCTGGGAAGAGGGTTCAGGTCACACTAATCTAAGTTACAATGTAACTACACTAGGGAGAGAGAGAGACAGGCCCAGGTGCCTTCTGAAGGAGGCAAGAACCAAATCCTCACTTCAAGTCCAAAGTCCACAGATAATGCCTTCAACTAGGGAGGGAAAAGTAGCAGCAATTTTTAACTGTCCTTTATAAACAAAGTGCAAATAACAACAATCAGCTAAGACATCAAAGGGGCTGCTGGGGGTGGGGGAGCGGGGGAATGGAAGGCAAGGGGCAAGTAACTGCTGGTTTTCCAAACAAACCTTATAAAGCCATTTGACTCTTGAAATCATGTGCACAACCTTTTAAGTAAAAACTAAACAAAAACCCTAAATAACTAAAAATAAAACGAAGAATCTGAACCTATACGGGCCTTTCAAATCTCGGGGCCTAAAAGTCTTTCTAAAAATAGGAAGAGGCTTAAAATAACAGGAACATAAACACCAGCTACATATTTCGTAAGCATTAACATGAAACTCAGAATGTTCCCACAATGTCTTCAGATACCAGTGGGCACTGCACAGATAAGGTTCCTTGTATTGGCCATGAACCCTCAGGAAACGTAACAACCCTGGAGAAAACATAATGGAAGGTCTCTAAAGTCAACAGAGCTGCTCCCAGGGGTATGCACAAAGCAGTGCCTTTGTAATCCACAATCTGGATGTTTTTATACTTTGTAGCAAGCGAAGGCGAGTCTTGTTTTACTTTTCTTAATCTGAGCCTTGGAAACCAGGGAGCTTTAGGAAACTCCATGCTCACTCCAGGAGCCAGGTGTGGCAGTAGCCATGCTTTTCTTTTTCCCCAAAGCATTGGGAGTTTTATACTTATTGCACCGCAAAAACATGCATTATGGGAAATGACTGGCCCAAGGACAGCAGCTGACCCTAAAGCAATACGGGGTAAGAGAGTGCCACCTATTTCCGGCACTCACTCCGGCTACAAACTTCCATTAATGATAACAATGCGGGGCTAACATATTTTTTTTTAAAGGGTTGGGTCGGTGTGGTCCATTTCCTGCAGGTACAGGATTCCCAAGCAGGCAAGTCTGAATCACTGGGAGATGACTCCTGGGGGACCCTCAGGCTCCTGGCTCCTGGCCTCAGAGTGTCTATAAAAATACACTAGAAAGACGCAGCCAACTGCCAACAGGCTCATTTCTGCAGTCCCTCCTCACACTACGTCTACCCAGGTCCTAGAAATGCCATCCAACTGAAAAGCGATGTCAACCTGCATCACGTACACACGCTTGGCCGTGCACATGAGAACAGGGGCTCCGAAAGAAGAGTTCTGGTACAGAAAGGAACAGGAAAGCAAGGATGGCGGTCACCGGCCGGTGACCGGTACGTCAGAGGGGACACAGTGCGTGTCAGCAGCCTAGAAAAACCTAACCTGACCAATTTCTACTTGAAGGTCACTCGGTTCTATGTGAAATACTATGAGGAACGTTCCCCTATCTGGAATTACAACCAAGAAGTCCCTGACTCCTCCCGGCTATCTATTTTAGTTTTTAAAAATCTTCTTACAACACTGCCCCCCACCAAAAAAATACATTTTTAAACAAAACAAATTCTTGTCATTGTTCAAATTTGGTGATAGAGGAAAAGAGGGAATATAAAATATTGAACAGGTATTTAAAAAAGAAACATACATAGGCAACAAACAGTAACAGAAAGCTGCCTTATTACTCTTAGCATTGAGCAGCAAAAAGGACCAAAAGCAGAAGAGATGGGAGACAATAAAAAACTGTTAAAATGTTCACTGAGAGTTCAAATTACCAAGGTTTGAGATCAGTGTTGCTAAAATAAAAAGCACACCTTGGCGGGCACCTGGCAGGCTCAGTCTGTGGAATGTACAACTCTTGACCTTAGGGTTGTGAGTTTGAGCCCCACAGTGGGGTAGAGATTAGTTAAAAGTAAAAACTCTTTTTTAAAAAAACATTTGTTATTCTGAGAGCACAAACACGCACCAGGTGGGGGAAGAGACAGACTCTCAAGCAGGCTCCACACACAGCGAGAAGAGCCTGACGGGGCCCAGACCCCACGACTCTGGGATCGTGACCTGAGCAGAAATCAAGAGTGGGACAAGCAACCAACTGAGTCGCCCAAGCACTCCCAAGATAAAAAATCTGAAAAAAGGAAAAAAAAGGGGCACATGGCAATGGTGTTGCCACCTGGACCGCCCCCCACACACACCGCTCAGTCCTCTCCGCCCCCGACTACGGCGGCCAGCCATGTGCCCCAGAATCCCAACTCCTCACGCCTGCAGGGGAGAAGCGGGAGTCCTCAAGTTCATGACCGCGCTCCCCCACTGCATCCGGGGCACAGATCCCCTGCCCCAGGCCCCGCTGCCTCCCCAGCTCCGGGCTCCAGGCTAGCCCACCTGCGCCTGCCTTCCAAGCCCACCCCTCCGTCGTCTGTGCCCTTCAGTCGTGTGAGCCTTGACAGGTGGACCACCACCCAGGTCAGCGCTCGCTAGGCTGCTGACTTCCTGAGGACAAGGCCCAAGGAGGTTACCAGCTCCCCCGCCCCCCGCAGACCCCCGCCCAGCTCCTGGCACCACACTCCGCAGAGAAACGTCGCGCACGGACGTGGGCTCCCCACTCGGTCCAGCATTCCAAGGCCCGAGACCACACTGCACATTTCAGCATCTCCCTCACGGGGCTTCCAGAAGCTCAGTCTCCTGCGTCCCCTGAATGTCCGCACCCTGTCACATGTACCCTTTCCCGACGGTACAGATGGCAACAGGCTGAACGTGGAGCGGCCTCTTCCATGGAAACAGGAAAAAAAAAAAAACTATGGAAATGTGACACTAACAAGGAAAAAAACGCAAGAGCACTTAAGCCACAATTAAATGCAGCTGTCCTTCTGTTTTCCTTCATTTCCCAGATTTCCAGGGCACACAGGTTTCCCAGGGGTAGGCAGGAGCCCTGGAGAAAAGCTCCCAGCTCGTCCAAACTGACAATTAACTGTCCTGCTCACTGTCCCAACATGAAGGAGCATTCTCAGCAAAGGACAGGGGACAGGGAGCTGCGCGGCGCTGACGAGAAGAAACTAAGTTTGCGGGCTATTCCTGTAAACCGTCTGTACTTCCAAATATGAAAATATCTTAAATTAAACAACATCCTCAAAACGTGCATAAGTTAACTCAGCCCTCCTACACGTGACCTGCCTAATTCAGTATTTTTTAAACTCGGGTCAAACCAGTCAGCTGCGAAATCAACTGGGTGTTGCAACCAGATTTTTTTTTTTTTTTTAAACAAAATACATCACACGTAGTAGGGATCAGGACTGTCTCCTGAAACTTTCTTTTCAGATCTTGACACAAAATATACATACTTCTGGGGACCCTGGGTGGCCGGTTGGTTAAGCCACCTGCTTCGGCTCAGGTCCTGATCATATGGTCCATGGGTTCAAGCCCCACATCAGGCTCTGTGCTGACAGCTCAAAGCCTGGAGCCTGCTTCAGATTCTGTGTCTCCCTCGCTCTCTGGCGCTCCTCCACTCTCTGTCTCTCCCTCTGTCTCTCAAAAATATAAACATTTTTAAAAAATCAGATTCTGTGTCTCTCTGCCCCTCCCCTGCTCATGCTATCTCTCAAAAAAAAAAAAAAAAATTGAAAAACTTGTTTTGGGGGCGCCTGGTTGGCTCAGTCAATTAAGTGTCCAACTTGGGCTCAGGTCATGACCTCACAGTCCGTGAGTTCGAGCTTCGCATCAGGCTCTGTGCTGGCAGCTCAGAGCCTGGAGCCTGTTTCAGATTCTGTATCTCCCTGTCTCTCTGACCCTCCCCTGCTCATGCTGTCTCTCTCTCTCTCTCTCTGGTCTCAGAAATAAAAATAAAAACATTTAAAAAAAATTTTTTTACCTTGTTTTTAAATAAAAAATATGTATACTTCTTACATGGGTCACAAAACAGAAAAGCTTAAATGCAGATATAAAACCGTAAGAAACTTATTAACCAAAATCTTCTTTTTTAAATTACAACTTAAGCTGAGGCTTGCTTTTCTTTAAATCTGAATTAACTGAAACAACAAATGTTCAAGGACACGGAGTACATTCATCCACAAATCAACCTAATTTATGTCTATCTGTAGTTACTACATCCAGCTCATGATTTTTTATTTTCTCCCTTATGCTAATAGGAAACTGGGGTATGGGAGGTAAAAAAGGAAAGGCCCCTGGCAACCCTCATTAAACACACTAAAAATATTAACTCATTCAGATGTACTGTCCCTAACCTCTGACCCGGGACCTGGCACTTGAGTGTTCAATAATGGTTCCTAACCGAATAAAGCATCAATCTTGTATTTCTAATTTCTCATATTTCTTCAGCAAACCCAAATCGGAATGAAATGAACCTTTAACGTTTACAAAGTTAATAATAAAGCAACAATACAGGGGCAGCTGGGTGGCCCAGTCGGTTAAGCGTCCAACTTCGGCTCAGGTCATGATCTCACGGTCCGTGAGTTCGAGCCTCACATCAGGCTCTGTGCTGACAGCTCAGAGCCTGGAGCCTGCTTCGAATTCTATGTCTCCCTCCCTCTCTCTCTGCCACTTCCCTGCTCGTTCTCTCTCTCTCTCTCTCTCATAAACTTAAAAAATCTTTTAAAAATGTAAACATTAAAAAATTACTTTTAATAAAAAATAGTAAAGCAGCAATACAGCACGAAGAGTTCAGTATGGTCTTGGAGACAGGAAAGATCCGGTTTCAAATCACACATTTGCCAGAAAATATACTACACCTCACCCTGCTCAGCTCAATTAGTCTCTGTTGGCCTCCACACCTAGAAAAATGGTATAAATAATACCTAAGCCTCAAGAGGTTCCGATAAAAATCTAGAAGGCATAAAAATGATTTGCAAGACAAGGAAAAATGGTGTTTATACTAAAATGTCCTTTCATTCAGGTTTACTTTTTAAGTATCTTTATAATACTTAAAGTCAGGCTACCTGAATTCACTCCGCAGTCTGAGTTGGGTTTTTTTAGTAGGCTCCATGTGCCCAGTGTGGGGTCCAAAGCGGGGCTCGAACTCACCACCTTGAGATCAAGACCTGAGTCGAGATCAAGAGCTGGACACTTAACCAAGTGAGCCATCCAGGTGCCCCCCTTTCTGAAATGTTTAACCCAACTCCTTATAAGCCCGGTTCACAAGACGAGAGAGAAGAAAAGGGAGGGCTGGGGTGTATGAGAGCAGGGCGCGCAAGGGTTAGCACTTCTCTATTGTTTTATCCTAGATAAGTCAAAAAAGCAGGTGTGCCTTTCTTGCCTTTAATCCTCACAATTTAAGGAAAGCCTCCCTGGACAGCAGCAACTGCTAATTCAAAATAAAAACTAAATATGCGCCTTGTTTTTCTTTAGGGGAGAAGGGAGAGGAAAAGAATGTTCTTCTTCCCCATAAGGCACACTAAAAACAATCACACCGTTTGCAAATGTACTTAAGTGCCGGGATGGTCAGAGGCCACCTGAGTAGCCCCCCCCCACTTCCCAAAACTGTAATAGCTGAAAATTTGGTGGTCTCCACCGAACAAAAAGTTCCCTTGTAACAGAATTTACCTTCTCTTTCCAAGCTTTTGGCGCACACTCTTGAAGACAAAAAAAAGAAAAAAGTGAAGACAAAAAAAGGTGTTGAGAACAGACACCATCAGGGGACCATCTGATCCCGACTTCAGGAGGGCCTTTAAGTACCTCTTCAAACTGATTGGCTTTCCACAAAGGCCCCGTGCCTCCTCGGTAAACTCCAAGTGAGGAATCTACTAGATTACAACCTGATTAACACAGTGTAAGTCAGTCTAAAGGAAATACTGATGGGGAAAAAAAAGTTTTTAACTCAAGAGGCCCTTCTTGCTCTACTGGTCAGGAATAAGTTTTCACCCAGTTCACCCTGCCTTCCTGCCTCTCAATTCCAACCAAACCGAAGCAGGAACTTTAGGAAATACCAAAAAACCACATCTGATTTTTACCTAGCAGTCGGCAGCAGCTTAGATTTTAAATGCCTGCTGAGTTTAAAAGCTCTTTAAATGAGCTTCAAGGACAGTTTTCTTCAAGTACACTCTTAAAATATTAACTCTGACTGTTACTCCTTTTAAAAAAGAAAAAAACCCTCAGGCCAAAATTCTGGTAGCTTTGTTTCCTATTTTTCTCGATTTCAAACCTGAACAATGAAACCCAGCTTTCTTTTTATGGTTACAGAAAGGGGGTGCGGGGTGATCTGTCTCAGAAGAGGGGCAGACCTAACTCTCAGCCCCTAACATGCCAGGTCCCAACGGGCACTTCTCGGCCCCAACGAGCAAGGGAAGAAAAAATGAGCCCGCGGATGTCTGTAAAATAACAAATAATCCACTTGGATACCGTGTTGTTTTTCCAAAGCTCTTTATGCTCACTCGCTAAACTAAAACTGGGACAGCAATACTTTAAAGACCTAGTCTCACTGTATCATGAGATTTTAATCCTAATTATTTTGCCACCATTTATGCGCCTACGAATAAGATAAATTAAGCAGGGCCAAGTGGTTTTGTGTTTTCAAAAGGTTCAAAACAGCCCCCAGAGGAGGAAAAAAAACTTTAATGCGTTCCTGTACTTTTAAAATTCAACTTCTCCCCCGGTCCAAAAAAAAAAGCCACTGGCAAGCCAAGATGCCACAGAGGCCGAACGGAGAGGTTTACTGGGAAGGAACTCGTCTGGATCCAATCAAGTCTGCAAGGGAAAGCCCAGTGTCCCGAGACCGGGCGGGTCAGCCTCGGCCCGGGACACTCGGCGTACACGCTGTCCGGCGGATTCCTTCTTCCAGAAGGTTTGCAGGCTCGCACTTTCCCCTCACTTGGCACCAGACGGAAAGGCGCGGAGCAAACGCGCTGGGAAGCGGGGCTGGCGGTCACACCTTCGCGCACCCCGCCCTGCCTCCCCCGCCGGGCCGGGCCCGGGACGAGTCGGGGCGCGCCCGGGGCTCTCCTCCCTGCTCTCAACTTTATCGCCTGCTCGCTGGGGGAACGGGGCCTCCGCCGCCCCCCGCCCGCGCGCGGGGCCCACACACCCGGCCGGGGCCTCCAAGGGCATTTCCCCCCATCACTTCTCCCGGGGACCGGGCCGGCGCCGGGCCCGCAGCTCGGGAGGCGGCGTGCGGGGAGGGCGAGGCGGCCGGCTCCCCCACATCCCTGCCCGACCGTCGCCGGCTCCCGGCCGGCGAGGGCGCCTCCAGGCCGCGGCCCCTGCGTCCCTGCACCCCCCACCCCCGTCCTCCCCAGCCGCCGAGCCCCCGAGCCGCGGCGCCGAGCAGGGTGCCCCGGGGGACTGGAACGCGGCGCGGGAGGCCGGCGCGACCCCGGAAGGGGCAGCGTATGGGGAGGGGGGAGGGCCGTGTTTACACCGCCAAGTTCCCCGCTTCCGCCCCGGCCCGCGCATCCCCGCCTCCCCCTCGCGGCCCGGCTGCTGCCTACCTGCATGCCGGGCAGGCCCGACTGCACCGGGGAGTGAGCCATGGCGGTCAGGACGGCCACTTCCTGGGACGCGACGGCCGGGCCGCGGCGATCCGCGCGGGCGACGAGGCCCGCGGGCCGCGCGCAGCCCTCGGGCGGCGGGGGCGGCCGGCCGAGCCCGAGTCCGGCGTCGGCGCGGGGGCGGCCCGAGTCCGAGGCCACCCCAGCCCCGGCGGGTCCCGGCCGGGCGGCGGGCTCAGCGGCGCGCGGCGGGCCGCGTCTCCATGCACCGCGCCGGGGAGGGGCTGCGAGGGAGCTGCCGCTCTGCCGCCGCCGCCGCTGCTCGCCTGGAGCCGGGCGGCCTGGGCCCGCGCGCGCTGGCCGCCAGGAGCCGGAGTGGGCGCGCCCCGCCCGCCGAGCCCGCGAGCGCCGAGCCCAGCGCGCCCCGCCCCGGCCCGGCCCCCGCGCCCGCCCCCGCGGCCCGGCCGGGGACCCCGCCCCGCGCTTCCGGGAGGGGGAGGAGGCTCGCGGCCGCCCGGCGCCCTAGGCCGCAGCCTCCTGCGCCGCCGCCTGCCGGGCGGGCGGGGTCCGGGCCGGGGTCCTAGCGCCGCCCGCGGGCCGTGCCGGGCTCCCAGCCGGCCGAGCGGCGCGGGGGACGCGGCCGGCGGGCGGGTGCGGGGAAGGGGCCTCAGCCGCGGCGCCCGGCGCGGGGAGGAGGGGACCGAGTCGGAGCTGGGGCTTGGCCGCGTGCCCGACCGCCCCCCCCAATCTCGCGCCCCCGCACCCCGCACCCCACACCCGGCCGGGTCCCGCGGGCAGGGCCCCCGGGCGGCGAGGGAGCGGTGAGCGCCAGCTCTGAACTCTGCCGTCTTCTTCCTGCTGCAGACGAGCCCACCCGGCTCCATCTGCCCCCGGGGCAACGGGCTCCAGGCGACCTCCCCGAGGGCACAGTCTGGGGCAGGGAGACCTCGGGACGAACAGTGCCCGGCGGGGCCAGTTCAAAACTACCCGGGCGGAGCTTCTTCCGTGTCTGGGTGAAGTTTTCCACCAACCCTCGGAGGAAACCGAGAGGGGAGAGGTCGAGAGCTGTGCATTCCCGGTGCTCTTGTTTTTGAAAACAGCCCCACTTGGAACGCTGGGCGCTGAAACTTAGCTAAGCCTTGGGGGGCTGAACCCACCATCTCCGGGCTCCAGTCCCAGGCGGGAGCGTCGACCCAGGAGAAAGGGGGAAATGGGGGAGGGAGGGCCTAGGAGGAAGGGAAGACAATCAAAGGAAACCCGTGTCTAGACTTACCCCGGTGTCTCTGTCTCTCTGTCTCTCCCTCCCTCCCTCCCCGGTGCCCGCAAAAACCCAGGCCAGTACTGCCTTCACGTTGTAGTGACTGCAGAGGAAAGAAGCTCCAGAAAGTATTTCACTTTACGGTGACTACCAGTGGAAGCCACTGATGTGATCGGCTGCGCCTCGGGTTATTGGGACCAGGCATTCGTTCTTGCGCGTCGATGCCCATATTGTTGTACGAGGCTGGACAAACGAGAAGTGAGTCCCCCGGAGATCACGAACAATTGAAGGAAACTCTAAAGCCCTCCACCGAGGTAAGGGGTTGTTTGTCCTCTGATGTGTCCCGGTATCCTGAGAACGGCCGTTCCCCTGGTGCCCCGGATCAGGCGAAGAGTTGGGGTGCTGAAACGTAACCGCCGCTTTCCCTTTGGAAATGTTTGTGTTTCTCATCAGGTTGTCACTGGTACATCATCTTCAGCTGTGAATCCCGCCTCCCACAAGCACCGCTAAGATTTGAAAAGCGTGAGCCCTCATAACCTAAGAGCTTTCCGTCTTGTGTAAATTTTGTGTCCCTAATAAGTAGGTAAGTGAAGAAATGAACAGCAAAACAAGCAAGGGCAAACATCTTTAAAATAGTCATACTCCTGGGGCACCTGGGTGGCTCAGTTGGTTGAGCGACCAACTTCAGCTTCGTCTTCCTCACGCTCTCAGGGTTCATGAGTTCAAGCCCCACACCCGCTTGCTGCTGTCAGCCTGTCCCCGCAGAGCCCGCTTCACATCCTCTGTCCCCCCTCTCTGCTCTCCTGCTTGTGCGCTCCCCAAAATAAATAAACGTTAAAATGTTCCTATTCCTCAACCCAGAAAAGCTACTTGAAGTCACATATCCTAAGGTTACGACCGAGAAGTACATAAAAATGAACATAAAAAGATGCATGTAGGAATAGCTATAATTGTGGAAAAACTAGGAACAGATTAAAATTTTAACAGACTTTTAAGTAAATGAAAGTATTTTTATACAGTGAGTACTCCATAGTCGGTAAAAATGACGTTACAATATTTAGTAGCATGGAAAAGTATTTGATTTATAGATTGTTAAGAAAAACACAGGGTACGAAACAAATGTAGACCCTGACCTCAAGCTACTTCATATGTATGAAGTTATATTTAAGTATATAATTTACATATTTATATAAATGTGTAATATTTATGCATAACAGAAAAACCTGGAAGTATATACACCAAGATTTAGCAGCGGCTGTCCTTGGAATTAAAGATGATTTGTTTTCCATCTGTAATCAACCAATAAAGACCATCATGCTAAAACTCTTCCGGGTTAGCAGTCAGGGCAATAATATGACAGCAAAATAAAGAAGAAGAAACAGGATAGTGGACAGAAATGTCTGGGCACTGAACTGAGGCATTGCCATCGGAAAACTCGCAAGCATTGGAGCCCAAATTGTGTGACAAATAACCTTTTCCAACAAATAAGCCGTGGTGGGGGAGGGGAACACTGGATCTCAATAATCGTGTATAAAAAGTAATCAGAATCCCATTTCATATCCAGAGGCTAGAGAGGCCGAGAACATGTAGGTTGTAATGGGATACGACTTATCTGGGAACAGTGGCCGGCATTCATTGGCTGGTCTATTTCCCTATTTATTTTTCCCTGTTATTTTCCCTATTTATCTCCTCACCGTGACTGAGCTTCATTTCCTCCTTGGACCATATCTATACCACTGAGCACAATTCTTGAAAGAGAAAAGAGATGCAAACCAAAAGTTTCAGGTTGGTTCCATTCAGTCATATACAGATATTACCCAGTATCCCAGGGCAGTGGTCCTGGCCCTCTGTTCTAACAGAGCAGATGATTGACATCCCCCAGGCTGGATCCTGCCCAATTGCTTAGTGCATCCGTTCATCCAACACATTTTTTGAAGGCCGAGTACAAGTCAGACATCCGGTTCGGCGTTGGGTCCGTAAGCACTGGCTCCTCAGGTGCGTCTCATCCCGTCCTAGAGAAATAATCTCCCAGAACCCAAACTTCAGAATTTTGCTACGGTAGCACAATTAATTAAATTTAGAGTCGAAATAGCTCTGATTTCCACCAAGGAAAGAAGAGGATTATCCTGTCATCTTCTGCCTGTTGTCACTTTGTCTCTCCACTCTCAACATATAATTACAACAGATCATCTACTACTGTAATTTCAGAAGGAGAGATTTTGAGGGTCTCCATAGAGATTATGCATTTTCTGGTCTCCATGGAGATCCTTACTAACCCATGGAATTATTTTCATCCCCCAGCCCTCTTTGTCTTTTGTGTTGACTTAAGGATAAGAATAGGGCAGTGAATTGTGCTCTGACACATATTCAAGACCACAAAGGACATTTCCGTACCCCCATATAGAGCCCCTCTGAATACAGAGCCCTCCGTTATTGATTCCCCCTAAGCCAGTAAGTATTCTCAGCCGAGCTCAAAGACCGCAGCCGAAAACAAGAATTCAACAATCAGTCCCTTCAATTCTCCTTCTGAGTTGAAAAGATAAACACCCCCAAATGCCACTTTATAAAGAGCAGCTAGGCAAGTAGCACATTAGCAATTTAAATGTACAGATTAAAGAAAGGGACTTACATGGTGAACTTTAAAGAGAGAAATATGAGTAGCTTGGATAAGTAACAGAAGGCTTGACAAATTTCTACACATGTTCAGCAGGTGAAGGCACAAAGAGGGAAGACAGATTACTAAGATTGGTATAAAGAAGCATGGTTAGCCATAGTTGGATGACATGACAGCAAGAACATATATGCCAGCGCCCCAGGGAAAGATCCAGCTACGCTGGCGCAAAGGAAGTGTCACTCTGTGGGTGTGGAGACCGGACAGCGAGCTCTCACGGCAACACATGACTGGAAGTCAGTCTGAGGCCCTGTGTCTGTCTGCCAGGGCCACCATGAAAAAGCACACTGGGGGGCGCCTGGGTGGCTTAGTCGGTTAAGCGCCGACTTTCACCTTGGTCATGATCTCGCGGTTCGTGGGATTGAGCCCCGCGTCGGGCTCTGTGCTGACTGCCGGCTCAGAGCCTGGAGCCTGTTTCAATCTGTGACTCCCTCTCTCTATGACCCTCCCCTGCTCACGCTCTCTCTCTCTCTCCTAGAAATAAAAAAAACATTAAAAAAAAAAGAAAAGAAAAGCACACTGGGCTGGGTAGCTTGGCAGAAATGTATCTCCTCACAGTGAACGTGAAGGCTGGAAGTGGGGGGTGTCAGCAAGGTTGATTCTTCAGAGGCCTCTCTCCTTGGCTTAGAGGTGGCCATCGCCTCCATCTGCGCATCGTCCCCGTGTGTACATAGGTGTGCGTCATAATTTTTTTTATGAGGACGCCTGCCATACTTGATGAGGGCTCACCCTAATGACTTCATTTTAACTTCATTCTTTTTTTTTAGATTTTTTTAAGTTTATTTATTTTTGAAAGAGAGAGAACACACATGCATGTGTGGAAGGGGCAGAGAGAGAGAGAGAGAGGAGGGAGACAGAGAATCCCAAGCAGGCTTCGCACCACAGGTACAGAGCCCGATTGATGGTGGGCTCGAACTCACAAACCTTGAGGTCATGACCTGAGTGGAAGTCAGAAGCTTAACCGACCGAGCTACCTAGGGGCCCCCAAGATTTTATTTTTTAAGTCATCTCTGCACCCAAGGTGGCACTCAAACTCACGGCCGTGACGTCAAGAGGGGTGTGCCCTTCCAACCGAGCCAGCCAGGTGCCCCCAACTTAATTACCTCTTTAAAGACTTCATTGGGGCGCCTGGGTGGCTTAGTCGGTTAAGCGTCCGACTTTCGCTTAGGTCATAATCTCGCGGTTCGTGGGTTCGAGCCCCGCGTCGGGCTCTGTGCTGACTGCCAGCTCAGAGCCTGGAGCCTGTTTCAGTCTGTCACTCCCTCTCTCTCTGACCCTCCCCTGCTCACGCTGTCTCTCTCTCTCTCTCCTAGAAATAAATAAAACATAAAAAAAAAAAAAAAGACTTCATCTGCTGGGATGCGTTCAGGCCTGCATTGGGCTCCATGCTGACAGCCCAGAGCCTAGAGCCTGCTTCGGATTCTGTGTCTCCCTGTCTGCCCCTCGCTGGCTCATGCTCTGTCTCTGAAAAATGAATAAACGTTAAAAAAATTTCTTTAATAAATAAAGACTCCATCTGCAACTACAGTCCGATGCTGAGGCACTGAGGGTTACGACCCCAACATAGGAAGGGGGTGAGGCACCACTCAGCGACACCACCACGCTTTCACTGCACATGCAGTTCCGGCCACTCACTGTATCTGGTTCCTTCAGGCTCAGCTCCGTGAGCGAGAGCTTCCTTTCTCCTCTCCAAGGCCTGGGGACCATTCGACACAGTTCACACTTCACATTTATGCTAATAGAAATTGCTTCATGTT
This sequence comes from Proteles cristata cristata, assembly GCA_017311185.1. NCBI lineage: Eukaryota > Metazoa > Chordata > Mammalia > Carnivora > Hyaenidae > Proteles > Proteles cristata. The sequence continues at coordinate 536,592 of JAESUZ010004044.1, read as the reverse complement.
TCCGTGGGCGTAGTCCCTAAACTTTTTCTCATGCAGAAACTAGCACGTTAATCCCCAGCCATTGAACAACTGAGAACAGACACAGGGAACAGAAGCACCTATTTACTCGGTGAAACATTTCTAATTAGAAGAAATGATCTGGAATGCATGGCAGAATCTGCCAGAAAAGTTTAAGAAATACTCATTTCAGCCCAAAGGTTATACTTTAATAAAGTCTCTTTTTTTCCTCTCTCTAGTGCCTCCTCCGCCCTTAAAAGTCGCTGCACTTGAAGGTACAGGATGTTTGGGGACTGAGCTCCCCGCCCCACAGGCAGGGACTTTTTGCACTACACTCCTGGCGTGGCTATCCTGGGGGCTCACACCAGGGAGGTTTAGGCTGTTTAGAAGGGGGCATTAGAACAGGCTCACTAGGAAAACTCTCATGTGCAATTTTGCCCGGCAAAAAGCCAATTAACAGAGCTTGTCACCCTCTGAACAGTGGCCACTTGACACCGCCAATCAGCTCCTAAAGGCTTCAGTACACAGACTCATGGATCACCGTGTGTGGATTTCCCTCCCTGCCCAGGCTGGGTTTGCATTCAGATGTATCCAGAAAGGACATGAATGAAACCATCCTCAGAAGGGTGATGTCATCCATCCCACAGTCTCCGAACTGCAGGTGCCAGTTCTTAAAAGCCCTTGGCCCTGTTTTATGACAAAGAAGACAAATTGTAGAAAGCGATTTTAATTTTCACTTCAAGGAGATCTAGGGAATTATGTGCTTAAGGAACATTGTAGAACCACGCAAAGGTAGAATGTGCCTGCGAGTGGTAGGCATCGGTTCCCCAATGCACAGCAACAACTAGGTTTGGAATCCTCATGAAAATACTGCCCTAGCACGGCCCTGTCATCAAGGATCTACCTGAAAAAAAAGGTAAGCATGTGGCTTCATACATTGCTTTTCCAGCCTGGTTTTATTTGGTTTCCTAAGCAGCTATGTTAGTGAGACTGTTAGAGCTCTTTGAACAGCAGGTAACAGAAACCTAGCTCAAACCTTCGTAACCACAAAAGGGAAATTTTAGCTCAGTGATGGAAATCCAAGCTTCCTAAATGACGCTTGGATAAATCCAGGGGGGATGTGGTCAGTGATAAGATCAGAACTCTGTCTTTCCCTGACTCTCTTCCTTGCTGGCCTCTGCTTACCTTCATCCTCATGTGGGTTTTCTTGACCAGGGGTCAAGAGTCTCTCTACATGGTCTTTGTAATCTCAGAGAGAAAAGGCTAATTTTCTTTTATCCAATGTCATACACCAAAGCTAGTAAAGGGACTCAAATTTGTGTACGTTCTTGTGACCAGAGGGCACGAAGACACAGGGCTGGAACAGTCTAGTCGAGATAGTATGGAATTGACATACACGAATATGTCCATATCCCTGTATAGAAGGTAGGTCCCATGCCTGTAAAGTAGACACAGGGATGGAACAGTCTAGTCTAGATAGTATGCCATGGGGAAGACGCAGCTCCTGGGTAGAAAGAAGATTCCTGGGGCCCCTGGATGGCTCAGTCAGGTAAACAACCTGATTCTTCGTTTCAGCTCAGGTCATGATCTCACAGTTTGTGAGTTCCAGCCCCACAGCTGGCACCATGGAGCCTACTTGGGATTCTTTCTGTCTCCTTCTCTCTCTGCCCATCCCCCTCTCTCCACTTGCACTATCTCTTTCTCAAAATAAATAAATAAACTTAAAAAAAAAATGAAAGAAAAGAAAGAAGACTCCTGGCCTAATACATTCTACCCTTTAGCTGCCTAGCACATGTACATGCACACACACACACACACACACACACACTTATATGTACACAGATGTTCTCTTTTTCCATTTATGATTTCTTTTATGCACACCTCTCCACAACATAATACAACCAACCATCCATAACCATCCATGTGCTTATCTCTTCTCCAAAACAAGTCAAGTGTTTTCTAATCAGGTCATCCATTCCTACTCTGGGTGCTCTGGATAAGAGGTATTCTTCTTTGTCACGCCTGGATGTAGCTTTTCACAGGTCAGCAACCTACTGTATGTCTACACGGTAATGTTAGCACCCTTAATGTGTTTAACATGAGAAAATAATTTTGATCACCACCTTAAAAATCTTATCTGAAAAGGAGAAAAAATGAGCAGGTGTCATCATCCATCCGTAAAATACAGGATACCTTCTCGGAAAAGGAGATGGTCAGGGGAGGGCCAGGTCAGCCACTGAGACTGAACTTGTTTCTATTCTTTGAAAGGTTCTCCATATTCTGTGGCCGTCCATGGCCACCTTGGAGAGGAGCATCTATAGGCTAGCCTTCTGGCAGGTGTATGGCTTCAGTGGTCCCCCCTTACTGGTGAGGCTTTGGGTCCCGCGGATGGTCTTAAGTGCAGACATTCTCCTTCCCAGGACCCTCAGTATCTCAGTAATTTTTCATAGGAACTCTGAGCCAAAAGAAACACCCAGAAGTCCAATTAACTAAGAGGCTATGTACAAGCAACTCAATAAATATTTCTGTCCTAGCAACTTAGCAGCCCTTTGAAAAAATAACATTGTAAATTGGAAAATATTCTGTTAATTTCATTCTTAGGGGGACGTACGTTCCTGTTGGGTACTGTACAGCTTCTCAGACCTTACAATGAGTTTGGACAGATTCCTTCAATTCTTCAGTTCTTGTTACACGCTGGTTTTTTTTTTTATCATAGCAGCTGCCAAAATATAGGCAGTTGCTTTGATGATACATGATATCATGGAAGAGAATGTAGCATGATCTCATGTTGAAACTGTGGCCCATCTGCCAGCGTCATGTCCAACAGATGCTTAATCCTGCTGTGTTTCTTGAAATTTTTAAATACCCCGCGGTGCCTCTGTGAATTCTCTCCAGTCCTCAGGGCACCTTGGGGCAGAGTTTGGGAACCATGGTTTTAACAATTTAGCAATAATAGGTTTGTGTTTGCCCTCGTGATAGAAGTCCCGTGAAAACTCAGTAGGAGACCTAAGCCACAAACTTGTTGAGTCAGGGTCTTGGCATCTGAACGTTTTCATTGCATTTTCTGGCCCTGTTATACCAAGAGCCTCCTGAGTGTTGGGCTGTGGCACACCAGTATGGCGAAAGTTCATGCCCGTGGTCCCTGGCAGTTGGGCCCCAGGCCAGTGGCCTCCGGTGGGGAGCACCCTCTTCTGTTCAGACCAGTTTGCCTTACAAATACTATCTTCTTTATGTAGATACAGATGTTATAAATATTCATCCTCTGATTAAGGAGGAACTTAACTGAGGACCGTGGGGGAGAAGAAAGGGGGAAATGGTGGGGGAGAGGGAGGGAGGCAAATGATGAGAGACTCTTGAATGCTGAGAAACAAACTGAGGACTGATGGATGTGGGGGGTGGAGGGGGGAGATGGGCATGGAGGAGGGCACTAGTGGGGATGAGCACTGGGTGTTATATGGAAACCAACTTGACAATAAACTATTTGTAAGGGAAAAAAAAATATTCATCCTCAGTACCTATCGTGTTCAAAGTCTACAAATGATCCAGGTCTTAAGCACAAAGAAGAAACAGTTCAGCCAGCTACAAATCAAGCATCCAGCAGGTCAGGGGACACCAGCTTTCCCAGTACAGGCGCTTCCACAGCCTCCCATTGTGACTCAGCCATGCCGATTTTTCTCTCACGCCTTCCATTCCTGGCTCCAGTTTTTTACTTGTCTGGACTGTGGTGGTTTCACACAGCAGAAACCCAATTAAAATCAGCTTAAGCAAAAAGTAATTTATCTCATTTAACTGGGAAATCCGGTATTTATAAGCCAGTCACAGTCACGTTTAAAGAATAAAATTGTAAAAGGTCAAGGTAGCTGCTGACAACTCAGCTGGGGGATTCAAAGAAGGTAATCAGGACTCTGTGAGCCTTTAAAAAATATGTTTATTTATTTTGAGAGAGAGCACGAACAGGGGAAGAGCAGAGAGAGGGGGAGATGAGAATCCCAAGAAGACTCTGCACTGTCCGCGCAGAGCCCAGTGCAGGGCTCGAGCTCACAAACCATGAGATCATGACCTGATGCTTCCCTGACTGAGCAACCCAGGACTTTGTGTGTCTTTATATTTGGGCTCATTGGATCATGTCACCCTTAGACTTCCATCATCCTAATGGTTTAAGAGCTCAGATTAAAGGGAGCATCCTTTGTGAGACCTCTGCCAGGATTCTGATTGGCTGGAGCAGTGAGAGGGACAGAATCATCCCATCAGGATCCAGAGACAGAGGACAGGTTTTTTTGTGGGTGGCAGTTCTCTAAATAAAAGTGACACTGACCAGACAGAACCCTAAACCCCCTGGGGGGGAGGGGCGGGCACTGGAACTTTGTTCTGAGCAGCAGCTTAATCTGGCAGTAGGGAAATCTTTCCTATTAAGTTCAGGATCTTCTTAGAGATTTGTAAGGATCAGGGGTTGGGAAACTTTTCCTGTATAGGTCGGGACAGTCAATACTTTAGGTTTGCGGAACATGTGATCTCTGTCACAGTTACTCAAGTCCACTGTTGTATCAACAAAGTAGCCACACGCAATATGCATTGAAGTGAGCATAGTGGAAACTTTGTTTCCAAACACAGCTGCTAAGCTAGATTTGTTCCCTGGGCAGTAGTTTGCTGACCCCTGATCTAGATGAGTGACCTTGGTAAGTTGGGTGTGTGGTCAGATGGTTGCAGAGAGTTCAAACAGGACAAGTTTAGGGGAGTACACAAAGGAGGAAAAAGAAAGTACAGTCGTACTACATGGATGGATATGTAGAATTACCGAAAGAGACCAAGGAGCTATCCTGGACCCTATATTGGAAGTAAGTCCTTAATACATAATTGTAATTAAAGATAAAGGCAGGGTCCAAAATACATGTATAACTGGATAGAACACAAGGAAGCAAGTTTCTGCATGCAGGATACAGGCTGTCTGGGAATATTACCACGGGACCTTCACAATGAAAATGAGTCACACCAGGAGTAGCTATGGGAGCACCCGTGTGGCTCTGTCAGTAACCCTCCGACTCCTGATTTCTTCTCAGGTCATGATCTCACGGTTTGTGAGATCGAGCCCTGCGTCAGGATCTGCGCTGACAGTGAGGAGCCTGCTTGGGATTCTCTCTCTCTGTTTCTCTCTCTCTCTCTCTGTCCCTCCCCCACTCTTGCAGTCTCTAACTCTCTCAAAATAAATAAATAACATCTTAAAAAAAAAAAAAAAGAATACCTATTAAGAACCATCAACTCCTTAAGGTGAGGATCCATGCTTAGCTTTTTACCTTGTGATCCCAAGAGTGCTTCTGGTGTGGGGATACAGAAAAATATAATAAATATTTGCTTATGTATGTCAGAAACAGGTAAGTTTAAAAATTAAAATTCTGTTATTTAGAAAGTGTTTAGAGACATGAGAAAACTGAGGCCTGCACACTGCTGGTGGAGGAGTAAGTTGGTGTACATTTCCCAGAGGGGTCTCTAGCCATGTAACAAAACCATTAAAATATTCATACTTTTTTCTATTATATATTTATCTCAAGACATTATGCTTAAGAAATGAGTACAACTACTTGGAAAGGTAGTATGAAGATGAGCATCATATTGCTATTTACAACGAAAAAATGAAAAAAAGTTGAAATGTCCAATTATAAAGGTTTGTCTAAAAGATTATGATTCACTCATAGAATGGTATAAATCCTATGGAGCAACTTAAAATTATTGTGTAAATTAATACTGACCCACTTATTGAAGATATCATGGCTCATATAAGGATAAGTGAGAAAAGCAAGGTATAGTAATGTACGTTATGTATTATAATAATATTTTTCACTACTGTGCCTGTAAAATTCTGCTTTTAGTAGTGGCTGAATTCTGGCCAAGGGTATTCCAGAACAATGCCACTAAGTATGACCAGAAAAACTAAACAAATCAATTAACAGACAAATCAATAAAATTTAAAAAAAATTTTTTTAATGTTTTATTTATTTCTGACAGAGAGAGAGACAGCATGAACAAGGGAAGATCAGAGAGAGAAGAAGACGCAGAATCAGAAGCAGGCTCCAGGCTCTGAGCTGTCAGCACAGAGCCTGACATGGGGCTCAGACTCACGAACCGTGTGATCATGACCTGAGCCAAAGTCGGACACCTAACTGACTGAGCCACCCAGGCGCCCCTCAATAAAATTTTTTAAAAACCCATGTGTTTGAAGTTATCAGCGAGTTAGCATGGCAATTTGTGGAGCCAAGATCTAGAAGAGAGGAAAGCGGAGGGCCGGGCAGGTGAGATGGCTTTCCTCCTTGAGGCAACTACTAATTTGAAAGAGGCAACCAAGTCACAAAAGAGTAAAAGAGAGGTTTTGGCTCTGTCACAGGGCTAACCTGGCAAAGTTGTGATTTCAGAGCTCTCTAAGGAAGAGAAGTTCTGACCCAAAACCCATACTTTTGGTTGGGACCTCAAAGCACTACATCCTAAAACTGAAGGTGAATCTCACAAGGAATAAGTCTACCTTCAAATCAGCCCAATAAATTAGATCAGTCTGTCCTAGCCTGTGCTATGCCAGAAGTAAACCTTAATCCTTTCTGGAAGGAGATACCATCATCTAGAGTCTCAATCCATCCCTACATTTTTTCAAAAACAATGTGACCCTCTATAAAAAAATAACCAGGTATACAAGAAGGTAAGACCGGATAGAAGACCAAGAGAAAAAAATATATATAATAGAAACATATTCATAGGAGATACCTAGGTGATCAGAAGGAACAGTAAAATAAACATGACTAATATATTCAAGAAATTAAATGAGATGGAGAATTTTCTAGAAAAGGTAGAAACTATAAAAAATAAGTGAAAATCCTAGAAATAAAAAATATAATTGAAAACTTTAAAAACTCGATGAGTTTAAGAGCTGATCAAATACAACTGAGGACAGATAGATTTATTTATTTATTTATTTATTTATTTATTTATTTATTTATAAATGTTTATTTATTTTTGAGAAAGAGGGAAAGCACAAGCAGTGGGAAGAACAGAGAGAGAGGGAAACACAGAATCCAAAGCCGGCAGGCTCCAGGCTCTGAGCTATCATCACAGAACCTGACGTGGGGCTCAAACCCACAAACTGTAAGATCATGACCTAAGCTGAAGTCAGACACTTAACTGACTGAGCCCCCCAGGTCCCCTGAAGAGAGATTTAATAAAGGGAAGTAATGTGTTTGTATATGTGTATGTGTACACACTGAAACTCAAAACACAAAGTTGAATAAAAGAAGGTAAATACAGGGGCACCTGGGTGGCTCAGTAGGTTGAGCATCTGACTTTGCCTCAGGTCACGATCTCACAGTTCGTGGGTTCGAGCCTCATGTCGGGCTCTGTGCTGACAGCTCAGAGCCTGGAGTCTGTTTCAGATTCTGTGTCTCCCTCTTTCTCTGCCCCTCCACCTCTCTCTCTCTCTCTCTCAATAATAAATAAATAAATAAATAAATAAATAAATAAATAAATAAAGTAAAAAAAAGAAAGAAAGTAAATAGAATACTGCACATATAGAGTACTATCTGGTTACACTTACACCAAGTTTAAAAACAAATTAAACTAATCTAGTGTTAGATATCCAGAGTAGTTAAATTTGAGAGGACAAAAGGAATAATGATTCATTGTGGGAATGAGGGGGCTATTTCTTGACTTGACTTGTTATACTGGTGGTTACACTTTGAATTATTCATCAAGCTATTTTTGATTTGTGTACTTCTTTCTGTATATGTTATATGTCAATAAAATGTTTATTAATATTTGTGTATACACACATGTAAATATAAAAGACTATTTGTAGAGGTTATCTTTGACTATTATGGATAATTTTATTCTCTGTGTTTTCTACAATGAGTATGGATTCCTTTTGAAAAAGGAAATAGGGGCGCCTGGGTGGCTCAGTCGGTTAAGCATCTGACATCAGCTCAGGTCATGTCTCACGGTTCATGGGTTTGAGCCCTGTGTCAGGCTCTGTACAGACAGCTCAAAGTCTGGAGCCTGCTTCAGATTCTGTGTCTTCCTCTCTCTGTGTCCCTCCTCTGCTCTCACTCTGTCTTTTTTTCAAAAATAAATAAACATTAAACTTTTTTTTTAAAGGAAATAAAAGAGAGAAAAAATATGCTGACCAATTGTTCTTAAAACAATTGTTTTTAAAAAATTAATTAATTTTTTTAGAGAAAGAAAAAGCACACACAAGCAGAGGAGAGGGGCAGAGGGAGAGAGAGAATTTCAAGCAGAGTGAGAGAGAGAGCTAGAGAGAGAGAGAGAGAGTCTCAGGCACCCCCTGTTGTTTTTGTTTAAAAACTGAGGTATAAGTAAGATATAACTGACAAATTTTATTTATTAAAATTCTTCTAATCCCAGAATAAAAGTAAATGAGATTTAGATTTGGTTTAAGAAAGAATCTCCTAGAACTAAATGTTGTTAAACAGAGAAAACGATGGATTCTTCTTCCCTGGTAGCCTTTCCAAAGAGTGTTAAGTGTTAAGTGAGGTCTTCCCTGATGGCTATATGTTAGAATACTGTTTAAGATTCTCTGGGGGTGGGGCATCTGGGTGGCTCTGTCGATTAAGTGTCCAACTCTTGATTTTGGCTCAGGTCATGATCTCACGTTTCATAGGACCAAGCCCTGTGTCAAGTTCTGTGCTACCACACAGAGGGATTCTCTCTCTCCCTCTCTCTCTGCCCCTCCTCGTCTCACTTGGGTGGGTTTGTGCTCTCTCCCTCTCTCAAAATAAATAAACACTTTTTTAAAAAAAGATTCCTTTGGGGCCTATGATCCTATAGTTTTCAATATGAGGGATGTATATTTAAGGAACTTAATTTATAGTAAGTTTCCCTTCCAGGTGATCAGCCGGTGGCTGGAAATTACATATAATCATGTCATTAGGAACTCACAGTCTATGGAGGTCATATAATTATAGATGAAATGTGAATCCCATTCACTCATTCATTAACAGCTATGAACTGCATATGCCTGAGTCAGATTCTGATCAAGGGCCTGAGATATTGCAGTAAACAAAATCTATGCTTTTGTGGAGTTTATATTCCAGTAAACAAACAAATATATAACATGTCAAGTAGTGATAAGTGCACTGAAGAAAAAGAAAGCAGAATAAGGATAAAGAACAATCATGGAGATGGTTATACTGAGAGAGCAATTGGAAAGATTTTTTTAAACTAATCTCCACACCCAACGTGGGGCTCGAACTCAGAGCCTTGAGATCAAGAGTCCCACATTCTACTGACTGAGCCAGCCAGCACCAGTGTGGCTACAGCAGTCTGAATAGACAGGAGAGAGTTGTAAGGGATGAAGTGGCTTGGAGCAGATCACGTAGGGACTTACAGTCCATGTTGAGGATTTTTGACTTGATCTTTCTGAAATGAGAATCTGAAGAGTTTCAACAGAGGCACGATGTGATCTGACAAATTTTAAAAGCGTTACTCTGGCTGCTGAGCGAAAAATTGAAAGTGAAAAGGCAGCAGTAAAAAGAAACTGCGAGAAGTCCTTTTCTCTTCTCTAGGCAAGACGTGATGGTGGTTTGGACCACGAAGGTAATACAGGACCTAGGGAAAGGGGATGTAATTCTGAATATATTTGGAAGGCAAAGACAATAAGATTTGTTGAAGGAATAGATGTAGAGTGTAAGAGAAATAGAGAAATCAAGAATAACTCCAGCTGGCGCTCCTGGGTGGCTAAGTCGGCTAAGCGTCTGACTCTTGATTTCGGCTCAGGTCATGATCTCATGGTTGTGGGTTTGAGGCCCGCGTCAGGCTCTGCACTGACAGTGCCAAGCCTGCGTGGAATTTTCTCTCTCCCTCTCTTTGCCCCTCTCTTGCTTGTTCTCTCCCCCTGCACCCCCCCTCAAAATAAATAAATAAACTAAAAAAAAAAAAACCCCACAAAACAACAACTCCAAAGATTTTGGTCTGAGAAACTAGGAGATATGAGAGGCAACATTTATTGAAATGGTGAAAGTCTTGATAAATACACTTGGGGAGAGGAATAGGACCATATTAGCAGAATCAACTCACTGTTCATACAAAGGAGGAGGCAGCTAAAAAGACTGAGTTAAGCAGGTACTCCTTCAGAATACATGAAAGGCATCATTCTCACATTTTGATCATGATTTTTTTTAATTTTTTTTAATGTTTGATTTATTTTTGAAATAGAGATAGAGACAGCATGAGCAGGGAAGGGTCAGAGAGAGAGGGAGACACAGAATCTGAAGACGGGCTCCAGGTTCTGAGCTGGCTGTCGGCACAGATCCCGATGCAGGGCTCGAACCCACAAATTGTGAGACCATGATCTGAGCTGAAGTCGGATGCTTAACTGAGTCACCCAGGCGACCCTTGATCATGATTTTGCAAATGATACATACCGCAGAGTTTGTGATGCTAATACTTTGCCAAACTATTTGTTATTTATTTTGTTCAAATTGCTCTTTCAAATGTTGCATTTTAACAGGGTCATAATTAATGGCAAAGCATAATATTCACACCTGGAAACCATTTTAACTCATATACATCTTTTACCACCAACCTTAAGTATCACCCTTTCTGAAAAGGTTTCCCTTGGCTCTTTAGTTAGGGTTAGATACTCTTCCCATGGATTTCTAAAGAACCTCAAAGATCATTTTATCGTATTTCTTACCAATTGCTTTGTATTGTCATCATCTATTTCTCTATCTGATCGAGTGGACAGATTCCATTATCTCTGAATACTCAATATCTGACTCAAGTCTTGGCACCTAATAAAAAAATGTGGGAGAGAAAGGAAGAGGGGCAGGGAGGGAAGGAACACAGGAGGGGGTTGTAATGTGTTTTCTCTCCATTACCTAGAGATTATTTCATCGCACGAGGTTCATTTTGCCTTAGTTCCCCCCTCCCCGCCCCCATTTATTGGGCCAAGTAAGATGTAGATATATTCTGGCAATGTTGTCTAGTATGATTAAGTGGAAAATTAAAACATGATGACTTATGGAAGCATCTTAACATCTTCCCTCTGTTGCAGTTGTGCTAACACTGAAATTATAGACCAGAACTGTCCAATAGAACTTTCTGCAGTGGTAGAAATGTTCTATATCCATGCTGTCCAGTAGCCACTAGCTGCATATGGCCATTCAACACTTGAAATGTGGTAAGTGTGATTGAGGAGCCAAATGTTTTATTTAATCTAATGAATTTAAACTTCAATTTAAAGTTTATTTTTATTTTTATCTTTAGATATAGAGAGCAAGAGGAAGAGGAGCAGAGAGAGAGGGAGACAGAATCCTAAGGATTCTGACAGCACAGAGCCCCATGTGGGGCTTGAGCTCATGAACCGCGAGATCATGACCTGAGCCAACGTCGAGGGTCAGATGCTTAACGGACTGAGCCACCGAGGTGCCCTTAAACTTAAATGTAAGTAACCACATGCGGGGAGTGACTCCTCTTTGGACAGTACAGTCACAGAGTCTATTGGGAGTCATATTTTCTAATTTCCTTGCTTTACAGATGAAGAAACTCGGTCTTAAGAGAAGCAACATTGTTTGCCCAACTTCCTAATTCCTTGTACTGAAACATGTTTCTGATTTTGTCACTACTCATTCCTAATGTGACCTTTATGTTGAAATCTACTTCTTCTGCAGAAACTTTTAATTATCAGATCGCACACCAAAGGCAATCCTTACAGACTAGTAACAGTAATAAACCACTCTAAAGAGGGATAAAAAAGACCTTAAGTGCCACTATATTTAGAAAATGTGATTTTCTCAATAAGGAATCTTAAAAAATTATTGTGATTATAATAAATTACATACTGTGGTTCATCTGATGATTACTTTCCTTAAGTGGTATCATTTGTTGAAACTCAGAATTAGCTACACAGAACATTATTCCAGTGGTAAACTGAACAACTGAACAAAGAACCAATTTCTGAGACTGCATTCTCACCCAGATAATAATGAAGTGGGGACACATAGAATGACTGAAAAATAAATGACTATATAAAATAAGTATCACAGCTACTTCCAAAAGTACCTCCATATTCAGCACAGATATCTTGAGGGGGTGGGGATTGTAGGTGAGGGTGGACTTGCAGGAGGGATGGAAGGCTAGGGAGAGGCTGAGAATTGTCTCTCTTCTCTGTAATAATGAGTACAATTCTTGTAAACCTACTGGCTGCCAGGCCCTATAGTCTATAGAACATTCTTTTCACCAGCTCAAACCAAACTCTGTTTCTCTTTGGACTTTTCTTACACATTCACTCAGCCAATGGCCAACCTAGATGTACCAAATGTTCATCTCCACTCTCTTGTACCTTGGAGACTGAGCACCCACAGCAAAATGCAGGCCAAGTGTAGATGTAAGATGGCTTGTCTCATACAGGACCCCAGCCCTCCCTGGAGACCACCTGTGCTACTTTGGATGCTCATCCTTCCTGCTCCTCTCAGGGCCCAGCACCCTATTTCTGCTTCATCGTAGAAGATGTTCTTTCCTGCTTCACCAAGAACAGAAGGCATCAGATGCCAGATGTCTCATCTCTCACCTCCATGTCTACAAACCTATTAACATTGGTCTTGACCCTCTCTTCTTGGTACAAGATGGCACATGTCCTATTCTTGCATCTAAGTCTGTTTCTCACAACCCTCCTTTGTTTTCAGGGACGTCATACGACCTCTAAGTTTCTATCATTGCTGGATTTCCGGTGTTTTTTTTTTTACTCAGTCTTTCCTATCAGCACTTAAATGTGCTTTTGTCTTTTCTATTTTGAAAGATAAAAGACAACCTTCCCACTATGCCACATACCCCCAAGCTACCATCCCAACTATCTCCTCACTTCCACAAACTTCAGAGTGTCTTCCAGTTCCTTGCCTCATTCTCCCCTCTCAGCTCCCTCCATCTATTTCACTCAGTCTTTAAATACTGGAAGCTCCAGGTCCCCTCATCCTTACTCCTCTTTGCTCTCTTGGGCCCATTATACCCATTTAGTTATCCTGATGACTCCCAACTTTATATTTCTGGCCCTTTCTTTAGAGCTCAAAACTTGTAAATCCTGCCATCTCCATTTGTGTGTTTTCCAAGGTCAAGATCTGCTCCCACACGCTTGGCCCTCCTCTTCTTGTGTTCTTCACACCAACAACTCAGAACACATAAACCTGTTTGCTCAAAGACATGGGACCCATCCTTGTATCTCCTTCTCCTGATTAATCAGCTAGTCTTACCAACCTATTGTCTAAATTCCTTGGGTATCCATCTGTCTCCACCATCACTGCTATTTCTGCCCTACTCTGAACCTCAAGGTGAAGCCCATGACCAGGAGTATCATATTCCCCTAGGAGCTTGTGAAGACCACCCCTTTCCCAGTGATTTGCATGTGCTCAGAAGCTTGAGAAGCATCTCTCCAACCAAGGTAATTTTTCCACTTGGGCTCCCTGCTTCTACTCTGGCCCCTTCCAATCATTCTCCACACAGCAAACCAAATCATGTCACTCATATACTAAAAGCCTTTCCATGGCCTCCTTAGAATAAAGTGTAGTCTGTATAGTTCTCCTTTTATTTGCTATGACTGAAGATACTGTGGTCCCTTGTCTAATTTACATCTTTATTGTAGCTCTTTTAACATAAGAAGTATTTGACAGCTTTATTTTTTAAGTACCTTAAATCAAGAAATATTTTATTTAACTTTACCCCTTTTGTGGTCCTAATGTTATATTTGCATTGTAAATGAGATTATTTATCAGTTCTTGTAGTTGACTAATTCATATAATAGATGCATAGAAAAAGCCTTCAAGTATTGAAGAAGTGTTTTTCTTTGCAAAATGCCATAAATTATGCTCTGAAAGCTTGAGAGAAACCCCTTTAGATGAACAGGATTAAACTCTGAATGTCGTAAGCACGGAAAACAAAACTCTTTCTAATTTTTTTTTAATGAGGAAGACAGTATTCTGGACATGATGGCCACTTCCTTAACAAGGCCAGAGAATAGCTTCTGGTATACCTGCGTGTGTTGAAAACAGGCTCAGTGCTCTGCTTCAGTTCCCCACTCAAATGCCAGTGTGGAAAAAGGTTTTGTTGTCACCGGTAACCCATGGAGCTTTAAAGGCAAAAGCCCTACTGTTGAGTCTGTAAAATTCAATTTAGAAAAACAACCCTTTCACCTGGTTACGTATAGAAGAAGACTTTGGGATAGAAATGTTTCATAAGGCTGTGGAATCCAATTCAAAATATGAACTGCAATGTAGTTTCCCCTCGAAAACTTTCTGGCCCTTACATTTTGCAGTAGGGTAAGGGGCGCTGCTGATGAGCTCACGAGGCTGCCTAGGACGTCGCCTGAAATCATCAGGCAGCCCTGCTCTCAGGCAACACAGTCCAAGACACTCTGGCATGTTTCTGATTCACCTACAGGCCGGAATGACAGTCACTGATAGGGCTGTAGGGAGGTATGTATGTACGTGTCATGGAGGGCCATAGCAAAGGCAGGATTTTCTAAGAACAACTGAATCCAGGAGTGATGACAGCGGCTTCTGCAAAGTAGGGGTCAAAGAACCCAAAGCTCGGTTGTGGGCATGTGGGCAGCTTGAAAAGACAGAATTCAGGAGAGAGGAAGAGGAGAGTCGAAAAACCAAAACCAGCAAAGTGAACCACATGTTGTCTGATTCCATTTTTATCAAACGTTCAGAATAGGCCAGTCCATAGAGACATAAAGTAGAATATTGGTTGTCTAGGCTGGGGGAGAGGGAGCGGGGATTGTGGGTTGACGGCTAAGGGGTACAGGGTTTCTTTTTGGCCATAATAAAAAAAATTCTAAAATTAATTGTAGCGTTCGTTGCACAATTCTATGAATATACTGAAATATACTGCATTGTACATTTTAAATGGATGAATTGTATAGTTTGTGAATCATGCCTTGATAAAGCTGTTAAAAGGGAGATAAAACTAGGGGTGCCTGGCTAGCTCAATCAGTAGAGTATCCGACTGATCTCAGGGTCATGAATTGGAGCCCCACTTTGGGTGTAGAGATTACTTTAAAAAATCACATGGTTGTTGAATGCATCCATGTAGTAGAAAAAAATAATTTTAAAAAAAAGAAAGAAAAATAAAGTCTTAAAAATACCCATCCTAAAAAAAGATGAGGAAGGAAACTTTAAAGACATTGAGCAGACGTGATAATAGCTTCTTATGATGCTTATACAGCTATTTTGTGATTTTTCCCCCCATTAGCTACCTACCACTGAGTCCCTGCTGTAGAAGATGAATACTCTGTTCTTATCTAGCCCTCCCCCAAGCACACATAAACTTTTTCCTCCCACCTTCCTCCCATTATAGCTGTATTGAAATTTTTGGTAAGATCAATATTCAGCATTGACGACTCTCAAATTTATTATCTCCAACAGAGTTCTTTCTGGAGTCTGGACCACATCCAAATGCTTACTAAACATCTATAACATCTAATAGGCCTCTCAAACTTAATTTGTCTAAAACAGCTCTTGCTCCCCCTCCAAAACCTGCTTCTCTCTGCCTTTCTCCTCTCAGCAAATGGCAGTGCCATTTATTTGCCCAGTTGTTCAAGTCAAAAACCCCAGAGGCATCTTTGACTTCACTTGTACTCTCCCATCCTGTATCTGACTATCAACAAATCCATCTGGCTCTCCTGTCGAAATAGATTCAGAATCTGACACCTCCTTACCACCCCTATGATAACTCACCCTGGTCCAAGACACCCTCACTTCTCTCTTGAATGACTGCAATGGCCTCTCTGTTGGTTTTCTCACTTCCACCCTTCGTCCCTTGATCGATTTTCAAGAGAATGATCCTTTAAATAAAGGTTGGATCACGCCACTCTTCTGCTTCAAAGCCTTCAGTGGCTCCCCATTGCACTGCAGAGACATCAGTCATGGGGAGATTCCTGAGCCAGTAAATCCAGTTTGTCCCCGACTAGACTATTGCTTAGGCATACAAGCCTAATGTCTATTTTCTGTAGTTTTCTGGAACAGATAGGAAGATTAAACCTACACTTAAAACAGCAACCATGGAAAGAACTCAGACTTTACCTGCTACATGGGTAACGCTCTCCACTGAAGATTTCCTTTACCCTGATAAACAGAAGTCCCCGTCACTGCCCTCTACATGGGCTGAGGACTCTAGAATAATTTTCTACCCAGTCCAAACTCCCCTAAAGCAAATCCAGCTCTGATTTCGTTAATGAGCAGAGGAGGGAAATACCTCCTCTTTTTCCTAAACTAGTCCCTATAGCTATAACCCTTCTCTGGTTTCTTACCCAAGTGTTTGCAGCCTTCTTGGGGGCCTAACTTGGAGAATAAGCAACACTCCAAAGAGACACTGAGGCACACGTACTGGGGCCACCCTTTGGATGTCTTAATATCTGTTTCTTTATGTTTGCAAATGGGTCTGTCCCTAATTAGCATGACATTCTTGATCTGGCTATTATTCTCTTAATCCACAGTAATCGTTTTAATCTATAAAATCCAAGTATGTTATCTAGGAAGTAGTGTCAGCAGGAATTGAAATACAGAATTTGCTTCATGGATTACAGAAGCGGCACTGGAAGGAATTCTAGAAAAGTAGCTATAAGCTAATTTAGGAAGCATGCTTATTCAAATAATCTTTTGAGCCTATTTTTCTCTGAAATACTAAGGGAATAGTGGCAATAGCATTTGTTTCTGCTGAGGCTATTAGATTCTTGACCATCACCTTCCAATGAAAGAGCAACTTCAGGAGAAGCCCTCAGCCCTAGGTCTCTCACTGGTGAAGCTACTTCTCAGTTCTTTTTTTTTTTTTTTTTTTAATGTTTTATTTATTTCTAGGAGAGAGAGAGAGACAGCGTGAGCAGGGGAGGGTCAGAGAGAGAGGGAGTCACAGACTGAAACAGGCTCCAGGCTCTGAGCTGGCAGTCAGTGCAGAGCCCGACGCGGGGCTCGAACCCACGTAACCGCGAGATCATGACCTAAGCGAAAGTCGGACGCTTAACCGACTAAGCCACCCAGGCGCCCCGCTACTTCTCAGTTCTACCCCTGCTCCTCATGTGTCTTCTTCCTTTCTTCATCCTGTCTCCCGGGGGTTCAAGCTGATTGCCTTTCCTCTTCCAGTCATCTACTAAGTATCTGCTTCCCAGAGCTCTTCTTCCAAAACTGACTTCAATTTCCTCAGCTTCCCTTTTCCTTGCTGTCCATCATTCTCTGAATCACAAATGTTTGAGGAATATCTGCTATGTTTTTATGTGTTTACGTAAGATTCCATCTCGGCTCTGGAGACTCGCGAGCCTCAACGAGGCAGGTAGTAAATGACCTGACCACTGGATATGCTTGTGCAGAAGATGTGTATGTCTTTCACCTCGACATTTCTGAAACTGAAAAATGCATCTCTCTCACCTTATAGGCAATGAGAGAAAGAGAGAGAAAGAGAGAAAGAAAGAGAGAGAGAGAGAGAGAGCGATCAAGTGGGTGAGGGGCATAGAGAGAGGGAGACAGAATCCCAAGCAGACTCCACGCTGTCAGCACAGATCATCATCTGACCTGAAGTCAAGAGTCAGATGCTTAACTGAGCCACCCTATACCCTATATAAGTGACCGTATACTATTTTTTTAAAAGACTTTTATTTTTAAGTAATCTCCACACCCAACGTGGAGCTCAACCCCGAGATCAGGAGTTGTACACTCCTCCAACTGAGCCAGCCAGGAGCCCCTTTTTCTCTTTTTTAGTAAGAATGCTCATAGCAGCTTTATTCACAACAGCCAAAAACTGGAAATAATCCAGAAGTTGGCCCATGAATAGGAGAATGTATAAACAAAATCTGGCATATTTATCCAGTGAAATCCTACTCAGCGACAAGAGCCTGGGGCACAGATACGTGAAACAACATGGGCCACTCTTACAGACAAGACGCTAAGCAAGAGAAGATAGGAACCAAATGGTACACATAAGGTTCAACTAACATAGAGTGGCTGTCTCTGGAGGGGTATGGAGATGAACTACAAGAGAGCATGAGAGAACTTTCCAGAATGATAGAAATAGTCCTTATCCTGATAGAGGTATGGATTGCATTGGTATTATACATTCACCAAAACTCAATGAATTGTACATTTATTTTTTTATTTTTGTAAATGTTTATTTATTTTTGAGAAAGAGATAGAGAGCAAGCAGGAGAGTGGCAGAGAGAGAGAAGGAGACACAGAATCCAAAGCAGGCTCCAGGCTCTGAGCTGTCAGCACAGAGCCTGACATTAGGCTCGAACCCATGAACTGTGAAATCATGACCTGAGCCGAAGTCAGATGCTTAACCTACTGAGCCATCCAGGTGCTCCTACATTTATTTTTTAATTTGTTTTTAAGAGAGAGAGACACATACACAGAATTTGGGTGGGGAAGGGGCAGAGAGAGAGGGAGACACAGAATCTGAAACAGTCTCTAGGCTCTGAGCTGTCAGTGCAGAGCCTAATGCAGGGGTTCAAACTCATGAACCACAAGAGCTGCCCAGGTTCCCCACAATGAATTGTGCATTTAAGACGTGTATGTTGTACTATTTTTAAATTTTACCTAAAAAACACTATAAAGAAATATTTAACTCTAGCTAGTAGATTTGCTACTCACAGTAGCATTGGTTAGTGACTGAAATTACTTTCTGGGTACCCCAGTCTTGAGCAAATGAATAGGACATATTTAGGATGATGGGAGCTGGGTTTCTCACTATCGACAAAGGGAATTATAAATACGGACAGAGGGAAGACTAGATGTGCTTCATGGTGTTGATTTGGGAGCTGGAGGTATCAGTGAATGAACTTAGGGTTTTATATGGATAGAGACAGACCTACCCGCATACATATATGTTTAAGCATACACATATACACACATACACGCATTAGTACACACACACACACAGAAACACATGTTTTTTTTTTAACTTTTTTTAGTTTATTTATTTTGGGAGAGAGAGAGAGTATGTGAGCATGAGTGGGAGAGGGGCAGAGAGAGTAGGAGAGAGAATTCCAAGCAGGCTCTGCACTGTCAGCCTAGAGCCCAATTCAGGACTTGAACTCATAGACTGTGAGATCCTGACCTGAGCCGAAATCAGGACTCAGAAGCTTAACCAACTGAGCCACCCAGGTGTCCCCAGAACACACATTTCTTAACTCTCTTTGCTGGGAGAACCTAGAAACAGTGTCCCACCAGGAAAACAAGCACTTCGAGAGTCCAGATCTTGGTTTCTAAGTACTATTCTCTCCTAAAAGGAACCAGACTCTTTGGAGAAATGGCTGGCTCCAGGGCTGAGGTTGGAAAAGTACCAAATGACCCCTAAACATTTTGTACGACTAAGTAAGAAAGTGAGATATCAAAAGAATGGAGGGACCACCTTGAAGGAGGCCCCAGCAGTCAAATCTGGGGCCATTTGAACATCGAGAGCAATGACGATGGTAACGGGAGTTAGTCATCACGGAAGCCATGACAAACTAAATTGAAAACGATAATGTGAAACTAACAGCAGCTTATAAAATAAAGCAGGCCTGACAGCAACGGGAGACCATGTCCTACTCAGGATCATACTCTTAATGCTCCGATAAAGAGCATCCTTCCCAAACGTCAGTCATCCCAACAATGCACGGACACACCAGCACCTCCATGTTGCCAAGGGCTTCAAGGCAGCTACCCAGATGTGCACATAGAACCCTGACTCAAAATCCTGGGTCAGTTCTAGTCACTTCTAACCCTAGCAACCGTCACCATGATGCACTTAGTAAGCAGAGCAGATATAAAGCTTAGTTCCCAAACTCAAGGTGTGCAAAATAAATACCCATTTCTTTGTTTTGTTTTTTTTTTTATATCAAACCAAATTTTCCAACCCTTCAGGCTGGAGGACAATTGTGTTTCCATTGTGATAGAGGTCTCTCTCCTCCCTTCCCAGGCTTTCGACAGAAGTCAGAAGCTCTATGTGGTACCAAGAACAGGCAGAAGCTCTATGTGGTACCAAGAACTCCCCTGGGTTCTGTGCGCTCGTGGTGATCTTCATTGTCTAAGCCCACCCGGGGCCTCTGTAATCTGGTAAGCCCCCGCTTCCTTGGGGCCTGGACCTCTGGACCCGCCTAAATCTCATCACACCTGCTGTGGGGGCGGCGGGGAGCTGCTAGGCTCCTTCAGGCAAGAAGAGACCCCTCCAGCTGCCTTCATTTGCCTCCAAGGTGCTCTCTCCCCATTGGTGTCCTCAAAGGACGAGAACATTAGTTGTCTAATGAGCTCTGGTTTTAGGAAAGTAAAGCCAGGAAGAAAAGCGTCTTCTGTGTACTTTCATTTTTGGCACAGAGTCCTCTGAGCTCAACTTCCCCTGAGCACAAGGTTAGTGGGAGGGGTGGGGGACACACAAAGGTCCTGCTCACCTTGGTGCAATGGGGGTGGAGGGGACACTGTCAGAAGAAACACCCCAATAAATTACCCTGACACATAGATTATGTGTAAGTGACCCTGGATTGTTTGTAAAATGAGAACCTATGACCTGGGTGACAATTACTCATAAGAGCCAAGAGAGTACTTGCCTTTTTAGATCAGTTTTAGGTTCGGGGGGGGGGGGAATTTTGTGGTCTAGTAATGGGCCACCCACCTCTCCTCAGGAACTGTGACCTGGCCCAGCCTTCTGTCTATGAAGGACACGGTGACACCATCATCACGGGGCGTCGCCCAACAGCTTCCCAAAGATGGTGCGCACAGGAAACGGCTGCCTCCCAAAGTCAAATGATGCCTTCCCTGAACAGCTCTCATTTAAGGCAACTTCTGCTTCTTCACCTTTTTGATGATACCACTTTCACATTTTGAAGCTGCCCTGAATTTGTCTGGTTTGCTAGCCATGGCTCTAGGGACATCATTGTAATGTTTTCAAGACTCTGGGGAATAAGCCACCTGAACCTGGACTCTTCAACTCATTTAAAGCATCTAGATTGTCCATTAACTCCTCTTCCATCCAGGCCTTCGTACCCTCTTAAGGATGTGTGCTTTCCCGGTTCCATTAGAAAATTTTATTATTAAAAAAAAAAAGGAAGAAACTAAATTGAAATGAAATAGTTCTACTCTTTTCTCTCATTGACTTAGCTTTATTCTCATGGTATAAACAATGGCAGTTCGTAGTTTACAAAATAGGGGGGAAGAGAAGAAAAATTTACCCATAAACTCCCTCTTGTTTTCTTTAAATGCTTGAAGATAAACAATTCTATAGTTAACCACGTATCTCGCTGGCTATGCTGTTTTAAACTTGCTTTCTCCACTTAAAGGTCGTGAAAAAGCCTGTGTTCTTACGCTAATCATTTATCATTATACCCCAGTCTCCAGCAGTCAGTTACCACTTTGTTATTATTTCAATTATGTCTATTTTTAAAGGCTCCTGAATATCTTGTTCTCTGAATTCCTTCTACTGGTTATTTTAGTTCTGTAACTTTCATTGACGTGACTCTGTAAACATCCTGCTGTGTTGCGCACAATCATTTGTAGTCTCTGTGTGTTGGTGTCACCCATGTACCACCCGACTTTCTTAAGCTGTCTTCCCATGTCATCCTCGCAGAGCGAGCATCCGTCGTAATTACTTGCTCAGAATTTTGCTCTTGTTAAGTCCCCATCCCTCTTGAGCCACCTCACCGTTTACAGCCTCTGGCCTTGAAGTCACGTATATATGTTTTCTCTCTGGACACTTGTGACATCTGCTTTCCTAAAGTCCACAGTATGTAGCTAAATAAACCCAGACCAGGAGATCCAAGGTGAGGTTGGCCAGGTCCGTCCTGAGCTTTTCTGAGAACCTGTTGGTGTGTCTGCCCCAATATTACACACATTCTCTCTCTCTCTCTCTCTCTCTCTCTCTCTCTCTCTCACACACACACACACACACACGTTAAGTCCTGAGCTCAGTGGTTGACCTATGGCTCATTCTCGTCTCCATGACCACAGTCCGTGGACTAAGGTGGAGACACCTGGTTCAAGTTAAGCCAAGAGATTCTCTCTTCTGGGAGGATGGAACGGAGATGCAGAGACTGTCAGTCTCTTCCAGGCGCTCTCATGGGAAGTGAGAGGAAATAGAGCCTGGAGCAGCCGTCCCTGGCCCCAAACCAAGGAGAAGATAGAAGAGAAAGCTGGGCAGTGAGAGAGAGAGAGAGAGAGAGAGAGAGAGAGAGAGAGAGAGGGAGAGAGAGGAGAGAGGGAGAGAGGGAGAGAGGGAGAGGGAGGGAAGGAAGCACAAAGACCACGGCAGACTCAGCTGTGGCCCTGCCCAGACCCCTGTGGCTGCCTTTACCCAGTTCGGAGCCGGCCTATTCCCAGCCTCTGTAGGCAACACTCCGAGGAGCACCCTTGAGCACTGGAGCCACCCGTCCATTTAGAGAGCCCGAAGCCCCCAGGGCTTCCTATTCTTTCCCCCATGTTCCTGCCCCAGCCCCGCAGACTATAATCATCAACTGAGTGGTGCAGCACAGAAGTCCAGTCCCTTTGCTTGAGGCGGAGCAAGGTCTGAGGCCGAATTTATGCTCTTGAACTCCACATGCTCCAGCCCTTACGAAACCTTTCTCAGAGCACCTCACTTATGCCCTATCCTTGGTGTTTGGAGGAACCTGATAGAACAGATGGAAAGCCGTGCAGTCCAGGGAAACAAATCAAAAAAGCCTTGAGCTTGAGAGATTAGGTCCCAGCCTGGGTCCCTTGTGAGGCCCCAGGCTTTCTCCTCTGTGGGTGCCGTGAGCTGTTCCTGAATCTTCGACTCACTTCTCCCTTGGGGCTAAGCTTGAACCAGCCAGCTTCTCTGATGTATTACCCAAAAAAACCTTACTTGGGCATCCCGCATTTCTTGTCTACTGGCAGAGCTACTGTCCTCCAAATTTCTCAGACTTTCACTGGGATCAATTTTCTTTTTTCCATTTGGTCAGCATCTGGGAGATGAATTTATCAGCAAGACAAGTTTGGAATTTATCAGAGGCTCTGCTTTTACTGGAAAGGGGCATCTGGCAGAATTTCTAGACCTTTAAATCACTGAACACTGCCATGTTTGGCCATGCTGATGCTTGTATCTTTATTTCTAGACCTTTAAGCACTAAATAAAAATTTATAACTATATATTTAATATATGTAAATATATATACATATATACACACCTATGTGTATAGTTATATGTGTGTCACTCTGGTCTGGGAACAACATTTTTACAGTAATTAACAGCTCTTAAAGTATTATTTTAATGGAAAGTTTATGTCTTTTGCCCTTTTATCCAAAAGTCTATTTATAGGGAAAAAAACCACAAGCTCAGGTCCCTTATTTGGTGTTTTTGTGTTCCTTTTACTATAGCCTGACTAACAAAGATATTTTTGTTGCTGATATGGAATTTCTTCCTTTCTTTTTTTAAAATTTCTTTCCTAAATGCCAGAGACTTCTTTGTATATTAGTTATCAAGTTCCTCCTTGGCTGTGATGGTAGCAATACTGTTTAACAGACGTCCCTGTCAATGAATTAGGTATTTCCGTTGTACTGAGAACACGTTTTACAACAATGGAAAAGTATAGGAAATGAATAAAGGAGGAAGGGAGGGAAGTCACTGTGGACCTACCAGAACCCAAGTCCTTCAGGTCACCTCCCCTCCCAGGCTGCCATTTACTCCTTAATGAAATTGTGAAGTGGACGTGAAGGACCTTGATGATTCTCGTAATGCTCAAAAGGGAAACATGGGAAGATATGTCAGAGACTGCTGACTTGGACAAGCAAGGACCAGAAATTAGTTCTTATTCCTCATTCATCAATTTTCTTTCTTTTCTTTTCTTTCTTCCTAAGATTTTAAAGAGCAGTTTAATTTATTTTGAGAGAGAGAGAGAGAGAACATGCAAGAATTGGGGAGGGGCAGAGAGAGAGGGAGACAGACAGAATCCCAAGAAGGATCCACACTGTTACGGACGCTGGGCTCAAACTCACAAACAATGAGATTATGACCTGAGCTGAAATCAAGATTTGGACGTTTAACAGACTGAGTCACCCAGCTGCCCCTTTTTAAAAAAAGATTTTATTTTAAAGTGGTCTCTGCACCCAATGTGGGGCTTGAACCCACAACCCTGAGGTCAAGAGTTACGTGTTCCACTGACTGAGCCAGCCAGGTGCCCTCGATTTTCTTTTTTCCATCAGCTTTAAGGGCTCATGCTTTTCCACTTTCTCCCCAAACTGCTTTGTTTTCAGCTGCTCTTTTGACACCCTGATCACCTTCTATCTTCAAACCCACAAGCAATGCTCCAAATCTTTTCATCCCAGGGGTCACTGGACTTGCTTTTGTTGAATGCTGACCATGGATCTGCAAGGCCCCTTACACAGCACTGACGTGCAATGTCAGTCATGCTGGCTAAGCGGCTGGATCCAAGAAGCAGAGAGAGGATATAGACATCCTGGGAAAGAAAGGGAGGCCCAGGGTTCTCCTCACTTAACAATCACGCAGCATTAATTCATTTGGAGCCCAGTTTAGATCTAAATCTCAGGACCTATGCCCTTCAGGATGGCTGGGATTGTGACATAACCATGTATGTAACCATCACGGAACTCCAAGAGGGAGATATCCCTGATTTAATTAATTCTAATACATACTTAAGAGAATTTTTTTTCTCTTTTGCTAACATCTCAGAATTCTGATGCACCTTACAACTGATGGCATTCTGCAACCAGTATGGGCCAGAAGCAGCCACCAAGCAGTTGTCTTCCCCTTTGTGTACCCAGCCTTGGTCATTGCTGTTCAAGTCCCATTTCAACTGAGTCATGTGCATTGTTGAGACTATGTGTGAGCCCAGAAAATCATGGAAATAGAGCCGGAAATTTGCTCCCAGAGAAATCATCACACTTCTTGCAAAGCAACAAGCAAGGGCTTCATGGACCCAAGGAGAGAAGACTGCTCTCCAGGTAGGTGAAGTTATGTTATCTTCAGTCACCAAGATGTGCACAAAGGGGCTGCCCATCGCCTACCAAACAATGCAATAGGAGGCAGGATAAAATTGCCAGATTTCTGGCCTACACAAAAGAAACCTCAGAGCCGTGAAAGACTGGCATAACCAATCCATGCACTGTACTATTGTTCAAAACAACATGTCAAAGTTTAATTGGTAATATTTGTCTTTCTTAGAAGTAAATAATGTATCCTTCTAATGAAAAGCATCTTAGGTTTGATTAAGCATATTATCTCCATTTTGCAGACTGAAGAAGAAATTAAATAATTTGTCCATTTCACCGTGTAAGGAAATTAGAAAGCCAGGATTCAAATTCCAGCCAGTTGCCTTCTAGATCTTATGGTTCTGATCACCAAACTACCCCCTGCCCCACGCACCCTGCAATGTTTAGCACGGTGCCTGGTAAAATAAATATTTGTCAATATAAACTAAACTGTTCAAGTAATGAAACTGTTATTCTCAGTGAGAAAGTAATCAAATATGTAGAGAATGTCTCTAAACACGGAAACATCATCGTTCTTGTGGGAGAAAAATTCAGAGCCTAGTTGCTTCCAAAGCGCTGAGGAACCTCGAAGGACTGCATTCTTCTCATAACCTCAGATCTCCACTTAACTCAGATCACTGAGTGGGGAGTACCGGGTATGTGAACCGAATGACAAGGGCTTGGGTCCCCGGACAACAGCATGCTCTTGAACCCCTGGCTCGGAGTTTATAAGAGCTCCCCCCCAAAAGGCTAACCTCAACCCATCAACTCAACTATTTGACTTTGAGTCTTAACAGTTTGTAATAGCATTAACTTCTTTTTCTGATTACTAACGTAACTCATTAGAAACCATTTTGAAAAATTCCTGAGGAAATAGTAGCCACTGTTAACTCTCAGGCACACATACATCTTCAATTTTGAATCAAGTTGCTTTGTAACCTTTTCTTTGGACTTAGCATATTTTGTAAATACCTTTCCATATATTAAACATCTGAAATACAGTATTCCATCATGCAAATATTGTCATTTTAACTCTCAAACATCTCTAAAGTAAAAATATCATTTAGGTAAGGTTTACCTTATGTGTAATAAGCCCTTAATAGACAATGGGATTTCATCAGACAAGATAATGTTTATTTGTTTATTTTGAGAGAGGGAAAGAGATCACCTGTGTTTGTGAGCAGGTAAGGGGCAGAGAGAAAGAGAGAGAGAATCCCAAGGAGGTTCCTCACTGTCTGTGCAGAGCCCTACAAAGGGACTCAGTCTCACAAACCGTGAGCTCGTGACCTGAGCAGAGATCAAGAGGCGGCCACTTAAGCGACTGAGCCACCCAGGTGCCCCAGAAAACTTGTTTTCTGAGTGTCCCCTTGAAATCCTCCCTTCCTGTCCCTTCCCCAACCTCCCAAAGCAAGCTCTTCTTTTTTTATGTTTAACTATCACCCTAAGGCTGATGTAACAAAGCACCACAAAGTGGGTGGCTTATAACAACAGAAACGGATTCTCTCACAGCTCTGGAGCTGTAAGTCCAAATTCAAGGTGTTGATGGGGCCATGTTCACACTGAAGACTCCGGGGTAGGATCCTTCCTCACTTCTGGCTGCCATTAATCCTTGGTGTCCTTCGGCTCCTAGAGATATCACTCCAATGCCTGCCTCCACCTTCATGAGGTCTTCCTAGCATATCTCATCTTGTCATACAGCCTTCCCTTCTAGTCTCTTCTCTTCTTTAGGACCCCCATCACACTGGATTAAGGGCCCCCTTTCCTTCAGTATGACTCCATCTTTTTTCTGTTATTATTATTATTTGCTAATTGTGCTTAAAATATACATAAAACTCACCATTTTAACCAGTTTCTAGCATACAATTCTGTAGCATAAGTACATTCACATTGTCGTACAATCATCTCCACTCTCCATTTCCAGAACATTTTTAATATCCCAAACTGAAGCTGTGTCTTCCCATTAAATAATAACTCCCATGTCCTCTCCTTTCATCTCCTGGTGACCTCTACTCTACTTTCTGTCTCTATGAATTTGTCTGTTCCTAGGCATTTCTTATAGGTGGAATCTTATAATATTTATCCTTTTGTGTCTGGCTTATTTCACCATAGAATGTTTTCAAGGTTCACCCATGTGTGATGCACCTGGGTGGCTCCGTTTGTTTAAGTGTCCAACTTCAGCTCACATCATAAACTTGCAGTTCATGAGTTCGAGCCCCGCGTCGGGCTCTATGCTGACAGCTCAGAGCCTGGAGCCTGCTTTGGATTCTGTCTCCCTTTCTCTCTATTCCTCCCCCAGTTGCATTTTTTCTCTCTCTCTTCTCTCAAAAATAAATATTAAAAATATTTAAAAAAATGGTTTCACCCATGTGGTAGCATGGGTCATACATTCAATCTTTTTATTTAAAGGCTGAATAATATTCCACGGTATGTATATAGTGCATTTTGTCTCTCCATTCACCTGATGAGGGACATTTGGGCTGATTGCATCCTTTGGCGATTGTGAGCGATGCTGCTATACATACCAGTATCTGATTGCCTGCCTTCAATTCTGCTGAATATAGGCTAGAGTTGGAATTGCTAAATCACATGGTAATTCTATGTTTGATTTTTGGGGAACTGCCAAACTGTTGGTCACAGTGGTTGCACCATTTTATGTTCCCACCGGCCATGCACAAGGGTTCTGATTTTGCCACATCCTCACCGACTTGCTGTTTTCTATTTGTTCCATCACAGCCATCCTAATGGGTAACAGCATGACCTCATCTTAGCTAATCACATTTGTGAAGACCCTATTTGCAAATAAGGTCACGTTCTGAGGTTCCAGGAAGGACAAGGATGTGAAGGTAGGAGGGATTCTATGCAGCCCTGTACTGTGGTAAAGAAGCTTTCCCATAGGCAGAGTGGCATTAATGAGCACAGTTCCCAGAAATAAAATTTACCAATGATAGGCTCTTCTGTATAACTTTGAATTTGAGTGAGTAATGATGGGGGTTAAAGGACGGAAATCACTCATGTTTTCCTCACGTTTATGGCTGAATTATTGTCTGTTATGGAAGAAAACAGTGTTGAACTAAATGAGCTGACTGAAAAATGGATATCTATTTATCAGGGGTTTAAAACAGTAAGTGGTGGGGTGCCTGGGTGGCTCTGTTGGTTAAGCATTGGACTTTGGCTCAGGTTACGGTCTCCGGTTCATGAGTTCAAATCCCACATCAGGCTCACTGCTGTCAGTTCTGAGCCTCCTTAGGATCCTCCGTCCCCCACTCTCTCTGCTCCTCCCCTACTCACATGCTCTTTCTTCTCAAAAATAAACATTTAAAAAATAAAAAAAAAAATAAGGGGACACTGTGTGGCCCAGTCAGTGAAGTGTCCTGATCTCATGGTTCGTGAGTTCAAACCCCACATCAGGGTTTCTGCTGTCAGTGCAGAGCCTGCTTTGGATCCTCTGTCTCCCTCTACCTCTGCCACTCTTTCTCTCTCAAGAACAAACATTAAAACAAAACAATAAAAATAGAAAATAATAAATTGCAGTGTGCCTGCGTAGCTCAGTCAGTTCGGCATCTGACTCTTGATTTCTGCTCAGGTCGTGATCTCATGGTTTGTGAGATTGAGCCCCGAGTTGGGCTTTGCACTTGTTTGGGATTCTCTCTCTCTCTTGCTCTCTGCTCCTCCCCTGCTCGTGCTCAATGCATGCCTGTGCTCTCTTTCTTTCTCTCTCACTCTGTCAAAATAAACATTAAAAAATAAAATAAGTAAAATAGTAAATGGCAAAATCATTCTGAAAAAGTAATTTAGCAAGTGAAAGCCGAGAGAAACGTAACAGTGGGCTGATTATCTCTCTTGATATATAGTGTGTTTCCAGCCATAAGAGGTACCAGTGAAGGTGTGGTAATAAAATGCTAATTATCCCAGCTGAGCCTTTGTGTACACTTTGAGGGATGTACAGAGCTAGGGTGCTGACTTTAGCGGACATTGAGAAGTTCCAGATCTTTCCTCCCTTCAGTGTGTGCTCTGAGAGCTTTCCCTGCATAGATTACGGATGGGCTTGGTTGGGTCAACGTCTCTCTCTTTCAGAGAGAGTGTCTTTGACATGTGGCATATAACAAGGGGATGTATTTATTAGTTCTGGCTGAGCACACAGCTTCTCCTGCCTCTCTTCCTATTTTGTGGTTGTCTTTAACTCCTTCTGGGTAAATTTATTTAAAAAGGTATTTTTAACGTTTATTTTTGAGAGAGAGAGACAGAGCATGAGCAGGGGAGGAACAGAGAGAGAGGGAGACAGAGAATCTGAAGGAGGCTCCAGGGTCTGAGGTGTCAGCACAGAGCCTGACGCAGGGCTCAAACCCACGAACCGTGAGATCATGACCTGAGCCCAAGTCGGAGGCTTAACTGACTGAGCCACCCAGGCACTCTGGCACATTTTTTTCTTTTAAATAAGCTTTATGCCCAACGTGAGGCTTGAACCCGTGACCCTGAGATCAAGAGTCACATGGTCTACTGAGTCAGCCAGGTGCCCCTCCTTGTGGGTAAATTTTTTTTAATGTTAAAGTAATCAAAATCCATAAAAGAAAATACAGAGTTGTCTAGTCCTTTTGTTTACTGAAATATTTGAGAGGAGAAATGTATTCTGATGGGATTAATGATTAATTACTAAATCAATAATTAATTAAGAGCTGTGAACCCAGGGTACCTGGATGACTTCTGTCACAAGCTCAGTCTCCAATCCAGTGTCATTCTTTGACACCGTGTGTATGTTTGACACCCTCTCGGTTCCATCATCTCTCCGCTCCACAGCTCTGGCCGCCACCATGTCTCCCCTGGATCGCTGTGGGATATCATGCCTGCTTCCTTAACCCCACATGGCATTTGGGGGATTAAGTGATAGATGTTTTTAATGTTTATTTATTTATTTTGAGAAAGAGAGAGAGTGGGGGTGGGGGACAGAGCGAGAGGGAGAGAGAATCCCAAGCGGGATCCATGATGTCAGCACAGAGCCTGACTCAGGGCTCAGTCTCATGAACCCAGAGATCATGACCTGAGCAGAAATCGAGTCAGACTGAGCACCACAAGGGGATTAAGCAATATCCTTGAGGGTCACGTCTCAGGGCCTTCTCTTTCATTCTGCATTCACTGCCCACCCCAGCTCATATACCCTCGGGTGGTACTTGAAGATACAGGTCAGTAGCCCAGGCACCTTTGGTGAGTCTGGACCCTACCACCCAGCTGTCCCCTAATCACAGTCACTGGGCACCCAAACTTAGGCGCTCAGACTCCCCGTGGTCAGGGTTGACAGCCATCTTTCCTTATGAATCTTGGCTTCTTTCCAGTTTCTCTTTCTCTGAACAGCAGCCACATCCCACCTCCTGGCCGCTCCGCGGGGAAAGCTGGGGGTCAGCTGACTGCTTCTCCCTCCCTTGCCCACAAAATACAACCAGACACTCCCCAAAGCCTTGATGAAGATTCTCTTCTTGACCAAACCCTAGCCAGGCTTCTCTGAGCCCTTCCTTCACTAGGCCTCAACCTTGGCCCATGAAGACTTGAACAAACACTAACACAGTTGTTAACAGCTTGAGCCTCATCCTTTAGACGACCCAAGGGCCCCCAACCCCACTTCTCAGGGAAGTGCCTCCCTGAGAAAACTCCAGGCTGCCCAGAGAACTGACTGTCCCAGCCGACACCTGTGGGCGCGCCCTGACTCCCGGCCTCTGTGGGCGGGTGGGAGCCTAACTTCCACAGAGGCCAGTTAGCAAACCCAGGCGGCTTCACGGGGACCAGCCCTGGCTTCCTGCTCTTCCTGCTTTTTGTAATTTTTCCCTTCCGTGACCCTTCTCAGATCCCTGTGCCCCTGGCCCCTTCCTCCGTCTCGCTTGAAAACGCCCAGTAACCTGTGCTCAGCTGGGAAAGCAGCTCAGGGTTGCCTCAGTTGTCCGCGGTGACTGAGTGAGGTCTGTTCTCCCCGCTTTAAGTAATGTCCAGCCGTGTGTATCTTTGACACCTTGGCTCCATCTCATCCCTCCGCTCCTTCAGCTCTGGCCGCCATCATGTCTCCCCTGGATTGCTGTCTCCCAAAGGGTTCCTGGCCCCCCAGACTTGCCCTCCCGCGACCCACCTTCCCACTCTCTGCACGGAACAAATTTGGGCAGTGCGTCCTCCACACCCTACTCACAGCCCTATGAGTGGCTTGCCCTTGTGCTCAGGTTGCCAGAAGCTTTCCAGAATGGTCTGCAGTAGGCAGCCTGTTGATGACCAAATTAGCAAACTCAGGAGGGGTTGTCTGGGAAGCAGGATCCTTTGGGACTGGCTGCCCTCTCTGTCTCCTCCCTGCCTCCAGGGGGATTCTGACTGTGACCCTCCATCCCTGCCTGTCTCCCCCATCCTCCTAGGTCTGCTCCTCCCTGGCCTCCTTGCTGCAAGACTCCAGGTCTCTGGAGGAAGGAGGCATCAGGAAGGTGTAGAGATGCTTTTCTGTTTTCCTTTTTTTTTAAAAAAATATTTTTATTTATTTCTAGGAGAGAGACAGCGTGAGCAGGGGAGGGTCAGAGAGAGAGGGAGACACAGACTCTGAAATAGGCTCCAGGCTCTGAGCTGGCAGTCAGCACAGAGCCCGACGCAGGGCCGAACCCACTAACCTCGAGATCATGACCTAAGCGAAAGTCGGACGCTTAACCGACTAAGCCACCCAGGTGCCCCTGTTTTCCTTTTATTTCTTAATGCACCGCTGTTCGCACACAGCCCCGCTCCCTGTTGCAAGGCCTTTAACATCTTCCTTTCCTTTAACCTTTACCTTATTTAACCTTGTGAGTTGTGTTTGGTTGTGATTTCCATTTTATGGACAAGCCTGGAGATCTTAAAAGGCTTGTCCCCAGCCCCCCAGTCAGCATAAAGAGGACCTACGTTCAAGTCTTCCACGTCCACAACATCGTGTTTGTTCTTTCCCTTCCTAGTGCTCCTTGGCTGCTTCTTCAATGACATACTCATTGTTTCAGCAGCTCTTCTGCCTTCTGAGTTTTTAATCCTGTGTGCAAGGAAAGTGTTTCTTCCGGTTTCCTGTCTCAGCTTTCCCGTGCTCCTCTGCCCGCCCCTTCTGTGTTCCACGGGGCTGATGGATGGTCTACCACTGAAAATGCACCTTCTTACTTGAAAATCTAATTATTTTTGCCAAGTAATTCATATAAATGGCTCAAAAATTAAGCCTCCGGTGAGACAGACCATGATCATTGCGTTTCTGCTGTGACTCTCCATCTTTCTGTTCCCCCTTGTCTCTTCCCCACCAATAACCACTTCTGTTATTTCCTTGCTTAGTTTTCCCAGAGTTTCTTTGCATGATACAAGCACCGACGTCAATGCGCGTGTTCTTTGTTTTTTTTGCACAGAGTGCTGTGCATCGCACGCACCAGTCTGCACTTTGCTTTTTTCCCCTTAACGGTAATATATACTGGAAATTGTCCATTATCAGGGCATGGAAAGTTCCCTCATTCTTCTCGATAGCTGCAGAGTAGTTCAATGAATGGAGATACTCCATGATTGATTTAGCTTGTTCCCTAGTGACAGAATTTGGCTAGTTTCCATTCTTTGACTATTACAAAACCGTGCTGCAAGGAATAATCTTGGATATACCTCATTTTGCACATGTAGCATAAATAGAGAAAATATTTGACAGATAATACCAAATCTTCTAATATACATTAATATACATTCCCCCGAGCGTGCTTGAATGAGAGTGCTTGGTTAGCAATTCGTGTTGTGGAACTTTGAGATTTTTGCCAATCTTATAAAGGTAATATATTCCTGTAGCTTCAATATGCATTTTGCTTACGTGTAAGGGGGACTGTCTATTCATATTTTAAAAGTCATTTGTATTTCCTTTGATGTGAATTATCTGCTCATATTATTTGATCTTTCAGAGAGTAGGTGTTTTGGGCTTGCTATTGACATTTAAGAGCTGTTTATAGACTAAGGAGAGTAGTGCTTCGTGATATGAGTCATAGGAATATTCTTTCCGTCTTTGATGCTTATCTTTTTCAAAAATAACGTTTTTTAATGTTTATCTATTTTTGAGAGGGAGATACAGAGTGTGAGCAGGGGAGGGGCAAAGAGAGGGAGACACAGGATCCAAAGCAGACTCCAGGCTCTGCGCTGTCAGCACAGAGCCCAAAGCGGGGCCCAAACTCACAAGCTGTGAGATCATGACATAAACCGAAGCCGGAAGCTTAACCGACTGAGCCACCCAGGTGCCCCATTTGATGTTGATCTTTTGAAATTGCTTATGATGCTTTTTTGCCATGCAAAAAGTAATTTTCTTTTTAAAGACTGGAGATTCACTTGGAGGGGGGTATACAGGTCTACACATGTATAGATCCATAAATCACTGTCACAATCAGCATACACAACAGTGCCATCACCCCGCAAACTCTGTGGTGCTACCTGCATGGAGTCATGCTCTCCCCACCTTAAGAAACCACTGATATGTTCTCCCTCACTAAGGGTTTTTTCTTTTTAAGAATATTTTATAAACGGAATCATATAATATGTATCCTTTTGAGATTGCCTTCTCTTAGCATAATGCCTTTGAGACTCATCCAAAGTGTGGCCGTAGCATCAGCATGTTCCTCTCAATTGCTGAGTAGTAGTCCATTGTACAGAACGTGTCACAGTTGGCTTATCCATTCAGCTTTGGAAGGATGTCTGAGTAGTTTCCAGTTTGGGGCAATTATGAAGAGTAGTATAAATGCTTATGTATAGGGTTTTTTTTTGTGTGTGAATATGTAGTAGATATAGAGAAGCGGAGTTTCTCGGCTGTATGTTTGACTCTCTTTTTTAATTAATTATTTCAGAGAGGGAAAAAGCACCCATGTGTGTGTGCACACAAGCAGGAGAGGGGCAGAGAGAGAGGAAGAGAGAGAATCTCAAGCAGACTCCATGTCCAGGGAAAAGCACATTGAGGGGCTTGATCTCACCACCCTGGGACAGTGACCTGAGCCGAAATTAATAGTCAATGCTTAACTTACGGCCACCCAGGAGCCTCTTTGTTTGAATTTATAGGAGGCTTCAAATTGTTTTCTAGAGTGTGCTGACAGTATCATTTTCATTTCTGCCATTTTATGTATTTTAAAAAAAAATTTAAATGTTAATTTATTTTAGAGAGCGTGCACGTGAGCTGGTTAAAGGGGCAGAGGGAGAGAATCTTAAGCAGGCTCCATGCTCAGCACAGAGCCAGACATGGGGCTCGATCCCACAACACTGGGTTCATGACCTGAGCCAAAATCAAGAGTTGGATGCTCAACTGACTGAGCTGCCCGGGGGCCCCTGTTTCAACCATTTTAATAGCTATTTAACAATACTTCATTGTGGTTTTAAGTTGCATTTCCCTAATGGTTATGATACCAACTATACTTTCATGAGCTTATTTGATGATGCTGTCTTTTTGGCAGAATATCTGTTCCAGTCTTTTGCCCACCTTAAAATTACATTGTTTTCTTACTGTTCAGAGAACTCTTGGGATACTGTACACATAACGCCTTTGTCTGACTTGTGATCTGGAACCACGTGTCATCTGTCTTTTTGTTTTCTTAGCTGTATCTCTGCAGATCAAAACTTGGTGTGTACTATACAAAATTGCATCATTTTGATGAAGTTGAATTAATCATTTTTTCTCTTATTTATTTTTCAATGTTTATTTTTGAGAAAGAGAGAGAGCAAAAGCATGAGTTGGGGAGGGACAGAGATACAGGAAGACACTGAATCCGAAGCAGGCTTAAGGCTCTGAGCTATCAGCACAGAGTCCAACATGGGGCTCAAACCCACAAACTACGAGATCATGACCTGAGCTGAAGTTGGACGCTTAACCTATTGAGCCACCCAGGGACCCCTATCATTTTTTTTCTTTTATTGATCATGCTTTGGGCATCCTGCCCAAGAACACTGTTTCTACCCAAGTTCATGAAGATTTTCTCCTAGGATATACTATTTTGCATTTAGATCTGTGATCCATTATGAGTTCCTTTTTCTATAAGGTATGAGATTAGGACAAGGCTCATTTTGTGTGTGTGTTGATTCAGTTGTTTCAACACTACTTATTGAAAAAACTGTCCTTTCTCCATTGACTTGTCTTTTGTATGTTTCTCCAAACTCAACTGGCCATATTCATGTGGGTTTATTTCTGGCCTCTCTGTTCTGTTCCATTGATCAATATACTATCCCCTGCCATAATACACTGTCTCAATTACTGTTGTTTTTAGAATAAAGTTTTTTCTTAAATATTTTTTAATGTTTATTTATTTTTGAGAGAGAGAGAGGGCGAAGATCAGAGCATGTGCAAGATGGGTTAAGGGCAGAGAGAGAAAGGGAGACAGATGACCCAAAGCAGGCTCTGCAGCAGAGAGCCTAGCCGATGCAGGGCTCAAACTCACAAACCAAGAGATCGTGACCTGAGCCAAAGTCAGATGCTTAACCGACTGAGCCACCCAGGTGCCCCAATAATGTTTTGTTTCTTGACATGAATACTACTACATGAGTGTGTTCAATCTGTGAAAATTTACCTATAGCATGCATTCCCATATGTATTTAACACAGTTTTAAAAATATTATGTGTTTTGGAGCACCTGGCTGGCTCAGTCAGTAGAGCATGTGACCCTTGGTTCAGGGTCATGAGTTCAAGCTCCAGGTTGGGCCTGGAACCTACTTTAGAAAAAAACTCAGTGTGTTTTTATTTAGTGGGCATGGTTGCTAACAGGTAGAATAAGACACAATAGGCATCAAAATCCAATCACATGGTCCATTACCATTAATGTGCTGTTGGATTCTGTTGGCTAATGTTTGACTTAAAAATTTTATATTGTTATTCATAAGTGAAATTGGTCTATAGTTTTCTTTTTTAGTGCCATCTTTATCAAGGACTGGGATCAATAGAGCACTTGTTTCATACAATCAACTTGGAAATTTTTCTTCTTTTTCTATCCTCTGGAATATGTTGAAATAGCCTGATCTTTAAAGATGGACAGAAAGCAGAATTCCCTTTTCTAATCTGGACCTGGGATGACTTCCTCTATTTCTTCACTGGTAGTCTGTTTAGACAGGTTAATTTTGATAAGTAGAAGTTTTCTTACAAATTACACATTAGTGGGGAGCCTGGGTGACTCAGTCAGTTAAGTGTCTGACTGTGCCTCAGGTCATGATCTTGTGGATTGTGGGTTCGAGCCCCGTGTTGGACTCTGTGCTGACAGCTCAGAGCCTGGAGCCTGCTTCAGATTCTATGTCTCCCTTTCTCTCTGCCAGTCCCCCGATTGTGTTCTGTCTTTCTCTCTCAAACATTAAAAAATATATACATTAGATCACTAACTGTGATATCTCAGGCTAATTACCAGAAGCCTCAGTTTCTTGATCTGAAAAAAAGGAAATAATGATATAACCTCCTTCATATGTGAAAAATTTCTGACTGGTAAATAATAAATGCTTAGTAAATATGAGCCAGCACACTAACAAACTTTAATACAGAAAAAGTATCTTCCAAAACTCAATTGATCTGCCTTGGTACTAGAAGAACTAGTAACACCTAAATCTACTGCCTTGCTGGTAATGTCTTTTTCTTGGAAAATAGCCCGTTATGACTCATACTAAAAGCTTTGCTTTTCTAATTTTCCTTAGTTTAAAAATATTTTTTAATGTTTATTTATTTATGAGAGAGAGAGATGGAAAGAGAAAGAGAAAGAGAAAGAGAACAGAGCATGAGTGGCAGAGGAGCAGAGGCTGACAGCTCTGAGCTGCAAGCACAGAGCCTGACACGGGGCCTGAACTCATAAACTGTGAGATCATGACCTGAGCCAAAGTCAGAAGCCCAACTGGCTGAGACACTAGGGCACCCCTTTCCTTACAGTTTTTAAAGCAACTTCACATATACTGTATTCATTGGTTTTATGTAAGAATTGGCCAGAAGGCAATAGTTTACAAAGAAGGATTTAAATTGTTTTCTGGATATAAAACTCACAGATGCTCATGGAAGAAACTTTAGATATTTGCAAGATAATTTTTTTAAGTGAAAAAACTTATAACCCAAATAACACCAAAAAAGCACTCACATCGTGGTATTTCCCCCTCCCTCCAAATATTTCTCAGTTAAGAATCAAAGTTGTAATTTGACTTTGTATGAAAACATGCCTCCTGGTTCTTAAACCGAATATAATGAAAAAGACTTCTCCTGTCCAGATCAGTCTCAGAATGGGGTCTGTCTGATACATTAGACTCTAAATAGCCTAGAGAAATAAGGTAAGACTTTACTTGCTATCTCTGAAGGATATTGTGATGGGGGAAAATTGAAGCAGGTACAATGAGAACCCCAAGGAAAATTCGAGCAATGTAAAATGGATTTTGGATATTTTGTTGTGTTTTCGTGATTAATGTCTCTTTTACAGTCTCTACAGATGGTAACAGGATAACAACCCTTCTAGCCTGCCTTCTGTTAGTCTTCTGTGCTAATTGTCCCTCAACGTGCATTCGCCTCTAATTTGATATCAGTGGGATTATCAATTTGTCTATGGCAGTTCCTCTAAAGACTACATTTACCAGACTCCCTTGCATTACATTTCCCAGATTCCCTTGCATTTGATGTAGCCTTGTGCTGGCGTTCTGGCCAATGAAGCGTGTGTTAAACTGATGCAAGTAACATCCAGAGTGTGGCCCTAAAGAGAGGGTTTCCTTTTATTCCCCCCATCTGTCTTAATTAGAATATAGGAACTAGAGTAGTGTTCTTGGACCATGAGATGGAAGCCAGGCTGAGGATGGCAGAGCCACAGACTAGAAGGAAGCTGGGTTCCTGGTTCTGGGACTCCAGTTCCAGACAACCTGCCTAAGTTTCTCTGCAGGAAAATGAAATTTCCGTCTGGTTAAATAAAAGTTTCTCTGTTACCACCACCAAATCTAAATCCCAACAATACGTCTTCTCACAAGTTTATACTCGGTCCTTGTTGGCTTTGTGCTCACTCTGTTCTTTGATCCACTGTCATGGCATCTTTGTGAATGGCTGACACCCATCCCTGCTGCCACATTGTCAACAGAAGCCTATATGCTCCCATCCCCACCCAGGTGCTGGGCATGGAGGTCCTTTACTTCTACCCTACTGTCTCCTTAACTCTATCAGGCAGAAGAGTCTACTAAATATTTAGTTAAAAATGATTAAAAACCTTAAAAAACCCTTTTTTTTTATTTGAGAGAGAGAGAGAGAGAGAACACTAGCAAGGTAGAAGGGCAGAGGGAGAGAGAGAATCTCAAGCAGGTTTCTGCTCAGCGCAGAGCCTGACACAGGGCTTAATCCCATGACCCTGGGATTATGACCTGAGCCAAAATCAAGAGTTTAATGGTCAACAGACTGAGCCACCAGGTGCCCCCCCAAAACCAATATTTTAATGACTGAAAAGATTCCATTCTAAACTTTTCAAAAGTATTTTTTAATGTTTATTTATTTTTGAGAGACAGAGAAACAGAGAGTGAGCAGGGGAAGGGCAGAGAGAAAGGGAGACATAGAATCCAAAGCAGGCTCCAGGTCTGAGCTGTCAGGACAGCTGTGAGATCAGGACCTCAGCCAAAGTCAGATGCTTAACAGACTGAGCCACTCAGGTGCCCCTAAAAGTATTTTTTAAAGTTTATTTATTTATTTTGAAAGTCAGAGAGAAAGCATGAGCTGGAGAGGGGCAGAGAGAGAGAGGGACAGAGAGAATCCCAAACAGGATCTGTGCTCAACACAGAGGCCAATGCAGGGCTCAAACCCATGAACTGTGAGATCATGACCTGAGCTGAAGTAAGATGCTTGAACAACTGAGCCACCCAAGCACCCCCCACTCTATAATGTTTAAATCAACTGCTATCGTTGGATATTGCTTACCATTATAGAGAATAACAAGCCACGGTACAAAGAAAATGGGCAGCAAAAGGGGCAGGTGTGACTTTGACTTCCAATCTTTTTTTAGATTTTTAATGTTTATTTTCATTTTAGGGAGAGACAGGGTGTGAATGGAGGAGAGAGGGAGATACAGAATCTGAAGCAGGCTCCAGGCTCTGAGCTGTCAGCACAGAGCCTGATGTGGGGCTCAAACCTATGAGCCACAAGATCATGACCTGAGGCGAAGTTGACGCTTAACTGACTGAGCCACCCAGGCACCAATTGACTTCCACTGTTAACCACTCACCACCTGTGTGATTTTGGGCAAGGCATTTCACCTCTCTGGCCTTCCATTTTCTCATATGTTTAATAACCACTACAATGTCCATCTCTCTGATTTGTCAGGAAGATTAGAGATAATTATATAAATCAGCTGGCATGATAGCACTCACACATAACAGGTTCACAAATAGTTAGGTTCAGCAAAGAGGTGGTGATAGTATATTACTGTACATAATGCTATTTCTGCACACCAGAATTTTTTCTTAATTTTTTAAAAAAATTTTTATTAGTTTTTTTTACGAATAGTTTATTGTCAAATTGGTTTCCATATAACACCCAGTGCTCATCCCCACAAGTGCCCTCCTCCATGCCCATCTTTCCCCTCCGCCCCACATCCATCAGTCCTCAGTTTGTTTCTCAGCATTCAAGAGTCTCTCATGGTTTGCCTCTACACCAGAATTTTTCTTAAATGATAAGAATCCTGAAGTGGGGGGTTATTAATTCAAAGGATAGAATGTTTTTTAGATTCTTAATTCATACTTGATAGGGCTAATTACTGACATTTTTCAAAGTAAGAAACCAAGGCTTGGGGAGCCTGGGTGTCTCAGTCAGTTGAGCATCTGACTCTTGATTTAGGCTCAAGTCATGATCCTAGGTTTGTGAGATCCAGCCCTGAACTGGGCTCTGTGCTGACGTCATGGAGCCTGCTTGGAATTTTTTCTCTCTCTCAAAATTAAAAAACAAAAAACACCCTTATAAAAATGAAAAAGAAACCAAGGTTCAGAGAAGTAAAGCAGTTCAGCTAGGGTTTTAATGCTCATAAATGGTAGAGACCATATTAAACCCATATCTTCTCACTTTTGGTCTTGGGAAATTTCTACCCAATGTCATAGACCCAGAACCCTAATCTTTGCACTGTGAGAAACTGAATTAAAACTCTTTGTGAAAATCAACTGTATAATATCATTGGACATTATAATATTGTTGTTCTATAATATTGTTGTGCTTTCTGACCTGTCCTTCCCTTGGCAAACTGTTATGGGCATTGCAGCGAGGAAGGGGAATGTGGTAAAAAGCCATCAGCATTGGTCGGGGAATCGGGGATTCTTCTTGGCCTCGTCATCTACTCCTCATGTTATCTTGACAGAACAGTCAATATACGTGGGTGACAGTTAACTTATCTGTGAAAATGCGAAGAACTCTGGGTAATTCCAGAAGGTCACTTCTTGTTTAAAGTCCCATCGTTAAGCAGAGTGATGTGGACAAGTCTGAGTAATCAAGGCTGCAACAGTCTTCCTACTTTTTCCTGGTTTTTATTGATTAATTAAAAATTTTTTAATGTTTGATTTATTTTTGAGAGAGAGATAGAGACAGCATGAGCAGAGGAGGGTCGGAGAGAGGCAGAAAGAGAATCCAAAGACAGGCTCCAGGCTCTGAGCTAGCTGTCAGCACAGAGCCCGACGCAGGACTCGAACCCATGAACCATGAGATCATGACCTGAGCTGAAGCTGGATGCCTAACCGAATGAGCCACCCACGCACCCCTCCTTATTTTTAGTAAAACACCTTTTACTAAATATTATGCCACAGGAGAATTAACAATTGCAAATGTATATACATTTGTTCATATTTTCTTTCAAAATATCTTCAGATTTCAAAAGAAGAGCTCATGCAGGCACATCCCATCAGTGTGTTGAGAATTTGAACTTGGGTCTACTCAACTTTCCGTTCCGTTTAAGAAAAACATTTTTGTGTAGTTAATTATTACAAAAACAATGATAAAAATTAGAAAAAAATGAAAATAAGAAAGCCATGGTATTTTGGGGATGGCATAAGAGTAGAAATTTTTCTTTTTTTTTTTTAAGTTTTTTATTTTCAGAGAGGGAGAGCATATGTGCATGCACACCTGTGAGCGGGGGAGGGGCAGAGAGTGGGCGAGAGAATCCTAAGCAGGCTCTGCGCTGACACAGGCTCATTCTCACAACTGTGAGATCATAACCTGAGCTGAAACCAAGAGTTGGACACTTAACCAACTGAGCCACCCAGGCGCCCCTCTTTTCTTACAATTACTGTCAGTGTTGTTCATGCAATGCCAACAACAACAATAATAATACTTTCTAAGATGCTGGTGACAAATTCTGGCTTTGACAACTTTAAAAACTAAAGTCTTATTTTTTAAAAAATATTTTTTGAAAGACTGATTGAGTCTGAGTGGCTAAATATAATAGATGTGGGTAGCCTTCATGGCGGGTCTCTGAAATTGGCCAGCATCTAAAATGGGAAGATTTCTGCACATAGAGTATTTAAGCGATTTGCTGCGTCAACAAGTTTTTGAGATGGAGCAGCAGGGAAGTGCCTGAACCCTCTGAGGAGACACCCCCTTCTTCCAACACCCCCCTCACTCTGATCTCATTCTCTCCCTGCACCCACCTGTCAGCTGCTCTCCCTGTCTCACCCCTGTGCTGTGATTTTGAAAACATCTGTGCTTCTCATGCAGGGGTGGTTGACCCCTCCCCCCCCACCCCAAGGGGTATTTATCGACATCTGAAGACATTTTGGGTTGTCACAAACAATGCATGGGACAGCCTCCACAGCAGAGAATGATCCAGTCCAAAAAGTTGCTACTGAGGTTGAGAAACAGTGATTTAGGGCTAAGAGAAGTGAAGGTAGGATATGGGCTTCTGATCTCGTCCCATGGCTGGCTGTCATTTATCAAGGGCACAGGAAGTAAGCAAAGCGTCATGAGCCAGTCTTTTAGTTCCACCCCGCTGACATCAGCTCCTAGAAATCTAGTGCCCGAGGCTTTGTCCTGATGAAGACTGATCTTGCTGGAATCTGTCCACCTGTGGACAGGAAGTTGGACCTTGCCCCAAAAAAGTGCCCGTGACATACATTCCTGCTTCTTCATGCCACTTGCCCTTTCTGTGACACCTGTTTCTCACCACAACAAGCTTCCTGCAAAACCAGTTCCTCAAGCTGGGCGTCAGAGCCCCGCCACTTCCAAATCTCTCTCCCTTGACTGTATGGCGAAAGAGTGCATGTGGGCACGCCCAGTACCAGGTGAGGGGCAACTGGCTAAGTGGAGAAGCTATCAGAAATGCTCATAAAACAATCAAATCATAATGAGGAAGGGCAACTAAACCCAGCACAGACTTTCCCCAAAGGATGGGGATGACATCACAGCTCCGGGGATTTAGGGTTGGCTTGTCGCACTGAGACGGGAAAGATGAACAGGAAGCAGAGACTGTGGGATCAAAGAAGAAAAGTTCACCAAGAGGAAAAAATAATGGCCCTGTCCAGAGAGCCAAGAAGGGAACTGATTACCTGACCATGGCTTGGTGCAAATACTTCTTATACCACCTGGCTCCTTTTATTTTATATTTTATGTAAACCCTATACCCAAGGTGGGACTCAAACTCACGGCCTGAGATAGAGTCGCATGCCCTTCTGACTGAGCCAGCTGAGCGCCTCACCATCTGGTTCCTCTGACTTTAATTCTGTATTTACAGTACAACTCTGCCCTCAGTGTGTGTGTATTTGAGGTCATGCTTCTCTGTCAACCATATAAAATGGAAGACTCAGCTGCTTTTGTTGCCAATTAATAAGTGAGTATTTGGTTTTGTTGAGTCCCACCCATTTACCCTTCGGGGGAGTCTGAATCACAGGACCTGTGTGGCAAAGCCTGCTGGAAACAGAGCCAGAGGCCTTTGGCAACCCCCGTGGTGACAACATGAGGGGCCATCTTGCTTCCGGTTGAGGGGGCGGTAGAGTCCTTCATTCTCAAGGCATTAAAAATGGTTTTCAGCACAAGTGGCTCTCTGGGCACACATAGGCCCTTGTCAGTCCCTCGTGGTTGACAACATCGTGCAGGGAAGATAGAGAATAAGGCCTCTGTACCGCCAGGTCACGTGGCTCTTCCTCTGCTGTGGAAGAGACTTCGCATTCCCATGAGTCCAGCCACATCTCATTCATTCGCCAAGACCACAAGGGGTGAGGGAAAGGGAGAGGCTTTGAAATCCAGAGGAAACAGATGGATGAGCCTGAGCAGGGATGTAGGCACGAAAGGGTTTTCTAGTATCAGAACTCGGCAGAATCTCGTGGGGAGCTGCCAAGGTCAAAGCGGTTACCTGAGCAGGGACCCAGGTGAGGCGTCCTTTCTCAGGCTTGTGCAGGAGAGATTCCTGACGTTCAGGGCCCTTGCACGGGCCTCCCCGCACCGGGTTAGGCCTTCTTCTGGCTGCTCCAACCACCGGCTACTAGGATTGTTGCACTTTCGAAGCTTCTGCTCCAGACTTTGCCTTTGCCTAGTGGACTGAGCCTGCTCAGATTCCGGGGCTGCTTCTCCAGGCTGGATCCCCTACTTGGCTGAATCCCATGCGGACCTGCCTGGACAGCTCAGACGGATTCAATGCACGGGTCCCACCAGAGGTAAATGACTGAATGCTGCGTTCCTTCCACCAGATCCCACAGGCTCAGTTTGAGGTCAGTGCAACAGGGAGGAGTCTGAGCTGGGTCGATAGGAAGATACCACCTGTATTGTGACTGGGGAATCTTAAGGCCCCTGGGAGCCCTGTGAAGGTCGCACACAGTAGCTGTGCAGGCTGCGCATGGCCAGGAAGGGGCATGCATAGCAATGTGTCTCCACGAAATAGCACAGGAATGTGCACGATGCCATTGGCACATGTCTCAGAGCCCGCGCTGTCAGAAGTACTGGGGTCTCCAGGCTTAGTTCTGTCGACGTTGGAGGCAAGAGCCTAGCAACCTGAACTTGAACTAAGGTTTCCTAACAGTTCTCAATGACACTAAAGAATGAGAGTCATGGTGGAAAGCACGGTGCCCTTGCGTTATAACCCTGCAGCAAGGAGGTGTATCAAGTTTGTGGGACGATTGATGGATTGTTCTTACCTCACACTTTTTTGCTCTTGCTATCTTACCTCTCCATTGAAAATGAAAGTATTTTACTTTTACGATGAAAAATAAAATAAATGAAAGTAAAAAGGAGGAATGAGGAATTGGATGGAGAAGGACCTAGAAAGGTGCCTGGGTGGCTCAGTCGACCGCCTGCAGTTGGACTTTGGCTCAGATCATGATCTCATGGTTCGTGAGTTCAAGTCCCACGTCGGGCTCACTGCTGTCAGAGCAGAGCCCGCTTTGGATCCTCTGTCCGCAATGCTCTCTGCACCTTCTCCACTCTCTCTCTCTCTCTCTCAAAAATATATAAAAATGTTTTTAAAAAAATAAAGACCTAGAGAAAGGGGCTTAGGAAGGAAGCCTGATGAAGACAGGACCTGCCCAGGGCGACTACAGAAGGGGAGGAACTGTAGACCCAGACTTACAACACTTGGGTTGGATGCCAGCTCTGTGCTACCAGCCATTCACTTGAGGTAGGACGCTGAGCCTCAGGTTTTTGAGAAATCCGAATTCAACACCTGCTGGCATCATGTCAGCCCCTGTCCTCAGTGCTTTCCCCACATCCTCTCATCACAGAAACGCATTGGGATCCATGTAGTTATCATCCCGGTTTTCCAGATAGGGAAGATGAGAGAGAGTAACTTGCCCGAAGACACTCAGCCAGGAAGCGACAGAGCCGGGAAATAAGTAGGAATGTGCTTCGCGAAGCTGACAAGGCTGCATGTCAGGAGCCTGCTGGGTTTTCTCCTAGTGGCGGAGTAATTCCCTTTATCCCTGTATAGCCACTTCTCTGTACCACTGTCCACTCTCTTCCCAAAGGGCTGCT
The DNA here is from genome assembly GCA_017311185.1 of Proteles cristata cristata. Lineage (NCBI taxonomy): Eukaryota > Metazoa > Chordata > Mammalia > Carnivora > Hyaenidae > Proteles > Proteles cristata. The sequence goes on along the minus strand of JAESUZ010004044.1, from coordinate 491,763 downwards.
TTCTCTGAGATCGACGCCGCCTGAGACAGACTCCAACCTGGCTCGGCTGGGAAAGTGCCATCCCTCCGGTGACAAGAAGTATGGTCACAAGGAAGCCCAGCAGAAGCCAGCATCCTCACGCCACATCTGCCCCGTGACTCTGGGGTGTTACCTGCTCTCCAGCTAGAGCTCACGGTATCTGCACACCTGGGCTCCAGTCCCAGCCCCGCCTCCTGCTGGCCAAGGGGCACCTCGTTCAACCTATGAGTTGAACCCACTTGTTCAACCCATTTGCCTGCCACACTTGCTCCGATTGTGGATGCCAGGGGTTTAGAAAAGCCTTGCAGGGGACTCTAATGCCCAGGCAGCCCTGAGACTCGCTCCTAACTTTTCATTCCTTACGTGTAAAATGGGAGGAGCCATTTGTGATGCAAACTTATTTCTTGAGGACTTGTTAGGCATTCTCTCATGTATCTCTCAGGAAAAGCCCAGGAATCCAGCAACTCATATCCCCTGTTTCATGCCGGGTCTCTGCTTCATGGCAGACCCCAGCCCCAAACCCGACTGTTCAGACACCCACACAATTCTTTCCACGCCTCGCGTCTATCTACATATATTTTTCACACACAGTTGTTCTGAGGATCAGCCAAGAAATTCCCAGCACAATGCAGGACACGTGAGCCACCCAAAGTAAACTACTTGATTAGTAAGTTGGGACAGGAATTTGTTTTAACCTCCATCTTCCCAGGTTTCTTGGAGGCTTTTTTTTTTTTTTTTAAGGCAAGGCAACGTGCTCCTCCTCGGTGATCACTGTCTGCCTAAAATTCAACATCAGGGAACTTACCTCCAATCCCGGATTTCCCACGCCAACTTTGCTCAGCCACAGTCTGACTTCGGTGGTCCTTTGGGGCCATTACGACATGGTCTGTTTCCCAGAGCTGAATGACACATGGGCCTTCCAGCCATGGTCGGGGGGCTCAGAGGTGGTGCGACCCCATGCAGCCTGTGTTGTATCCCCTTTGTCTTTGTGTGGCTCTTGCTTCTGGAAACAGTACAGAAATCCAGGGCTATGGTCAATGGCCTCTCAGCCCAGTGGGCCAGCTGAGGGCTGTGAACCCTCCTGGTGACCGCCTGGATCACAAGGAGGCATGTAAAGAACACAATATGTTTGTAAAACCTTCCTCGCAACACCAGCCCCTTCCCCCAGTACACCTCACCCGTGTGCCTCAGAATCACCTGCAGGGCTTGTTAAAGCACCCATTTCTGGCCCCATGTCCAGAGTTTCTTCCTTCCTTCCTTCCTTCCCTTTTCTTTTCATGTTATTTTATTTATTTTGAGTGAGAGAGAGAAAGAATCCCAAGCAGGTTCTGCACTGTCAGTGCAGAGCCCTACATGGGGCTTGATCCCATGAACCATGAGATCGTGACCTGAGCAGAAATCAAGTGCCGGATGCTCCACTGTCAGAGCCACCTGGGCGGCCCCAGAGTTTCTGATTGAGTACAGCTGTGCATTTGGAACCCATTCTCAGATGCTGCTGATACCACTCTGGGAGACCCACTGAACTAGATAAACAGGCGTCATGATTGCCTGGCTTCGCGAGGGCGCCTCTTGGAGATGCCAACAATGACTCTGAGGCAACCTCATGGCTGGCCTGGCCCAGGGGCTCCTTCTCCCCCTGGTCATACTGAGGCCAGAAGCCACGAGGGAGGCACAGGAGGCAGTGGTGTTGCGCAGACCAGGACCAGAGGGCGAGGAACACGAGTGTACTGCGTCGGGTGATTCCCAAGCCTTGGGGGGGATGGTCTGCAGCTAAGGAAGTGTTGCAAGCGGGTGGTGATAGTGACATCAAAGTCCAGGGAGCTGTACGGGGCTCGAACATTGAGAACGTCTTACAAATAATAATGGACGAAGTCCAGGGACTATATAGTTTGGGGTTGTGATGCTGATGAATGGGGAGACCACCCCAAAACCAATTCTTGAGCAGAAGGACTCGATACTCTGTATGCTTTACACTCTGGGCACAAAGGCAGCAGAAAGGCAGCCTTGTCCTGTGCTCGCTGGGGAACAAGTCATACCGAAGGGAGACCCAGGCGACCATGGGTGTGCTCTGCTCTCGACTGGGCTGAGGTGGAGGGGCCCAGAGTTCCAGGAAGTCACTTCGGCAGAGCCATGTGAAAACCCCCATGTGATGGACACACATCTGTTGCCATGGGAACCCTACAAAGAATTCCTTGGAGGATGCAAGACATTGATCTTGAGAAACCGTTTTGGTAGCAAAGTCTGACGTGGATGGCTTTTGGACACTGTAGACAATTAGCACTTAGGTCTCTTTGGGGTCGATCTAGAACAGGCCACTGCTTTGTATCTGCGGGTCCAGTCCCAACCCCAGAGGCATCACCTTCATTCACTTGGAAGTTGCACTGTTTTGTTTTTTTAACAGAGTGATTAAGAGCAAGCGAGGTGACAAGGCCAATGTCAGAAATGGTTAACTGTTTCCCTGTAGTACACGGTGAAGCACCCGCAGAGCCCTGAGCCTCTGCCATTAATCATTCAGGCTCCCTTTGACATTTCCAGGCCAAATGAGGACACACTGCCTTAAATGAGGAACAAATGTGACCTAGCCTAGAAGTTACCATTTTTTTTTAAGAGAAAGCTGTACGCTGCCTGATTACAATAAAAAAGCCATTTTCAACTAACTGTCCTTCAGTTGGTAACTCGTTTCTATCAGAGCATCTTAGTATCATTAGACCAGCAGGTGCTCCATGGGTGCTGGCACCCAGGTCAGAGGAGGCTCCTTCCTTGGAACAAGAGAACCCCAGGATCCGACTGCTCAGCATTCTCCAGGGGTCAGCATGTGTTCCTTCGGTCTCTCCCTCATGTTTTCTTCCTGATAGAGTTTCAATTCCACCGCAAACCTTATTGGTGAAAATAAGGTTTGGTGGCGACTAGGAAGCATTAGGATGCATGAGTGTAAGGACGGAGCAGGAAGTGAAAGAATCCCGGTGTGGAGACTGACAGTTACAAATGAGCAAGACTGAGAAACTCTCCCAGGGCCGATAATAGCTCCAACATTGTGCTTGTACTAAATGGGGCTTGGAACAGGATGAGAGAGACGGGGAGTTTGACGATAATGCTCGACACGTCTCGTAGGAGGGATTTTTGAAAGCATTTCTCTCCTAAGTCAAAAAAAGGTCTGCAAAGTGGGTTTCAGTGCATCCGCCGTGCTGAGGATTCACACGGGTGTCGTTTTGAGAATGTTCTCAGACCAAGCAGACATTACTGCCGTCGCTGGCCAACCGGGACGGCCCTCAATCCACTTTTGGCAACGTTTTGATGACAAGATGAAATCTACACATGCCCATTTTACGCAGTGGTTTTAGCCACATAGACGCCCGCTGGCATTTGCTTTATCCCCGTCGTTCTTTTCACCCAGTGCCTCGATTCTGGAAGGCCTACGGAATTTTTGTGGACAGTCACAAAACCACACAAAAGACGAACAATACTGGAGTTAGCAAAGACGTCCGGTCCAATCTAATCTCTGATAGGTTCAGACATCAGGGGGCCTGGTCTTGTGCGTTTCTTTATAATCCCCGGAGTATCCCGCACGGCTGAACTAACACTCTCTCAGAATGGGGGAGAACCACTTTCAGTGAAATAGGAGTCTTTCCCTTGAAGCCTTTAGCATAAAGGATGAAGGCAAGGGACATCTCCTCTGGATATTTTCCTGGAAAGTTACTCCATTTCATGAAGGAAGAGCCGGAGAAAGTGCATGAAGCTCAATCCTGTGGGGTCTGAGTCACTGTGTTGGAAACCTCGCTCAGCCTTTGTCTCCGGTGGGGGTTGGGCTGGGACAGAAGAGGCTGCCTGAGTTTTGTCTCTGGTCATCCCTATCACCCGTCATCACACAACCCCAAGGGGTTGCCAAGCAGAGTCATACTGATTCCGTCAGCGTCTTCCAGTGTGGTTTCCTTGTTTCCGGCCCATGTCGCCCTTTGCTCCCACCATCCACGGCTCTGCCCGTATGACCTTGTTTGCCTCCCAAAGGAGACAGACCAGAGGGTCGCTTCTCATGATGCTCCATGATACCCCCAGGTCTGATGCCTGAGTAACTGGAGTGTCTGTGTGGGGGAGGTGCTTCTAGAACATGTGGAAACCACCTCAGACTCCGGTCTGATCCTCTCCCCCTTGAGGAGGGCAGGCTGGCCTGTCAGGTAAGGCACGTAAGGATTCCGGAAGGGTGAGGGCTCTCATGCTTCATGCTGCCACAAGGCATGACATCTCTCATAAGCCTCTGCCCATCCCCCAAAGCATCTGGCCTCCCGACAGGTCACACAGACTCGCCTTGGCAGAGGGGAGGACATTGCCCTGTCCCTCTCCCAGCCATCCCCCAGCCTGGACAGCACCTTCTTCTCTCTTCCAAGACAAAAGAAGTTGGTCTTTCCTCTGTGGAGATAAATGAAGACCAACCAAATGCGAAAAGCAGAGGCTGCTTCTTCAGAACTTGCTGGAGCAAGGGAGGTGGACACCACCACTGGGTTTGGCAGAGACTCAAAAGCAGGCAGAGGATGGGAGAGCTTCACGGAGTTCAAAGGGAAGTCTCCAGGGGTGCCCTGATTGGAGGCTGCTGGCCTTGGGAAGCTGGAGGCAAGCTACTTAGAACTGGGGTGTCCTGTGTGATGGCCTGAGGTGCACTTTTGGTTTTCTTTGGTGCTAAGTTGGAAGTGGGTCAAACATTAGGGGGGGTGGGGCACCTAGGTGGCTCAGTAGGTTGAGCGTCCGATTTCAGCTCAGGTCATGGTCTCACGGTTCTTGAGTTCGAGCCCTGCATCGTGCTCTGCGCTAATGGTGTGGAGTCTGCTTGGGATTCTTGCTCTCTCCCTCTCTCCGCCCCTCCCCTGCTTGTGCCCTGCCTCTCAAAAATAAATAAACCTCAAAAAAAAAAAATTAGGGAAGCTGCGGTTATTAAGACCTGGCCATGTCTGCTCAACTGCTGGAGTGGTTATGTGGGTCGAGGGACTGATCATCACAGATAGTGGTCTGACTTTCTACAGGACTAACTTGTGCGGCAGGCTGGCTTCCGGGGTGTTTGTGAATCTCCTGAGATGCTTCTCCCTGCTGATGCGCTCTTCTTACATGCCTAGTTCTAAAATAGCTTCTTCCTCAATCAGTCTTTCTTCAGGATTCTTTTCCTTCCAAAACTCTACCTCAGGGCACCCGGGTGGCTCAGTCATTAACCATCTGGCTTCCACTCAGGTCATGATTTCACGGCTAATGAGTTCGAGTCCCACATTGTGTGAGCTCAAGACCCACTTCTCTCTCTTTGCCCTTCACTCACTTGTGACCCCTTTTCTCTCCCTCTCTCCAAAAAAATAAATAAATAAAATAAATGGTCCATGTTATTAAAAAAATAAATAAGGGGCACCTGGGTGGCTTAGTCAGTTAAGCGTCTGACTTTCACTTGGGTCATAATCTCGCGGTTCGTGGGTTCGAGCCCCGCGTCGGGCTCTGTGCTGACTGCCAGCTCAGAGCCTGGAGACTGTTTCAGTCTGTGTCTCCCTCTCTCTCTGACCCTCCCCTGCTCACGCTGTCTCTCTCTCTCCTAGAAATAAATAAAAATAAATAAATAAATAAATAAAACTCCATCTCAAAGTGTGAGGTGTTTGTGGACATTTCCAAAAAGGGAGCTGATGAAGGCGGGAGTGTGCCAGCCCTGCCTCCCCAGTGATTCTGTATCTCTAATGAAGATGCCGGTCAAAGCGTATGCAGCTCCAATTCGTGCAAGTTCTGGGGTGTGACTCAGGGGAAGGATCCCTGGCTGTAAGGGAAGGGCGTGTCCTGAAGCAGGTAATTATGTCCTGTGCAGCAGGAGGGCCTCTTTAATTGCCCATGGAGAGAACAGCCACACCCCTGGGCAGGCCAAAAAACAAGGAATGAACAAGGGATGTGATGCCACCCTGGGGTGATGCAATTCAGAGGACTATCACCGTGCTGGAATGTTCTCTGGCCTCTCAGGTTGGAGGCTGAATGGACCATCACAGGCTCTCTCGGGTCACTTATGAAATTCTGTCCCTGTAGCTTCGGGCTCAATATTCTGATGCTCATGGAGTGTGTTCCACCCCAAGTTCAAAGCCCATAAAGGGAAAAATCAGTGTCTAGGAATCCGGCAGAGAAGCTGCAGAGGGCTGGGTCTGGGCCACCTTGTTGGGTCAACAGACAGGATTCTGTGTCTCCCCACTTGTCCTTGATGTGAAAATCATGTCCCTAGTGCTGGACAAAGTGCGGGGAATATCATTAGAAGCCAAATCCACTCCTAACCCCCCCCCAGACCTCTCCACAAAGGTAGAAGAGAAAGAAAGCAGGTTTATTACTGGACAGCATTAAACCAGAATGTGTGAGCACCACAGGCCACCAGCTGGAGGTACTGCAAAGACAGAAAGCATCTCTCTTGGGGACTTCAGTGGATAAATCATTTACATTAGGCAGGTTCCACAATGTGGAGTCAGGTGAAATTAGGTGCATCTCCCCCCAAGGGAGACCGGGAGCTGGGTGTCACCTTCCTTGATGGTCACACACACACAGAGATGGCCCCCAGGTCATTGAGGAAACAATCCCTGAATTGTAAGATGGGCAAGTGGCTTCTGTGGCCATTAAAAAGATTCCTGTGCATTTGAAAAGGATGGAGAAAGGAATTCTGAAAGAAAACAGAGGTGGGGGAGTCCTTTTCCCCCTTCAACTGGGAGAATTAAGCCTCTTATTTTTATTTGCCCTTAACAAAAGTCGCCCCTGTGTCAGGAGTGGGGACTCAGGGCCAGGTTTAGAGGGGGCTGGGCTGGAGCCCTGCAGCCAGCAAACCTGTGGGATGGCCCCGGGTTTGGGGAGCACCCCCTTTCCAGGGGAGTTTCTACATTCCCTGTGCTGTCTGCAGCCACAGTGAGGGAATGGGGCTCTGCTTTCCTGGCAACAGACCCCCTCTGGGGCTGAGGGGGCATTGATAAGGGCTTCTGTCCCCCTTTCCTTCTCCCCTGATACAGCCCAACCCCCGCCCCGCCCCCACCCTGTTAGATTCTCACGTCTTTATCTCTGATCTTGACGCACAAGATAAGGTTTCTATAATGGAAAATAAGAGCAAGAAAGAGTCAGGTGATGAGTCAGAGCTATTCAGCTAGCAATTTAAGAAGCTGCTCTACAGGCTGAGGCTGACGCTGGGGCTGCAGTTTGTGAAGCAGAGCACAGGTACCTGCCAGGACACCGTAATCCTTGCGCTCATTCCCTCCCTACCTCCAGAGAGTTTCCTCTAACCTGGCCCCCTATGGAAACACCCCCCTGTCCTGCTCTCGCTTCCAGGGCTCTGGTGGAGCAGCCGTCCTGCGGTGTCTGAAACACTCTCTCCGATGCCCAAGCACCTACGGTGGGTCTCTAGCAAAGCCATCAGCGGTTGAAAAAGATCTCAAGGGGCAGCTGGCCGATTCCATTTTGGCTCAGGTCATGATCTCAAGGTCGTGAGATGAGATCTCGATGAGGGCGGAACCTGGTTAAGATTCTCTCTCCCCAGGGCACCCGGGTGGCTCAGTTGGTTAAACATCTGACTCCAGGTTTCAGCTCAGGTCATGATCTCACAGTTCATGGGTTCAACCCCCCACACTGGGCTCTGCACTGTGCTTGGAATTCTCTCCTTTCTCTTTCTCCCCCAACCTCTCTCAAAATAAATAAGCTTAAAAAAAAGTAAAATCCAATAATACAAAAAAAGAGTTTCTCCCCCTCTCTCTCACTCCCCAGCTGGTATGCACACTCTTTCTCTCTCTCTCTCAAAAAAAAAATCTCAATTAAATCATAAGGTCAAACCTTCTGCCTCCAGATGGATCATGACCTGATGTCCTCAGGGCAGATTACTCCTGGTCTTACCTTGAGTTAAATGCTGACAGCTCTACAGGTCTGCTGCTCATGTGCTGGTTCACCTCATTTGCCTCTTCAAGAAAAGTGGACCGATGGCCAGTTTTGTGTTGAGCATTGCTCTGGTGGTGTGTGGACACAGGACAGATTCTAACTCTGCACATCCCTACAGAGAGGACAAATGCATCAAGCTGTGGGGTCTGAGCCATCCATCCCCCCACCCCCACCCCAGAAAAGTGAGCCCTGGCAGTGTCACCTGGCATGTGGTCTAACTCCTATTGTACTTCAACTTGTCACCAAAAACCCAAGCTCGGCTGCCTATCTCTCCAAAAGCCAGTACTCAAGGAGTGCCCAGGTGACTCAGTCAGTTAAGCATCCGACTCTTGATTTCAGCTCAGGTCATGATCTCATGGTTCCTGAGATAAATCCCCTGTGTCAGGCTCCATGCTGGGCATGAGGCCTGCTTAAGATTCTCTCTCTCCCTCTGTTCTTTTCCTGCTTGCAGTCATACTCTCTGGAAAGAAAGAAAGAAAGGGAGGGAGAAAAGCCAATACTCAAGAGATGAGTTTTGATTGGGAAGTAATAGGAGCTTTATTCAGGAGCCTGACCACCTGGGGGGAAGGCAGACTCTTGTCCAAAAACCAACTCCTAGGTTTCTGTCTGACGCAATGATTCGTAAAGGAATTTTAGGACAGTTAATGAGTAAAAGGGGAGCACAGTAGTCTGTAACACTTGATTGCCTGCAGACTCAATGGTGCCAGCTACAGATATTATCATGGTGCCCTGAGGTTGTGTACTGTTGCTCTGGGGAGGGGGAGGCTGGGTAAAAGGGCTGGGTTCTGAGTCTTTCTAGGAAACAATGCATGATCTATAAAAAGAAAGGCTTAGTTAAGCAGTCATGTGGGCTATAGGTGCTTGCTAAAACTTAGACTACTAAGTTGGCAGAGGGTCCGAGGTGGTGGCTTCAACCTTCTAGAAAAATATTCAGCAGAAAGACCAGGAAAACTTTCTTGAAAAATACTTGGTAGCAGATAAGGCTGCAAAGACGCTTAACTGTTGTCTTGGGTTTTGGCCAAAATCTGTGATTGAGCTGTGCAATCAGGTGTGCCCGTGGAAGGTCAAGAAGCCAACTTGTTTTTGGGAACCCACTCCTTGAGCATCCAGGTTACCATTAACTGTGACCAGCATAGTGATGCCTGTAATATAAACTATGCCATTCACATTTATTGTTATACCTGAATACTTACTTTCAATATAAGGAAACATCTATGTGGAATAAAAACTCTCAGAAAGTGTGTTTTAAAGCATGGCTAAAGTCTTAGTTTGCAGGATTACTTCAATGAACATGCATTGCTACCACTGATCAATCTTTATTAAGTTCAGGAGTTAAAGAATAGATAAAGCTTGAACTTTGTCACTTGCCACTGCAGGGGAAGGGAAGCTTCATAACCTGGTGACTGTAGAGGACAGTTTTGGGCAACCAACTTGAACAATGGAAACCTGAAGAAGGCGGAAGGATCCACAGTGACTCCCTAGCCCCCTGGCTGGATACAAACAGGTCCATTGGGCAACTCACCTCAAACTATCCATACACCCTAGCTGACCAATGTGCTACTTACACTTAGACACAGGTACCAAAAAAGGAAAATTCTATACATTCCCATACCTGCTCACCTTCCCCCCACCACTGCCTCTTGGCACAATCTCTCCCTTGCTACTGTGCCCATTGCTCCCTTGTGGTGTATTCAATAAACTTCTATCTCCTTTGCTCTGCCTTGGGTGAATTCTTTCATTGTCCACACCAGCCTCCACCTGATGGGGTCACTCCATATTTGCTGCTCCCCATACCTGATTAGGAGACCCCACAGTGGTCTTAGCATCATCAGTCATTGTGCTGGCAAAGCTGAGCCAAAAAAAAATCTCACTCCCCTCCTGAACTTGGTTGAGAGTGAGTGACTACTATTGTAAAGTGGTTTAGCGATCACAAGAGAAATTATTGTCTCTACATTGAAACAATTATACTTAAAAATTGACTTCAAAATTTTTTCATGATAACACTGCAGTAATAAGTAATTTTTTGTGGAATTTCAGATTTATTTTTGTAGCCCATGAATTCAGACTTTGGTGAGTTTAGTCTTTGATATTTAGCATCAACATCAACTGGATACTGAATTTGTTTATTTATTTTTAAGTTTGTTTATTTTGAGACACAGAGAGAGAGAGACAGAGAGAGACAGCGAGCAAGTAGGGGAGGAGCAGAGAGAGAGGGGAAAGAGAATCCAAAGCAGGCTCTGTGCTGACAGTAGACAGCCCAATGTGGAGTTTGAATTCATGAACTGTGAGATCATGACCTGAGCCAAAGTCAGACACTTAACCCACTGAGCCACCCAGGTGCCTCTGGATATCGACTTTAACAGTCAGTCATTTCCGTTCACTCAAAGTAAACATTCAGTGCATCTGTAGTCACAGGGGACACCCTTAAGCTCAGTCTACACGGTTCTAAATGACTGGTCTATGGGGAAGTCAGATTGGGGGTGGGCGGTGAATGAAGGACAATGAAGGCAAAGATCAAAGGTAACCAAAAAGCTGAAGAAGTTGTGAGCTCAAGAGCTTGTGTGTGAGGAGTCTTGCAGGAGGGGGTCACTGAGCTCCCACTTCCTTCTCAAGGAAAGGACATCTGCATTCTTTTGAGACCAATACCCTGTTTGGTATAAGCATTTTAGCACCTAGACCCCCATCTTGTCCCCACCCTTTGTCCAGAGGACTTTGATTTCTCCAAAGCCCACTCTTAAAACCCAGAGCTTGTAGCTGCGCCCCTACTGACCATCACCAGTTTCCATCTCCCAGATCCTAACCTGTGACCCCCACTGCCTGTCCCCACCTGCACTGAGTGCTAACTGCCCAGCACGGGCTGCTTCTGCTCCTGACCTGGCATGAGTTGGAGCCCCGTAACAGTGGTACAGCTGCCATATTACTAAGCATAGAAATGTGCTTGATCAGAGCTTTAAGACAAAATAAATCAGAATTTAATAAATCTTTTTGGAATAAGCAGGTAAAGGAAGAAAAACATACCATAGGCACCAGCATTCTACAAAATAGGTCCTTGAAATGATACTGATTATACAAGTTAATGGAGAGTAAAGACCCCAGGAGGACTCATACCAGATAATGGGGGAGGGCAAGTGAACTGCTTACTGCTACAGTATCTTACTTCATCAGGATTATACGTGTGGGAAGTAGAGGTAAAAAACAAAAAGTACCATATGATTAAATGAATTAGAAACTCGTCCTTGTCTGTCTTTGCAAAGTATGCTAATTAATATTTGATTTAAACATTTTTTTAAAGTTTCACTTATTTATTTTGAGAGAGAGCATGAGCAGGGTAGGGGCAGAGAGAGCGAGAGAGAATCCAGACATGGGGCTTGTACTTGTGAACCATGAGATCATGACCTGAGCCGAAATCAAGAGTCGGTCACTTAAGCAACTGTGCCACCCAGATGCCCCTGATTTAAACATTTCTGATGCTTATGTTTTCTTTTTTAAATTTAAACTTTTTATTCTGGGAAAAAAAACAACCCCTCAGATGTCAGAAAAGTTATAAGATTACAATAGAATACAATAAACCCCATATAACCTTCACCTGAGCTCACAGATCTTAAGACATTTTTACACATTGCTTTCTTGCTCTCATTCTCTGCTCTCCCCAATCCCTCCTTCTCTCTCACAGTATCTCGTAAGAACAAAGATGTTTTCTTACCTAACTATAGTACAATTAGTCCAAGTCAGGGGATATCATAATAATGCTATTCTATTAGCTAACCACTTGACCAATAATGTATTTTATAAGCTATTTTTTTTGGCCGAGCATCTAATCCAGGATTGTACTTTGTATTTAGTTGTCTTGTCTTTCTTTCCTTTCCTTTAATCAAGACCAGTTCCTCAGGCTTCTTCCTCTTCTTTTTTTTCCTCTTCAATGACATTGACATTTTGTTTTAAAGAGTACAGGCCACTTGCTTTGTACAATGTTCAAGGGAACAATCAAATCAAGCTTTCCTCTTTATTAGAAGCAGTTGGTTCATTTTTGGCAGGGCTCCTACATCAGTGATAGTGGATCTTTCTCAGTGCATCACATCAGGGGGCACGTGATGTTGGTTCATCCCATTACGGGGATTGCTCAGTTAAGGTAATTTCCTTCTCTCCACTGAACTGTTCCCTTGTTTCTCTTTGCAATTAGTAAGTTAATTGTGGGGTATACCTTGCTATATGTAAATAGCCTATAATCCAATGTATGTGTCAGGGTTCTCTAGAGAAATAAAACCAATAGGAGGTGCATGTATATGTATGGAGGAAGAAAGAGGGAGGAGAGATTGATCTTAAGAAGTTGGCTCACACAATCATGGTAGTTGTTGAGTCCAAAATCTGCAGGATAGGCCGGCAGGCTGGAGAGAGAATTCCCCCTTCCTTGGGGGACTTCAGTCTTTTTCTCTTATGACTTTCAATGCCTTGGATGAGGCCCACCCACATTATGGAGGACAATCTGCTTTACTCATTCTAGTGATTTGAACATCTCATCTAAAAAAATATGCTCACAGTGACATTTAGGCTGTTCTAGCCAGCTTGACATACAATTAACTATCACACTCCTCAAACTTTTATTCAATGGTTTGACCATCCATTGATAATTTTAGCTTTAATTGATCATGACTATGATTCAAAATGGCAGTGTTCTAACTCTATCGTTCCTCCTACATTTGTTAGCCCTTTAAAAAAAACCTAGGAAAATGCAGATAAAGCTAAATTCTAAATTATTTATTTATTTGAGAGAGCACGAGTGTGGAAGAGGGCCAGAGGGAGAGAGGGAGAACATTAAGCAGGCTCCACGTTCAGAGTGGATCCTGACTTGGGGCTTGATCCCATGACTCTGGGATCATGACCTGAGCCAAAATCAAGAATCAGATGCTCAACTGATAGAGGCACCCAGGCACCGCAAAGAATTCTTATAATATAGAGATCTGATTTATTGGGTGCCTATCTGACATGGATACATTAATTTGACTAGTATGCTAATGATCATCTGTAAATAAAATCCTCTCCCTCAAATGTATCTTTTAATTGAAAACATTTGACATTTCTCATGGAGGCCACTACTTCATCATTTTTACAATTTAATGAGGATGAAAGCCCAGCTTACACAGGGAGAGATAGTAATGGATGGTTTTGTTCTGTATCAGAATCATTATGATAATCCTGCGTCCTCTGTCCTTGGAAATGTTGGGTTCATAAATTTAAACTGATAGAAAGCAGAATTATCCAGTTTTTAACTGGAATTTGGTTATGTGCTTTATTCTAATGTATATTTTTCAATTCTCATTATTTCATTTAGATATTAAAAGTCCTGCCTTTTATGCTATAATAAAGTACCTAAATGACTTCCACGATAACATGCTAGCCTAAATCTGAAATGTAAATGAGTCCTGAGTTGTTGAAAACAAGCTACGGGCAGCATAGTGACTATTTCCAGGGGCAGGAGCAAAACCCAGGCAGGGCCAGATGGGTTGCTTGGAGGAGCCAGCTGGGGTCGGAAGGAAGCCCGGTCTCCTAGCACCCAAACCATTCCCACCCCAGTCTTAGGGCTCCTTAAGGCCCATCCCAGCTGGGGAAACCAAGAAGCCAGTTACCATCAGCTGGTTAGCAGGGATGAGAAAACCTGATGAACACATTTCTCCGGAAGACATACGGCTTATGAGGAGTTATGGAGACAAACAGGAGAAAGGCACTTACATCAGAGTCAGCCCTGATGAAAGCTCTGGTTTTAATCTTCTGCATCCCCTCAGTATCCCACCCTCCAGACTTTTGATAGTTTTGAGAGCCAGAAACTGTTGTAATCTGAAATCTGCATATAGAGATACAAGGAAATGTGGCTAACATCCTTTATTGTCATATTCATTGGCTCTCTTTCTTAGACACCTTACTTTTGAGAAAGGCTTCAAATGTATGGACTGGTTCTCTAAGAACATTCTAGCTGAAACCACATTTCCTGTCATAGCCCCCCGGGATATTTTCCATAGGCCCTTCCAGTCTCCACCCATCTCCATTCTGTTGTCTGATGCAGGAAGCTGGTCTATGGAACAGCATCAGAGTCTTCCTTGCTCTGGCTTCTGGTTGGACTCAGCCAAGGACAGAGAGGAGAAGGGAGTCCAGAATTCCCCTTTCCAGATCGCTTGGGTTGGCTGCATCTCCTACAGCTGAGCGCTCTCTCTGGTTTTCTGTAACAGCCCCCCACCGCTCACTCCTGACGTCTGGCACTGGTGAGGTCTTTCCTAGATCCAGGTGCTTAATGGTGCCATGTCGGTTCCACCAGCTTTACCCACACTCTTGCTTGTGGTTTCTGGAGTCGCTTCTCATTTTCCTTTTGAGTGTGCCATCTGTTTTCTGCTGGGGGCCCGTGCTAATTTCCTAGGACTGCTGTGACAAATATCCACTGCCGAGTGGCTTCACACAGCAGAAATTTGTTCCCTTACAATCTGGAGTCTAGGACTCTAGAGTACAGGTGTTGGCTGCCAACAGGGCTGTGCTGTCTTGTGCTCTCTAGGGAGGCTCTAGGGGAGACTCTTCCGGGCACTTTTCTCTTAGCTTTGGGGGTGGCCAGAAGTCCTTGGCTTGCAGCTGCAGGACTCCAGTCTCTGCTTCCTCTTCATAGGGCCAGCTCCTCTGTGTGTGTCTGTCTCTTCTTATACAGATGGATGCCAGGCATATTGGATTAAGGGCCCACCCTACTCTAGTGTGACTTTATCTTTTTTTTTTTTAAGTTTATTCATTCATTCTCAAGAGAGAAAGAGAGCACATGCATGAATGGTGGAGGAGCAGAGAGAGAGGGAGAGAGAATCCCAAGCAGGCTCCACGCTGTTAGCATGGAGCTGAACTGGGGGCTTGAACTCACAAACTGTGAGATCATGACCTGAGCCAAAATCAAGAGTCAGATGCTTCACTGACTGAGCCACCCAGATTCCCCCAGCAGACTTCATCTTAATTTGAGGACATCTGCAAAGACCCTATTTCCAAATAAGTTCACATTAATAGGCACGAGGTGTTAGGGTTTCAATACATCTTTTTGGAGGGTACAGCTTAACCCACTGCAGGGCCCAACGGAGATGGTGTCCCAAGTGGGTTCTTCTCTCCCTCCAGGTTCTCAGGCTTCCTGGTCTCCTCCACTAGTCCTCATGCTGGCTTCACTTTCTTCATGTTCTCCTACTTGATTTCCCAACGACTTCAGCCGCTCTCCCCCAGAAACTTTTGTTTCTGTCCCGGTCCCATTGCCACCACTACAGTTCTGTGCTGTTGTTCTCTTTTTTAAGATTTTATATATTTTTATATGATCTCAACACCCAATGTGGGACTCAAACTCACATCCTGAGATCAGTCTACTGACTGAGCCAGCCAGGTGCTCCAGCCACCACTCCAGTTTTAAGGTTGTCATTTCCTTTGCCCTTTTCTGGTCTGGTTTCCTGGTAGACCTTCCCCACCTCCCAGACCAGAGCCAACTGTGCATGACATTCCCTGTTAACATGGGTGGCATGTGACATATGTTCACCCAACCATGAAGGGAAGGAATTTGGGGGAAAGTCTCCTCCTCTGTCCCCCTTCCTCTCCCCCTTTTCTTCTCCCTTCCCCCAACCCCCATGGATGCACACTCACATGGACCATGACAAAGGAAGGTCTACTACTGGCATAGCCCTCCTATAACCATGAGAGGAGCTAGTTTCCAAACGAGACAAGAATAATATGGATAGGGACACCCAGGTGGCTCAATAGGTTGAGTGTCTGACTCTTGATTTCTGCTCATGTCATGATCCCAGGATTGTGGGATGGAGCCCCGTGTCGGGCTCTGTGCTGAGCATGGAGCCTGCTTAAGATTCTCTGTCTGTCTCTCTCCCTCTCAAATTAAAAAAAGAAGTGGGGGGGGGGAATAATGTGGACAGGAAACTGAAATAAGATGAAAAGACTTGGTCACTGGTGACGTCATAGAACAGTTAGGCCAATGAACCTTGAAGTCTGGCCCTTCTCAGACTTTCAATAATGAAGCCTAACCATGTCTATGTTACCTAAGTTGGTTTAGGTTGGGGTTTCTGTTACTTGCAGCTGGGTTGTGTGTGTGTGTTTTTCTTGTTTCTAAATGACTAAGAAAATAGAACAGAGCAGAACAAAACACGATCAGAAAGCAGTTTTCTTGGATGCAAGATGGCCAGATGAGAATTTGAGGTCGCCTGGTTCTCAGCGTCAGCATGTCGACAGGGAATACTTCCACTCTTCTTAGATCCCTGGGTTTTCAGCCCCATCAGGTCTTCCCTGAGTGGACGCCACAAGCTGGCCTGGGCCTGAAGTCTCACGGAAGGAGAGAGCGTGGCAAGCTAACCTGTGAGGATCTGGCAGAAGGTCTGGCAGACTGCTTTGGGGAAAACAGGTCAGGGAACCACAGCTGGCAGAGAAGGCAGCTTTTCCAAGCATTGTGAACAGACTGTTGGAAAGAGTAGAGACAGAAAGCATATTCAATAAAAAAGGCGGCTGCAATTAGGACTTCTGGATAGAGACAGGGACTGAATACAAATATTTATATCTACTCTCTCCTTAAACTCACTAACTGACAGTAAAGATGGTGAAATATATATTTTTAAATGTATAAACTCACAAGAATTGGAGAGAAGACAATATTGACAATTTCGGAAGCCAAACAGCAGATAGATGAATGGTAGCTTAGCCGACTTCAGAAAGCTGGATCCAAAGCCACTAGTAGGGAAGTTACAGAACAACTCAAATTGCATGCATACACACACACACACATTTACACATGCACACACACTCACACACACCTGCGGAATCAGCAGCACCAGAACCTTGGGAAGTAGGGGTGAAGCCAGGACAACAGGTAGGAATTTGATTCTTAAGTCCTCCTCCCCCTACACAGACAGCTGGGTGTTTCTGTGTGGTGGCTTAGTCTTCCCTGGTGGCTTAGTCTCTGGAGGGGATAAAACCAAGGGTCACAAGCTCAGGGGACACATTGACCATTGTGTAGGGTACTGGATAACAAACAACGGGGCGGCATAAATGAAAGTTTCCACACTGAATATAGGAGCCTCCTCCTCCTCCCTCCTCCCTGTCATGCTTCCGCCCTCTGGTTTGGATCAGCTGAAGGGAAAAAAAAAATCTAAAAATGCCACCTTCTGGGTTTCTGCAATAAAATGGCTCATCCAGATTTCCCTATGTGTAGACCACAGTCATGTGCATGGAGCTTCCAATCAGCTCTTTAAGCTCTTCTCTTAAATTTGAGCAGACAGCCAAGAATCAGAAGGTATTTGAGGAAATGTGCCATTTGAAAAGCAGGCTAAGAAACAAGCAACTCAGAAAAAAACAACTTACAGGGAAGAGAGACAATACAGGGGAAGAAGATTTCAAGGTACCCCCAGTGGTAGTCTAAAGTTGGGAGTAGAGTGGCCAAGATGAAATAGAAGCTGGATACCATCATAAGTAAGTCCAGATGCTGGGTTAAAGACATGATGGCAGAAGTTTAGGAAATAACACATTAGAGAGTTTGGAAAATAAACTGAGGATTTCTTAAAACTAAAACAAAACAGAACAAAACAGAAAAGTAAGAGAGAAAGGATAAAAAGACTACAGTCTGGTCAAAGAGGAGGAACACCTAAATAACAATAGTTCTAGAGAGAACAGAAGAAATGGAGGGGAGAGGGTTTTTTTTAATTCATGAAAATGTCCCAGAATCAAAGGTCAGGAATTTTTCCAGATCAAAAGGGCCCACAGAGCATCGAGCACAACAGATAAAAATAGGCCCGCAGCTCAGAGGGATAGGTTAAATAGGTGATGGGGATTAAGGGATGCATTTGTCATCTTGAATCACTATATTGTACACCTTAAAGTAATATAACACTGTGTGTTAACTGGGGTTAAAAATTTTTAAAAATGGACTCACCATACCTATCAAAATAATACCAGCATTCTTCACAAATGAAGAAAGAATCCTAAAATTTGTATGGAACCAGAAAAGACCGCGAATAGCCAAAGCAATCCTGAAAAAGAAAACCAAAGCTAGAGGCATCACAATCCTGGACTTCAAGCTGTATTACAAAGCTGTAATCATTAAGACAGCATGGTACTGGCTCAAAAACAGACACTTAGCTCAGTGAAACAGAATAGAGAACCCAGAAATGGACGCACAAACGTATGGCCAACTAATCTTTGACAAAGCAGGAAAGAATATACAATGGAATAAAGACAGTTTCTTTAGCAAATGGTGCCGGGAAAAATGGACAGCGACATGCAGAAAAATGAACCTGGACCGCTTTCTTACACCATACACAAAAACAAACTCAAAATGCCTGAAAGACCTAAATGTAAAACAGGAAGCAGGAGAAAGCAGGCAAAAACCTCTTTGACCTCGGCCACGGCAACTTCTTACTCAACAAGTCTCTGGAAGCAAGGGAAACAAAAACAATCATGAACTGTTGGGACCTCATTAAAATAAAAAGCTTATGCACAGAGAAGGAAATGATCATCAAAACTAAAAGGCAACCAACAGAATGGAAGATCTCTGCAAATGACATATCAGATAAAGGGTTAGAATCCAAAATTTCTTTTTTTTTTTTTTAATTTATTTCTAGGAGAGAGAGAGACAGCGTGAGGAGGGGAGGGTCAGAGAGAGAGGGAGTCACAGACTGAAACAGGCTCCAGGCTCTGAGTTGGCAGTCAGCACAGAGCCCGACGCGGGGCTCGAACCCACGAACTGCGAGATCATGACCTAAGCAAAAGTCGGACGCTTAACCGACTAAGCCACCCAGGCGCCCCTAGAATCCAAAATTTCTAAAGAGCTTATCAAACTCAACATCCAAAAAATGAATAATCCAGTGAAGAAATGGGCAAAAGACACGAATAGACATTTTTCTAAAGAAGACATCCAGATGGCTAACAGACACATGAAAAAATGCTCAACATCATTCCTCATCAGGGAGATATGAATCAAAACCACAATGAGATACCACCTCACACCTGTCAGAATGACTAACATTAATGACTCAGTCAACAACAGATACTGATGAGGATGCGGAGAAAGAGGATCTCTTTTGCACTGCGGGTGGGAACGCAAACTGGTGCAGCCACTCTGGAAAACAGTATGGAGGTTCCTCAAAAAATTAAAAATAGAACTACCCTACGACTCAGCAGTTGCACTACTAGGTATTTAACCAAGGGATGCAAGTGTGCGGTTTTGAAGGGGTACATGCACCTCAATGCTTATAGCAGCACTATTGACAATAGCCAAAATATGGAAAGAGCCCAAATGTCCATTGACAGATGAATAGATAAAAAAGATGTGGAATATATATATGATAGTATATTACTCAGCAATCAAAAAGAATTAAACCTTGCCATTTGTAACTACATGGATAGAACTAGAGGGTATTATGCTAAATGAAGTCAGTCAGTCAGAGAAAGATAAATATCATATGACTTCACTCATATGAGAGCTTTAAGATACAAAACAGATGAACATAAAGGAAGGGAAGCAAAAACAATATAAAAACATGGAGGGGGACAAAACATAAGAGACTCTTAAATATGGAGAACAAACAGAGGGTGACTGGAGGGGTTGTGGGGGGGATGGGCTAAATGGGTGAGGGGCATTAAGGAATCTACTCGTGAAATCATTGTTGCACTAGATGCTAACTAACTTGGATGTAAATAGATAGACTCAAACATCACCATGAAATTTCAAATTCCTAGAAGCCAAGAGACAATCCTACAAGCTTCTAGAGAAAATAGTTTTCATAAGAAAGATCAATAATCAGAATAGCTTGGGCTTTTCAGTAGTGACACTGGAAAGCTCAGAGACATGGAGATGGTCTCAGAATACCCATTCCCAGGGAAAATGGCTCCCAACTGGAACTCCACACACGGCCAAATGTGAAGCAAATAGCAGAGTAGAATAGAAAGCTTTCAGACATGCGGGACACCTGAGGGGCTCAGTTGGTTAAGCACCCGGCTCTTGGTTTCAGCTCAGGTCATGATCTCATGGGCATGAGAGTGAGCCCCTCATCAGGCTCTGTGCTGACAGTGGTGAGCCTACTTGGGCTTCTTTCTCTCTCGCTCTCTGCCCCTCCCTGATGCGCGCACGCACGCACACACACTCACAGACACACACACACACACACACACACACACACTCTCTCTCTCTCTCTCTCACTCTCTCTCTCTCTCTCTCAAAATAAATAACTGGGAAAAAAAGGCTTTCAGATGCGCAAAACCCAAGAAAAAATTTACCTCACAAGTTCACTTCTCAGGAATCAACCATAGAAATGCGCCCAACCAGAAAAAGGAATAAGAGAGAAGAGAATATGAAATACACAACATGGGAGGTAACAAAGTGAGGAGGTGATGGCAATTTTAAGACCCTCTACCAAGGACCTTTTTGGCCTACAGATTAGCATCTGTTAAAAAACAAAATTC
The DNA here is from genome assembly GCA_017311185.1 of Proteles cristata cristata. Classification (NCBI taxonomy): domain Eukaryota; kingdom Metazoa; phylum Chordata; class Mammalia; order Carnivora; family Hyaenidae; genus Proteles; species Proteles cristata. Next base: position 471,384 of record JAESUZ010004044.1, on the reverse strand, counting down.
AACTGCATAAATTTGAAGATCTAATTGGCTTTATTAAGAGATTCAGAATCAGGCAGCACCCATCTGGCAAGGATCCCCAAGAGGGTGTACAAAATGGAAGCCAAGGCAGGCAAGAAGTTACTAGCTCAAGAAAAGAAAAAATTGTTTCTGGCAAGGTCAGCTTCCCTCAGGGGGTCTTATCATGCAGATGACCTCATCCTCCTTTGGGGGAAGGGCCCAGGCGCAGATTACCTCATAGGTGCTGACCAGAAAATTCCAGATTAATTGGCTTAAAATTCCACAGCAGAGGTTGAAACTACAATTAAGTCTTGGTTTGCCATCGTGAGCGCAAGTGGCCCCGTCTTGGGCCTGTGTTTTTCCCATTAACAAATTCTTCAGGAGGTTCCAGAAAAAAATCTTTAACGTTTATTTATTTATTTTTGAGAGACAGTGGACACGAGAGTGCACACAGGTGCTCCAGAGTAAGCAGGGGAGAGGCAGAGAGGGAGTGAGAGGGAGCAACCCAACAAGGCTCAATCCCATGGACCATGACCTGAGCTGAAGTCAAGAGTCAGACGCTCAAACAATTGAGCCACCCAGGTGTCCCTAGAAGAAACCTCTTTAAGATGAAATCGATAGAACATTTAGCGTACTTGGTCATACTGACAGGAGATTTACTAAACTGAGGGAGATTTGGAGGTCGAATTTGTATTTTTGTTATGTTTTTATTTTTGATAGAGCACATGCATGTGCACATGTGTGCAAGTGGGGATGGGAGCTGAGAGAAAAGAAGAGAGAAGATCTGCACTGCCCGTGCAGAGCCTCACACGGGGCTTGAACTCAAGGGCCCCTAGGTCATGACTTGAGCCAAAATCAAGAGTCAGTTGCTGATCAGACTGAGCCACCCAGGGGCCCCTGGAGGTTTAATTTGTAAAAATATGTAGAAAATGAAAGAAATTTGAAAAGGAATGCTTAACGCCCGGGGAAACAAATTATGGTATCACGCACGGAAGGGAAAACGAATTAGGGTGTACAGTGTGGCCTCTGTGAAATCACATTGACGTGAGCGCGGTAGTATCACAGCGCCTATTAACGCAACAAACCACCACTCGCCTTGTGCCAGTTTGTAGCTGGCACACGGCAGGGTGTTTGTGAGGAAGGGCTAAATTCACATTCTCGGCAGTAGGAAGTTAACAAAGCTCAAAACCCAGAAACCCACCAGCAGCTGGATACACCTGCCATTTGCAGGTACGCAGTGAGACAAGCATTCAAGGCAGTGGCCCCTGGGCAGGAGGTGTCCGGCCCCTGAACATCCAGTCTTGCCGGATTGTTGATCAAGGGAGCCTGACTCCTTCTCATGCCTCTCTCGGTGCTGTTTTCCCTTCCTGCTGCCCAAGACCCCGGGCTTTAGGGTCCACCATTCTTTGTGGCTTGTTTTTGTAAGTTTTTACAATTGCAAGGAGACAGAAATTTCAGAGACCGGTCAGAAGACTGTACTTTAGTCTCTGATGAACGCCACACCCAATTGATATTTGCTTGTTGTCCACATGGATTTCAACCTTCAGCCTGCTCGTGGGACACGTCAGCGCCACCCACACCTCAGGCTTCGTGGGTCTGGGCCATCTCCATGACAAGAGACGGTCGGGAAGGAGAATGGCCAAGAAGAGAGAGTTCCAGCAAATGGGGGGAATATTCTAATCTGTGGGTAGTCTTCCCAGGGCAACGATGAGGAGCCCAACTCAGCCCATGAGGGAATCACATCACACTTTATTTTCTAACAAAACGAGGTCCAAGCAGGCCATTTGTATAGAATATTCATAGCTGCTCTGGGCACGTGTGATGATACATCGAAGAAAATGCACCGTGACCTTGGCTGGTGTCCCTTGAGAACATTTTCTAAAGACTATACATGCCTGTGCCAGAGGTTCTAAGCACCACCGAGAATGTTCCTTGGGAGACCCCCTAATGCATTCTCCACCGCCCAGAGGAAAGTCAACGCGTGTTTGCTCAAATAAATGAGCTTTCTCTTTTCCGGGGATTCCTTCGGCAGGTCACATGCTAACGTGAACAGAACCAGAGAGCAAAGAGCCAAGAGGAAGGGCAGAGGGTGTGAACGGTGTTTTGTGGCTCACAGACGTGTGGCCACCAGCATCTCATTACACCTGCTACAACAGCAGCAGGAGGAACGCCAAAGCCAGGCTTCCAGACGTTTCCATCTACACAGACCTGAAAAGTGTACAGGAAGAGAAACGCGCCCGTGTGTCAGCTCTATCGCCATGCTAATATTATTATGCCGGTCATCACAGCTTCGAGTGACTCATGAGGCTTTTGAAATTGCATTTTCCTCAGGAAAGATTCATTCTGGCTGCTGGGAGGCAGGAGTTCCAACGGAAAGTTCATCGTTTTAAATAGTTGTTTTTAATGACCCACAGTACATTTCCGTGCACTAGAGTGAAAGCTGTTGTTCCAGAAAGGCACATATTATCACTAATCATAGCGTTTGCCTGCTTTTACAGCTTCTATCATGTTTTCACACTACACCAAATGTTGTGTTTTTCAGCCTTGGTTGTTTATTAGAATCCTTGGGAGCATTCAGGAAAAAAACCCAGATGCCCAGGCTACAACCCCAGAGCTTTTATTTTTTTTAACGTGTGCTTATGTTTGAAAGAGCACAAGGGGAGGAGGGGCAGAGAGAGAGGGGGACAGAGGATCCAAAACAGGCTCCGTGCCGACAGCAGCGAGCCCAATGCAGGGTTCGAACCCACGAATCGTGAGATGATGAGCTGAGCTGAAGTCAGACACTCATCTGACTGAGCCACCCAGGTGCCCCTACAACCCCAGAGTTCTGATTTTAGTGGTCTAGAGTGAGGCCCAGGCCCGGTATTAAAGAATGGTTTAATCCTCAGGTGATTCTAAAAAGCAGCCTGGGTTGACACACCACTGTTCTGACAGCTTCTTAACGTGCAGAGGTCCCCATGGTGGCCCACAAAGCCCTATATGATCAATCTGGGTCACCCCTCCCTCATTCCTTGCTTACCACCCTCTGTTCTCAAACACACGCACCGTGTGTTCCCATCTCAGGACGTACGTCCTTGTTAGGGCCCCTTCTGGAATGTTCTTCCCCTAGAGATTTGACTATTTTGCTTCCTTACTCTGTTCACATCTCTGCTCAGATGTTGCCTTCTCAGACACACCCTCTTTGACCAGTCTCCGTCTCCTTACTCCGCTTATTTTTGCTTTACAGCACTTATCGATGTCTGCCATTATGTTATGTATTAATCTGGCTTCCATCAGTGCCTGGAAAACAGTAGAAGCTTAATAAATATTTGTTGAGTGAATCAACGAATGATGAGGAAAGACGTAAAATAATGCAAACTCTGGCAGGTAGGAAGTGCTTGATGACTGGGTTTCTTTGCTAGCTCATGACAAGCCAGCAGCTTCCTCACACTGACTGGTGCCGTCCTGAGGAACAGCGACCCCTGCTGGAATTTGTACCTGAGTTCCAGACAGAATGGAAGTCCGCTAATGCCAGTCCCAAGAAAGAAGCTTCTAGAAATAGATATTCATTGGGACACTCGGATGACTCAGTCCGACTTTGGCTCAGGTCACGATCTCACAGTTTATGAGTTTAATTAAGCCCCGTGTTGGGCTCTGTGCTGACAGTTCAGAACTCAGAGCCTGGAGCCTGCATGGGATTCTGTCTCTCTCTCTCTGCCCCTCTCCTGCTCACCCTGTCTGTCTGTCTCTCTCTCAGAAATAAATAACCATTAAAAATATTAGAAAAGAGAAATAGATATTCCTTATCTGATGAGGCCATCTGATGTGTATGCATGAAAGATTCATAAGTATTTCTGACATTTACCAAAAAAGCCTTTTGTTGGCACCGTATATTCGCAAGCATGTTCTCGTCCGCCATCTTGTGGCCAGCCTGGAGAACTTACAGACAAACCGCATGACCTCACTTAGTCAAAGGAAAGTTCCCGCAGCTGGGCTTTGCTTGAGCCGTTTGGCAAAACACCTGCGGACATTTAATCAGGCCCCGATGCTACTAATCTTCTTAGGCTCCCAATTTTTAGCAACAGAAAGCAATGGAGGTGACTGCTTGGTTGGGTGGCTTTTGCTGGGGGACAGCTGAGAGGAACGCCCAAGGGCCATCTCCCCGGGAGCCGAACCTTGCCTGACCTTTGTCCTATTCTGACACAGCCTCCACCATGACCCCGGTCACACCCAGACCCCCATGATTTGGTCTGGCTCCTCAGTAAAGGCTTGTAAACTTGACAAGTTTATCGATTTATCTACTTTGTACCCCTAGTATATTAAACCACATTTAGCACAGAACAGGTGCTCACTTAACAGTTGTAGGGATAAAATAAAAATTGCTGGCATTTATAGAGCCCTTACTGCATGCCATGCACTATATGAAGCCTGAGCACTTTACACGTACAGTCTCATAAATCATGAGTCGATATTCCCAGGACTGGCCCTGAAACTTGCTCAGGCCCCAACAGACATGGACAGTCCATCCCCAAATTCATCGGCTCAGGCGGCCGGAACAAACGCCACAGACCCAGGGGTTTAGACGACAGAAATTAACTTTCTCACAGTTCTGGAGGTTGCAAATCCAAGGTCAAGACGCCATCAGGCCTGGCTTCTGGGCCGGCGACGCTTCCTGGCTTGCAGACGGCCGGCTTCTTGCTGTGTGTGCACCGAGTGGGAGAGACTCTCTCGCTTCCCTTCCTTAGGAGAGACGAGTTCCGGGCTGCCCGCTCTAGGTCCTTAATACTTATTGGATACATGTGGGTGTGACTTTCGATAGTTGAGTGGGACGTAATAAGAATTCATTCCAGGTTTGTAAACCAAACCAAGGGCCCAAGTAAGTCTCGTGACTCACCAAAGGTTAGTCTTACTGGAGTTCAGTCTTCCCATGACTAAAATCCTGGCGGAACAGCAGGAGGCAGCGTGAATGCCGTCTCTGCACAAACGTACAGTTTAGGGAAGGGCTCCTGGCATCCTTTGCTGGTGACTGCATGGCTGGGAAAACCTGTCAAGCCGAGTCCGGTGACAAGGGGCCTGAACCTCCCTACTCTCTCTTTCCTGTGGGGAGGGGGGCAGAGAATGGTTTAGGAGCCACCTTTGAAATGAGAACTGTCAAAGGCAACACTTTCTGGGCTCAGCACTGAGGACAGGACGGTCCCCAGGCACACAGGTTTGCTGCCTGGGACCAATCCCCTGACCCCTACACTCACTGAGAGCTCTTAGGGCTCCATGCTGGCCTCCAGAACGGTCAGCTCTAAGAAGTGTGTGGATCTTCCCTCATGCCAGTCAGAGTGGCTAAAATGAGCAAGTCAGAGAACTCTAGATGCTGGCGAGGATGTGGAGAAACGGGCACCCTCCTACACTGTTGGTGGGAATGTAAACTGGTACAGCCCCTCTGGAAAACAGTGTGGAGGTTCCTCAGGAAACTAACACTAGAACTCCCCTATGACCCAGCAATAGCACTGCTAGGAATTTACCCAAGGGATACAGAAATGCTGATGCATAGGAGCACATGTACCCCAATGTTCATAGCAGCACTCCACAATAGCTAAAACCTGGAAAGAGCCTAAGTGTCCATCAACAGATGAATGGATCAAGAAGATGTGGTTTATCTATACCATGGAATACTACATGGCAATGAGAAACAATGAAATCTGGCCATGTAGCAACATGGATGGACCTTGAGGGTGTTATGCTGAGCGAAATAAGTCAGGCAGAGAAGGACAAATATCATGTTTGCACATATAGGAGGATTAGGAGAAACTTAACGGAAGACCATGGAGGAGAAGAAGGGGGAAATGGCGGGGGAAAGGGAGAGAGGCAAACCATGAGAGACTCCTGAATGCTGAGAACAATCTGAGGACTGATGGATGTGGGGTGGGAGGGGGGAGATGGGCATGGAGGGGGGTACTTGTGGGGATGAGCACTGGGTGTTATATGGAAACCAACTTGACAATAAACTATTTGTAAAAAAAAAAAAAAAAAAAGAGGTGCGTGGATCTTTGTTCCCGGGGCCCCCAGAAAGCAGCCCCACAGATCCAGCCCCTGTTCCTCCTGAGTCTTTCAACACATCCAGGGCGCCTACAAGTCTCATTAGAACAAGCCAGATGTTACATCAAATAAAAGCTCCAGTGGCTCGGAACTGCCAGAGGTTAGCGGGATGAGAGAGAGCAAGCAAGATGGAAAGCCATTCGGGTCACACTGCAGTGATGGGGGTGGGGGAAGGGAGGGGCTGACTTCTTGCTGAGACACCTCAGAGCCCAGAGGCCCACGCTGTCTCCACTGCCTTTGTTCAGGTTGGAGTCAGAGGCCCCAGACACTCAGGGCACTCTCTAGGAAACCTGCACTCTCTCTGACAGCACAGCATGGAGACAGGTGGAAGGGCTTCTTTTTCTTTTTCTTTTCTGGAAACCTCCGAGAGGTTTGGAGAATGGGGAGTTATTGCTGAGGGAATACGAAGGTCTAGTTTTGCAAGATGAGAAAAGTCCTGGAGAAGGATGGTAGTGACGGCCCTCATACCACTTCGAGATGGCTAAGTGGCAAGTTTTGTCATGTGTATTTTTCCACAGTTAAAAAAACAACAACGAAGTGCCTGCGTGGCTCAGTCGGTTAAGCGTCCTTTTCTTAGTTTTGGCTCAGGTCATGGTCTCACGGTGGGTGAGTTCGAGCCCCGACTTGGCCTCTATGCTGACAGCGTGGAGCCTGCTTGGGATTGTCTCTCTCCCCTCTCTCTTTGCCCCTCCCCAGCACAAGCTCTCTCTCTCTCTCTCTCAAAATAAATAAAAAGGAAAATAATTTTATAAAGTCTAAAATAGACTGTAAGACAAATATTTTAGTACCCCAAGAAAAAGAGCATCCACAAAATTAAAAACAATAGCAAGAGAAATGTGGAAACAAGATAAGGCTCATATGAAAAAGATTCACATATATACTATAAAAACGTCACAAAATAGTTTGGCTTTTAGATACAGGTGTTCCCCACTTCTTGAAAGTGCGCGTTATGCCACTTGACTTTTCCGGAAACCAAATTAGTACCTGTTTGGGCTAGCAGAAAGAAATCCAACAAGTATTTTTGTTTTTACAAAAAAAAAAAAAAAAGGGAGGGGACAAAAAAATAGCATGCAGCTTTGGTTTTGAGAGCATCACAGAGGCTGCACACACCCCGAGGAGTGAGAGCCGTGTGGCCAAGCTCCTTTCCTGAGAGCCATGATCGGCATTTCAGCACCAAGCCACCAGAGCTTTGAACTGTGTATCTGAGCTTTAATCCATTTACTTTGTGCATCTGTTAGTGAGATGAACTCTAAGGTATCAGAAAAACCCAAGAGAGGTAAGATTTTGGGTCTGGGGATGCTCAAATATTTTCCGTGTAAATTAATGGTAATGGCTTCTTTGCTTTCCGCCATTTGGGCTGACAGAAGGCTTCACAGGAACACCCACTTTCAGAGAGTGGGAAAAACCTGTATATGTGATGAAGTCTTACTATTTCCAATGAAAGCACTTCCAATCCAGGTGCTTTCCCCCAGGTGCACTTGACTGTCAAGTGCATTTGACAGTCAGCCAACAGCCAAGTCAGTGTACCATTTTGGTTTTACATTGACCAGCCCGGAACTTAGAGAAAGGCAGAAAGCAAGCATGACAAGTGGCTGCGATATTTACTTAGCCGGATGTGTCCTCTCTGCTGTGCCACATCAGGATGTTTGCTATTGTCCAATACCTTGCATCTAGAACATCCATGCTGGCACCTGTCAGTCTTGATGATGTTTGGAGAAGTCTTAAAATAATAGCTAGAGAGAGGATGACTCTGGAAACAGCCCTGAGCAGCGCAGTGCCTACTTCCCTTCGTGCTCTCCTCATGTCATTTAAAGGCCAATGAAGACCATGTAGGCATAATTTCCATTCATATGCAAAGCATACTATATACAGTGTTAATATCAGAGTCAAGCGGGGGCTCATTCAAACATTGGGGAGTCTATTGTGGGCTAGATACCTTGAAATGAAGGATTTTTTTGAGGCTTCAGATTGTATGGTATTCTTTGCCTTGTAGGAGAAATGAAATCTAAAAGGTCCAGACTTGCCTAGTGTTACCCAGTGGCTGTAAGGACACTTAAGACTAGAATATCTTTGGAGGATTTAGAATCATTTCTCTTTCAATTATTGGCCAGAGCAGGTAATGACGACTGAGCCCTCAACGCTGTAGCTACTGGTCTGCCCCATCAAAGGCATCACATATGAGTCAGAGGGCAGAATGATCAGCGAGGCAAAATTAGTAGTTCCTCATAGCTATGCTTTCACGCCAGACTTCGTTCATTAGGCTCATTCCCCTCATTGTTGAACATTCAGTTTCCCTCCTCTACCAGCACACCCCTCCCGGCCCGAGGGGAACACGCTGAGGCCCACTATGTTGCAGAGAATGGATGGAGAATAAGACACACACAGAGCTTTCAGCCGAGGCAGAGTTGGACAGGGCGAATGGCATGAGTGCATCGGGTGGACAGCCAGGCTGGGGGGAGGGGAAAACTCCTGGGGGAAGTGGTCTGAATCCTGAAAATGAAGAGGATTCAGCCAGGTGGGAGGGGCAGTGGGCAAAAGGTGGGTAGAGAATATGTGTCTCAGGACTTATTTTTCTTCTGACCTGGACATGAGAACATGATGCTTTCCAGAAGAGGGTCAGTGTTGGTTGGATTGGCGTGAGCAGAGAGAGAGGAGATGTGTCATGGGAAGAAAAAGCCTCGTGGGCCTCATTTAAAGAACGAAGACCTGATCCTAACGATAGGACTTCAGCAAGGCTTGAGACTCACGTTGGGTTTCTCGCTCTGGGTTTTGAGCCTCCCCTTCCTTTAGTCTCTGCGGTACAATTATGAGCTTGTTCATGAAGCATCTCGGAAGTCTGGCCCAGGCCCTCCCTCCTAATGATTCCAGGGGCAAGTTCCAACATTCAGAGCTGTACACAAGTTTGTTTTTGTAGGAGTGACAAATCAGAATTTTCTGGGTCTGAGATAAATACCTATAGGACAAATCCAGCCTGAAGTCTTTATAATACTTTACAAGAGTTTTTGTTCCAGCAGAAAAATTCTTGCGAGTATCAAGAAAAACTCTTCAAGATGGTACATAAAAATGCACATAGAAAGCTCTATATCCCTGGGAAAAATAGGACTGGGAAGAAACAAACCTTGATATTTCATGTTCCCGGAATTTATTGTACGTGGGCATTGCTTTTGTTCATACTTTTACCAACCTTTATTGAGGGGACATGACTTTTAGAATCAGGACCCATGTTAAGGATTTCTTATCCTAACCCCTGAAACACACAGACACTTACTCTTAAGAACAGGAATGTATTTCATACCATTGAAACTCCGAAAGTCATTACTGGCCTTTACCCAAGTGGTCTGTTGTTGAGTCACACAAAATTTAAAGAGGTAGGGAATGGAAAAAAAACAAAACAAAAACCAAAAGGTAAAGTTATCAGTTAATACTAGGTGGCGCTTATTATATACCATTCAAAGGCCTATAAATTCACTTGTCACACTGGCTCCTGCCACACTGAATGGTGTTTTCAAAGAGGGTTTGAATGCAAACAATATGGCACTTTGCCACCCATTCAAAAAATTTAGCCCAAAATAACTTCATTTATGTGGTAGAAAAGAAGTTAAAGGCAGGGTACAGATTCATGGTTGTAGAATTGTGTATCTGTATGTGTGTGTATGTGTCCATGCTTTAAATATGACTTTTCTTTAAAAAAAAAAAAAAAGACTTCTTTCAGACTTTTAGGTTCACTGCCGGCTGCTTGAAAAGAGTTTTCTAGGTTCACAATTCTGAAGTCTTCCCCATCAGAGTGTCCTGTCACCAGGGGACAGAAGTCAGGGCATGTTCCGGACCCAGTCCATCCTCCGCTTGCTTCCTGACGCTTACATCTGTGTCTGTGCGACGGGAGGCATCGTGGAATATATATTTTCCAGGCTCTTCTTCTTGTCATCATTATCAAACTGAGCCTCGATCTCTGCTGGATTGACGTAGGTATAGAACCGGGCCATGATGGCAAATATCACGCAGACAACCAGAAGCAACGCCGCAAACAGAATGTACTCAGCCCACTTGGAAGGAATTGGAGTTGCAGCAAGGAAAAAACAACAAGAAAGATACAGGTTATGGTTCTGTACGCATTGGGAGCATAGTTTCTGGCTATGTGTAGGTAGGAGGCGCTTTGCGATTAAATCGTCATGGAAAATTGGGAGGCTACTACCATGGATACAAAATGGCCTGCTTTTCTTGAATTGCCCAAGTAGGAAGATAACATTGTTCTAACGGCACTGGAGTGCAGAAACTGAGAGTTTGAGAAGATGAGAGAACATTTCTGAAAAACCCACATGAAGGGACATTGCTGGCCCCTAGAAGGATGGGGGCGCAGAGAATACCACACAGTACTCTTGAGGGAAAAATAGTGTGCTGAATTGTTCTAAGGTAAGACCCCACGTTATTTTTTGGCAGTGACTTGAGGTTATGAGCACACAGAATTAGCATGTGCTCTGATGGGACCAGAGAGAGAAATAAAGAAGCAGATGGAGTAAGGGATGACCCCCTTAGGAGGTATATATGCTACCGTGTTGAAGGAGAGGGTTTCAGTATCAGAAAAGCCCTCATTTTATGTTGGCTGGAAAAATTGCAACCACCCTTAGAATGGCTCTAACTTTAGATATTATGAAGCTTTCTAGAAAATATGTCTGGCTTGGGGCCATTAAGCTGCATTCACAGAAGCTAGGAAAGATCTTTCCTTTGATGGTAAACCACACTAGGATGCTAACCCAACCTAGTTATGTGATTGTCCAATATGTGTAACACCAAGGGTAAATATGAAGAATCAGCACCCACTTGGCCAAAAGACTGTTTGGTCATCACCCACTCTGGCTGGTTTTATCCAATCATTAGCCTAGATGACCATGTGTATATAAAGGTGGCTTGGGAGAGTCACAGGATGACCACTGACACATAAGACACAGGCTCGTACAATCCCCTTTTTCACCCTGTACCTGCTCGCTGAACTGGCCGGCTCCTGCTACAATAAGCACAATGATGTTGCCAACAGCCACTGTCAACAGCCATCCGGCCTGAAGCACCGACTTCATGTTGGAGGGGGCCTGAGGAAACAAACAAAGTGAATCCGATCTAGACTGCAACAACAGAGCTGGAGAACACAACTTACTGATTTTTTAATTAGGCAGTCCGCCCTCAAAATGCACATTGAGGGGGCTCCTGATGGCTCAGTCAGTCAAGCGTCCAACTCTTGAATTCAGCTCAGGTGACAATGCCAGGGTTCGTGGCATCGAGCCCCACGTGGGGTTCTGTGCAGACAGCACGGAGCCTACTTGGGATTCTGTCTCCCTGTCCCTTTGCCCCGTCCCCCCCTCAAAAGTAAAAACAAACAAAAACAACAAAAACATTTTAAAAATGCACATTAGGGTGCCTGGGTGGCTCAGTCAATTAAATAGCCAACTTTGGCTTAGGTCATGATCTCATGGTTGGTGAGCTCAAGCCCCGCATAGGGCTCTGCACTGACATTGTGGAGCCTGCTTGGGATTCTCTCTCTGCCCCTTTCTCTGTGTCCCTCCCCCACTCACTCTCACTCTCTTTCTCAAAACAAACAAACAAACTTAAAAAAAATGCACATTGAAAGTCAGGTTGGTTCAAATATAAGAAGGATTATCAACTGGATAACACCCTGAACACTCATGTATAAACATACAAGAATCCCTCATTTTCCACTTTCCACATTGTTGCAAAGTTGTTGTCCTGCGTTAAATGGACAAAATTACAGAGGAATCAATTCTATTTCTACAGAGGAGTTTCCAAGCAAAGCCATCCATCCCACCATCTCTTCTCCTACATGGCAGCTGCTCCCTGGGCTAAAAGCTTGCTCTTCTGCGGGCTTCCCTGCCATGTCACCAGAAGCTCTCTCGTCACCTATGGTATGGTCATCTTTAATTAGAATGTGAGGTCATTGTAGAAAGGAATTGGTCAACTTTCACTTATAAGCTTTACTGCAAGACTTGAAGGTACGGGGCATTATATGGCCACAACAGCCTTACCTGTATTTTGATTAAATACTTCAGAAACTAAGCTCTCATTTGGTATCAGCAAAATTTGTCTCTTTAATCTCATCTTTAACAGTTGAAAGTAATAAGTAATAACACCATTTAATTTTGAAAAGCTAGGCCTTGGGGTGCCTAGATGACTCAGTCGGTCAGGTGCCCATCTTTGGCTCAGGTCATGATTTCGAGGTCCTGAGAATTTGGGCCCTGTGTCGGGCTCTGTGCTGACAGTTCAGAGCCTGGAGCCTGCTTCAGATTCTGTGTCTCCCTCTCTCACTGCACCTCTCCTGTTCATACTCTGTCTCTGTCTCTCTCACAAATAAATAAACATTTAAAAAATTAAGAATTAAATAAAAGCTAGGCCTTAATCAGTGTGTTTACTGGTAGCCATAAAGTGATCTCAACTGAGCCTTAATGATCACAAAGACACAGATCTGGAAGTGAGCACCAGTATGAACAGCTGACATCACTTAGTTGTTTCAGAGTCTAGAATTCTCTGCCTATCATGATCCTAGTCACAGTCATTAATACACTTTTTCCCATGTAGGACTCTAAATCTCTAGTATACAATGTGGGAATTCAATATCAAATGATGTATGCACCCAAGAAGCTAACCAGAGTCATATTATTATTCAACAACTTGGTGATCTCAAAAACCTTGTTTGGTGGAATATACCATAATGCTTTCTAGAGTTTTCTGAACTATAAATGTAGAGGTTATTTAAATTAAGTCCCAGCAGTATTTTTTTGAAGGGAGGAACATGGGGGAAGGACAGTAGAAACAGTGAACAGGAGACCTGCGAATACGAGAACTCCAGTCCCGTGACAGAGAAAACCACTTCGCCGCAGGTGAGCAGGAAATACTGTGGGATCTGCAGAGCCATGTTAATTGTGTTGGGTGCAATATCTTCAAACATGTGCAAGTCAGGGCAGCCATCACTCTAAACAAATAAGGCGAAAGTGAGAAGAAATTAAAATGGAGGTTGCTTCTAGAATAAAAATCGCTCAAACAGGCAAATGGAGTTTGGACTCCTACGATCACATCATATGATTTGTCAAGTAAGTACACATTTTAAATGCAAATATGCGACAGTTCTTGTTATGCTTGTGATGAAATGGCCTTGGTGGCATTTAAAAATCTGTTCACTGGTGTTTTCCTCTTAAATCAGAGAGCAGATTGGAAGTCAGGGTTGTTTAAATAGTGTTGCCATCTCTTTGGACTAAAAGTTCATAAGTCCATGTAAATAGACTATGAAGAAGAAGCAAATACTAGTTAACATGAACTTTTAGAGTCTATTAGTCTGTTTATTTTTATTCTAAAAAATAACAGTGAACTTAAGTCAATGATAAGTTAAAGAATTAGTGGTGAACAGAATGAATACTAAGCCCATTTAAAATACAGACACTAATATATCTCCAGTTAAGTCATTACCATGACCTAAATGTTTGAGTAGAAGTTCTGATACAACAGAATGAGTTACTGACCTTCCTACTGATTACATAGGTATAGGCACTACCGAATTCGAGGTTGGATGATTGGAAATTATTCTTACACTGTTGTGGAATCTGTTGTGTTGAGCTTATCGTAAAGCTTTTTCTATGAAGAGAAAGAATAATATAGGTAAACATTCCTGGTATTAACAGCTTCGATGTATTGTTGAAAGAAGACATGAAACCCTTGAACTTTAGAGCACAGTGTCCCGTGTTGGTACTTACGTGCCCAAAGGAAAAAACTGATATTCGCTGGCATTGTGACTGGTGACATTCACATAAACTTTCTCATCCATTGTGATGTTGAAGCTCTCATCAAAAGTATTTACAAATCTGAAACAGAAACCATGTGTCTTGTGACTGGACTAAGGGTTATTTCACTTAGTCATAGTTTGTACACCTGAACTTGGGCTATGCTCTCTTTTGGAAGGAGTTTAAGATATTTACAGAAGATTTCTAGACGATAAAGGCAGAAAGAAATAACCCTGGGTTGGTCCTTGGTCACCCACTCACGAGAACACGCCCCAAAGAATTTGCCACAGTTCTCTGCCCAGAGCTGTTCCAAGTACTTTGTAACTAGGCACTATTTCTTAAGTCTGTTTATTTATTTTGCAGGGGGGTGGGGCATGAGTGGGAGAGGGGCAGAGAGAGAGGGAGAGAGAGAATCCCAAGCAGCCCCAACTTGGAGCTTGATGTTACAACGGTGAGATCATGACCTGAGCAGAAATCAAGAGTCGGATGCTTAACCAACTCAGCCACCTGGGCTCTATTTTAATGGTATGTTAGGGTGTTGGTTATGGATTGAAATAGGTGCTGAGCACCCCCTTCGAGAAGACAGCATGCCTTTGTGTTCCTCGCCCGGAAACTTTAGAGCTAAAGCAGTGAAGTCCACATAAATAATGCATGAGGAAGCATCAGATACTGGTCAATGTGAAAAGCAGAAGTTGCCTGGTACCCTAACAGACAGGCTCCATCTGGGGCTTCTTTTTTGGGGGGTTGGGGATGGAAGGCCGTTTTCTGTCCTTTACCTGTAGGAGCAGAGAGGGGCTCCAAGGAGTAGAGAGGGAGAAGTGGGCCAGCCCGGCAACCAGAGACCGTTTGGGGGAGCGCCCCTCAGCTCTGCAGGTCCTGGAGTGAGGGTGCCTGGCACCCCACCAGAAAACAGGTGTGTAGCACCCACAGGACTTGCCACTAGGGCCAAGGCTTCCAGGCTCTGCAAAGTCCCCTGTGCCTAAGCTTCGCATGGAGACAGTTGAGTTGTTTGCCTTCAAAGGGCCATATAGACGGTGACAGTGTAAACAGAGGATTAGATCCCTTCCTTAAACGTTCCGGGCTCCAGAAGACCCCGATGCTCCTGTCCTACACAAGAGAGAAGGGTGCTGCCCCAAATAAGACCAGTTGATCTTTCCTACCAGATAGGTGAGTGGATGCTTTCAGCAGATTATCAATTTAAAGAATAGGAAGTAATAAGATTATATACCTAAGTACTGAAGAGAACAATTTAAACCCCTACACTCCTAAAACATACAGACAAATTTCATCAGCTTTGTGTCAACCACTAATGTCTGTCAATTTCTGGGTACTGGGAGAACATCTCTCTGAATTAAGCTCAAGTCCTTAAGTCCCTGGGCATTTGACTTGGCGTAGTTAGACAGGTGCTTAACACAGAAAACAGAACCTGACACGGGTCAGCAGGACCCTAGGTCCTAGGTAGACACCTAGGAGTGACATGGCTGGGTCATATGGTCACTCCATGTTTAACATTTTGAGGAACAGTTTTTCAAAGTGTCTGCATCATTCTGTCATTTTACGTTTCCACCAGCAGTGCTAAAGGATTCCACTTTGCCCACACCCTCACCAACAATTATTTTCTTTTTTGTTGCTTTTGTTTTTGTTTTGGTTAGAGCCTAGTGAGTGTGAAATGGTATCTGTTTGTGGTTTTGATTTGCATTTCCTTAATAATTAATGATGCTGAGCACCTCCTCCTATGCTCGTAGGCTGTTTGTATATTTCCTTTGGAGAAATGTCTCTTTAAAAATGTCTCATTTAGGGTGTGGGGGGGGGGGAAATGGGTGATGAGCATTGAGGAAGGCACTTGTTGGGATGAGCACTGGGCATTGTATGTAAGCGATGAATCATGGGAATCTACCCCCAAAACTAACAGCGCACTGTATGTACACACTGTATGGTAGCTAACTTGACAATAAATTATATATTAAAAAAAAGTCCCATTTAAAAAATTGGGTTCTCTCTTTACTCTTGACCTGTAAGAGTTCTTTATATATTCAGAATCTCTTATCAAATACATGATTTGAGAATATTTTCTCTCATTCTATGGGCTTTTTACTTTTTGATGATTTCATTGGTAGTGAAAAAGCTTTCCATATAGTGAAGCCCAAGTTGTTATTTTTTCTTTTGTTCCTGGTCCTTCTGGCTTCATATTCAAGAAACCACTGTCTAACCCGAGGTCACAAAGATTTACTCCTGTTTTTCTTTTTATAAATGTTTTTGTTATAGTTATATTTAGGTTTATGATCCCTTGAGAAAAAGTTTGTGTGTGATATCATGTAGGGTCCCAATTCAGTCGTTTGCATGGGGGTATCCAGTTATCCCAGTACCATAATGATTTCAATAAACCCACAACTATCTTTTTAAATGAAGATTTCTTTTTCACCTACTTATGGTCAGTTATGTCCTGGTCATACTCTCTCCTTGGTGTATCTTTCAGCATGACAGTCATGAAACCCAAGGATTGAAATAAACTGAACTGATACAAGCAAGCCTAGGCTTAGATTTTTCTAAATCTTAAATGGAGACTTTTAGAAACTAATGAGGCATATATAATCATGTTATCTACCTTCAGAATATTTACCACCAGTAAATAAAAATACTTGTAAGATATTGGGTTTTTTACTTTTCTTAGTCTTCAAATATATTTTAAAATTATTTATAATGTACATATTAATATGGTATAATAATTAAATATATAATTTATAACAGGTACCACGTTCATACATTTTGGGTATATGTTCAAAATATTTTTATTGGATGTGATAAAAGTTTTTTTTTTTTTAAATCTTTTTATTTATTTCTAGGGGAGAGAGAGAGAGAGACAGCGTGAGCAGGGGAGGGTCAGAGAGAGAGGGAGATACAGACTCCGAAATAGGCTCCAGGCTCTGAGCTGGCAGTCAGCACAGAGCCCGACACGGGGCCCGAGCCCACGAACCGCGAGATCATGACCTAAGCGAAAGTCGGACGCTTAACCGACTAAGTCACCCAGGCGCCCCGGATGTGATAAAAGTCTTAAAGGCTACCTCTCTAGAGAAACTTTGCACATGTGGACAAAAAAATGTATATATATGAATGTGAGTTATGGCAGTGTTTGGAAAAATGGCGAAAACCTTGCCATTTCCTTGAAGAAAAGAATGGGTAAATCAATTATGCCAATAAAATATTACATAGTAGTTTAAGTGAGTGGAGATAAGGGATACATAACAGCTAAATATTAAGATATTTTATAATATATTTTATATTATATAATATTGCAGAACATAAACAGGAAAATAACATATTAAGTTTGAAAACATGCTCAAAAACATTATTTGTAAATATATACATATATGCATATATATCATATTGTAAATATGATCTTTCCTGAGAAAGATCAATATCAAATTCTCAACCAACTTTTGACCAAAGTATTGTCACTTCATTTAAGGACTCTGCTGAAGGTAGCCCATGTATGTCTTGCAACTTACTGATATCACATAATTAAAAGGATTCCATTTTGCTTAACATTCTGTGTATTCTTTTTATAATTCATATATTACTCAGAAATCTGACCTCCTGAAATATCTGAAGTTGTCCTATTTGTCACTTAGCTTCTGACAATTTTTCAGAACTTCCCTTTTTTATGGCTCGCCTCCTGGACAATGCTGGAAGAGCAAATCCTTCGATCCACTAAGGATTTGATGTTGTCAATCAAAAGAAAACAAGTTCCTGGCTTGTCTTTTACCACATTAGGTGGGTTGGTGGGGTAAAATGTGGTTGATTTTATGTGTCTCAATAAAGACAATTTAAAGAAAGAGAAGAAGAATGAAGCTTTAGCATAGTGCCAGAATGAGGAAGGACATCACGATTTAAACTGTTCAAAGTTTCCAAAGTTAGGAGACATTTTTGAAGAAATGAAAACGATGATTCTGAGGCACAAAGGAAATCCCAGAGACACTTCCAGCTCAGACACAAATACAAAGGTCAGAAAAGGCCCAGGTGACCATCATCAGAGGATTTTCTTCCAAATCTGCTAGGCAGCTGTGTGCATGTGCATGTGCGTGTGAGAGCGATGCAGGAACAATCCAGAGGACGCAAAAGAAGATGTCATGAACTTAATTATGTCTCCCTGCTCTCCCCACCCTCCTTCATATGTTGAGGTCCTAACCCTAAGTACCCAGAACGTGACTGTATTTGGAGGTCAGGTCTTGAAAGAGGTAAAATGAGGTCATTAGGGTGAGCCTTAATCCAAGATCACTGGATGCTTTGTAAAAAGAGGAAATTAGGATACAGACCCACAGAAGAAAGGCCATGTGAAGACAGAGAGAGAAGATGGCCATCTCTAAGCCAAGTGGAGAGGCCTCAGAGAAAACCAGCCCAGCCAATATTTGATGTTGAACTTTCAGCCTCCAGAACTATGAGGAAATATTGTCTGTTGTTTAAGCCTTCCAGCCTGTGATACTTTGTTATGGCAGCCTTAGCAAACTCATACAGAAGAGAACAAAGAAAGAGAGGAGGAGCCAAAAATTGAAAGGGCCTAGGGCTGACTACTACCCACAGGTAGTTATACTGCAGAGAAATGTGAACACACTAATGAGAAAGAAGATACCAGAGGCTTGGTGAAAAGAAAATTAAATCAACTACAGAGAGTGGCAGATGCTATCTATCTGTCTGTCCGTCTATCTATCATCTATCTATCTATCTATCTACCTACCTACCTATCTATCTATCTATCTATCTATCTATCTATCTATCTATCTATCTATCTATCTATCGTGAGCAAAACTAGGTGCTAGATGCCTACAGAGATAGGATTCTAGAGTTCTGGGAAGAAAATGGCAGCTAACCTGAGACAAGTGTGAAAACAGAAAAGCATTTTCAGGTAATCAGGGACTTGCAAGTTACCTCACAGCTTTTCTTGGTCAGTTATTTGAGCAATGCTCTGTAGCAAAACAAGAAAGATGTCCAAGAAAGATGACATAGAGTTCAAGAAAGAAAGGAGCAAACCTGGGCAAACAGAGACAATTCTGTGAGGACAGTGGCATCATGGGACTACAGGGCAAATTCCCTAGTTAGATCAAAGAGCATGCTCAAGAGTTGGTTCTCAAAGAGGAAAGTGAAGTCCCTGGATCCAGTCTCTGGATCACTCTGGAGATAAAGGCTTATTCTTTTGTCAACAAGAGACCAAGGAACTTACAGGAAAAACAAAGGCTATGCAGGAAAACCTTGGTTTAAAATTAAAGCAGTCAGGGGCATCTGGGGGTCTCAGTCGGTTGAGTGTCTGACGTCAGCTCAGGTCATGATCTCACAATTTGTGAGTTCGAGCCCCACATCAGGCTCACTGCTGTCAGAGCAGAGCCCGCTTTGGACCATCTGTTTCCCTCCCTCTCTGCTCCTTTCCTGCTGGTGCGCATGTGCTCTCTCTCTCTCAAAAATAAACATTAAAAATAAAAAAGAATTAAAATTAAAACAATGAAGATGTAGTACCACCGAACAATTCAGGATATATAACAGGATATTCCAATTAATCTTGACATTCAGAACATTTCCATTTGAGAATATATTTTCAAGGATAGAAAGTTAGATTTCCTTCTCTTTAAGACTTCTATTACATTGTGACTAATATTTATATACTCAACCTGGAAATCCTGTTTATTGATCTATTTTTAGAATTGATTTCGCACATGGAATACATGCAATGATAAATATTATAAATGTTAATAACAACCAGAGGTTGTTTCACTTTGTGTTATAGTCTATAATCTTTACCATTTCCATTTGTAAGTTAATAGTCATCATCCTAATCATATTACCTTTGCCTCTATTAGTTCATGTTTCAGAGGTAACGGGTAAATGGAAAAGTCCAAATTTGTTAACATGCGGCCACAGAGAAACAGGGATTGGTGACAGGAGTTGAGGCAAATAGGAGACCTACTCTCATTTCTCCCCAAATTTATTTCTATTTTTCAATCTTACTTTAAAAGCATATTTACAGACTGGGGGGCGCCTGGGTGGCTTAGTCGGTTAAGCGTCTGACTTTCGCTTAGGTCATGATCTCGAGGTTCGTGGGTTTGGGCCCCGCTGGGCTCTGTGCTGACTGCCAGCTCAGAGCCTGGAGCCTGTTTCAGTCTGTGACTCCCTCTCTCTCTGACCCTCCCCTGCTCATGCTGTCTCTCACTCTCTCTCTCCTAGAAATAAATAAAACATTTAAAAATTTTTTTTAAAAATTAAAAAAATTTAAAAGCATATTTACAGACTGCTGGCTTTTTGGTGTACAGTTCTAGGAATTTTAACACATGACCATATAAATACCATTAGAGCCAGTATACAGACCAGTTTCCCCAACCTCTCTCGCGCTGTCTATAGCCAATCTCTATTCCACCCCTAATGCAAGGCAACCATTAATCTGTTCCCACATCCTTATCATTTTGTTGACCATTTCCAGAATGTCATGGAAACGGAATTACACAGTACGCATGTAACTTTTTTGACATTGGGTTCTTTCATGGCATACTACATTTGACCTTCATTTATATCACTGTATATATCAGTAGTTTGTTCCTGTTTTGTGTGAGTGATATTCTGTTATATGGAGGTACTGTAGTCTATTGTCTGTTACCCATTTATTACTCACTGAAGGCCACTTGGGTGACTTCTAGTCTTTGGTGATTATGATTAGAGGTTCTATGAACATTTGTGTATAGGTTTTTATGTGAACATAAGTTTGCATTTTTTAAATTAAAAAACTTTTTAAAATTACAATTTTGTTTTAATTTGAGAGAGAGAGAGAGCACAAGATCACAAGCGGAGGAAGGGCAGAGGGACAATGAGAGAGACAAAGAGAGAGAGAGAGAGAGCAAGAGAGAGAGAGAGAATCTTCAGCAGGCACCATACTTGGCTCAGAGCCTGATGCAGGGCTCGATCCCATGACCCTGGGATCATGACCTGAACCAAAATCAAGGGTTGGATGCTCAAGCAACTGAGCCACCCAAGCACCCCCGCTTTTTAACTTAAAATTTATTTATTTATTTACTTTTCTATTTATTTATATTTTAGAGAGAGGGCTTGTGTGCACATGTGCACAAGCAGGGGAGCGAGAGGGGCAGAGAATCTCAAGCAGGTCCATGCTCATCGTAGAGCGCAATGTGGAGCTCGATCCCACAACCCTGAGATCGTGACCTGGGCCGAAATCAAGAATCGGTCACTCAACCAACAGAGCCACCCTGGTGCCCCTATATCAAGTCTAATTCATGAACCCAGCATATCTCTCCACTTATTTCACTCACCCTTAATTTCTTTTATAAGCCTTTTGTAGCTTTAGTTCTTGAATCTTGTATATGTTTTATTGATTTGTAACTAGTATTTTACATTATTTTGGAACTATTGCATAGTTTTAAAATTTCAGTTTCCACTCATTTATTACTAGTCTATAGAAATGTGATGTTTTGTTGTTACCCTTAGTATTTTGTGACAGTCCTACACTCACTTATAGATTCTATGAGCTTTTGTGGTAGACTTTGGGACATTCTGTGCAGATACTTATGTCACCTGTGAGTAGGGATAGTTTTATTTCTTCCTTTCCAATTGAGATAAGGTGCTCTTATTTCTTTTTTTGAGTCTCACTACACTGGTGTCTAGAAGGATGCTAAATAGGAATGGACAGTGCTGATGATCTCATGGGAAGAGCATTTAGACTTTCACCATTAAGTATAATGGTAGCTTGGGTTTTTTAGATGTCCTTTTTCAGAGTAAGGAAGTTCCCTTCAACTACTAGTCTGCTGAGGTTGTTTTGTTTTTTAAATCATGAATGGACACTGAACTTTATTAAATGCTTTTTCTGTATCCATTGATCTGATGATATGGATTTTCCTCTTTAGTTTATTCAGATGACAGATTATCTTGATTGATGTTTTGAATACTGAACCAGTCTTACATTCTCTGGATAAATTCCCATACTCTCACTTTATAGCCTTGTTACAGCTGGACTTCCATTACTTCCTTAAGAAGCTGATAAGCTTGAAGTTTTAAAGAAATATACATACCTGATGCCATTTTCTCCTTTTTCTGGCTTCTGGTTAAGGCCATCCTTGATCTGAGAAAGAAAGTATTTTAAATCTTATCCACTTGAATAAGTTTAGATTACCATTTCAGCCTCTGACAAGGAGAATGATGTTGACATATATCCTAGGAGCCAAGGGCATAATGATTACATGTGTAGGGCTCCACCCTTCAGCCTTGATTTTCTTTGAGGTTAACAGGAGCCTCCACAATTTTTAATATGTGCTTTCTAGAGGTTCCAAGGAACCCTCTTGTCCAAGAATTTGGAATGAGTCACTCAAAAGCTCCCTAATAAAACACATGACCAAGAAGTCTTAATTCCATATTGTAGTTTTCTAGAAGGTCACCGAAAATCACCTTCAGAATACCCACAACTCCTTCGCTTGGTTCTACTAGACCTTCATAGTTTCTTTATATGTGGATGGGCTTATAGACACTTGCATTTTGTCATGAAATATTCTGTATGTATTTTTGTGGCTTTTACCTGATATATTTACCATATTTTTTAGGGACTGCTTTAATTTTCCAATTACTCAGTGTGAATTTTATAACCAATACAATTAAAGATATATTTAAACTTTTATCTCAAAAAGCTGCTAAGAATGTACATAGGTATTCTGTGCGACTTGTATGCACCCTCCCCCACCCCCATATCACACCCAAAAGTTCTTTTTAAACATTTAAATTAATATCAACCCTTCCCATCCATTACTCAAACATTTATTGGAAGTCAAATGGCTCATATCCTTGAAGAAGGAAGACGTGAGGATTATCTTATGTAATACTACATGGGGTAAAGTCACACCACTCACAGGATGTGTTTCCAGCATCACAAATAATAAAGAATCAGCTGTAGGCATCTAACTACTTACCACACGGTAATTGTTGGGGGCCCACACTAGAAGGGTATGCCGATGGCCCTGCTCAAACTTGTGAGTTACTGGAATGATTGATAATCCATTAGAAGAAATGTTTATACTTGTCAGTTTGTCTATATCAAACGTCATAAATTCATTTGTCTATAATGGGAGAAAAGGAGTCATAGTTAATACCATAGCATCTTATTCTGCACTGTGTAACTGAACACTGTCATGGCATATTATTTGACATCCCCAGTTGACGTTCATACACATAAAAAAAATGCCTTGTAGGGCAGGGGGTGCCTAGATGGCTCTGTCAGTAAAGCATGTGACGCTTAATCTTGGAGTCATGAGTTCAAGCTCCACATTGGGCATAAAACCTACTTTAAAAAAAAAAAAAGGTCTTGCAGAAGCTGGCATTGGTTTGTCTCAGCCTCCCTCCCACTCTTTTGAACTCTATCATGAACTTCTTTAGTGTTATATAAGAATTATACTTTTTTTTTTTTTTACAGCATTTTACTTTTAATTCATTTTCTGAAAATAAATGTTCTGGAAATCATTTCTACCACTGAGCAAAGAGTAGCTTTAGAGGGAAAGCCATATCCCTGGTGACAATCAGTACTGGGCTGCTCTGAGCACCAGAAGTCAAATTTTCTTTTTTCCTTGAGATTGTCAGTTTCATAAGCTATAAATAAGACAGTGGTTCTCAGCCCTGGCTGAACAGGAAAGAGACCAGTTAAATCCAAATCGCTGAGGTATCAGAATTTTTCAAAGCTCTCTAAGTAATTCCAATGTGGACCCAAGGATGAGTACCTCTAACTGAGACCAGTGACAGTCCAGATTGGGGTTTTCCAACCTTGGCACTATTGACGTCTGGGGCCAGATAATTCTTTGTTGCGGGACCCTGTGTCGGCATCCCTGGCTTCTTACATATGAAATGCCAATAGCACACTCTTCAGTTGTGACAATGCAAAATGTTTCCAGAAATTTCCAAATGTCCTCTGAGTGGGGGAAACAGCCCCTGGTAGAGAATCATGGCCAGATCCTTGTTATTTAAAGTGTGGTTCCGTGCATGAGAAAGAGCACGTGAAAAACGCAGCATTTCTGACCTATTGATTAAGAATCTGCATTTGACAAACTCCCCAGGTGATTCACATGC
Source organism: Proteles cristata cristata (assembly GCA_017311185.1). Classification (NCBI taxonomy): domain Eukaryota; kingdom Metazoa; phylum Chordata; class Mammalia; order Carnivora; family Hyaenidae; genus Proteles; species Proteles cristata. Next base: position 447,445 of record JAESUZ010004044.1, on the reverse strand, counting down.
ACATTAAAGTTTGAGGTCCACTCGTCTAGAGTGAGGTCAAGATGAGACCAAGATACTAAGACATTTCACTTCTGGGCTTGTTGTAGGAATTACATAGGGTCAAAGATCAGTTTCTCCAAATCCTGTTATAATTTGGGTCAGAAGATAAAAAAGAAAGCTGTATTCCCTTCTACTTACTTGGGACATTTGGTTAAGTGTCACCTCCTTTCCAGGAAAATATATAGTCATGTTACCATTTCCTATATTCAGTACTTTAATCTGAACTTCGTTTTGTTGGGGGAAGACTGGAAGAGTTTTCTGAGCAAAATAAAAGAAGGTTAGCAATATGCCTTCCATGCATATGGAAGATAAGCTTGGTCCTGGCACACCTTCCCCCTCCCCCCACTTTACTCCAACACAGAAAGCCGCACCAGCCGAGATACCAAACACCCCCGTGAAGCCTGCAATCGCTTGCCTCATGGCACCCACAGAAAATGATGTTTGTACAGAACATGGAAGAAATCACAAAGAGGCTGCTCTTAGTCTTACCTAGCCACCTACATGAGGTACCAAGAGTGCATGAACTCAGAGAGGCAGTAAATGTGATGGTGGTTGCCAGTGGCTGGGGGAAGGAAAGTGGGGATGCCAGGTGATGAAGCCTATTATCTGAGGAGGTCAGAGTAACCACAGCCTAAGAAGATGTTTATCTTGTTGTGACACATGAGATCTACTCTCCTGGAGGCCACCGTTGTTCCCTGTAACTCTGGGAGCCTGGACCACAGCCCTGATGGTGCTCTGGACATCCTTCGGCAGCTGCTCTGTGCCCGATATCTCCACACGTTACTTCAGGGCTTCTGCCTTTTCCCTGTAGTGCGCTCTCTCTCTCTCTCTCTCCCTCTCTCTCTCTCAAATCCCGGTGTCCCTGGAGCAATCCATTCTATTCTAGTCTAGAAGTCTACGCTATTCCCGCAATTCATTTTTCACAAAGCTAGTGATGTTCCGGGGCAGCTGAGTATGGGCATGTTCACAGGAACGCGACACACAGTAGCCAAAACATGAAAGCAATGCAAGTGTCCACTGACAGACGAACAGATAAGCAAAATGTGGTCCATCCAACAGTGGACTGTGATTCCACTCTATAAATGGGGATTCCGACAGCTTCCACAGCAATGGAAGAACCTTGGGGACACTATGCTCCGCGAAACAAGCCACTCAGTAAGGCTCAAGACTGTATGAATCCACTCACATGAGGTACCAGAGTGTACGACCCCATGTGGACAGTAAGTGGGAGGGGACATGGGAGCTGTTTTTCAATGAGCACAGAGCTTTAGTGTCACAAGATGAAAAGTGTTCTAGAGATTGAGTGCACAACATGGTGACTGTATTTAACATGATTGAACTGTACACTTAGTAATGGTTAAGACAGTAAATTTCCTAATGTATGTTTTATCATAATTCCAAATTTAAAAAGAAAAACTAAAAAAGAGAGAGAGAAGGAGGGAGGGAGGGATAAGGACAGAAACAGAGAGAGACAGACAGACAGACAGACACACACAGATAGAGAGGACGCAGACAGACACAGAGAAAGGAGGAGGGGAGAGAGGTGGGAGGGGAGTGTTTACCTCATGTCTTACACACTAGGCAACACCTGTTTGCGGGTCGTGACAGCATTAGGAACCTGGTTTAGTGCCACTGTGGGTCCAACAGACTGAGTGTGGACTGGCGTGCGGACTAACATTGCTAGACACTTGAGATTACAAAGGCATCTTCCCAAAGACAATTGACACATTGTCAAAGTGCTTCTGGTTCGGTGAGTGATGAACTTCTAACCAGATTTCCTAGGAGTTCAAATTGTGAAAGGACTCCTTCCAGAAACTCCCACTCCCCTTCCATAAACCGTGTCAGTGGAAACTCCCCGTGTCCCTGCCATCCACACTTCTCTCATGAAGGACACCCATCGGACCGTACTCCTGGCTGCCCCCTTCGCGGTGATGAGAGCCTACAGGGGACTCTCCCGAAAAGCCCCATTTTGCCCCTGTGGTGCACCCACATCGTCTCTGGCTCCAGGACTGTCTGTCGGCTGAGACCCTGGCCTCCCCTAATCCCCACGGGCTCCGGAGAAGCCTTCTTGAACACTCCACCTGACCCGCAGGAAAAGCCACTTGGGGAACCAGAGGGCAACTTACATCAATTTCCACTTGCACAATTGCTGCCGCCACGAAGGCCATGGAAGCCAGGAACATTCCAACTGTCATCTTCTTCAAAGAGCTGAGATACAAGTGAGAGTGATTCGCAACAGCCTCACAGAGGCAAGCTAATGATAACATCCTTCTCCCGCCATCCATCCAAACGAAACTAACTTCCCTATGAAATACTGACTGAGAGTGTCTTCCTTTCTCATTTCTTTTTTTTTTATTTAAAAAAAGCTTTCAATGTTTATTTATTTTTGAGAGAGACAGAGGCAGAGCATGAGTGGGGGAGGGGCAGAGAGAGAGGGAGACACAGAATCTGAAGCAGGCTCCAGGCTCTGCTCTGTCAGCACAGAGCCCAACAAACCCACAAACTGTGAGATCGTGACCTGAGCCAAAGTCGGACGCTTAACCAACTGACTCATCCAGGTGCCCCACTTCCTCTCTTATTTCTGATTAAGATGAGGAAGGATATATGTATAATGCAGCTTCTTATTTGCATTTTTACGTTTAATTTCTAGAAACTAGGGCTCAGGCGATACTTTGGATGACAGTTAACATTTCTATCATCTACATATATGAAAGCTTTAATTAGAAGCTTTCAGGCTGCCTTTTCCAGCACTTTTATTTAAGGGCAAATTTCCAGAAACATCAGCACATAGACCTCTCCTTCAAATATACTTTTTTTTTTTTTTAATATTTTTATTTCTAGGAGAGAGAGAGAGAGAGAGAGAGTGAGCAGGGGAGGGTCAGCGAGAGAGGGAGACACAGACTCTGAAATAGGCTCCAGGCTCCGAGCTGGCAGTCAGCACAGAGCCCGATGCAGGGCTCGAACCCACGAACCACAAGATCGTGACCCAAGCGAAAGTCGGACGCTTAACTGACTAAGCCACCCAGGCGCCCCCAAATATACTCTTAAAAGACCCCATTGTGTAGGTGGTATGGTGGGAGACATTCTTTCCAGCTGATGGAGGGCAGCCTGTTTGCAAAGCCCTGGGACTAACAGGGACTCAGCCCAACCCCAACCTGCTGGACACCTACGTGAAATTGAAGCCACATTTTGCAATCAGAGGATATATCACAGCATCCACGATGGGGACCATGATGACAATCAAGATGGCGTTCACAGTCTGTGGGTGGAGTGGAGAGGAACTGTTAGTTGTCATCTCAAAGGTGACTTTGATCTCAGAAAGCAACTGAAACATTTTTTCCCTACCTGCATCTGGTCCGGCTGAACTTCAAGAAGTCCCTGAAAAGAGAGGGGAAACATCTCACTGATCGGTTCCTGGAGACGATCCGTTGGGGAGGATGAAAAATGTTGTGACGGGGAAGGGAAAGGGGGCAAAGGGATTACAACAAAGAAGCAGTGACCAGGGGAGGGGACTAGCTGGACGTCCCGAACTTACGATTTTCCCACTCATAGCTGTTGCTTGCAGCGTCCATCTGGAGCCCTAAAAATGAATGCGTTCATTGCATCATTTGGGAACGTGAATTTTAAACATTTTACCAGTCAATGTTGCGTCTCTTCCAGAGCAGGAAGGAGGTCTGAAATATTATGGGATTTAAATGCTTTTCTCAACCTCAAGTTTATCTCCCAGCTCCGTTGTCACACTGGGTAAAGCCAAACAATTTGCATTTCTGCTGCAAAGGTTAACACAACATACAGCTCTCAGCCCCCATGGAAAATCTAGAAAGCACTCTTCTGAGAGATAGCTATCCTTAGGAAATACAAAGACACATGTCTGAGGCCTGTTAGAAAGCATGGCAATGGGGCGCCTGGGTTGGCTCAGTTGATTGAGCGTCTGACTTTGGTTCAGCTTGTGATCTCGCAGTTTGTGGGTTTGAGCCCCATATTGGTCTCTGTGCTGACAGCTCAGAGCCTGGAGCCTGCTTTGGAGTCTGCATCTCCTTCTCTCTCTGCCCCTCCCCTCCTCACACTCTGACCCCCTCTCTCTCAAAAATAAACAAACATTAAAAAAATAAAATTAGAAAAAAGGATAGCATGGCATCACCTGTGAGGTGGAGGCAGCCACGTACACAGAAGATATTCTATTCACTGGCAACCCAGTTTTAAGAACATCATTTTTTTTTTAAGTTTATTTATTTATTTTGAGAGAGAGAAAGAGAGGGAAAGAGAGCATGAGTGGGTGAAGGGGAGAGACGGAGAAAAAAAGAGAATCCCAAGCGGGCTCGGCAATGTCAGTGCAGAGCTCAATGTGGGGCTCCATCCCACGAACTGCAAGATCATGACCTGAGCCAAAACCAGGAGTGGGACGCATAACCCACCGAGCCCCCCAGGCGCCCCAAGAACATCATTATTGTCAAGAGCCATGTTTGACAGTCTAGACTGTCCTGAAGTGCAGTTCCATCGAGACTGATGGATTAGGGGCGCCTGGGTGGCTCAGTGGCCTGACTCTTGATTTCAGCTCAGGGCATGATCTTGCGGTTCATGTGATTGAGCCCCACATTGGGCTCTGCACTGACAGCACAGAGCCTGCCTGGGATTCTCTCTCTTCTTCACTCTCTCTGCCCCTTCCCTGCTTTCTCTCTCTCTCTAATAAATAAATAAACATTAAAAAAAAAAAGTGATGAATTTAAACCTGGGCAGCCTAGTTACATTCAACTTATTTTATATAAAGAGGACTCAGGACTGTATATGAGTACATGTGATTGTTTCCATGGAGGGCTGAACACGTAAATGTCTCAGTCTGTCAACTCCATTTAGAAGGCATTATGGAAAATGAGGAGTACACCACTGCTTGAGTTCTTAAGAGATGCCGGGCATGGATCACTTTACTCACGGTCTCTAATTTGATCCACACAGGCTTGCCATGGGTGATTACCCTCCTGGGAGGGTTACAGAATCCCCCACAGTCACACAGCTAGATGGTGGTGAGTGCATTCCTAGTGCAAGTTTGAGTCCAAGAGCTGGTTCATATTCAGCGTGCAAAAGTGCCTCCTTGTACTTCAGATGCTGGTCTAAATCTCACACTTATAAATAAGGAGATAAATGTATTTCTTCTAATTCTATCCAAGAGATGTTTTGTCCTTGTAATAATCCTTCCTGCCCAATAAAAGCACCTGAGTTTGTAAATTTTTTTTTAAGTTCCAGTTTCTAGAAGAAACTGAATAAAGAAACTCTGAAATAAAGCAACTCGTTATTCTCAGTTTGACTGGTAAGAGTCATAGATACTTTGATTATGTCTTTCCGAAGCCTCCATTCATTACTTGGCCACACATGATTTTCTTCATTGTTTTGCAACAGAAATGTGGATAGAATCATCTAGAGTTGTGTTTTATTATTTTTTTAAAAGAAACTTAGTGTGATCTAACATTTATTTATTTTTTTTAAATTATTTTTATTTATTTCTAGGAGAGAGAGAAAGAGAGACAGCATGAGCAGGGGAGGGTCAGAGAGAGAGAGAGACACAGACTCAGAAACAGGCTCTAGGCTCTGAGCTGGCAGTCAGCACAGAGCCCGACGCGGGGCTCGAACCCACGAACCGCGAGATCATGACCTAAGCGAAAGTCGGACGCTTAACCGACTAAGCCACCCAGGCGCCCCAATGTGATCTAACATTTAGTAAATAGGGGTGCCTGGATGGCTCAGTCAGTTAAGCCTCTGACTTTGGCTTAGGCTATGATCTCATGGCTTGTGGGTTTGAGCCCCACGTCGGGCTCTGTGCTGACAGCTCAGAGCCTGAAGCCTGCTTTGAATTCTGTTTCCCTCTCTTTGCCCCTCCCCACTCACACTCTGTCTCTCTCTAAAAATAAATAAACATTAAAAAAATTTAACACTTAGTAAATAAATGAAGTATAAAAAAGAAGCTGGAAGAGAACATTTTTAGGAGCTAAATACTAAGTACTGCCCTGTCCGGGTAGTGCCAAAGAGTTTTGCTAAATAAACATGTGGAGAAACATAGCTTTATATTACCTGCTGATCAAACAAAGCCCAGAACATTGGGAGCGGGATATACAGGAACATCACCCTCGTAACCATCTTAATTTGAGAGATGAGCCGCTCCTGGGGATGAAGTGGGGGAGGACAAATCAGCCACGACCCGTGTCATTTACAGCTGTCAGCAGTGTTATTTCAGTGTAGACATACGTGCATCCAGAGACAAGCTGGGAGGTGACTAATTGTTCCAAAGAGCCCTACCACAAAATTTTTAAGAAAACCCACATTTCCTCAGCTTTTTAAAATAAGTGCAAACATCAGTTTAAAAGTCATCTTACTAGGGGCGCCTGGGTGGCTCAGTTAAGCGTCTGACTAGACTTCAGCTCAGGTCATGATCTCACAGTTCGTGAGTTCGAGCCCTGCATCGGGCTCTGTGCTGACAGTGCAGAGCCTGCTTGGGATTCTGTCTCCCTCACTCTGTGCCCCTCCCCGACTTGCTCTCTCTCATGCTCTCAAAATAAATAAACTATAAAATCAATAAATAAAAGGCCTATTACTAGAATTTAAATGTAATTCCAATAAATGTAAACCCCCCACCGCTCACTGATTCTTCTGTTTTCACACTAGTTAGGTGACCACAATCACACATAATTAATGACAGATTCTCCCAAAAAACTATGAAAAGACAATGTTGTTTCCAGATACATCTATCCACTGTTTATCAAGTTCTTCTCAACAGTGACACACACTTTTGCATAGTCTTACTCAAAACACTAGGCAGGTTTACAAGGATAAGCCGATAGTTTTGTCCACATGGCCTCAGTCATATGAATTGTCGCCGTGGCTGTCCCCTGCTGGAGGAAGACCCGAGAAAGCTGCAGCGAGAATGGTCACTCACATCGTATTTCTCTTTAGCCCAGTCCAGCCAGTGTTCTCTCTTGGGAAACTCCTTACTCCGATGCCTAAACCTATTTTTGATGGCAAACTGAAGGAAGGAAGAAAAACCACGTTTCAAAACAGAACCAATTACTTTCGGACGGAAACACATTTCAATAAAAGCGCCTTTAATGGAAAGCTGTGTTTGTGAGATAAGCAATGTATGTAATAGTATGAACTAGTGTAACGATGGTACTGAAAGAATTTGCATTTCTTCCTAATTTTCTAACTATGAGCCTTTGAGTGGGGTAAACAAAGTCATACTGTTACTGCTTTCCTCTCCAGGCCCTCTAGAGAGGAGCATTCAAGAGAAATATAATGTGTGCCATTTGTGACTTCAGTCTTCTGGTAGCCATAGCGAAAAGTAGCAGGGATCGAAGTCAATATGTTCACTTACATGTGGAATTTAAGAACAAAACAGATGAACATATGGGAGGGGAGAAACAGAGAGAGGGAAACAAACCAAGAGAGACTCTTTAAAGATAGAGAACAAACTGAGGGCTGCTGGAGGGGAGGGGGGCGGGGGGTGGGCTAGATGGTGATGGGGATTAAGGAGGGACCTGTGATGAGCACTGGGTGTCATATGTAAGTAACAGATCACTAAATCCTATTCTGGAAACTCAAATTGCACTGTATGCTAACTCACTAGAATTTAAATAAAAATTTGGGGAAAAAAAGTAACAGGATACACCTGAAACTAATATAACACTACGTTAACTATATTAGAATTAAAATAAAAATATGTCTATATAAGTGTCAAAAAAAAGTAACAAGGAAAAAGATCAAATTCATTTTAAATATGTTATATGTTATTTACTCCAATAAATCCAAATGATCTGATGTGTGATCTTAACATGTAATAAGAATAACTTTAATATTAAAACAACAAATAATTATGTAAATAACCAAACAATTATTAATAAATTAATAATATTAAATATTACAATTGATGAGAATGTCTATATTTCTTTTTTCATACCAAGTCTTCAAAACCCCAGGCATATTTTACACTTACAGAACATGGTCAATTTTTATCAGAACTATTTGATTTGTATTTATTTCTCATAAATTTATGTTTGAAAAACTAAATTCATATACTTAAGTTGTTCCAAATATACTTAAAAGTTTTCCACTCACTGAAATATTAGTTTTAAAATGTAGGAGTGAAAGGGGTGCCTGGGTGGCTCAGTCAGTTAGGCGTCCACCTTCGGCTCAGGTCATGATCTCACGGTTCGTGGGTTTGAGCCCCACGTTGGGCTCTGTGCTGACTGACAGCTCAGAGCCTGGAGCCTGCTTTGGATTCTGTATCTGCCTCTCTCTCTCTGACCCTCCCCTGCTCACGCTGTTTCTCTCTCTCTCTTTCTCTCTCTCTCTCTCTCAGAAATAAATAAAACATTAAAAAAAGTAAGAGTGAAAATAATAGTAATAAAATACATTTTTAAAAATATTTTTAAGTAGTAACACCCCACGTGGGACTCGAACTTATAATCCTGAGTCCAAGAGTTGCATGCTGCACAGACTAAGCCAGCCAGATGCCCCAAACACAATTTAAGAGTGAAGGGGCACCTGAGTGGCTTAGTCAGTTAAGCATCTGACTTCGGCTCAGAGCATGATCTTGTGGTTCGTGGGTTCGAGCCCCACATCGGGATCTGTGTTGACAGCTCAGAGCCTAGCGCCTGCTTCAGATTCTGTTTTCTCTCTCTGCCCTTCCCCTACTCTCACTCTTCAAAAATAAATATTAAAAAAAAGTGAGAACTTCCTATATAATACAGAAATAGATAAGAAATTATGTAACTTACATTAATTTGAATGAACTCCAATTTAAAATTGTTTCCAGTTGCACTAGACACATTTCATATATTTGCTAGCCACATATGCCTACTGGCTACCATGCTGGACAGCACAGGTCCACAATTACATTTATTTCCTGCCTTTATTTTTTAAAAATTAATAATTATTGTAAAAATTTTTAATGTTTATTTTTGAGAGAATGCAAGTGAGACAGGGGCAGAGAGAGAGGGAGACGCAGAATCAGAAGCAGGCTCAGGCTCTAAGCCGTCAGCACAGAGCCCATGCTTGAACCCACGAGCCATGAGATCATGATCTGAGCTGAAGTCAGACGCTTAACCTACTGAGCTACCCAGGCGCCCCTCTTTCCTACCTTTAAATGTGTCTGTGTACATGTACATCACGTTGATGTATATGGAACAAACAATATTCTACATGTTCCTGTCACCAAGCTGTCTGGAAAGCAAGACTTTGGATGGCTGCATAACATGGCCAGATGTACTACAAGTTAAGCACTATTCTCCTGCAATTTTGTGTTATACATTTTTTGCTGTTATAAATATCACATTGATAATCTTCTCCATGAATCTGTGTCCATTTTGTGTGTTCATTTAAAAAAAGTGATTTTCTTAGTCTTCATACTGACTCTTCCCACACTGCAGCCCCTGGAGATGCAGTCCCAACCACACGTCTCCACGTCTGTTTCACGGCTTCCTGACCGGCATCAGCCGTGGGTCGACACTGTGACAGCTAGAGAGTCACTCGGCTTTGTCTATCTTTGACCCCTGGTCTAATTTTAAAGTTCAAGAGCATTTCTATCCCTCCCTTTTTGAGTTCAGTTTGTGTCTTTTTCCATCTGCTGAGTTTTATAAGAAACTTCAATTACCAAAATAGTTAAGAACATTAAGAAAATGTTTAAAGAGAAGTCAATGCTTGGGGCCCCAGGATGGCTCAGTCAGTTAAGCGTCTGACTCTTGGTGTTGGCTCAGGTCATGATCTCAGTTCGTGGGTTCGAGGCTTGCATTGGGCTCTGTGCTGACAGTGAGGAGGCTGCTTGGGATTCTCTCTTTCCCTCTCTCTGCCCTTCTCTGATCATACTCTCTGTCTCTCTCTCTCTCTCTCAAAATAAATAAATCAACTTAAAAAAAAAAGTCAATGCTTCACTGCATTGTAATTTCAAGGAGGTAGAAGGTTCTGGGGTCCCTAAAGATCACTGACAGAGAGAGCTACTGAAATACTTACACCAATGCACTTGGCTACTTTACCCATGACATTGCCCTGGGGCTGAAACTTCTTGTACATCCCACTGCCAATGACAAACACAACTAGGAAGAAAGAGAAGACGTGTTAACAAGGCATTTGACAGACTACTTCTGACCTAGAAGGTGTGTTTTATTTGAGTTTAACCCTTGTTTGGGAAATACTGGGATTACTCACAGAGTGGGCTTGCCTATCTGTGTGTCCCAGTTTGGAAAGTGCTTTTGATGCTAACAATCACAGAATCTTTGAGCGAGGTATATTTGTGCTATCATACACAAACAGTGAAGCCTCTTACTATCCACTTCCCACAGCATGGGGCAGCTCACAGACACTCTGGCTATTTAAGCCCAAGTTTTATCTTTAAGTAAAGCCAGACAAAGGACTAAAGGCTTTCCTGAAACAGATCGGTGCATAATTCTATCAAGACAAAAATCAGTTTTAATTTTGTGGTTGCCATGGCAAAAGAGTTTCTTCTTTTTTAATAAATCTTCAGAAAAAAACCTAATTTGTAAAACTGTTACTTAATCGTATGCGGCAGAATTCATTTCGTGGTCATGGTACAGAGAAACAGTGATGATTTCTTTTGCATCTGCGGCTACAGTTTTACAAAAGTAAAAGCATTTTTTACGATAAGGCAATTCTCCCGTGGATCTTCCTAGAAAAGGCATATTGTAAAAATAACTTAGAAAAAAGCATTCCTGCAGGAGACTCTGGAAACACAATACCTTTTGAGGATTTATGATTATCTAATACCACAGTTTAATCATTTAAAAGCACCGATGGGTTGATGGAATGCCACTTAATTTCCTCAACTTAAGAGGACCTGAGATTCTGAGAGGTCCTACCTCTCAAAGCGTATGTCCAAGTATGTGTGTGTGTTATAGGTATTCTTTATAGTTGAAGAAAGAGAAATACACTTGTACCCTCACCTAATGCCAGTCTTCCTCAATTCAGACATGGATGGCAGAGATGCCCATAGATGGAGTCTACTCTTTTTTGCCAAGGGAATATTTTAATCTTTAAGCTTCTGATTAACTTAAGACTCATTCAAGCACAAGATTGTTGCTGAAAGAAACTTCTAGAGACAATGTTGATGCATCGGATTTGGCCTTTTCTCAATTCTTCCACATGAGAAATATAACCTTTGATGTAAGAATGACTCACACAAGCTAAATGAAAATTTACCGAATGCCAACTGACTAAAGTGTTTGGCCTCGAACAACAGTTTGAGATTCTTCCTATCTCCTTATGCAGAATCAGAGACAAGGAGGTATATATGAGATTTTTAAGGGAGTGTGGCAGTATTTAAACAATTATGGGAGGAAATGGATACAGAAAAAAAGGGAAAATACCGAGTTCTGGCTTGGGTATAAGGGTAAAAGTTCATTTGCTACCAGCTGAGCAAATAGGGATAAAAGGAGGAATACTTGATGCTATTAAGAACTGGGGAAAAAGGAAAAAAAAAACAGAGAAAGTACTAGGGCCAGCACTTTCTCATGTGAGTAAGAGACTGTAAAGGCTTGAGATGCTTGTTGGGCTCTGTTTCCTGCTTGTACTACTGTTACAGGTTGAAGTATGTGGCCCGCCCCCTGAAGATGCTGAAGTCCTTACCCCAGCACCTCAGAATGTGACCTTATCTGGAAATATAGTCTTTGTGGAAGACCGAGTTAAAATGGGGTCATTAGGGTGGCTCCTACTCCAATATGACTACTGTCCTTATAAAAAAGGGCAAATTTGGACACCGATGTGTACACAGGGGAAGCCCACGGCCAGACTGACGTTATGCTGCATCAGGCCAGGGAACTGCCGGAGGTAGAAGAGAGGCCTGGGAGAGATCCCTCTCAGTAACTTCAGAGGGAACAGGGTCCTCTCGCCATGCTGATTTTGGACTCCCACCTCCAGAGCTGTGAGACGATAAATAATTTCTAACGAAGCCAGACAGTGAGGGGTGTTTTGTCATGGAAGTCCCCAGGAAATGAAGACACCTACCATCTTGCAATGTAGACTATCCCAGGGAGAAAACCGTCCAAACTTCCTAAAAAGCCAGTGCCAAGAACTAATGTGCGAATGAATGTATCTAATGGTGTATTATGGAAATCTAGATGTTCATCGGAAGTATTTAAACACTAACTGGACCAGGTTGCCGTGTCTTGTGACAATCTAGAGATGAGCACACATTGATAAGAGCAAAAGCTTTTGATCATAAGGCCGTCTAGTCTAATAGATTCTGTCACTTTTCATCTAAGTCTGCCTAAAGAGTATCAAACTTTTCAGAATCCAACTCAATTGATCCCATTTCCCGTGAACTCTTTTTTGATCTTATTTCCTCTGAAGTAATATGCCAACTCTACTTTGTTGGAATTCTCAGAGCATGGAAATTATTATTACAATTTGTTCCATGAACTTTTAAAAATTGGTCAGAATAATTAAAGTGAGGGTCTGACCTGATCACAGGATTGTAGTAATTCAACTGATTTCTACTTACTCAGAGCTACAGCCATGAGAGCAGCGGGGACCCCAAAGGCCAGCGGGTAACAAGCTTGTTTACTGTGAATTCCACATTGTTGAACTGGGGAGAAATTTTAAGATTAAAATTCATTATGGCATTTTAAAAATAATCTTTTTTAAATGCTTATTTATTTTTGAGAGAGGGAGAAAGAGCACAAGCAGGGGAGGGGCAGAGAGAGAGGGAGATACAGAATATGAAGCAGTCTCTGGGCTTCGAATGGTCTGCACAGAACCCGATGCGGCACTCGAACTCACATACTGTGAGATCACAACCTGAGCCGAAGTTGGATACTTAACTGACTGAGACACCCAGGTGCCCCTCATTATGGCATTTTTTAATGTTCATATATGGTTACCATTTTTAAAAATCCCAAACTGGTTACTACGTATTGTTTTTACTTAATGTTCTTGACTTATCCATTTGCTTTATTGATTTCATTGCCAGATGAGCATAGCAGCTTTGTAGTAGAAAGAGCAAGAGACAAACACAGGTTCTAATCTTAGCCCCTAAATAGATGTCTGATACTGGCTAAGCCAAAATCAGTGGAAATCCTTATATGGATTTTCTTGGTGGCAGAGATAAAAGTGACCTGGATACAGTAATTTGAAGACAGCAGACCCAGTAAATAAAATCAAAACTACCCTGGAAAATCAAGACTGTGTGTTCCTGAATTCATGCTAATTAAAAAACAATTAGATGGCCCAGGGAAGGGGTAAACAAACTTTTCTGTGGAGAACTAGAAGTAAATATTTTAGGTTTTGTGGACCATTCAGTTTCTGTCCCAACTACTCAACCTTGACTTTGTAAGGTGAAGCAGTCATAGCAATAGACAATAGACAAATCAATGGTCTTGTCCAGATTTCTGGATTTGGCTCATCAGCCATAGCTTTCTAACCCCTGACTGCAAATTCATTCTAGCTCTGAAATCCTAGGATTCTTAAGGAAAAAAAATTAAGGCCCTGGAAGGAGGAATAGAGACTATTGGACGTTCCTTCTTCTTCTTTTTTTAAAAAATGTTTATTTATTTATTTTGAGAGAGAGCACAAACACAAATGGGAGAAAAGCAGAGAGAAAGGGAGACAGAGAATCCCAAGCAGCCTCCGTGCTCAGTCTGACATGGGGCTTAACCTCATGACCAAGAGATCATGACCTGAGCTAATATTAAGAGTTGGACATTTAACTGACTGAGCCACCCAGGCACCCCTAGAAATTCTTTCCATGGAATGGAGCCTGTAGGAATAATCTTATCCGAAAGAGTTTGACTTTGTCTTTGACTGACTAGCTGTTGCACAATTCAGTAGAGAAAGAAGTTAACTTGTAGAAAACTGATAGTCACGCAAATGTTTCCCATTCATAGCTATTCAAATGATTCCTGTTCATGGCAATGCAAACTCACTCTTCCCTCCATGAAAAGCGTACATCTATGTTGTTCAAACCCTTATTTGAGCTGATTGTAGCAGTGTTCCAGTTTCTTCATTAATTAATAAGTCATATAAAATCTCAGCACATGCTCATTTTATATTTGTGTGAGAGTCAGGATTTTACCTTTAAAATTATCCATCAACACATTCTGTAGTTCAAACATGCATAGTACATATTCTACTAGAACCCGGAGGGAGGGAGGTGGGGAAGGGGAGGGGAGGGGAGGAAACATAATGAAAGGATTAAAGCTATTACATGGTTATGGTCTTTTTTTTTTATTTTTTAAGTAGGCTCCATGACCAACGTGGGTCTTGAACTCACAACTTGAGATCAAAAGTCAGATGTTCTATGCACTGAGCCAGCCAGGTGCCCCAAAGCTATTAAATGTTTATACAAAACAAGTTGGAATGGGGCTTAAGGGTCATCTTCAAGATCCTACTCCATGCAGAAATACATAAATCCTTACAGAATATTTTCTTTCATCATTTAATCTGATTTGCAATGCGTACACCATGGCATTGTTTGGTCTAATCTGTCCCCGGATATTCCCTTCCATGTGGGAAATTCACAGACTCACAGTAGAGTGTCAGCACAAGTATCTGAGCGCTCTTGACAGCTGCTGTCTCCTTCCCTTTCCTGGACAGTTCTTTCAGAAATAGCCAAGTGGTGCCTGGTGGCTCAGTCGGTTAAGCATCCAACTTCAGCTCAGGTCATGATCTCATGGTTTATGGGTTCAAGCCCCATGTTGGGTTCTGTGCTGACAGCCTGCTTTGGATTCTGTGTCTCCCCCTTGCCTTTCTTTGCCCCTCCCCTGCTTGTGCTGTCTCTCTCTCAAAAATAAATAAACGCTAAAAAAAAAAAAAAGAAAAAGAAAAAGAAAAAGCTGAGATGAGAGGAAGGTCAAGAAAAACTTTGCCCACTAAATTCTTTCTAAGTCACTGAATATCACTGGGGAGCAGAGACTGAAGGTAAAAATGTCAAGTACGCCCCATTCAGGTATGGTTGCCAAACAGCACCTCTTGTCTATGTCTTAATAAAGACTTTGCATTAATAATAACTCAGAAAAATGTATTGCTATGCTAGGGGTATTTTAGATTCTTGAGTGGTCTTTGGGATAAGGGAACCAAATAAGATTAGAAGACACGATGCTCATCTTCTGGATTTCGAAGTGTACGGCATGTATCTGACAGCAGAAGGACCATGGGAGAAAAAAGGGACAGAATGAACAAACAGAACAAGGACTTAAACTTTCTATCTGACTTTCTCCCCATAATTCAAAAAAGAAAACCAGGTATGTTTTACCTCGGAGCATGGGAGTGATAATAGTAGAAAGCAAGCTTCCAGCATTAATGGCCAAGTAAAAGATGGAAAAGAATCTGTTTCTTTGACTTTCCTGTAATTGAAAGGATAAGGTTACAATATGACTTTGGTTATATAACAATGGATCAAATGTGGCTGATGCTCTGTCCTTGAAAAGAACCAAATGGAGAACAGACTTGGTGTCTATGGAATTTGATTCCTGGATGTTTATAATTCATTTCATGTAGTTTCTGTGAAGGCACATGATCTTACCTGGCCCTCTTCAAACTGATCTCCACCAAATGCAGACACACAGGGCTTTATTCCTCCAGTTCCCAGGGCTATTAGGGCCAGGCCGATCATGGACAGTGCCCTAGGGAAAGGAGGGGGATATTGCAGAAATGTGAGATTCTTACGAGCAACAGGAGACTCGCTCTCCTCTAATTTCCCTCAGAGGACCAGACACAGTTGTTCTTTTTGGGTTCCTGGACCCAATTTCCAATGTAGGGAGGGAGGTCTTCATACTATCAACAAATAATTCTTGGACACCGGCTGGGTGACCTATAATTCAACTCGATTCCGACACTCTACCCAGAAATAGCATTAGATTCCACAGGTTATATGACCCAGCAATAGCACTGCTAGGAATTTATCCAAAGGATATAGGAGTGCTGATTCACAGGGACACATGTACCCCCATGTTTACAACAGTGCTATCAACAATAGCCAAATTATGGAAAGAGCCCAAATGTCCATCAACTGACAAATGGATAAAGTAGACGTGGTGTCTATATACAATGGAATACTACTTGGCAATGAAAAAGAATGAAATCTTGCCATTTGCAACAACATGGATGAAACTGGAGGGTATCATACTCAGTGAAATAAGGCAGTCAGAGAAAGACAGATACCATGTTTTCACTCATATGTGGAAGTTGAGAAACTTCACAGAAGACCATAGGGGAAGGGAAAGAAAAAAAGCCATATAGTTATAGAGAGGGAGGCAAGCCACAAGAGACTTTTAAATACAGAGAACAAACTGAGAGTGGAAGAGAGGGAAAATGGGTGATGGGCATTGAAGAGGGCACTTGTTGGGATGAGCACTGGGTGTTTTATGTAAGTGATGAATCATAGGAATCTACTCCTGAAGCCAAGAGCACACTGTATACACTGTATGTTAGCTAACTTGACAATAGATTATACTAAAAAAAAAACATTAAAAAAATTCCACAGGTTAAGGGCTCAGTCCTATAAGTCTGCCCCACCCCTTAACTTCAGGCACCACAGGCAAGCCTAGATTGTCACCTGTGCTTCTGACTGACCAGCTACAGATTGGAAGTTCCAAAGACCCTCTCCTTGAACTTCAGATACCAGTCACAAGCCCAGGTTGTTGCCTGTACTTCTGAACTACTGGCTATAAATCAGTGCTTCACACGATCTCCTCCTAGGGTTCAATTAACTTGCTGGAGCTGCTCACAGAACTCAGGAAACACTATACTTACTAGATCACCAACTTATTATAAGAGGATATAGCTCAGGAGCACCCACTTGAAAGAGATGCACAGGACAAAATAGGTGGGAAGGGGTGCAGAGTTCCCACACCCTCTCCAGGGTGACACTGTCCCTGTACCTCCATGTGTCTTCCAGCCTGTCCTTTTGGGTTTTTAAGGTGGCTTCCCTACATAGGCATGGTCAATTAAATCATTGGCCACTGGATATTAATTCAATGTCCAGCCCCTTTTCCCCCTCCCTGGAGGTAATGGAGTGAGAATGAAAGTTCCAACTCTCTAGTCACATGATTGTTTTTTTGGCAACCAGACCCCATCCTCAGGCTGGGTCCCAAAGTCACCTCATCAACATAATAAGAGACAAGTTCACCCCTCCTATATCACTTAGGGAATTCCAAGATTTTAGGAGCTCCTTGCTCAAAACAGGGAAGACTGAATACATATTTCTTATTACAAATCACAATCTCACAGTAGTTAAACACAGAGAAAAGGACTCAACCTGTATGAGAAGATAATTCACAGGAATACAGTCTTGATAGCAGCATGAAATTTGAATTCATGGGCCTTCACATTAATACCATAATTGACTATTTTTTTTGATCCTCTCCCTCTCAGTAGACACAGAGAAATCATTTGACAAGATACAGCATCCTTTCTTGATAAAAGAAAGATCATAGAAGCCATTTATAAAAGATTCACCACTAATATCATTCTCAATGGGGAAAACTGAGAGCTTTCCCCCTAAGGTCAGGAACATGACAAGGATATCCACTCTTACCACTGTTATTTAACATAGTGTTGGAAGTCCTAGCCTCTGATCAGATAACACAAAGAAATAAAAGGCATCCAAAATGGCAAGAAGGAAGTCAAACTCTCACTCTGCAGATGACATGATACTCTATGTAGGAAACCCAAAAGACTCCACAAACCGCTAGAACTGATCCATGAATTTGGCAAAGTCACAGGATATAAAATCAATGCACAGAAATTAGTTGCATTTCTATACACCAATAATGAAGAAGCAGAAAGAAAAATCAAGGAATCGATTCCATTTACAACTGCACCAAAAACCACACTGAAAACTGTAGAAAGCTTGTGAAAGAAATTGAAGAAGACACACAAACAAAAAAGGAAAAACATTCCATGCTCACAGAAATGGAAGAACAAATATTGTTAAAATGTTGATACTGCCCAAAGCAATCTACATATTCGAGTGCAATCTGTATCAAAATAACACTAGCATTCTTCACAGATCTAGAACAAATAATCCTAAATTTGTATGGGACTAGGAAAGACCCTGAATAGCCAAAGCAATCCTGAAAAAGAAAACCAAAGCAGGAGGCATCACAATCTTGAACTTCAAGCTATATTACAAACTATAATCATCAAAACAGTATGGGTACTGTCACAAAAAAAGACATATACAACAATGGAACAGAATAGAGAACCAGAAATGGACCCATGTATGGTAAACTAATCTTTGACAAAGCAAGAAAGAATATACAATGGAAAAAAGATGGTCTCTTCAGCAAATGGCATTGGGAAAACTGGACAACGACATGCAGAAGAATGAACCTGAACCACTTTCTTACACCATACACAAAAATAAACTCAAAATGGATGGAAGACCTAAACATAAGACTTGAAGCCATCGAAATCCTATAGGAGGAAGCAGGCAAAAACCTCTTTGACCTCAGCCACAGCAGCTTCTTACTCAACACATCTCTGGAGGCAAGGGAAACAAAAGCAACCATGAACTATTGGGACCTCATTAAAATAAAAAGCTTCTGCACAGTGAAGGAAACAATCAACAAAACTAAAAGGCAACTGATGGAATGGGAGAAGATATTTACAAATGATATATCAGATAAAGGATTAGTATCCAAAATCTATAAAGAATTTATTAAACTCAACATCCAAAAATAAAAACCCAAATAATCCAGTGAAGAAATGGGCAAAAGACATGAATAGATACTTTTCTAAAGAAGACATCTAGATGGCTAATAGACACATGAAAAAAATGCTCAACACACTCATCATCAGGGAGATACAAATCAAAACCACAATGAGATACCACCTCACACCTGTCAGAATGGCTAACATTAACAACTCAGGAAATGACAGATGTTGGTGAGGATGCAGAGAAAGGGCAACATTTTTGCACTGCTGGTAGGAATGCAAACTGGTGCAGCCACTCTGGAAAACAGTATGGAGGTTCCTCAAAAAATTAAAAATAGAACTATCCTATGACCCAGCAATTGCACTACTAGGTGTTTATCCGAAGGATACAGGTGTGCTGTTCTGAAGGGGCACATGCACCCCAATGTTTACAGCAGCGCTATCAGCAATAGGCAAAGTATGGAAAAAGCCCAAATGTCCACTGATGGATGAATGGATAAAGAAGATGTGGTACACACACACACACACACACACACACACACACACACACACACACACACTGGAATATTACTCGGCAGTCCAAAAGAATGAAATCTTGCCATTGGCAACAATGTGATGGAACTAGAGGGTGATATGCTAAGTGAAATTAGTCTGTAAGAGAAAGACAAATATCCTATGACTTCACTCATATGTGGGATTTAAGATACAAAACAGATGAACCTAAGGGAAGGGAAGCAAAAAATAATATGAAGACAGAGAGGGAGACAAACCATAACATACTCTTAAATACAGAGCACAAACTGAGGGCTGCTGGACAGGTTGTGGATGGAGAGGATGGGCTAAATAGGTGAGGGGCGTTAAGGAGGGAACTTATTCGGATAAGCACTGGGTATTACATATAAATGATGAATTCTATTCCTGAAATCATTTTATACTATATGTTAACTAACTTGTATGTAAATTTTAAAAAATTAAAGCAATAGCTTGAATACTGAACAAGAATTTATGTATGGAATTCTTTTGTAGCCTTATCGTTTTCAGTAAAAGAATGGGTAGGTAAAATATGTAAACACTGTGTCTGGTATAATCATAATAGAATCATAATAGAAATTAAATACATTGAAAAACACAATTTAAATGCAAAGCAGAATATCGGGTTATGTAGTATGATCGTGTTTACAAAGCACAGAAGACTGGAAAGCAGCAGAACAAAAGATTTACTACTATAATTTTTACAATGATAAAAGAGATTATTTATAATAATGGAGGTAATTAAGGGTTATTTTTATTTCATTTGTATTTTCTAAGTTATCTGTAAGTGTTTTATCTCCTGAATTGAAAAAAAATCACTCAGAATTTACCAACTCTCATTTTGGAGTTTTATTAGATTTATAGTAGGTACTAAAATTTCAAGTTAAAAAATGTTTTTAAATTTTATTTATCATAAGAGAGAGAGCATGAGCATGTGCGTGAGCTGGGGAGGGGCAGAGAGAGAGAATCCCAAACAGGCTCCACGCTGTCAGCACAGATCCCAATGCGGGGGTTCAAACTCACAAACCATGAGATGTAACCTGAGCCAAAATCAAGAGTTGGATGCTTAACTGACTGAGCTACCCAGGCACCTGCAAATTTCAAGTTTTATGAGTGTTTACTCCAAGTCTTCTTGTTTGCAAATATTACTTTAAAATGCTAAAAAATATTTTAGGAAACTATAAAGTCAAGGGGGATACTGCACATAGAAAAATTCCTTTAAAAAAATCTGCCCATCTTGGGGCTCCTGACTGGCTCAGTCAGAAGAGCAGTGACTCTTGATCTCAGGGTCGTGAGTTTAAGCCCCATGTTGGGTGTAGAGTTTAGTTAAATAAATACAACTTAAAGATAATCATGCTCATCTTCTTGGGTTAACTGGCTGAAGCACCTTTTTTGTTTGCCTCTTAATAAACTTGTGCTTAGTGCTATCACTCTTTTATTTTTATTTTATTATTTATATAATAAAATATTTATATATTATAAATAATATATAAATATAAATATTTATATAATATATATATATTTATGTTTAGAGGCACTGGGTGGCTCAATTGGTTGAGCATCTGACTTAGCCTCAGGTCATGATTTGGTAGTTCACAGGTTTGGGCCCCATGTCAGTCTCTGTGCTGACAGCTCAGAGCCTGAAGCCCTGCTTCAGATTCTGTGTCTTCCTCTCTGACCCTCCCCCACTCAAGCTCTGTCTGTCTCCATTTAAAAAAAACCAAACATTTCAAATGTTCAAAAAAACTTGTTAAATTTTTTTAATATTTATTATTTTTGAGAGAGAGACAGAGCGTGAGCAGGGGAGGGGCAGAGAGAGGGAGACACAGAACATGAAGCAGGCTCCAGGTTCTGAGCTGTCAGCACAGAGCCCAACACAGGGCTTGAACTCACAAGCAGTGAGATCATCACCTGAGCTGAAGTCTGAAGCTTAACCAACTGAGCCATCCAGGCGTTCCCAAACATTTTAAATAACTACAAAACATGGCTGGTTGGGTATGATGTACTGGTGCTCTTGTGAGAGCTGTAGGTATGCTCGAATACCAACTCCGTGAAATACACTAAGAGACTAAGCCTTGTTGAGTACTTATCACTTGTGAGGCCATCCTGTGGTGCTCTGACCAGATTAAGGCACAAGAGTCCACATGAGGGAGGCACTAATAAGAGCGAGGATACCTAGGGGCGCCTGGGTGGCTTAGTCGGTTAGGCGTCCGACTTTCTCTTGGGTCATGATCTCGCGGTTCGTGGGTTCGGGCCCCGCGTCAGGCTCTGTGCTGACTGCCAGCTCAGAGCCTGGAGCCTGTTTCAGTCTGTGACTCCCTCTCTCTCTGACCCTCCCCCGCTCACGCTCTCTCTCTCTCTCGTAGAAATAAATAAAACATAAAAAAAAAAAAAAGAGTGAGGACGCCTAGGTACAGAGGTTAAGAAATGTGCCCAAGATCCCACAATTAGTAAAGGGCACAGCCAGCATTTGAACGCAGCCTGACTCCAAAATCCATGTTCTTAACTGATACAGTGGAAGAGAAAACTGAGGCCTGGGGAAGGCGAGCTGCCCCGGATCTTCCAGCTCCTTTGTGAGTGGCTGGACTCAGCCAGTGGAAGTCTGAGCTGCTGCTCTGGTCATAAAGCCACTCCGTTCCACCAACACAGTTCTCTGTGGGCACCGAGGGTGCTGCAGCAAGGGACCCGGTCTAAACAGCGATCTGATCGACTAACAAACCAGAAATGCAGGAATTGTGGATACCAATTTGAATTTGAGTGGTATTTCCCCAACCCATGTGATACTTTACTCATAGATCAAGGACCTGAAGCACAAGAACCAGAAACAAAATACATTTTTATAAGTTGTGTATGAGGCCCGACTGTAGTGATGGGAAATTAGTCTCACAGAGGAGCATGCATTAACGGTACTTTCTATCAAGAACGCGGAGCATAGTGCTGGAATAAGTACTTATGAAACTGAGTTACTGAAAAATAAGTGGAAGTGTGGGTACAAGGAGACACACAAAGGTACACAGTTGTGAGGAAGCCTGGCACAATTAGGGATCAAGGTCTGCGGGAGTTCTGTCCCTGTAGGGAAGATCAAGATTAACACAAGTATTCTGTGCGCTGTGTGTCATGTGACATGTACTTGAGACAGCAAGGTGTTGAGTGAGCAGTGGCTCCAGATGGCTGCTGGGATGGTGGCATACAAAGGACCCAACTCTTAGTCGATTAAAGAGCTTCTTCTATACTGATGAGGGAGGAAGGACCTCCTTACACTTACGGTGAAGTTCAAGGAAACAAGATGAATGGTTAGAGCACCGAGTAAGGAACCGGGGGCAGGGTGAGGGAAGAGAAGCAGTGTCAACTCACACATGAGCAGGGAGATTGTCAGGGCTTCCGTCGTGGTTGAAGTCTGTGAGGTCATTGATGGAACTTATTGCAATCACTGCCTGTCCGATTGTGTACACGATGGACAGCGACACGATCGTCCTGTGTTGAAAGGGGTTAAGAGAATCCAAGTTAACCGCAGGATAGGAGTCCACTTCCTTCTCTCCCGTGAGAAGCCTCCTATTTCAAAACACAAGACGCCAGCTATGCGTGTACTTGTTTCTCAAACTTGAGTAAAACTGGGACCTCTTAAAACAACAACAAAAAAACAAAAACAAAAGCCGTGAACTCTTAGAAAGGCAGCCTGCTGCAGGATTTGGTGCCCAGCATGCAGGTGTGTGGTCACATTGGCTGGAGCCAGGAGAAGGGGAGGAAGAGCAGTGGCACCTTGGAACTATTTGAAAAACCTCAGTGTTTCCTTTAACCTAACTACTGAAATGAGTCGTCTATCTTCAAAAGTAAGAGATACTTATTTTGTGCCTGGTAACAATGTTTGGCCAGGAGTGGGCCATTAGTTATTAAAAACATTTTTCTAATGTTTATTTATTTTTGAGGGAGACACAGACACAGTGCGTGTGGGGGAGGGGCAGAGAGAGAGGGAGACCCAGGATCTGAAGCAGGCTCCAGGCTCCGAGCTGTCAGCACAGAGCCTGATGCGGGGCTCCAGCTAACAAACTGTGAGATGACAACCTGAGCTGAAGTTGGATGTGAATTCGATTGAGCCACCCAAGCACTCCAGTTATTTTTATATTGTATTGAATATACAATGAATTTTTAATTTGTATTTTCCAAGTTATCCGTATTTTACCTCCTGAATTGAAAAAGAAAATCACTTCTAGGATTTACCAAATCTCATTTTGTAGTTTTGTTAGATTTATAGTAGGTACTACAAAGTTCAAGTTAAAAATATTTTGGGGAGGGGGGGCACCTGGGTGGCTCAGTCTGTTAAGCATCCAGCTTCAGCTCAGGTCATGATCTTGCAGTTCATGAGTTCGAGCCTTGTATTGGGCTCTGTGCTAACAGCTCAGAGTCTGGAGCCTGCTTCAGATTCTGTATCTCTCTCTCCATCTGCCCCTCTCCACTTATTCTCTCTCTCTCTCTCCCTCTCAAAAATAAGTAAAACATTTAAAAAATTCAAAAGAGAGCACAGCATGTGCATGAGCTAGGGAGGGGCAGAGAAAGAGAGAATCAGTGAACTTGGCCGGGAAGAGCCTCCACTTCCTTGCTCAGTAAGTCCTGGGGAGTTCTCAGTAACCCTCTATTGTGGTGCTTGATTCTGTAGAACAGGATGAGTGCCCCACACCCTCCCTGCCCAGAGAGCAGCGTGAGCCTTGCTTCAGGGAACTTGTTTGTTCTCTAGACCTAAACTCTGCTCCTCACACATGATCAATGATAGACAGTATCCCTGCTACTGTTTCAAGAGGAGACAAAGATGTTACCACTGTTTGGAGGAAGGAAAGAACCTACCCATGCTACCTGCCTTCATACTGCCAAACGCCAGGCACCGTGCTAGACTCGGGACACGATCTGAGCAGAAACAGCCCCTAACACACTTTACTAAGAGTTCTGTGTGCCTTGATTCCTTGTTCCCACCAGCCATCAACCCAAACCACAAAGCTCTGATTCCTTTTTGGCTTGTTTCTTAACAAGGAAGCTGCAAATACTCACTTGAACTTTCCCAGCCAGGAGTCTGCGATCAGTGCGCCGAGAATGGGCGTCAGGTAGCAGAGAGCCACGAACGTGTGGTAGATGGCCGTGGACAGATTATCGTCCCATCCGATGAACCGTCTGAAGTACAGAATCAGGAGCGCTTTTTGCAGAGGGCAGGGGGAGCGAGGGGGAGACAAAGTCAGGAGCTGTGGTAAGTCAGGCTCTTCACTCGGGGGAGGGAGGGTGAGGATCATTACCTCTCATTCCATAGTAGGAAAATCTCTCACAGAACTCATTGACCACGATGAAGAAGATGCTCAAGGGGTAACCAAAGCAGCCCTGGTGGAAACAAACAGTGTAGAATTGAAACACGCCCCTCACTGGCCCATGTTCACGAGTGATTGCTAACGGCATGAAAAGAAGCTGATGCACACTTTGTATATTGTCAGTGACTGTCCAGAGGTGGAATCAAGAATTTAAAAAATGTTTTCACCCCTTACCCTCCACACAGAGACAACAGTGAAATAAAGCAACTGGTTTTATTGTTACTTTGAGAAGAACGAGACATACCATGTCCTAATTAGAAGAAAAAACTCAGGATTGTCTCCGCAAAAGAAATTATTTTACAGTTTGTTTATTTTTGATAGAGAGAGACAGAGAGACAGAGCACGAGCCGGGGAGGGGCAGAGAGAGAGAGAGAGAGACACTGAATCTGAAGCAGCCTCCAGGCTCTGAGTTGTCAGCACAGAGCCCAATAGGGGGCTCGAACCCTGGAACCGTGAGATCATGACTTGAGTTGAAGTCCGGACCCTTAACTGATGGAGCCACCCATGTGCCCCTTTGACAGACATTTTTAAGTGAAGGAAGCATAGCTGTGAATATTTAGGAACATAGCAGACAAAACAAAGCTCTGCAGAGAAGAAAAAAAGACACTCACCTTTGATTTGGACATTCCTGAAAGAAAAACAAAATGCCACTATTAAAGTCAAGTAATCAAAGCACTTTCTGCGGCGCCTGAACTCAGACCCTCTGACTTTCCGGGGAGGTCGAAGGTGCTGTCCAGGCAGCTCCAGCTTTCTCTGGGAGCGGGGCCTGGCATCAGATTTTCTTTTAATTAGCTCCTCAGGCAGTTCTCATTGCGGTCAGAATTGAGAGTCAGAGGCTCCCAGAACAGTGCCAAGGCCATTTCCTCCTTAAAACACTTCAAAGGCTGCCCACCGCCCACTGGGTGAAAACCAAACATTTCCGCGTGTCCTTTAGTGTCTCACGAGGTCAGTGGGGTTTGGTGAGGGTTAACAACGGGAATACGAAATGCATCAGGGGGCTGACACAGCGAGGATTCGCCACCATTCCCATGACCTGTGACAGCCTCCCTTCCAGCCCCGTCCCCACGCACGGAGGCCCAACGACACCCAGCTACCGGTTTGCTGAGCACGTTGCGTGTCCCCTCGAAGACGGTAACACACAAGACGGGGACTCCAGCAACGGACCCGCCCCTTCCTATACCCATTGCAACTCTTGCCGTGGCGTGGCCCTCACAAAACGCCCTCTCCTCCCTCTGCTCCCAGAGTGCAATACTAGTTTATATTTTTGCCTCCCCTCTGGGGGTCTCCATCCCCCCAACCCCACATCATACCTACCGCGTCGCAGGGGCTTACTGTCACAAGAAGGAAGTAGAAGAGCAAGAAGAAAAAAGGTGAGAATCCAAGGAAGTCAGCTCAAACCAAGGGCCATTGACTCGACCTTCTAGATCTTAGATGAACCCTTCATGCCCCTGCTCTGGTCTCCCCTGAATTTTGAGGAGGGCTGACCCGAACGTTGTTTCGAGTCTTAACAGCATGTGGCGCCGCTCCCTGGACCAACACATGCCCCGGTTATCTGCGTCTGGCACACGCGGGGCCCCTCTCCATGGGGAATCCTCCCTCCCTTCCTGGCTTCCATGGACCTCATCTTATAGCCCTTTGTTTCCAGGGGCCTGTGAGCACCCCCCACCTCTATCACGAATTGGTGACCCCACGGAATCGTCCTCAAGCTTCAGCGTGTCTCAGAATCCACCAGCCTGGGAGAGCAGGACGCCGAAGCCCATGCCCACAGCTGCTGGGTCCGGGGCGGTCCCCTGAGCCTGCATTTCTCACAAGTCCCAGGCTGACATCCCCACTGGCTCAGGGACCGTCCTGCGAGAGCCACCCACAGGCTATGAGGTCCAGGTGCCTGACCGGTCAGATCGCCTCGCGGGCCCGAGCACCAGAGACACTGGGTGCCTGCGGTCCAGTCACAGACGCTGGCCCTTCGCCTCGGATTTTCATCCTGTGCCAGCCCCGAGCCCCAGCCCACGACAGACGAGACCGCAACCCTGCCTGAGGAGCTCCGCTCTTGGCCCGGACCCATGAGGCAGTGGAGCCCCCCCGCCCCCCCGGGGGCCTCCCTTCCTGATTCTGGTCACGCTGTGCATTGGCACTTCCCCAACCACACACAGGACGGCCTCACTGTCGCCCACATAAGATCACGGGTGCTATTTCAATCCTTTTCCTAAGGCGGGAAATAACCTGTCCTGGCCTCACAGCGTGCCAGTCCCAACTCCTGCCTTTTATAAAGGTCCGGAAGGAGATTCTTCAACACAAATAGCCTGGTTTTCTCCCCAGTTAGACTTGCTGGTGGGAAGGGGCTGCTTTGAGGGGCAGAATGTGGGCGTGGGAGGGGGGACAGATGAGTGACTGAATTTCGCTCCTGTTGGTTTCCAGCTGTGACCGTGGGCGAGCCCAGCCTCCCTCCGGACAGCCCACCTGTCAGATGAAGACCCCACCACACACCTCACAGGGCCGCCTATGGAAGAGCCCCCGCCCTGAGCCCCCGCCCAGGTCTGACGCATCTTTCAGGGAAGATGCTGTCACCTCGGAACCCTCAGCACTTGCGTGGTGCCTCCCACGGGGTGGCCATCAAATGTCTGTTGATCGAACAGGTATTCCCAAGCAGTGGTTGTACCCGCCGTCCAGTCCTGTGTTCAGAGCTCGGCTCTGCCCCCAATTAGTTCCATCTGCCCGTCCAGGCTCTAACCTCCTTCTGCAGACGCTGCCCTGCGCTTGCTTCATCAGTGTCCCCCTGCCCCCCGATCCCCTCCGTGGTTTGGCCAATAGGGAGCCTGAGCGGGACACCAGAAGGTCAGGTATTCCTTTCCCTGCCTCCTTCCCCAAATGTCACCTCTGACTGCTGCATCCTCACGTGACAGTTGAGGCCCCCCTGAAGGAGACCCTCCCCACACAGCTCTTCTCCCAGGTTCTGGGCACAGTTTTGTACCACCTCCTATGGGGGGCGGTAACTGAAGTCATTACTCTGGGCACCTGCACCGTCATTTATGGCTCCCTGCCTCCCCCCTTTTCTTTTTTTTTTCTTTTTAAAATAAGTTTATTTAGGGGCGCCTGGGTGGCTCAGTCGGGTAAGCATCCGACTTCAGCTCAGGTCATAATCTCACAGTTCATGGGTTCGAGCCCCACGTCGGGCTCTGTGCTGACAGCTCAGAGCCTGGAGTCTCCTTCCGATTCTGTATCTCCCTCTCTCTCTGCCCCTTCCCTGCTCATACTCTGTCTCTGTATCTGAAAAATGAACGAACCTTAAAAATTTTTTAAAATAAGTTTATTTTTTTATTTTGGGGGGGAGGGGGAGTGGGGGAGGGGCAGAGAGAGAGAGAGATTCCCAAGCAGGGATTCTCAGTGCAGAGCCCGATGCAGGGCTCTAACTCATGAACCAGGAGATCATGACCTGAGCCGAAATCAAGAGTCCGATGCTCAACCAACTGAGCCGCCTAGGTGCCCTGCCCCTTTTCCTTTTTTTTTTTTTCATGTTTTATTTTTGAGTGAGAGACAGAGCATGAGTAGGGGAGGGGCAGAAAGAGTGGGAGACACAGAATCCGAAGCAGGCTCTAGGCTCTGAGCTGTCAGCACAGAGCCCGATGTGGGGCTTGAACTCACAGACCATGAGATCATGACCTGAGCCAAAGTCGGACACTTAACCCACTGAGCCACCCAGGTGCCCCTGGCCCCACCCTTTTCTAAACAGTGTGTGTGTGTGTGTGTGTGTGTGTGTGTGTGTGTGTGTGAATAATCGCCCTTATTTTGAGTATGCTGTCTGTGTCCAGATGGGACCCTGACTGATGTAGCCCACACGCCAGCTTTCATCCCCAGACTGGGGACAGCCCCTCTCCAGTGAAATACAAAACCCACTCAGGAACACGTGCTTTTGGGGAGCACACACACAGCCCCGCCTGCAGTATTTGTAGCCCTGTTTCACTGCGGTGGTGCCCTGTCTTCCAGAGGAAACGGCCTCTGGATCATACGGTAGGACCATACGATGCTGTGCCTACTTACCCTTCGCATAACATGCTCTTACCATTGTCTCCCAAGACCCCACAAAGTGAGCTGAGCACCGGCTGCACACCTGCTTTACCGAAAAGCAGGAAGGAGGTATGACAACCCAGACCCAACTGACACAGCCCGGAGCTTCATTGCAATCATTCCTGCCACGTGTTTCTCAGGATTTGGGTTTGCAAGGAAAGATTTTATCAGGCCGGGGCAGCACCTGTAATTTCTGTTGCAAAATACTGTTTAGCGCCTAGGGTTTACCAGCTATAACAGTAAGGATTTTGCTTACTTCGAACATAAACAAGGTTCCAGGAAAGAGAGCTTAGATCTTGTTCTAACCACCATTACACTCCGAACCACATTATGGAAAATGAAATTCCTAAGCTCATGCAGGTAAAAATCTGAGACTTAGTACCTAGTCATCACCCAGGAAGCTGGTTCTTTTCTGAAAGTGTGCATTCCAAAGAGGGACTTTTATTATTGCAGGGCAGAAGTTGCTAACTTCCTCTGTTACTGAATTCAGAGCTATCTGCTGGATGTATATTGCAGTTAGCATTTCTTTTTTTTTTTTTTTTAAGTTCATTTTTGAGAGAGAGAGAGAGAGAGAGAGAGCACGCGAGTGCTAATGGTAGGGGCAGAGAGAGAGGGAGACACAGAATTAGAAGCAGGCTCCAGGCTCTGAGCTGTCAGCACAGCTTCATAAACTAGGAGGAAGAGGAGTTAAGTTGATCAACCCTGGGTTCTTTCAGGTGGGAAGGGGAAGACTTGGGGGGCAGGAGATTAAGCCTCCATTTGGGGACATCCTTCCCAATCATGTGGCTTTAAAGAGTCAAAGCACTTAACCTCTGGACCGCCATTCCTTCACCTAGAAAGGCTAACACCATCTTCTCAAGTTGATCGATAAGATCATATCTACAGGAATGAAACTGATTTTGCTACTTGCTGCAGCCCATGAAGACAGCTGGGTAGTGCAGATGGACGTTCGGAACGGACTGACTTAAGATTGAAAGATGGGCAAGAATTTGTGATGGGGGGCCCTGCAGGGCCGAGAGAGGCCCTCAAAGGAGGAAGCAGTTCCGTCCAGGGTTGCTCACGCTGACCAAAAGAAGAAGGTCCCTATGACATCGTCCTGGGAAATGAGGCCACAGGAATTCACATGTTATGGACAGAGGAAAGTCATTGTTCTCAGACACAGCCGCAGTGGCAACACTGAGTGTCAATTCAGCTGCTTTGCAAATGGGCAGCACCACAGTGCACCGTATGCACATAGCTGTAAGGGTTTAAGGATTGTGATTAAGTCTCCACTGCAGTGGTTCTCAAAGTGTGGTCTCTGGTCCAGTAGCAGCAGCACTTGGGAACTCATCAAATGGGCACCTGGGTGGCTCAGTCAGTCAAGCATTCGACTTTAGCTCAGGTCATGATCTCACGGTTCGTGAGTTCGAGCCCCACGTTGGGCTCTGTGCTGACAGCTCAGAGCCTGGAGCCTGTTTTGGATTCTGTGTCTCCCTTTCTCTCTGCCCCTCCCCCACTCATCCTCTGTCTCCCAAAATTGAATAAATGTTAAAAGTAATAATTAAAAAAAAAGCACAGTCTCCGGTCCATCCCAAATCTACCGAATCGGAGCTCCCAGGGTAATGCCTTGCTGTCTGTGGGCTCTCAGGCCCTCCTGGTGCTGATAGGCTACTGTTTGGGAGCCCCTCGCCACTGCAGAGTGATGCCAGGGAGCAGACAAGGAAGGGGTCTGGTTGAGGGGTGCATCCTACATGGTGGCTCTGGGCCAGGTGATCAGCACCTCTGATGCACCTCTGGCTCCGTGCATCGTTCACTGGGATGACTGTGACAAGCAGACACTTTGTCTCACCTTCCAGTTTGCCATCCACCCAACCAGCCTGGGCTTCCTCACATGGAGCAAATCCCAAACCTGAGAGGTCAGCGCCGCTGCTCAGCACAGCCTTCCAAGCCACACCCCCACCCTCCGGGATCTGACTTCCATCTCCCCACCCACCCCACAGTCAAGCCACATGATTTCTAATTCTCCACACCAGGCTCCTTCAGAGCTCCCCCAACCAGTGGGGCACTTAGCACCTCACCTCTCCCCTTGGCCCCCAAGATAGTCTCTCCCCTTTTACATTTCTCTTTAGTCTTTTTATAACTGCCCTGACAGTGAGTTGTTCTGACTTCTGAAAATATGTTACAGAGCCTCACATATCATATGATTCCCCTCCCACCCCATTTTTGGTGAGGAAATAAAGTGAATGCCACTTCAAAAAGAGCCTCACAGGATATGCATGCAGCATAACAGCGGTTGACCTGAGGTGAGGGGGGAGGGGACATGGGGGGAGGGGAAGGGGCTTGAGCACCTTGAGGGCACCACTGGTTTGATTTTTTTTTCAAAAACTGATCAACGTTGATAAAGGAGTGAGAAGGACGTCTTGTTTTCTTTTTTTGTTTTTAAGTTTATTTATTTTAAGAGAGAGCAAGCAGGGGAGGGGCAGAGAGAGAGAGTCCCAAGTAGGCTCTGTGCTGCTAGCACGGAGCCCGATGCAGGACCAGAACTCATGAAGTGTGGGATCATGACCTGAGCCGAAATCAAGAGTTGGATGCTTAACTGACTGAGGCACCCGGGCACCTTGCACCTGGTTTTCCTAAATTGGCTATTCCGGACCGTCAGGTGAGCTGCAGAACAAGTTTTGCACCCATAGTCCAGGCTAGTTTCTGGAGGGGTTCTTCTGGAGGCCAGCTCCTGCCCAGCTTGCTGATTATTTTCCTTATGCAGATGTTTTGCCACATTTCCCCACCTCGGGGCCCCTGCTGGTGCCTACGACAAGTCTGTGCACATCACAGAACTGTGATCATTCAGTCACGGTGCTGCCCTGGGAGGCTTGACGAGCAGACAGCAGCTTCATTCCACCAAGAGGAAGTGTCCCTGGGCAGATGCACTGCATGGTGACGGAGTACGGGAAGCATTCCAGCCCCCGGGGCCTCCCTTGCTGGGGCCTTCACGCAGTGTACAGCTTGCACATCTCCAACCGGTGTCCTGCCCATCCTTCTACTATCCCTATTTTATAGAAATAGCCCCTTTCCACAAATACTTTCTTTCCCCCTGGGAGGGAATCTATTTTGCCTCAGACACATCAGTAAATAGCTACCTAAATGGAACATAGTGGTGATGGCTTTCAAAATGCCCATTTAATCAAGTTACTCAGTCCTCTGAGATCCAGGAACGTTGACGAAAGCTACTTTGGAAATAACGGAAGCCAGGGCTAATGGGACAGTATATGGTTACTGACTCTGGCATGGTGCCAAGGAGCGGTTTAGTCTGGGAGCGCTGGCGGCCTTGTCTCTACGCAGGCCACACGGGCTACAGGTGTGCGCCCAGCTGGCGAGAAGACAGACACTGAGCAGAAGATCTCTTAAGGCCATGCGGCATCTCAGCATCCAGGTACCTCACAACCACGGCGCCCCTTCATGTGGGGGAGGGACCATGGGACTGGCACCTGAGGCCAGTCTGCCTTCGCTGTCTGAGTAACACACAGATGCGTATCTTTAACTGTCCGGTAGCCTCGCCTTGCTCTCACCTCCTCCTGTGTGTCTGACACGTGCCTTCACCACCTCCATCCCCAGCCTGGGGATCCCCTGGTCAGGAGGGAGAGAGGGCAGCTCTCGGTCTGTGCATTAGTTTGGGGCAGCTGCCATAGCAACGTCCTACAAACCAAGAAGCTTATTTAAAACAAAGGAAATTTATCATCTTTCAGTCAAGGCCTGGGAGGCTGAGATCAAGGTGTTGATCTGAGTGACTCTTTTTTTAAAAATTTTTAATGTTTATTTATTTTTGAGATCAGAGCATGAGCAGGGAGGGGGCAGAGAGAGAGGTAGACACAGACTCCAAAGCAGATTCCAGGCTCCAAGCTGTTAGCACAGAGCCCGATGAAGGGCTTGAACTCAAGAACCATGAGACCATGACCTGAGCTGAAGTCAGAGGCTTACCCGACTGAGCCCCCCAGGCGCCACCTGGTCGACTCCTTTTGAGGCTACGGGGGTAATCTGTTCCAGCCTCTCCTCAGCTTCTGGGGGGTACTGGGCAGCTTAGACGTTCTGTGGCCTGTGATGGCATTTCCCAGATCCCTGCTGCCATCTTCACAGTCTTTTCCCTGTGGTTCCCTCACCCAAACGTCCCGTTCATATAAAGACACTGGTCATATTGGATTGGGGGTTGCCTTACTCAAGTATGACCTCATCTGAACTAATTACATCTGCAAAGGCCCTATCTCCGAATAAGGTCACATTCAGAGGTTCCGGGGTCAGGACTACAGCATAGGAATGTACACCAGTAACAGCATGTGTGGTGTACATCCTATTGCCGTAGGCTACAGATAGCCTATCTTTTAGGAAGATTTCTACCCATGACTGTCTAAAACCAATGGGCATTAAGAGGCGCCTGGTAGCTCAGTTCGCTAAGTGTCTGGCTCTTGACTTTAGCTCAGGTCACGATCTTGTGGTCTGTGACGTTGAGCCCCATGTCAGGCTCTCTGCTGGCAGCGCAGAGCCTGCTTCAGATCCTCTGTCTCCCTCTCTCTCTGCCCCTCCCTCATTTGCATTCTTGCTCTCTCTCAAATAAACATTACAAAAATAAACTAAAATCATGGGTGTTAAGGGGCCCACAGTGGCTGCCTCTAATGGTTTTATAAATAACCTGTGACTTTTAGCATCTCGTTTCTGTACCCGTAGATGTGAATCACGGGCTGCCATTCCCTTTTTCCTTCAGAGAGAAATGATCTCTACAGGCCCAGAATCCACCTGCCTTTGGACGTGCTCAGAGACTGTTTACTTCTCAAGTGCAGGGGAGGTGCGGCCAGGCCAGAGGGTGCCACGGGGTTAGTATGTAGTAAGCTGTTATGCAAACAGAAAGGGCCAGGGCCAAGCCTACATTCTGCCTCAGGCGTGGGCAGCATCAGTCCCTCAGGTGAGGGAATTTCCTGGGTGTCAGCAAGGCGGCCCTTCCTAGATATTCCCTTCATCTACACCTGGATGTTTTTTAATTCTGGAAGAAAAGCCTTCATCCTGAACTTAGAGTGAGGCTTGCTTTAAATGCCTTCCTGCTGGGGCGGCTCAGTCAGTTGAACATCTGACTTGTGCTCAGGTCAGGTCATGATCTTGTAGTTCAGGGGTTCAAGCCCCATGTTGGGCTCCATGCTGACAGCGCGGAGCCTGCGAGGGGTTCTTTCTCTTTCTCTCTCTCAAAAATGAACACCAAAATAATTTAATGCTCTCTTGTTGAGAGTCAGTAAATGGATCTATTCACAGACTAGCTATAAGACAGATCTATCCCTGGAGCAGGCTCTATGAGGAGCCAAGGGCCCGGGGGCCAAGAACAAACTGCACATGCCAAACAGGTGACAGAAACGGGTCCATAGCATCAGCTCTGAAATACTGTATAACGTCATAGGCGAAAACACCAAAGGCACACGAGTGTCACCAAATCAAAAGGAAAGAACCCCCTGGTCTTTGGGGAGTTTCTTTTGGAGGAAATTGACTTAGAGATCCTAAATTTTATTTACTTTTGATTAATCTTTTTGGAAATCCTAAATTTTAGACACAAAAATCTTTTGCTCTTAAGGTGTTAAACTGTGACTAGAAACAATGCTTATGATCACGGTGAGTGTGAAGTTTGGCTGTGAAACGATGTACAGAAAGCACAGCCTCTTCCCCACCCCCACTCTCCACCCCGTTGATATTTAGGCTTCACATGCTTCCTTCCTATCATGAGAATCTAAGAAATTTTTGGAAGTAGAATGTGGGTGTAATATGTGTATTTTAACCTTGTTAGATATCACCTAACACATCTCCATTGGAGTGTTAGGTGATAAGGGCACCTGGGTGGCTCAGTTGGTTGAGCATCTCACTTTTGATTTGGGCTCAGATCATGATCTCAAAGTTCATGGGATTGAGCCCCATGTCGAGTTCTGCACAGGCAGTGTGAAGCCTGCTTAGAATTCTCTCCCTCTTCCTCTCTGTCCCTTCCCCACTTGTGATGTTTCTGTTTTTCTCAAAATAAAAAAAAAGAAGAAAGGTATTAGGTGACTTATTTTTTCCAGTCTTAGTAACAAAAGGAAAGGGAATCACGTTCATAATTGAAGAACAAACAGTGCCTGGAACCTTTACTCACAGACCCATAGTACAGTACCTAGTACAGTATGAGCAGCGTACAAACATAATTTTGAATTAATTTAGGATAAATGCCTATGACATCACTGTGAGCATTTCTGATTAATAGTTTACGTGCGGGGTGTTTTCTACACACCGATTCTGTTATTAACTAGATCGCTGTTTGGAACTGACTAGAGGTATACCCAGAAGAGGCATCCGTCTTGCTGGGGAAAGATACTAGTCATCACATGTGACACCCAAGCTGAGGACGCTGGCCATGGTGGAGTCATCTTTATACACCAAGAATATTTCCTACCCAACGTCACGTATAAGTGATACGCAGCTTTCAGAGAGAACATTTTCTATCACCATGTGTACTTTGGTGAATAGTGCCCCCCAAAACTCATGTCCTCTTTAGAATCACAGAATGTGACCCTATCTGTGAATGGGGTCTTGGGACATCTGGGTGGCTCAGCTGGTTAAGCCTCTGACTCTTGATTTTGGCTCACGGTTCGTGGGTTTAAGCCCTGTGTCAGGATCTGTGCTGAGTGGGGAGCCTGCTTGGATTCTCTTCCTCCCTCTCTCTCTGTTCCTGCCCTGCTTACACACACACACACACAATCTCTCTCTCTCTCTCTCTCTCTCAACATAAATAAATAAACTTAAAAAAAAAAGAAAATGGGGTCTTTGCAGATATAATGAGTTAGGATGAGGTCATGTCGGAGAGGGGTGGGTCCTTAACCCCACAGGACTGGTGTTCTAAGAAGACAGATATGAGTAGACGGGAGGTGATATGAAGGCACACAGGGAGGAAATGACCACGTCATGTTGGAAACGGATCGGAGTGATGCATCTATAGAACCAAGGAACGCTAAGGATTACCAGCAGCACCAAGAGCTAAGAGAACCGCATGGGGCAGATTCTCTTCTAGAACTTTCAGAGAGAGCACGGTCCTGCAGACACCTTGATTTTGGGCTTGCAGCCTCCAGAACTGTGAGAGAACACATTTATGCTGTTTTATTTTTTTTATTTTTATTTTTTAATATTTTTTTTAATATTTTTATTTATTTCTAGGAGAGAGAGAGCATGAGCATGAGCATGAGCAGGGGAGGGTCAGAGAGAGAGGGAGTCACAGACTGAAACAGGCTCCAGGCTCCGAGCTGGCAGTCAGCACAGAGCCCGACGCGGGGCTTGAACCCACGAACCGCGAGATCATGACCTAAGCGAAAGTCGGACGCTTAACCGACTAAGACACCCAGGCGCCCCTATTTTTTAATATTTTTATTTATTTCTAGGAGAGAGAGAGAGCGTGAGCAGGGGAGAGTCAGAGAAAGAGGGAGATACAGACTCTGAAATAGGCTCCAGGCTCTGAGCTGGCAGTCAGCACAGAGCCCGACGCGGGGATCGAATTCATGAACCGTGAGATCATGACCTAAGCGAAAGTCGGACACTTAACCGACTAAGCCACCCAGGTGCCCCCATTTATGCTGTTTTAAACGACTTTGTTTGTGATACTTTTGTTAAAGCAACCACAGGAAACTAACATACCGTGTGAGGGGATGGGTTTTGATTCGCTGGGGAAAAGGTCTGTTTCTCCAAGAACATCTCGAATATACCTTCTGATATGTCCTGATAGAGCTTACCAGAGAAGCTTGCCTCTTGAGGCAGATTGTACAGGTTGCAAATGCTTAGTCTGTGAGTTTTTATTGGGTCTTCTGTGAGTACAGCCTGTGAATTTTCCAGCCTCAAGTTGGATTCTTGAACCAAATTTTCCTTTGGGGGTGTGCTCAGTGTCACACATCCCTGTGCAATAGCAGGGCTCTAAACCCTCTCTTCAAGGGCAGGCTCCTCGCAAGAGCCTGGGGGGGAAGCCCTGGCTGGTGTCCAGTCTCAGAGGAACCAGGCCTTCCTCCTTCCGCAGAAAGTCTGTGGAAGACGCTATCCCCTCCCTTTGGGGGTACCGCTTTCCGGCTGCTGAGGCTGCCCCTTAGCTGCACCCACACTCATGCCCAGCAGCGAGCAGAGGCACAGTCCGGCCAGCTGAGGCAGCCATGTTCCCATCATCCCTGAGATGACCGCGCCATCCATGTTTCCTCAGTGATGCATTCCCAGCCTCTGAAACCGAGAGACAAGGTTACAAAACAGAGGTTCCTGGGTCCTCTATGTTGCAACCCTAGGATTATGAGTCAGTGGTTCTCATTCATCTCTCAATAATACTGCTTCTATTCTTTCACTATCATCATGGAAGAATGTGGAATGTTCCTCTGAGTCCACCCTTGTTTTTATTTCCTTATCATAGTTCACCCGAGGCACCTGCCCACTTTCTCTCCTGCCAAGGTCAAGATGCCATTGTGTCCGAGGGCAGCTGCGCCCAGGAAGGTCCGTCCCTACAGTCCACCATGGCTCCTGCTGCTCGACCCTGGAGAATGGACAGCTGTTCCTCTCACGAACCAACTCGTGAGCCCTCAGTGTGCTCCCTATTCTTCAGAAATTCAAAGGGCAGCAGGAAAATTATTAATCAAAAAATCCAAATAAATCAAACCTGGAATAATTCCACTCAGGCCATTTTGTAGTGGTGGGAAGGATGAGGCAAAAATTTAGCATTGAGTTGGAGGATCCTCCAACTTTGACAAGACACCATTAGCCATGGTTTTCTCTCTTGATAACTTCATTTTCCTCAGTTATCCCTCAGTGTGGAAAAGTGTCATTTGTAAGCCTATGTTCCTGGCCCTGAGGATATGAGTTTCTTCATGATGGGTGGTAAATAAACACCCGGATAAATAAGTGATTTAGCCACCCCCCACCCCCCGCCGCCACGAGACATAGCTGGACCATATGCATTCTTCACTCCTGCTCATTTCTACCCTAACTTCTCAGTCTGTGCAGGCAAATTTTCAAGTTCTAGCTACTGATTTACTGCAAAGTTGCTCATCACGGGGGAGCCAGGGGCTAGACTGCACTAGATCCTGTTGCCACGATCTCATCTGGGGACACAGGAGCAATATTTGGCCATGGGTGAGGGTCATGGAAAAAAGCCTGTCATTTAGAGTCATTTAGAGCAGCGGTTCTCCAAGCAGGGTCTTGGGACCAGCAGCAGCCCCTGGGAAACTGGTAAACGCTAGTCCTTGAGCGCTGGCCCAGACCCACTAAAGCAGAGACTCGAGAGGTGGCCCAGAAAACTGTTGGGTTAAGCCCTCACTCCATGATCCTGACGTACACTACCGGCTGATGCCACTGACCTACAGTAACGTCAGCCTCAAAGAATCCAGTGTCAAAAGTTCTGGGGCACCTGGGTGGCTCAGTTGGTTGAGCGTCCGACCTCGGCTCAGGTCATGATCTCACTGTTGGTGAGTTTGCAGTTCGTGAGTTCGAGCCCTGCATCGGGCTCACTGCTGTCAGCGCAGACCCTGCTTTGGATCCTCTGTCCTCATCTCTCTCTCTGCCCCTTCCCCATTCATGCTCTTTCTCAAAAATAAATAAACATTAAAAAAAAAAAAGCTCTCTCGTTGTCTGAGGGGAAGACAATTCTCCCAAGGGTCAGATGCCCAGGGCCCCCTTCGGTAGCAACTCCGGCTGGGCACTTACAGCCTAGAGCAGGGTTTCCAGCTTCCCTGGGACTTCAGCACTGTTCTTTGATTTACCCAAGAACTTCTAGAAAGAAACAGGAAAGCGTGAGAACTTTTAAGTGGCCAGGTTTGTGGTGCCTTCAAAACCAGTTCATCATTTTGTGCTGAGGCCGGAGGCCGACTGGAAAAACTCATCAGAATCCCGCAAGGCCAGCAGGAGGCCAAGGTGGGGGGGACAGGAATATAACCACTCTCCTTCATTAAGTGAGTGAATTCCTCGAAACAGTCTGGAGGCCCTGGTGGAGGGAGGCAGGAGCTTGCTTCATAGAACCTGGAGCCTCTCCATGCTTCACTTTCAAAGTCAGATATGTGGCAAATGACGGCAGGATCCAGGACCAAAGTATGGGAGGTAATGTGTAAGAGCGGCAACTTTAGTGCAGACTCTTGCTCAACTCTGGGTAAGAGAGGGAACCGGGTGAGAGGGGAGAGAGAGAATATTCGAAATCTTCAGCAAAAGCAGCCCTAGCCCCACAGAAGCCTCACCTGAGAGGCTCTCTGCCATCTGGAAGCCTAACTCTACACGACAGCTCTTGAGAAACTGGCCTCCTCTCCATCCCTGACTCTGACAAGCACCCCCAGACTTTAGAGCAAGTGTAGGTGAGGGGAGCCTGGGTGGCTCAGTCGGTTAAGTGTCTGACATCAGTTCGGGTCACGATCCCAGAGTTTGTGGGTTCGAGCCCCGCATCAGGCTCTGTGCTGACAGCTCAGAGCCCGGAGCCTGCTTCAGATTCTGTATCTCCCTCTCTGCCCCTCCCCTGCTCACACTCTGTCTCTCTCTCTCAAAGATAAACATTAAAAAATAATTATTAAATTTTTTTTTTAAAAAGGCAAGGGTAGGAGAAATTGCTCATGGGCAAAATCTGGCCCCACCATCTGCTTTTCTATAGCTTGCAAGCTAAGAATGATTTCTATGTTTTTAAATGACGGAAAAACAATTTTTAAAAACTATTTTGTGGGGCGCCTGGGTGGCTCAGTCAGGGTTTGGATCCTCTGTCCCCATCTGGCTCTTGATTTCTGCTCGGGTCGTGACCCCAAGGTCATGTGTCCTGTGCTCTGTGTCAGTCTTCTGCTAAGCATGGAGTCGGCTTGGGATTCTCTCTCTCTCTCTCTCTCTCTCTCTCTCTGTCTTCCTCTGCTCCTCTCCCCTGCTCACACGCTCTCAAAACAAACAAAAACAAAACAAACTTATTTTGTGACACATGAAAATTACATAAAATTCAAATTGCTGTGGCCATAAATAAAGTTTTATTGGAACCCAGCTCTGCGCATGTGTTTACGTATTGTGTGTTACAAGGGCAGAGTTGAGTGTTGACACAGAGACGGTGCTGCTCCCCAAAGCCAAGAGTATTTATTATCAGGTCCTTTGCAGGAAAACCCCTCATTAGAGCACAGGCCTTGCAGCTCATGGTTCTAACTGGATACCGCAGCCAGGTTTAGCTCTGCACCTTCACGGCCGAAGCAACTCTTTGTCCGGTTTAGTCTTGTGGATTCTCCTTGATGTGTTGCTGAGTCTAACACATGGGACATCTGACTCTGATCACATCCCTCACATTCCTATTCCACCCCAACTTTTGCTCCCCGTTCCCAAGCCCCATAGAAGAAGCTGGTATGAAAATTAGTTCCAGTCAATGGGACAGAATCAGCCAGAAGCAAGCGTGTCTCTAAGACTCATTGTCTTGCTTCCTTACCCCCCGCTGTGCTCACCCAGAGTCCCAGGTACTGCCCGTTCAGTCATGAGGGCTTGAAGGCACCATCTCAGTGCTAAAGATCAGTTCTCAAGAAAAGTTACTGCTACCTTTGATTAGAAGCCCTTTAGGGGAGCCTGGGTGGCTCCGTCGGGGAAGCAACCGACTCTTGATTTAAGCTCAGGTCACGATCTCACGGATGGTGAGAACCCCTGTCTGGTTTTGCGCTAACAGTGCGGAGCCTGCTTGGGATTCTCTGTCTCTCCCTCTCTCTGCTCCTTCCCTGCTCTCATTCTCTCTCTCTCAAAATAAATAACTAAACCTTTTTTTAAAAAACAACTTTAAAAATCATTTGTTTTACTAACTTAGATATTGCAACTTTAGGACTTGAATAAACATTAACATAATAAACTGGTGTCTGGATATACTGCTACTCACGTGCTATGCCAACCTCAGATGCAAAAAAAAACCCACAAAGAAACAAACCAAAAATGCAAACAAAAAAACCCCAAACGACAACAACACCAACAAACCAAAGAAACCCACAAAAGCGAACAAACACCCCCCAAAAAAAAAACACAAAAAACCGAAGGTACCACCGAAGGACCAATTTGCAAACCGGAAGGAATCCGTTCATCAGGGACTACACTTGAGAAGCTGCCTGTGTTTGCTCACCGACGGTCAGGCTGCTGACGGCCAGCGAGACTGGAGCTATTTCAGGAACATTCTAACAACACAGATGCTACCAAGGTGTTTGGAATCTGAAAACCAAGTCGGTCCATCCTCAGAGCGGCTCCCAGAGAAGCCACGCAGAGGATCACGAGCGAATGACGCGTGAGGAGGGGTCGGAACCGCAGCCCAGGAGTCGGTGGGCCAGTGAAGCGCACACCGCCGGCGCCTCCACCCGGAGGGGGCTGGGGCATCTTTCTGGAAAAGGCACAGGGGTTTACAGCTAGAAGTCCCGCGAGCGAACACTCAGCGCCGCTTCAGGGCGGCCACACGATGCGGTGCAGCGACGTTAATTCGAGCCGCTGAGCGCCGCGCACCGAGGACTGCGCTCTAACACGACCCGGCACCACCGCCCGGCGGCACGGATACCCCCGAGGGCAGAGGGCGTCGAAGCCCAAGGAGTTTAATTTCCTGATGCAAAATTCTCGGGGCAGTAAGCGGTGGACGATTAGGGCCACCAAGGGCTGTCTCCAGCCCCCACTGGAGGTCCGGGGCCACCCGGCCGGCCAGCGGCGAGGGGCACGCGAAGGCGGCCTCTGAGCGCCCACCGGAGACTCGGAGCTTCTGGGGCCCCGCGGACACCCGCACGCGCCCGGCCCGTCTCCAGCCCGGGCGCTGGGGGCACACGAGCCAGCCAACGGGGGGCCGGGGAGCTCCCGGCATTCGTTCTCCCAGCCTCTGAGCCCGGGGGCCTCGGGCACCTCTGTCCCCGCGCGGAGACGCGGGGCCCCGCTTCCTGCCCGGACTCCGCGTTCCAGCCGCGCGCCCGCCGGTCCGCGGTGCCTGCCCTCCCGGCTACGCGCGCGCAGGGCCGCCGGCGACAGCGGGGACCCCCCAGCCCCCGCCCCCGGCGCCCCCGCCCCGCAGTCCCAGCGCCCCGGGCTCCACTCTGCGCCCCGACGACCCTGGACCCGGCCCCGCGACATACCCATGGTGGCGGTTCCTAGGGCTCCCTGCGACTGGCGAGCGGGGAGTCCCGGCGAGAGGACTTTTTTTTTTTAGGTGTTGCTCTTATGGCTTTGTGTCCAGGCCCTGCCCAGCCACCTGTGCCGGGGAGGTGTGCAGGCGGGGCGGCCAGGCTCCACCCCCGAGGCGGTGGAACCGCAGGGAGCAGAGGTTAGCGCCCCCTGAGCCCCAGCTGAGCCTCTACCTGTCCACTGTCCCCGCCCCAGGCCCTTGGGGGCGGGCGACAGACTTGTGCGAGACCTGGGCCCCAAAGTCAGCGCCCACCTGAGCCCCTGGGAGGCCCTGTGACCATGCAGGCTCCCTCCCTCACCCCGCGTGGGCTGGCTCAGGAGGTCTGGGCGGGGGGGCGAGAATGTGCATTTCCAGCAACTTCTGGGGTGATGCACAGGGGACCCTGCTTTGGAGACCACTGAGCTGGGAGAACCCCGCTTCTGTGCGGGAAAGCAGAGCCGGGTGCAACCCTGGTCAGGTATACGTGTGCACATGCGCGTATGCGGGGCTTTACCTGCCAGGTGAACCGGCCAAAGCAGTTCCGGAAGGCTCCACGTTACCCTTCTTCGAGAATCACAAGAACGCAAACAATACAGCCACTATGTCCAGGTCCTTTTTCGGGTTCCCTGTCCGACTTGCAGGGGAGCGGGGTTGTGCTTTGCCGATGCCGAGAAGAACATGAAGGTGGCAAACGAAGGGAGTTTCCACTTTTCAGAAATCATGGTCACATTCACATAACATAAA
This sequence comes from Proteles cristata cristata, assembly GCA_017311185.1. Classification (NCBI taxonomy): domain Eukaryota; kingdom Metazoa; phylum Chordata; class Mammalia; order Carnivora; family Hyaenidae; genus Proteles; species Proteles cristata. The sequence goes on along the minus strand of JAESUZ010004044.1, from coordinate 404,962 downwards.
ACGCACACGTTGCCTGGTAAGTGTGCGCCGAATGGCACGCTCACACCTCAGCGCAGCCGTCACCACCACCCATTTCCGGGACTCCGTCGCGATGCCAGCCTGCAGCTCTGTGCCCACTGAACACTTCCTCTCTGCTCTCCCTCCCTGCCCTGGTGGCCACCGTTCTCCTTTCCGTTTTCTGGAATTTTAGGGCTCTAAGGACCACATGTAGGTGGCATCATACGTGGTTTGTGTTCTGGCCTGGCTTCTTCCACTTGTTAACGAGGTCTTCAGGCTCCCTCCGCGTTGGTGTGCATGTCAGAATTTTCTTTCAAGGCTGAAGGACCTCTGTCGTGTGCACACACACCACATTTAGTGCATCCACTCACCGGTCTCTATTGTCTTTTGAGCCTTGGCAATGCCGCCCTCCCCCGCCCCCCCACCCCCCGCTGGAAGACTATGGTGTGGGGAGACACTCCTCACCCTGGGGCAGCTCCCTCGCTTCTAGGGCTTTCCTCCCCGGGGCTCCAGGAGGAGAAACCTCTTCAGGTGGTGGCTTAATTGATACTCCCAGGGCAGCAGCTGATGTTAACTAGAAGCCCGCAGGCTACAGGGGGCTGCGCCGAGTGCAAAAAAATGCATCAGGGACCGAGGGACGGGCGCTCCCTCTGCAGGAGCTGGAGGCATGTCCACAGCTGTGACCCTGCCCTCCGATAAGCCCCGGGCGGAAGCTGAAGCTTGCGATCCTGTATCTGGACCAGAGTTTTCTCTGCGGGGTGGTGTTTCCGTTGAGCACCTGAAGCTTGGAACCCTGAGCCACTGGAAAGCCATTCTGGCTGTAGGCTGCTGGTTCTCAAAGTGGGGTCCCCGGACCAGCGTGAGCAACACCTAGAAACCTGTGACAATGTTAATTCCCGAGCCCCATCCCAGCTCTACTGAATCAGGAGCTCTGTGGATGGGGTGCAGCTGACGTTCTCCTAGTTGTGAGGCAAATGCTGTTTCTCCCGTTTCTATTGAAGCCTTCGTCCAGCCATTGCTTATCTACCACCTCTAAGTACAAACTACTGTGGCAGCCACAGGCACTGTGGGCAAACAGCCTTGCACTCCCAGAGTGTGAGTTATCTTCTCAGCATGGCACAAGGGGGCAAGGTACGCGAGATGGGGAAGCATGAATGGACAACAAAGGTAAGGAGTACAAGAGATAAGCTCTACTGATGCTGAGATAGATCAGCAAATCCCTAGAATCCACTAGAATCTCTGGGATGGACTGGACTTGGAGGCCAGGCGTTTCTCACCTGACCCTCCTTGGCATTTGTGTATATAAGGGAATAAGAGCCCTGGGGGCTTCCCTGACTTCCGCTGGGTCTCAGGAGACAGTGACGCTCCGCCAGCCTCTCTGTACCTCTCCCTTCCTCTCGGCCCTCTGTGCGTTGGTTTTCCGAGGCCACCATAACACATTACCACACAGCTGACAAATAACAGATGGGTTCTCTCCCAGCTCTGGAGGTGGGGAGTTCGAAATCAAGGTGTTGACAGTGCGCTCCCAGGGAAGGCTCTCGGGGAGGGTCCTTCCTTGCCTCTCCCAGCTTCCGGTGGCCCCAGGTGTTTCTTGGCTAATGGAGGCTTTGCTCCAGTCTCTACCACTGGCTTTACCTGGCCTCTTCTCCATGCCTTCTCTCCTTTTCTTTTCTTATTAGGACACTTGTCACTGGATTCAGGGCCCACTCTAAAGCAAGATGATCTCATCTCCAGATTCTTTATTCCACCTGCAAAGACATTTTTTCCAAACAAGGTCACATTCATAGGGTCTAAGAGGGTATATCCTTGGGAGAAGGATGGAGGCATCATTGAGCCCAAGATACTCCTCAAAGGGCACCAAGTCTAGATTCTGAATGTGTAGAACTGGCAGACTGGTCCTTGAGAAACAGAACCATGGCTTGGCCTTGGGGGACGGGCCTTATGAAAACTTCTGGGGAGAAGTGGATGTTAGTGGTAACAATGAGATCATAAGATCAGCACAAAATGGCGGCAGGGAAAGTCATCCAGACTTAGAGTCTTCCTTATTTTCTACTTACCAAAGCACTTAAACAGCACAGAGTTTTGTAATGCTCTATTCTAGTAAGAACACTGCCTTGAAAAGGCAGCTTGTGAACTTTATGGAGGAATAGTGTCATTTTCTCAAGCTCTGTCCCTCAGATTGCTTGGCCATAAAGACCTTTTAATTTCATCTCAGAGGAAAATTGAGTAGAAGTTTTCCTATAAAGCACCTAGAACCAAGGTGGAGATGCTAATGGTTAATGGTTAAGGGAAAGACTTTAGGAATAAAAAACAAAAGTGGGTCCATGGCCACCTATCTGAGAAGAGAGATTCCGGGAATGGCAAGGGGTGGGGGAAGGAGGAATTTGCAATATAAAAATATACAAAAGACCATTTGTATGACAGGTGCCTGGAAAAGAGAACCAGCAACTGGTTCAAATGCATTCCGAGGTGTTTGTCTGGAATCCCAGCCCACGCCATTTCTGCTGGAAAGGAGGGCCTTACACCCGGCTCCGAGCACTACTGTGTTGTGATGTGCCTGTTGGGCAATGCTGGGAATATGTACAAATATTAGAAGATTATTTCCTTGGGGCACCTGGGTGGCTCAGTTGGCTGAGCGTCTGACTTCGGCTCAGGTCATGAACTCACGGTTCGTGGGTTTGAGCCCTGCATCGGGCTCTGTGCTGAGAGCCTGGAGCTGGATTAGGATTTTGTGTCTTCCTCTCTCTCTCAAAAAAATAAACATTAAACATTTTTTCAAAAAGAAAGTTTCTTCTTCTTTAAAATGCCTCTCTTTAGAACATTCCCAAACAACTTTAGCTGTTAATATTTATATCTGGTCAAATTCTTTCTAAATGCAGGGGAATGACAGACTCACCATTCAGGGTGTGGGTGCCTGGGTTGTGAGGGCACAGCCTGGAGAGTGGGTGGAGAACAGCATGGTAAACACAAGGCAGCATCCCCGTGTGGGGTCAGGAGGTGGACTATTGTTGTTCCTTACACTAATTAGAAAGACCTAGACAACAACATAGAATGTTCCCTGCGCCTCTTCTGTGGGTCGGGGAGTGGTACACTCCCATTGTTTCAAGAGCCTCACAGCTGATTCAAGAGAGTTGTTGGTTCAATGGCATCACCTGTGTGACCTTGAGCAAGTCACCTTCCCTTGCTGAGTTTTCTTTTCCTCTCTTGGCAGAAAGAGATTTCTCCTCTAAAACTGGGTTTGTTTTCTTCACAAAAGTTCTTCCACAGTAGAGGCTGGATTGTGGTATTAGGTTTATTGTGGGGCAGAGGGATTATTGTCACTGTTGGGAGGTAATTATTTATGATTTAAATCATTATCACAAATGCTGACTTCTCATCCGTGTCCCCCACTATAAGCACAATGTCTGGTGCTTAGTAAATGCTCAAGAGATATTTTGCTGTGTGACTGACAGACTCATTATTATAATGATGTGGATCAGTCTCTTACCACATTAAAAACCATGTATATATTTTTAAAATGTGTGTGTATGTACATATACGTATATGTATTTATATAAATAATAAAGTTATAGATGTATTCTCTTGGGTGCTATTTATGTATATGTATCTTTATGTGTGTGTGTATATATATATTATAAGATTATTAGGTGGACATTGGGGTTCTTTCCACATTTTTGCAATTATGAATTTTTTGCTGTGATGAAAATTAAGTGTACGAGCTTTTGTGTGGATGTATATTCTCATTTATTTCTTTGCTCACACCTCAGAATGGAATTGCTGGTCATATGGTAACTCTATATTCAGCCATTTAAGGAATAGCCAGACTGTTTTCCAAAACAGATGCACCCTTTCACAACCCCACCACCAGTGGATTAGGGTTCAAATTTCCCCACGTCCTCACATTTCCCCACGTTGTTATTATCTTTTTGATTATAGCCATCCTAGTGGGTGTGAAAGGATAATATTTATTTTTAATATTTTTAGCATTTTTACATATGTCTTCATGTATTTACATAAAATTTTAAACATATTTAATATACTTTAATGTTAGTGAGAGCATTTGAACGATTTCTTTGACCTGTTTTCTTTAGAGCACAGTGGGTACCTCTATTTCCCCAAACTGCATTGCGAGTATGGACATCTGTACTGGCAGCTACTGAGTTACATCCTTACCTGGGGTGGGGGTTGGGGGGCGCGCTAGGGAATGTGAGGATGATGGGGAGACGGTAGTCATGCAGGTGGAGAAATCAGTGCCCAGATTTACACATGATGAGGGATAAAGAATGAACAGATCGTGGGGCACCTGGGTGGCTTAGTTGGTTAAGCATCCGGATGATCGCTTAGGTCATGATCTCACGGTTCGTGGGTTCAAGCCCCACGTCGGGCTCTGTGCTGACTGCCAGCTCAGAGCCTGGAGCCTGTTTCAGTCTGTGACTCCCTCTCTCTCTGACCCTCCCCTGCTCATGCTGTCTCTCTCTCTCTGCCTCTCTCCTAGAAAAAAAAAAAAAAAGAATGAACAGATTGTTACACTTTGAACAAAAGGTCTATTTTAGGATAATCTATGAAATGTTGATTCTCTAGGGACAGCCTGCTTTTAAAATTTTCCTCCCACAAGTGCCTCCTGTTCCTTACCTGTTGAGGTCTTCATATTCTCTCTCTCCAGCAAAATCTACTCTCAGAAAGGAACATGGTAACTTACTCACATGATGAAATAAATGCCTGATAAGCTTAAAGTATTACTTTTCCTTGGAATATCTGCATTTTAACAGAGTGTGTGGGGGGGAAGCCACTTATTTAAACAAAGCAAAGGAAACTCTAGTTGTGAAATTGAGAGAAGGGAAGAAGCTTTCAGAAGCTTCTGAAAGAGTTTCTTCCCGGCACGTAGGCGATTTCGAACGCGTGAGCCACCTCCTGTGTGCAAGACTGGCTTGTCCCACAACACTGGGTGGAGTGGCCGAGGTGTGGTCTGAGTCCTGGTTTCTCCTTGGCTTCCTCTTTCATCCTGACTACACAGCCTGGTTTACTAGACGCTGACTGGAAAGTTATAGGAAGTCGGATCACGGGCAAATCCTGAGAGGATGAGGAGGTATAACCCAGAACTGGAACTCTCAGCGAGCCCAGCAAAGAGGGAACATGGGGGTCTTACCTAGGGATGGTGAACAGTCTTTCTTTGTCATGACCCCAGGGGCACACAACTGTCTTCCTTCAAATGAAGAAAGAAACATCACTTTTTTGGGGGGGAATAAAGGCCATCAAGTGATTCTTCACCTCCACATGTTATGAGCCCAAATGACATAATTAAATAACATATTTGCTGTTCTCAAATAAATTTTTTCTTCCTTAGGCACTTAAAAGGGAACTAAAGCATTCCATGTGCCCAGCTGTAGATGCTCAAAGCTGGCCATTATCTGGAATGTCATTACTTCAGAAAGCGTTCACGCAATTTATTCTGGAAACAGTCCTTCCAATTATTAATATAAAATCCCTGGGACATATCAAAATAAAAAAGGAAGCAGAGATCCTTTTAATTCCCCATATATTCTTTTCACTATTTAAAAAAAAAAAAAAACTCATGAGTAGTGGCTTTCAGAAATTATCCCAAACTTGGTGTGCCTGGGTGGCTTAGTCGGTTAAGCGTCCGACTTTCACTTAGGTCATGATCTTGCGGTTTGTGGGTTTGAGCCCCGCATTAGGCTCTGTGCTGACTGCCAGCTCAGAGCCTGGAGCCTGTTTCAGTCTGTGACTCCCTCTCTCTCGGACCCTCCCCTGCTCACGCTGTCTCTCTCTCTCTCTCTCTCCTAGAAATAAATAAAACATTTAAAAAATTAAAAAAAAAAAGAAATTATCCCAAACTGGATGGAATGTCTCATGCATTATTGGTTTACGTGCCAACAACATTACAACTTATTTATCATCTGATACCAGGAATACAGACACGAATGTGCCATTTATTTACTTCAGGTTTAATTACACAAACCCAGAATATGTCAAACTTCATTACTACACATTTTAAAATAATACGTAAGTGGTGGAGTCTGGGAACTCACTGTTAGTAAATATATACTTTTGACATGTGATTTACTCAGATATAATTTTTCAATTTTCTTTTCTAGAATTAATAAAGACATATCATCTCTCCAAATACCATGGATGGCACAGATCTTAAAAATGCAAGTTATTTCTAGAACACATCACTTAATTTATCTTTTACATTTTATATCACTCAAATCTATAATACTGGCAAAAAAAAGGGGACAGATCATTTATTTCTTTGAGGTGGTGTATTGTTTTCTCATTGCTGTTATAACAAATTACCACAGACTCAGTGACTTAAAATAATACACATTTATTACAGTTCTACAGGTCAGAAGTCCAACAAGAGTTGCATGGGGCTAAAATCCAGGTGCTGGCAAAGCCAAGTTCCTTCTGAAGGTTCTAGAATAGAATCTACTTCCTTGCCTTTCCTGGCTACCAGGGGTTGCCTGCTTTCCCTGTTGTGTGGCCCCTCGTCTATCCTTAAAGCCTGCAGCACGGGGCATCTTCAACCCTTTCTCTCTCTCTTTGACCTCTGCTTCTCTCGTCACGTGTCCTTCTCTGACTCTGACCTTCCTGCTTTCCTCTTATAAAGACCCTTATGATTCCACTGGGCCAACCTGGGTGATCCAGGAGAATCTTCCCATCTCAGGATCCTCAACATAATCACACCTGCAAAGTCCTTCCTGCCCTTCAACACAGCATATTCACTCATATTCTGGGGATTTGGACATGGACATGGAGGGCATCCTGCTGCCCACCACAGGCAGTCAGAAGGCTAGGATATTGGCTTATATGATGGTGACTGAGAAGCTCAGATCCTTTCTTAATATTAGTTGAAGGGGGTAACACATTTAACTGAATCTTGCTAGCATGAGATAATGTGTGTGTGTGTGTGTGTGTGTGTGTGTGTGTTTAGAAGGAATCAGTATGGCAAACAAGATAAAGAAGCATATAAATCACATCAAGTCCATTCTTCAAATTCATAAATAATGCATAGAACACACAAACAAAAAAGCGAGTAAATATATAAAAAATCCTGAGCATTGACTGTCCTCTGTGTATAAAAGTCCTAAATGTATATAAGCCTTCAAATGTGGAGGGGACCACTGCACTCCATTAACCTTCCTCGTGTGGTTAGAAAGAGTATGAAATCTCACCAGGAAAGAAGAGAGAATATTTATAAACTAATTTAAGAACTAATTTATAAATTAGTTCTTTTGTTATTTAGACTCAATACCTAGGCACCCCACAAACCATTTGGGAATGTTAAGAAATTGATAGCCAATAGGGAGGAGCAACCCAAGGATATTGCAATATTTATTACAAAGGGAAAAATTGTAACTTCATAGTGGAGAAACCCAACAGATACCACCTTGATCAAGAGATCAGGGTCAACATCATCAAGAATAAGACATGTCAACATCACATACCCCTGACATGATATACTGAGAAGGACACAAAACATCACTTCTATAGATTTCTTGCCCCAAATACATGACTTTATCACGAGAAAACATCAGACAAACCCAAACTGAGAGAAATGCTACACAATAACTGAACTGAATGCTTCAAAAATGTGAAGGTCATGAAAGACAAGGAAGACAGGGGGACCATCAGATTGGAAGAGACTGACAACATATGACAACTAAATGCAAGGTGGGGTCCTAGAAAAGAAAAAAAGGTGTTAGTGGGAAAAATCAGTGAAAATCAAATGAGGTGTAAAAATAGGTCTGTAAAAAATTATCTCCTATAGAAGGAATAACTTTACATTGGATATAAAATTATACAAACTTCTATGGAATACTTTTTGCATCATTGACGTCAGCAATTTGTAAATGATTTCCATAAGTAACATGAATATCCAAGCATTTATCTGTGTGACTGAAATTTATATTACAAAGGTACATAAAATTTCTTAGCAAATAATTGATGAGGCTATGATCTCCAAGCTTGCTTTGTCATGCAGGAGAGACCACCCCTCCATGTGCGAACTTGTAAGCAGTGTACTTCAAGATATGAAACGTGTTTATAACTGCTAAGGACTCAAGTACATTGAGAAAAATACTGCTGGGGCGCCTGCGTGGCTCAGTCGGTTGAGAGTCTGACTTCCTTTCAGGCTGTGATCTTGCAGTTCGGTTCATGAGTTTGAGCCCATCAAGCTTGCTGCTGTCACCACAGGGCCCACTTCAGATCCTCTGTCCCCCGCTCTCTGCCCCTCTCCTGCTTGTGAGCACCTGCTCTCACTCTCTCTCTCTCAAAAATAAAGAAAGAAAGAAATAAAAAAGCAAAACCCATCAAACAGTACAGAACAGCTTACAAAGAAAAGGCAAAGTCTTTGGTTCCTACCTCTGGTCCAGTCCCCAGACTGTGTGTGTGTGTGTGTGTGTGTGTGTAAAAAACACATACCACAAAATTTACCATCTTAATCATTTTTAAGTGTACACTCCAGTAGTGTTAACCATGTGTACCTTGTTGAGTAAGATCTCTGGAATTTTTTCATCTTGTGGAACTGAAACTCTACACTCATTGAACACCTCTCTTCTTCGCTCTCTCCAGCTCCTGGTAACGGCCATTCAGTTCTGCATCCTGTTATCTATGGGTCTGATTACAGAAAGTACTTCAAATAAGTGGATTCGTACCTTATTTGTCTTTTTGCGACTTGCATGTTTCATTCATTGTATCCTCAAGTTTCATCCGTGTCTTAGCCTAGGACGGGACTTCATTCTTTTTAAGGCTGAATAATATTCTGTTGCATGGATGTACCACATTTTCTTTCTCCATTCATCCATCGATGGACATTTAGGTTGCTTCCACCTCTCAGCTATTGTGAATAATGCTGTAATGAACATAGGTGTGCAAATACATCTTAGAGACCGTTTTCAATTCCTTTGGAAATATATCCAGAAGTGGGGATTGCTGGGAATTCTATTTCGACATTTTAAAATATGTATTTTTATTTATTTTGAGACAGAGATAGAGAGCACGTGGGGGAGGGGCAGAGAGAGAGAGAGAGAGAGACAGAATTCCGAGCAGGCTCTGCACTGTGAGTGCAGACCAATTCAGGGCTCTAATTCACAAACTTCAAGAATATGATCTGAGCCAAAGCCAAAAGTCAGATGCTTAACCTAATAAGCCACCCAGGCACCCCTATTTTTAACTTAAAAAAATTTTTTTAATGTTTATTTCTGAGAGAGAGAGGCAGTATGAGCAGAGGAGGGTCAGAGAAAGAGGGAGAAAAAGAATCTGAAGCAGCTCCAGGCTCTGAGCTGTCAGCACAGAGCCCGACGCAGGGCTCGAACCCATGAACTGTGAGATCATGACCTGAGCGGATGTCAGATGCTTATCCGACTGAGCTACCCAGGCACCCCTAATTTTAACTTTTTGAAGCCCCTTCAAACCGTTTTCCCTAGAATCCCAGACTTTTTTTTTTTTAGTAAGTTTTACTGAGATGTGATTTACATACCATACAATTCTAAAGGGTGCACTTCATGAGTTTTTAGCGTAATCACAGATCAGTCTTAGAACATCTACATCAGCCCCAAAAGAAACCGTGTACATATTCTCTGTTATTCTTCAATTCTCTTATCTTCCCCCCAGCCCTCGGCAACCACCAGTCCACTCTCTGTCTCTCTGAATTTGCTGATTCTGGGCATTCCGGACAGAGCCATACAATGTGTGGCTCTTTGTAACTATGTCTTTCACAGTAGTTTTAGTCATTTGTGTTTTAGGTCTTTTGGAAATTAATCTCCATAATTCTAAATAATATAATTATATGTCTATTTCATTATGTATTAACTCTAAATTATATTCATAGACTTCCCAGCATGACAAACAAGCATTTAGCTCACTTATAACACCCCTCTTATCATACCTCCCTCTTCCTTCTCTTCTCAATTTTAGATAACTTAAAAAATTTTTTGGTTGGTTAATTGGTTACCTCAATAACTTTACATAATGTCTGTACTTATCTATTTGTTTTAGACAGTATTTATCTCCCAAGGTAGGATATTAGGTCTTTATGCTCCTTTTTAAACAAACAAACAAACAAGCAACCAAACCAAACAAACCTGATCTCTCCTTCTTCATCACCCAAGATCTAACTGCTGTAATTTTACTGTTATATAGTCTAGCCTGATAACATATACATCCTGTTCTGGAATAGTCTTCTGCAAATGGCCTACAGGTTGATTATATAAATCAAAATTCAATGAAAAGCCTTATCCTATTAGAATCATAGATGTTCACGGCAGAGACAAGTAATAGAATCTGATCACATTTTCTTGGTAGGTTTTCTGATTACATTTCCTTAGCGCTTCCAGTGTTAACATTCCTGTGCTGTGCCAAGCAGAAACGTCAGTGTCAGATGGGCTTCTTTTCTAATGCTCCTTTGAGGAATATTTAGTTTGCTTTACATAACTGTTGTTTGCTTTTTAAAAACTAACTGCATTTTTTTTTTCTGACTGACAGAATAAATATACATCTTTACCTTATTCTGAAATTATCTAATCCTTCAAGTGTGTTATCTATTACGTGGAATACACTTTCTTCTAGGACACTCATTCTTACATCCTGTTTCCATTAGGGTTGATTGCTCCATGGGCCTGGGGTACAACCATTATCCAAGGACTTCCTTTCAGTGCCCCCCGAGCTAGGACTTCCGCTATTGGGCCCCAGGACAGACCGGCTTCCTTCCTCCCTCCCTCCGTCTCTCCCTCCTTCCTTCTCTCTTTCCCTTGGAGGACATCAGCAGAAGGAGTGCTTGGCAAACAAATTTCCTGTGTGCCTGAAAATACCTTTATTTTGCTCTTACATCTGAATAAAATTCTCCATTGGAATTCAATTGTTCTCAGAATTGTGAAAATATTGTCTCTTGTCTTCTAGTGTCAGTGGTGCTGGTGAGTTGGTACTAGTCTGTTTTTGTTCTTCCACTGTCGTTTTTTTTCTTTTTTCCAGTTTTTCAGTTTTTTTTTTTTTTTGTTTTTTTTTTTACTTTGCTTGTGAGAATGTGTAAAGTTTTGGGTCTCTTATCTTTTATTTTCATTTGAGAGAGAGAGAACAAGTCAGGGAGAGGGGTGGGGGAGGGGGGGAGAGAGAATCTTAAGCAGGCTCCATGATCAGTGTGGAGCCCAGCATGGGAATTGATCCCACGGCCCTGGGATCATGACCTGAGCTGAAATCAAGAGTCAGTTGCTCAACCGACTGAGCTACTCATGCCCCATCTTTCATCTTCTTGACTATTTTTAACTTGGAGGCATCTTGAGGTCTGAGAAACTTTCTTTTATTATGTCTTACATTATTTCCTTTCCTCCATTTGTTTGATTCTCCTTTTCTCAAAAACTGCTAGTCAGATGTTAGCCTCCTGATCCTATCTTTTTTTTCACATTTTCTGATTTTTGGCATCATGGGAGATTTCTTTATTTTTCATCCTTGGAACTTTTATTAATCAAAAAATATTTTTTTAATTTCTAAGAGCTGTTTCTTGATTTATTTAAAGATGGAATATCTCCTTGAATCTTCTGGAGGATACAAATTGAAATTTCAAAATAAAATCCCCTTTCTATCCCTAAATCATTCCAGTTCCCTGGCAGGGTCCCATTGGCTCATCCAGGGCCTTCTCTTTTAAGTTGCTGGATTCCTCCTAAATGCAGTGAGCCTTCTTTATTTGCTCCTTTAAAGAATGAAGGGATAGGTAGAGTTTTCTAGGCAGCTGGCAAGGGTTACCCCAGCAGTTCGGCAGGTAAGTCAAGGTCCTCAGTGGGCTTTTCTTCTAAATGGAGAGGTTGGTGCTGACAATTCTGGTGTGTGAGTATGAAGCAGTGGAGCATTGGGGTGGAGGCTCACTCACGAGAGCCAAGTGTGCACATCTCTTCCCCTCTGCACCTTCACACTTCAGGTGGGAGGCCTGATATCAGCCAATGTGGGAGTTTTTATGCCAAGGAAATTGGCCAATACTACTCATCAGGGTTGTTTTTCCCTGACAGAGAGCCCATTGTTAAATATTTGCCAACACATCACTGGCTAGGAAAGTTGATTGATAGGTTTCACTTTAGGAGTCTGTGGGTGGGCGTTTAATCAGCATCTTCCCAATGACCAATAATATTGAACACTTTTCCATGTTCCTAATAGCCATTTGTATATCTTCTTTGGGGAAACATCTCTAAAATTTTTTTTGATGTTTATTTATTTTTGAGAGAGAGAGAGAGAAAGAGAGAGACTGAGCATGAGTGGAGGAGGGGCAGAGAGAGAAGGAGACACAGAATGCGAAGCAGGCTTCAGGCTCTGAGGTGTCAGCACAGAGCCCGATGTGGGGCTTGAACTCATGAACATTGAGATCATGACCTGAGCCGAAGTAGAACTCTTAACTGACTGGGCCACCCAGGTGCCTCAAGGAAATATCTCTTCAAACCTTCTGCTCATTTTTAAGTTTTGGTGTTGGTCTTGTTATTGAGTTGCAAGGATTATATATTCTGAATACAAGCCTTTTATTAGAAATATGATTTGCAAATATTTCTCCCCACTATGCTGCTTAATTTTTAATTTTCTTCATGGTGTCTTTTGATAGGCAAAACTTTTAAATTTTGATAAAATTAACTTATCAATTTTTTTGTGTGTGGATTGTGCTTTTATCATAGCTATTCACAGCTATTCTTTTTTCCCCAAATTTTAATTTAAATTCTAGTTAGTTAATATTCATAGCTTTTCTTATCCTTTTCCAAGAACACAAAAATTTAGTATTACAGGGGCGCCTGTGTGGCTCAGTCAATTAAGTGATGGACTCTTGATTTCACCTCAGGTCGTGTTCTCACAGTTGGTGAGACTGAGCTCTGCATCAGGCTCTGAACTGACCCACTTGGGATTTTCTCTCTCCCTATGTCTCTACCCCTCCCCTGCTTGCACACATACCCTCTTTCCACTCAAAATAAACCTAAAAAACAAAGAAATAATTTTGCTATTATGTTTTCTAAAAGTTTTATATAGTTCTTACATTTACGCACAGGATCCAGAGTTTAGTTAATTTTAGTGTATGGTATGAGGTAAAGGGTGAAGTTTATTTTTTGCATATGGATATCCAATTGTCCCATCACCAAATGTTGAAAAAATTATTCTTTCCCCCACTGAACTGCCTTGGAACTTTTGTCAAAAAGTGGTTGCTCATAAGTATAAGGCATCATTTCCAGACTTTCTCTTACGTCCCATTGACCTATATTTCTATTCTTAATGCTGATGCCACACTCTCTTAATTAGTGTAGCTTTACAGTAAGTTTTGATGTTTGGGAGCATAAGTCCTCCAACTTCGTTCTTCATTTCTAAGATTATTTTGGCTATCTTAGGTCTTCTGTATTTACAGATAAATTTTAAGGTCAGCAAAAATAGAAGAGAAGAGAAGGGTGGAGAAGGGAACTAACTGGTAAGCATATCATTATAAATACCAATAACATAAATTTTACATATCAGATTATCTTAAAACCATATGCTTTTCTGTTTCCTTTTCTGTTTTCTGTTTCAAATGATATGAAATTGATTCTTCATATTAAATTCTACAGCTGGTTTCTGGTCCAAGATGGCAACTTAGGAAGACCCTGAACTCACCTCCTCCACTGACAGACCAAATCTACATCTATTTATAGAGCAATCCTTCCTAGAGAACTGAGGGGTGACATACTGAATTCTAACAAAAACCTACTATACTCAGTATGGTTCTCTAATATCTTCTCAGACTATATTGTGTACATTTCTTTCTTGAAAAAGGAAAGCACAGGGTGAATGGTATGGACCTAACAAGTGTGCAAAGCACTCACAATTGTGGGATGAATCAGCTTCCCTAAGGCACAAATCTTTTACCAAGCAGGGAGAAAACTGCACATGCAGAAGGAAGCAAGTTTAGCAGAAGGAAGGTTGTAAATGAGTAATGTGATAGGCAGCACTATTTTGTTACAAGGTTCATGATACATGCTTCTTTCTAATGATTATGTAAGTCTCACAATCACAGAACTATATAAAACATTTATAAAAATGTCTTCTTTCTAAAAACTATGTCCTTCCAAAAGACCAATGCACTTTAGTGAATGATTTGAAGCTTTTCTTTGTGATGACAAGCTATCAAGAAAGCTTAATATGGCCTCATGAAACTGTGTTTGGACTCTCACGTTTCACTACACGTGGTCTGTGGACTTTGTGGACAGGCGGGGAGGAGACAAAACCATTATCAGCTGGTGTGTTCAGTCTCCTTCAAGCCTTTCAAATAATTTAACTCTTCATATGTGAGAAACTGTTGTTAAAATATTAATTTTCTACCTTAAAGAGCAAGGTGTTTTTTTCTTTGTTTTGAAGAAGTGAGCTAATGAATGATCACAAACTTGGTAACTCAAAACAACAGAGATTTGATCTCTGACACATCTGGAGACTGGAAGTCCAAAATCAAAGTGTCAGTGGGTCCCCACTCCTGCAGGCTCGAGGGGAGGACCCTCCCTTCTCTCTTCTAGCTCTGGTGGCTGCCAGTGTTCCTCACTCGTGAGCACTGCACCCCAGTCTCTGCCTCTGTCTTCACAATCTCTCCACAATCTCTTCTCTGATTCTTTTTCAGGAGGTCCTCAAATTTAACCTCTGCCTCCCTTTTGTAAGGATATGTGTGGTTGCATTGTGGGCTTACCCTGGTAAACCAAGTCCATGGTAACTTAATCACATCTTTCAAGACCTTATTTCCATATAATTAACATGTACACTCTCCAGGGATTAGGACCTCTTTGGGGAGAAGCCATTTCTCTTCCTACCACATCTATATATCTACTTTTTTTTTTTTTTAATTGTTGCTTGTCATCCTCTGAATCCCCCACTTCCTTTGGGCAAGGTCATTGGTAGAACATGCAGCAATTGAGATGTCACCTCAGTGACACACGGCAGGGTAGCCGCAGTTGGCATGACGGATATGGTCTCAGACTCAATCTGAGACTCAAGGAAAAGTCATTCTGGGTGCCATACTGTGTGACTTTGGAATTGAGCTGAATCAGTGAAGACCAGGGCCTGCTATTTCTCTGAAGCTGGAGATGCCAGTGACTTTTCCAGACCACAAAATATTTGCAGGATAAATGTATTGGACAGTTGTTCCTCAAAAAATGTATTTGTCGGGGCGCCTGGGTGGCTTAGTCGGTTAAGCGTCCGACTTTCGCTTGGGTCATGATCTCGCGGTTCGTGGGTTCGAGCCCCGCGTCGGGCTCTGTGCTGACTGCCAGCTCAGAGCCTGGAGCCTGTTTCAGTCTGTGACTCCCTCTCTCTCTGACCCTCCCCTGCTCACGCTGTCTCTCTCTCTCTCCTAGAAATAAATAAAACATTTTAAAAACATGTATTTGCCCATTTGTGCATGTGCGTATGTGTGTGCATACTACTGTCAGGCTGGCCACATAATTTGCAGGGCCTGATGCAATAAAAACACAGTGCTCCTTGGTCAAAAGGCAGCACAAAAATATTGTGGAAGGTACTAAATATATAGCATTTTCCTTCCTCCACAGTGTCTGTCTTGATTCATCACACTGTATTTGCTACTTCATGTGATTTGAAGTAAAGAAAAAAATTTAATTATTAGCATGAGTTTGATTGCTCATCTATATACATGTGATATCGGCAAATATAAGCGCATTTAACTCATGCTGAATCATTAAAATGACATCACTTGCATTTCATAGCTCATAAACGTGGATTTATGTTGTTCTCACCAGAACAGTGACAACACTGTGTGAGACCAACTCAGCTGTTTTTATTTCATGTCTTGACACGCATGTCCTACCAACACTGATGTGGAAGGAGGTCTGAAATGATGAGGAACTGTAAGTAGCCCTATCTTTCTTTATGTCATCATCTTTTCTTTTAATGTTTTTATTTATTTTTGAGGAGAGAGAGCATGGGCAGGGGGAGAGCAGCGAGGGGGCAGAGGGAGACAGAGGACCCAAAGCGGGCTTTGCACTGACAGCAGCGAGCCCAATGTGGGGCTCAGACTCACAAACCGTAAGATCATGACCTGGGCTGAAGGTGGACGCTCAACCAACTGAGCCACCCAGGTGCACCTGTTGTCATCTTTAGTATAAGTCACTGGCTAACACAGGGCATTAACACATGTCTAAGAAAAGAAATGATAGGGTTGCTTGGTTGTGTTTCTTAGCACACCATTGCCTTCTTTCTGCATTGGAAGCACCTTGGAGAGGGAAGTATGGCATCCTGTGGCTGTCACACCCCTGCCTCCTCAGTCATGGACATGCCCCGTTACCTGGTGCTCATTGTGGGTCTCACTGGACTCCCATGCATTCCGAGTCTGCGAGAATCCTGTGCTCTTGGGGCATCGTGAATGTTCTATGCCAACAGGCAGCAGGAAAGGCGGCAGACAATGCACACAACTGTATCTTCACCCGCTTATGCATGTGCTTTAGAGCCCCATCGAACGTCACTTAAGAAATGCAAATACAAAGATAAAATTATTGAGCATTTCAAGATGGTGACAGCAGAGCATTAAATGAAGTACGGGCCCCTTCTGAGCTCGGGGCCCTGGGTGACCGCACAGGTCGTGTGCCCATAAAGCCAGCTCTGGTTTTATTTGCTTTCATGAGGTATTAAACCATGTTTAAGGGCTGATGGTTCAGTTCAAATACCTTTATACCCACCCCCCTGCCCCAACCTTTACTAACATCACTGTAGGTAACACCCTGGAAATCCCTCCAGCTCTGGAGTCAGACACACCTGACTTGGCATCTCAGGTTTGTTGTTTACTGTGTGTGTAAGTGGGCAGCCACAAGGGATCAAGCACAGATAATGACATGGAAATCATGGTGATGTTGTAGGAATTAAAGGCATAACACAAAAAATGTCTAGTCCTAGGAGTCCTGCAGAACAAGGAAGGATTTAAAAATGGGAACAGTCTTTATTATAAAGGGGGAGAATGACGCGTGAGCATGCCCGTGGCCCGATCCTCTGGTGTTGAAGAGATGAAAGGAGCGGACCTGCAAACCCTGCCCAATTCCAGCTTCATCAGCCAACAGCTGTGTGAACTTGGTAAATCGTTTCACTCTTCAGGTGTGAGTCCCCTACCTGAAAGGCTGTGACACAACCGATCTCATCAAGTTGAATTGAGATGTTATATATGAACGTGCTCTGTACAATGCCATCAAATGTTAGTCACTACTGGGCAGACGGCCCCATTTGTTGAGTTACAGTTGGTGGGGATCATTACAAAGAAGCTGACTGGGGTGCCTGGGTGGCTCAGTCCATTAAGCCTCCGACTTCGGCTCAGGTCATGATCTCACCGGTTTATGAGTTCGAGCCCTCCTGTCGGGCTCTGTGCTGACCGCTGACAGCCTGAAGTCTGCTTCGAATTCTGTGTCTCCCTCTCTCTCTGCCCCTCCCCTGCTCATCCTCTGTCTCTGTCTCTCTCAAAAATAAATATGTAAAAAATTATAAAAAAAGGAAGCTGACTGATTCTCCACAACCTTGCCCTCCTTACCTGACATTTACCAGTTGTGCCTTTTCTAGCTTCTCAAGTCTCAAAATGGTACATTCTGATCTGTCACTTTTCTCTCACATTTGTTTTAGTCTCGATTTATTTTTAGATATATTCGGTGCCCACCAGACATTCTTTTGCCATAATGTTCCAGAATGCGCCAAAATATGCCAAAATATTCTTCAATGTTCTTCAGAGTATTCTTCAAAATATTCAAAAATGTGCCAAAATATTCTTTTGGTGAATACATGCCATTCATTGATAATTCCTGAAGGGCTCATGGGAACAACATTCCCCCGAAAATATTCTTCTAGCAAGATGAATTGTACCACTTCAGTGAGGACAATATAAAGCTATAAAGCATACTTTCCCTTCTATTCAAGAGTTTTTGACTAAAAGAAAAACAGCTTCCATTAACTCAATGTGTTATTGATCTCTGAAAACAAGTATCCTGGAACAGACGTTATTCTAGTACTTTGGGGATTCTACTCCCTGAATCTCCTACACTCCAGCAACAAGGTCAATACAGTGGACCAGAAACTCAAAGGATACGCTTTACTGTTGATTTTATTGAACTGGTAAATCCAGGGGTAAAAGCAATTCTCTGCACGGAAGTTTTCTTATCTGTAAAATAGACCAAATGATGCTTATTTCTCATCATCTGGGAGACTATCCTAAGATCCTAGTGTGTTGCTGTCTGTGAGATCGGAGTGGGTCTGCACAGATTAGATATGCATGGACTCTCCCTTCCCCTGGCCTATATAGTGAGGCATGTTTGCTCTCCAGAGTAAGTGCTCTGGGAAATTCTCCTTTTAATCACATCAACTGTTCTCTAAACCTGGTAACCGAGAAGCCCTAACATCCTTCCTGGAGATAAGAAAGTCACTCCCACATTATCAGCAAAATCAAGTGGACAATTTTTTGTTTGTTAGATAGCTTTTTTCCCCCTGAATGTAAAAGTAATACATTTTCACTACAACTTTTTGGTTTTTGGAAAATTCTGACAACTATATAGAAAAAAATCCAGAAGTAGCTCATGTTAATATTTTATTGCACTTCTTTGCAGGCTTTTTCTTTACATGTAAATTAATAGACTTAGCAACACTATGCGTTTTATAACTCATACATGTTTTATAACCTATTTTCATTCAGCCTTATGAACATTTTTCTATGTTACTACGTTGCCTTGACATGATATTTTAGGGGCGCCTGGGTGGCTCAGTGAGTTAAGCATCCAACTTCGGCTCAGGTCATGATCTTGCGGTTCATGACTTCGAGTCCTGCATTGGGCTCTGTGCCGAGAGCTTGGAGCCTGGAGCCTCCTTTGGATTCTGTGTCTCCCTCTCTCTCTGCTCCTCCTCTACTCACATTCTGTTTCTCTCTCTTTCAGAAATAATATAAACATTAAAAAAATGCTATTTAATGTCTGCAAGTACTTTGTTGTAAATAGGTACCATAATTAACTTATTCCCTTTAGGGGGTGGGGGCTTTAGGTTGGTTTCTTGTTTGGGGCTTAACAACATGGTAATAAACACTACAGTACAGAAATATTGTACAGTCTCTCCAATGGCTTCTTCAGTATAAGTCCTGAGAACTTGGAATTTCTTGGCAAAGGACAGGAAAGCAATCTGAGGCCCTCTATTACACATTGCCAGTTCCCTTCCAGAAACACTTCTGTGTCCCCGACAGTGGATGAAAGTAATGAGCCAAATGTACCGAATAAGAAAAAACAATTGTATAGACATGAGAAGAATATTCCATGCCATTACTATTTTAGAGGATCTGTTTCCAAGACTGCGATGGGCACCTACTGACCAGAACGGCCCAGGCAGCATTTTATAGGCCACTGGCCACCAGATACTAACCATCTATTGGATATGTTATTTATAAATATTGGTAGGTTGCCTTTTAGTTTTATTGATTGCTTCCTTCACTATGCAGAACTTTCTATTTTGATGTAGTCCCAATAGTTTATGTTTGCTTTTGCTTCCCTTGCCTCAGGAGACATGTCTAGAAGAAAGTTACTACAACTAATGACAAAGAATTTGGTGCTTGTGTTCTCTTCTATGATTTTTATGATTCTAGGTCTCACATTTAGATCTTGAGTCCATTTTGAGTTTTTTTTTTGTGTGGTGTAAGAAAGTGGTCCAGTTTCATTTTTTTAAATGTTTTATTTATTTCTAGGAGAGAGAGAGAGACAGCGTGACCAGGGGAGGGTCAGAGAGAGAGGGAGTCACAGACTCTGAAACAAGCTCCAGGCTCTGAGCTGGCAGTTAGCACAGAGCCCTATGCAGGGCTCGAACCCACGAACTGCGAAATCATGACCTAAGTGAAAGTCGGACGCTTAGCCGACTAAGCCACCCAGGCGCCCCTGGTTTCATTTTTTTGCGTGTAGGTGTCCAGTTTTCCCAACACCACTTGTTGAAGAGATTATTTTTTTCCCATTGGATAGTCTTTCTTGCTTGGTCAAAGGTTAATTGATCATATAATTGTGGGTTTATTTCTGGATTTTTTATTCTGTTCTATTTATTGATCTATTTAAAAAATTTTTTTAATGTTTTTATTTATTTCTGAGGGAGACAGAGAGAGAAAGAGAGAGCGTGAACAGGGGAGGGTCAGAGAGGAGGGAGATACAGAATCTGAAACAAGCTCCAGGCTCTGTGCTAGCTGTCAGCAGAGTCCAACGCGGGGCTCGAACCCATGAGCTGTGAGATCATGACCTGAGCTGAAGTCGGATGCTTTATGGATTGAGCCACCCAGGCACCCTTGATCTGTCTATTTTTGTGCCAGTACCATACTGCTATGATTGCTACAGCTTTGTAATATAACTTGAAGTCCACATTGCTTTGATGCGTCCAGCTTTGCTTTTCTTTACGATTGCTTTGGCTATTCAGAGTCTTTTCTGGTTCCATATAAATTTACAATTGTTTGTTCTAGCTCTGTAAAAAATGCTGCTGGAATTTTGATAGGGATTGCATTAAATGCATAGATTGTTTTGGGTAGTACGGGCATTTTAACAATATTTTCTCTTCCAGTTCATAAGCTTGGGATACCTTTTCTTTCTTTGTGTCATTTTCAATTTATTTCATCAGTGTTTTACTTTCTTTTAATTTTAATTTTTTTAACGTTTGTTTATTTTTTAGAAAGAGACACAGAGAGTGAGTGGGGGAGAGGCAAAGAAAGATGGAGACAGAATCTGAAGCAGGCTGTAGGCTCTAAGCTGTCAGGGACTCAAACTCATGAGCTGTGAGATCATGACCTGAGCCAAAGTAGGACACTTAAGCTACTGAACTACCCAGGCACCCCTGTGTTTTACAGTTTTTGTACAGTGCTTTGGTTAAGTTTATTCCTCAGGACCTTATTATTTTTGGTGTAATAGTAAATGGGATTATTTTCTTTCCTTTTTTAAAGTTTTTTATTTAATTTTAAAAAAATTTTTTAATGTTTTTTATTTATTTCTAGGAGAGAGAGAGAGAGAGACAGCGTGAGCCGGGGAGGGTCAGAGAGAGAGGGACTCATAGACTCCGAAACAGGCTCCAGGCTCTGAGCTGGCAGTCAGCACAGAGCCCGACGTGGGGCTCGAACCCACGAACCGCGAGATCATGACCTAAGCGATCATCCGGATGCTTAACCGACTAAGCCACCCAGGCGCCCCAAGTTTATTTATTCTTTTTGAGAGAGACAGAGACAGCACACGCGAGGGAGGGGCAGAAAGAGAGAGGGAGAGAATTCCACTGTCAGTGCAGACACAGCCCTATATGGGGCCGAAGCTCATAAAACTGCAAAATCATGACCTAAGCCAAAACCGAATTGGATGCTTAATCAACTGAGCCACCCAGTTGCCCCCAAAATGGGATTATTTTCTTGACTTCTCCTCCTGCTGCTTCCTTATTGGTGTACAGAAATGAAACAGATTTCTGTAGATTGATTTTGTGTCCTGCGACTTTCCTGAATTCACTAATCAGTTCTAGGAGCTTTCCGGGAGAATCTTTCAGGCTTTCCATACCCAGTATCATGTTGTCTGCAAATAGTGAAAGTTTTACTTCTTCTTTACTGACTTGGATGCCTTTTATTACCATTTGTTGTCTCACTGCTGTGGCTAGAACTTCCAGTACTATGCTGAATAAAAGTGGTGAGAGTGGATACCCTTGTTTTCTTCCTGACCTTAGGGGAAGGACTCTCAGCTTTCACCCACTGAGGATGATGTTAGCTCTGGGTGCTTCATACACAGCATTTATTGTGTTGAGATGTGTTCCCTCTAAACCTATTTTATTGAGGGTTTTTTTTTTTTATCATGAATGGATGTTGTACTTTTTGTCAAATGCTTTCTTCATCTGTTGAAATGATCATATGGCTTTTTTATGCTCTTATTGCTGTGATGTATGACATTGATTGATTTGTGAATACTGAACCACCTAGGAAGAAATCCCATTTGATCATGGTGAATGATTTTTTTAAATGTATTGCTGGATTCAGTTTGCTAGTATTTTGTTGAGGGCTTTTGCATCTATGTTCATCAGAGACATTGGCCTGTAGTTCTCTTTTTTTTTGTGTGTTGTCTTTTTTAAAAAAGTTTATTTACTTATTTTGAGAGAGACAGAGCACATGAGTGGGGGAGGGACAGAAAGGGAGAGAGAATCCCAAGCAGGCCCTGTGCCATCAGCACAGAACCCGACGCGGGACTCAAACTCACAAAACTGTGAGATCATGATCTGAGCTGAAATCAAGAGTCAGACGCTCAACCGACTGAGCCACCCAGGCACCCCGTTTTGTAGTGTCTTTATCTAGTTTTGGTATCAGGATGATACTGGCCTTATAGAATGAATTTGGAAGTTTCCCTTTCTTTTCTAAGTTTTGGAAAAGTTTGAGAAGAATAGGCATTAATTTTTCTTTCAATGCTTGGTAGAATTCACCTGGAAAACCATCTGGCCCTGGACTTTGTTTGTTGGAAGGTTTTTGTTTTTTGTTTTGTTTTTTTTTACTGATTCATTTTCTTTGCTGGCGATCAGTCTGTTCATATTTTTTCTTCCTGCTTCAGTTTTGGTAGGTTATATGTTTCTAAGAATTTATCCATTTCTTCTAAGTTGCCCCATTTGTCAGCATATAGTTTTTTCCTAATATTCTAATTGTTTGTATTGTTGTGGTGTTCATAGTAATAGCTCCTCGGTCATTTGTGGTTTTATTTTGTAGGGATCTTTCTCTTTTTTTCTTGATAAGTCTGGGTAGGGGTTTATCAGTTTTATTGATTTCCCCCCCAAAGAACCAGTTCCTGGTTTCACTGATCTGTTCTATTGTTTTTTAGTTTCTATATCATTTATTTCTGCTCTAATATTTATTATTACCTTCTTTATGTTGATTTTAGGTTTTGCTTGTTGTTATTCTTCTAGCTCCTTTAGATAAAAGTTTTTTTTTTTTTTTTTTGCTTCTTGAAGTAGGCCTCTATTGCTATAAACTTCCCTCTCAGAACTGCTTTTGCTGCATCCCAAAGGTTTTGTACTATTGTGTTTTCATGGTCATCTGTTTCCAAGTACTTTTTTAACTTTTCCTTTGAGTTGCTGGTTGACACATTCATTGTTTAGTAGCATGTTATTTAACCTCCACATATTTTTTGTGGCCTTCCCAGATTTTTTTCTTGAGGCTGACTTCTAGCTTCATAGTGTTGTGGTCAGAAAAGATGCATGGTATGACTTCAGTCTTTTTAAATTTGTTGAGACTTGTTTTGTGTCCTAATATTTTATGTGATCTATAGATTTTATGTGAATTATTCTGAAGAATGTTCCTTGTGCACTTCAAAAGAATGTGTATTCTGACGTTTTAAGGAGTGTCCTGAATATTCGTTAAATACATCTGGTTCAGTGTGTCATTCAAAACTACTGTTTCCTTGTCATTTAGATGATCTGTCCATTAATGTAAATTGGGTATTAAAGTCCCCTACTATTGTTATGTTAATATCAATTAGTTCCTTTATGTTTGTTATTAAATGGTTTATGTATTTGGGTCTTCTGTGTTGGGTGCATAAATATTTACAATTGTTATATATTTTTGTTGGATTGTCTTCTTTATTATTATGTAATATCTTTCTTTATCTCTTGTTACAGTCTTTATTTTAAAGTTTATTTTGTCTGATATAAGTATTGCTACTCGGGCTTTCTTTTGACATCTATTTGCATCAAACCTGTTTCTTCATCCCCTCATTTTCAATCTGCAGGTGTCTTTAGGTCTGAAATGAGTCTCTTGTAGGCAGCATATACATGGGTCTTGTGTTTTTTTAGTCCATTATGTCCCCTTATAGTTTTTTTTTTTTTTTTGGTGCACTTAGTCTATTTACATTTAAAGTAATTATTGATAGATATGTATTTATTGTCATCGTATTATTTGTTTTATGATTATTTTTAGAGGATTTTTCTCTAGTCCATTCTTGTTTTTCTTTCATAATTTACTGGTTTTCTTTAGTGACATATTTGGATTTTTTCCTCTTTATTCTTTGCACATTTATGAGTGGGTTTAGCTATATGGTTACCATTAGGTTTTTATATAACCTCTCCTGCATATAGCAATCTATATTAAGTTGGTGGTCTTTTAAGTTCGAACCTTTTCTTTATTCCTGTCTTCCCCATGTTTTAGGTAAATGTTGTCTTATTTTACATCCTTTATTTTGTGAGTTCTTTGACTTATTTTTTACAGAAATATTTATTTTTACTGCTTTTGTGTTTCCTACCTTTATACTGTCACTTTTTGTCTCTCCTTTCGATTCAAAGAGCTCGTTTTAATATTTCTCACAGGGGTGGTTTAGTGGTCATGAACTCTTTAGGTTTTGTTTTCTGGGAAACTCTTTATCTCTCTTTTGATAATTAATGACAGCCTTGCTGGAAAGAGTGTGTTTGGCTGCAGATTTTTGTCATTCAGCACTTTGACTATATCATGCCACTCCCTTCTGGCTTGGAAAGCTTTGCTGAAAAATCCCCTGCTAGTCCTGTGGGTTTTCCCTTATATGTTACTGTTTTCTTTCATCTTGCTGCTTCTAATATTTTTTCTTTGTCGCTATATTTTGCCAGTTTAATCACAACGTGTCTTGGTGTGGATCTGCTCTTGTTGATTTTGTTGAGGACTCTCTGTGTCTTCTGGATCTGGGTATCTGGTTCCTTTTCCACATTCAGGAAGTTTTCAGTTATTATTTCTTTAAATAAATTGTCTGCCCCCACTTCTCTCCTTCTTCTGGGACTCCTATAATATGAATGTTTACATTTGATGGGGTCACTGAGTTCCCCAAGTCTATTTTTCCTTTGCATAATTCTTTTTTCTCCCCCATTTGTTCAGCTTGGTTACCTGATTACTCTGTCTTCTAGGTCATTAATTTATTCCTCTGCTTTTGGCAGCCTGCTGTTCTTTCCATCAAGTGTGTTTCTCATTTAGCTTATTGAGCCCTTTATCTTTGCTATGTTATTCCTTGACCTCTGTGTTAAGGAATGAGTGTATCTCACTCATGTCTTCAACTCTTTTCAAGTCCAGTTAGCATCCTTATGATCACTGCTTTAAATTCTCTATTAGGCATATTACTTACATCTGTTTCACTTAGGTCTCTGGCCACAAACTTGTCTTGTTCTTTCATTTGTGACAAATACTTTTATCTTCTCATTTTGTCTAAGTGTGTCTGTTTATCTCTGTTAGGAAAGTCAGTTATATATCTCCTGTTCTTGAGGGTAATGGCTTTATGAAAAAGAGGTCCTGCTGTGTCCTAGCTGCTTTATCCTTCAGGCCAGTTTTCTGCAGAGGTTCTCTTTGCCTGTTGTGGGCAGTGTTTGGTCCCTGGTCTAAATGTAGCATGTTTTAACGAGGTGTGCTCTGATCTACTTGTGAAATGAGACCTGTCACTGCCACCACTATAACCAAGGCCTCCCAAAACTCCCAGGTTAGGAGACACAGTGTTGTCAGGGGTTTGGGTTGGTCTTCTTTGGGGAGAAGGTTCACCATATTGAGACTGAAGCAAGTATGACTGGGAAGGGCAGTTCTTCTGGAGTGTGGTGGGTGAGGCTTGGTCTAAGCAAGTTAGGTAGTGAGTGTCAGTGCTCCACAGGTTCTCACAGGTGACTCTGCGTGTTTATGCTATGGGGTGGAGTAGGAAAATGGCCCTGGCCAGTTCCTTTATTTCTGAAGGGGTCTCTCCATGAACACTGCTTCTCTACAACACAGTCCAAGATGAGAAACTTCTTGACACTTTGTGCCCCAGGCACTCATCATATCACTGTTTCCATGCTGTATGTCTGTGGGCTGTTTGCCTTGTATTTTCTCCAAGAGCAGCCTCAATGTTGTCTGAGCTCCCCCAGAGCCAAGCACACTGACCTTTAAAACTCCACATTTAAACCCCACTGGTTGCAAGAATTCATGAAATTCAGGTTCTCTCACTTTCCAAGCCAATTGCTCTGGGGATTCCTCTTCCCTGTGTGGGCTTCCCTGTGTGTTAATCTGTCTGTCAGATTTCCCTGTGACCACAGCTCCCTCCTTATTGTAGTGACCGTGATACTTTTCTCTCCCAAGCTGTGTCTCCACACTTCCTATCTTCTTTGATGTGGCCTCTTCTCTACCTTTAGCTGTGGAGTTTGTTCTTCTGGTCTTCAGGTAGATTTCTGGGGCCTTTAGGATGATATGATAGGGATCTAGTTGTGTTTGTGGGCTAAGGTGAGCCTAGGGTCCTCCTAGTCCACTCTCCTCTTCCCCTCCTTGAGTATTGCTAGTATTTTTCTAGCAATTGCTAGTATAATAATCGTTATTATTAGTCGAGTGACTCTGGGATGTCCAGAAATGCAAGAGTAGAATCTAAATCAAGTCCAGCACCAGCTCTCAGAGGAACTGAACTGCTGCCTGTCCTTTTGCCAACTGCCTTTCATCAAATCTAAGAGGCCAACTACTGCAGGAGGCAACCTGGGTCACCGAGGATGAACTCACTACAGTTAAACTAGGACCCAGGCTTTCTTATCACTGGCTATATGAGGCATCCTGATTTTAGAGATGTTTAAGTGGGAAAATGTGTGTTTGAGAATCAGTGAGGGCTCGTTCACTGTATTTTACCAGATAGTCTCTGTGATGTTTAGACTCAGGGGCAGGGAGCTGGAGGAAAAGATGGGCACAGGCAGGTGAGAAGGCTCTGAGCATAAAGCCGGGATAAGAAGGAAGGAGCAGGAAGGACCAGGGGGTTTTAATATTTCACACATGCATGAATGTGGTGAGCTGCAAGCTATGTTTCCCAATGATGAGACGGCGGGGTGCTCACAGATGGGGAGCAAGAGGCTGTCAGAACATTTTGTCTTAAACTCTCTGACTTTTAAACTGTTCTAGAGTGTCTCTAACTTTTCAAATGCGTTTTGATGTCTGGGGGGAGTCTTGAGGGAATACAAATTTTACACTCCAGGGCATTAAAAAATACCCTGAGGAGGATCAGTCCTTTTGTTCACAAATATTTACTGAACATCCATTATGCGAGTCACCTTGAAAACAAGAAGCCCTTCCTCTTATAGAATTTACAGTCACACAAGACTGACAAGTTTTGCACTTTGATGAGTGACTTTTTGTGTTCAAAGAGGTACACGAAGAAGAGAAAGCTGTGCATGACACCACATATCACACAGGATCGTAAGTGTGTGGGCCCTACACACCATTTCCACCACTTACTAGCTTTGGGATCTTGGACACCCAGCTTTGTGGAGTCTCTGTGTCTCGGTTTTCTCATCTGTCAAATGGGGCTTAAAATGAACTTACTGTGAGGACTCAATGAGTTAATAAATGAGTGCATGTTATGCATACTTATTAAATGTTCATCATTATAAGTTAGAAGGCACTATCCAAAATTTCTTTTTAAAGATTAACATTCAAAAGAGTAAAAGAGAGTATATATCCTTCCTCTCCTTCCTATTCCTCAGCTACTCACTTCTTCTCCCACCATCTTCCAGAGGTAATTTAAGTGCATGTATGTAAATGGTAGCACACATTATATAAGTGGTAGCATACTTTACACACCATTCTGCACCTTGGTTTTTTTAACTTAAAAATTTATCTTAGATTTTTTTTCAAGTCATTATCTTTCCAAATTAGTACACACAGAAGTTTATTTATTTATTTTTTTTGCGGTGTTGAACTTTTTCTGTTGTATGGATGTATCATAAATTACCCTACAAACTTCTTTAGAAGGGTACCTTTTAAAACATAATGAAACAATTTATTTCAACTGGAAGAATTTTTACTCTCTTATACTCTTTTAAGTTTTAATATTCAAAAAAGAAATCATCGATACTCTATGTGGCAATAAACCAAAAAATATATATGAAATGGCCAATTCCAGAAAATAGAAATGACTTATGGCTCCTAGGATAAAAACCAGAGCTCAGAGTTGCTACAAATGTCCCATTTTCAACAAAAAAAAAATATGAGGCAGGCAAAGAAACAGGAAGTTGTGACCTCATGCTCTAGAGAACATAGTCAATAGAAATTAACTCTGAATGGGTTAAAATACTGGATTTTGTAGAAAAATGCTTTGCACCTATTGTAATTGTGTCCAAAGAATTAAAGGAAACCATGTTTGGAGAGCTAAAGGAAATTATGTGGTTGGGGACTTAACATAAGAAACATTGACAAACATTGACAAAGAAATTGATACTATAAAAAAGAACCAAATGGAAATCCTATAGATGTAAAGAACAATAACCAACATGGAAAAGTCACTAAATGGGCTCAACAACAGATTTGAGATAGCTAGATCTAGCAAAACAATTCTTTAAAAAAATGAAGGCATAAAAAAAATATCCCCAGTTAAACAAAGACTGAAATAATTTGCTGCTAAGAGACCCGCCTTACAAGAAATACTAATGGAAGTCCTTCCAGGTGAAAGGAAGTGACACCAGATGGTGATTCAAAATGAAGAAGAGTGCTGGGAATGGTCAATTTGTGGGTAAATATAGAAGACTGTCTGAGTAGATTTCTTTAATTTTCTGCTCTAATCTCTTTAAGAAAACATAAAAATATGTAAATGAATACATTGTATTTTTGGGTTTATAACATTTATAGATATGATATACGGATAACAATATAGTGTCAGTATGGTTTTGCAATAGAAATTGCAAAAAGGGGGAAACAAATGAAACTATATTTGAACAAAGTTGCTATATTTTACTGGTATTCAGGATTCACCTACAGCAAATTTTGCTTATTGTAATTCCTAGAGTGACTTCTTAGAAAAACATAAACTACGTAGTTACAAAATCAGCAGAGGAGTTAAGTATGTGAAAACATTTTTGTTTAACGCAAAAGAAAGCAATAAAGGATGGAAAGAGGGACAAAAAAGAAGATGAGATATATAGAAAACAAATAGTAAAATGGCAGATGGAAATCCAGCCATATCAAATAACCATATTAATGGGGATTCACTAATTAGGCCAGACATTCTCAAGTTGAATAAAAAAGCAAGATCCTGCTGTATGTTATTTAGAAGAGACACATTTTATATTAAAATCCTAAGGAGGTTCAAAGAAAAGCATGGAATAGATATATATGCCTTGGAAAATAAAAACTAAAAACATAAAGCTGGAATGGCTATAGACAAAATAAATAAAATATTACTAGAGACAATAAGGGACATTTCATTATGATAAAAGGATCAACATATTAGGAGCATATAATAATTATAAATGTACACATATGTAACAAGAGAGTTCTAAAAAGTATGAAGGAAAAACTAATAAAATTGAATAAAAAAGATTCAACAAATATTGTTAACTTCGATATCTTACTCTCAATCACTTGTAGAAGAAAGTATAGACACAGAAGCCTACAACAACACTATCAACCAACTGAAGCTGATAGCTAAGTAACAGTCCACCTAACAAAAGCAGAATACTCAGAGCACATGGAAACATAATGTACTAAAATTTATGGAATGAAGCTAAAGCATTTCTTGGAGGGAAATGTATAACTGTGAATTTCCATATTTAAAAAGTGAAAATATCTCAAACCAATAACTTAGACTTCTCCCTGAAGAAACCAGAAATAGATGAGCAAACTGAACCCAGAGCAAGGAGGGAAGAAATTTTATAAAGGCTAGAGTGGGGGGGGGGGGCGAGTAGGGTAATTGAAAGAGAGAATAGAAAAACAACAGAGATAATCAATGAAACCGAAAGTTGGTTCCTTGAAAAGAGTAACAAAATGGATAGATCTTAGGCTGATTAAGGGAGAGAGGGGGAGAGTGAGAAAGACAGATTCAAAGTACTAACATCAAGAATAAATGAGAGAGTGGGGCGCCTGGGTGGCTTAGTCGGTTAAGCGTCCGACTTTCGCTTAGGTCATGATCTCACGGTTCGTGGGTTCGAGCCCCGCGTCGGGCTCTGTGCTGACTGCCAGCTCCGAGCCTGGAGCCTGTTTCAGTCTGTGACTCCCTCTCTCTGACCCTCCCCTGTTCACGCTGTCTCTCTCTCTCTCCTAGAAATAAAAAAAAAAAAAAAAAAAAAAAGAATAAATGAGAGAGTGGGGAACCTGGGTGGCTTAGTCGGTTAAGCGTCCGACTTCGCTTAGGTCATGATCTCGCGGTTCGTGGGTTCGAGCCCCGCGTCGGGCTCTGTGCTGACTGCCAGCACAGAGCCTGGAGCCTGTTTCAGTCTGTGACTCCCTCTCTCTCTGACCCTCCCCTGCTCATGCTGTCTCTCTCTCTCTCCTAGAAATAAATAAAACATTTTAAAAAATGTTTAAAAAAAAAGAATATATGAGAGAGAACATCATTACTGATCTTGCAGAAATAGAGATACAAGGAAATCATATGAGCAGTAGATGCCAACTATTTGATAATCAATAATCTAAATGAAAAGGACAAATTCCTAGAAAGACACAAACTACTGAAACTGATTCAAGAAAAAACAGTAAATCCAAATAGACCTATAACAAATAGATTGAACTAGTAAACAAAACTTCTCCGAGAGGAAAGACTAGGCCCAGAGGACCTCGTGGGTGAATTTTATGAAACATTTAAAGAAGAAGAAATACCAAACTTTTACAAACTCTTAGAAAAAAACAGAAAAGGAGGAACCAGTTCCCAAATCATTCTGTAAGGCTACCACTTCCTGAATACCAAAGCTAGACGTCTCAGGAAAAGGCTAATATTCCCTATGAAAATAGAAGCAGTTTCTCTTCAAAATACTAATAGACTGAATCTAGCAACATATGAAAAAGATTATACATCGTGACTAAGTGGGATTTATCCCCAGGATGCAAGATTTAACATACCAAGAATCAATGTATTTCCCCACAGTCACAGACTAAAGGACAAAACCACATTATCATTTTAGTAGACACAGAAAAGGCATTCAGCAAAATCCAACATGTTCTCATGCTAGGAAACAAACTAGGGACAGAAGGGAACTTCTTCAACTTGATAAAGGCCATTTCCTCCCTAAGATCAGAAATAATATAGGGGTGTCTGCTCTTGGCACTTCTGTTCGACATTGTATCCAGCAATGCCACTACTAGATTCATCACAAGAGAATTGGACACAAAACACTTGTACACAATTATTTATAATAGCCAAAAAGTGAAACATCTCCAATGTCCATCATCTGATAAATGGATAAACAAAACGTGGTCTATCCATACACTGGAATATTATTCAGCCACAAAAAGGAATTAAGTACTGATCCGTGCTACCCCATGGGTAAGCCCTGAAAGCATTATGCTAAGAGATAGAAAATAGATGAATAACTGCCAGGGACAGGGGATGGGGAGCTACTGTTCATGGGTACAGAGTTTCTTTTTGGAGTCACAGAAATGTTCTGGAATTACGTAATGGCGATACAGCACAATGAAGATACTAAAACCCAAGAATTTTGTCCTTTAGAGGGTGATTTCGATCTTAATTTAAAAATTTGAAGCTAACAAAACTTTACTGGGGCTTCCAATCAGATCATGAGTATACAGCTAGAGAGGTTTTCCCCACAAGGGCATGTTCACATAAGCATCACCTACATAAAATATAGAACATTCCTGGGGTTCCAGAAGCATCCTTTGTGCCCTGTCTCAGTCACTACTCCTCCCAAAGCAACCACTCTTCTGGCTGCTAACCGTGAAGTGACTTTTGAACTTCAGACACATGGAATCCCAAGGCTCACACTCTCTGTGTCTGGCTTCTTTCCTCCAACATTTTGCTCATGAGATTCACACACACGGTTGCACACCTGTAACATGTTCGTTTCTCTTTGAGGGACAGTATTCCAGTGTGTAAATACTCGAGAGCTTATTTGTTCCTTCTACTGATGACAGACATTTTGGGTTGTGTCTAGCTTTTGGCTCCAAGTGTTGTGAGCATTTTGTATGTCTTTTGCTTTCAATAAAACATATTTCTTGAATGTGGAAGGAAATATCTAAGAATGCTGCAGAAGGCTGTGTCTTAGCCATAGCACTGCTAGGAATTTACCCAAGGGACACAGGAGCGCTGATGCATAGGAGCACATGTACCCCAATGTTCATAGCAGCACTCTCCACAATAGCCAAATCATGGAAAGAGCCTAAGTGTCCATCAACAGATGAATGGATCAAGAAGATGTGGTTTATCTATACCATGGAATACTACATGGCAATGAGAAACAATGAAATCTGGCCATGTGTAGCAACACGGATGGACCTTGAGGGTGTTATGCTGAGCGAAATAAGTCAGGCAGAGAAGGACAAATATCACATGTTTGGATGTATAGGAGGATTAGGAGGAACTTGACGGAGGACCATGGGGGAGAAGAAGGGGGAAAATGGTGGGGGAGAGGGAGAGAGGCAAACCACGAGAGACCTGAATGCTGAGAACAAACTGAGGACTGATGGGTGTGAGGGGGCGGGAGGGGGATGGGCATGGAGGAGGACACTTATGGGGATGAGCACTGGGTGTTGTATGGAAACCAACTTGACTATTAAAAATAAAAAAAAGGATGCTGGGTCTTAAGGTATGTGTGTGATCCATTCGAGTTTACAATGCCAAATAGTTTTTCTAAGTGTTTGTACTAACTTATATTCCCAACAGCAAAATATGAGAGTTCCAGGTTTTTATTAAGGCAAAAATACTAAAAATATGTGTTCATCAGCATGACAAGAAAGGCAGAGCTGCCGCCCAGATATTTTATTCGGATGAGCCTGCCATTGACACTATTATTCCTTGGCATCTCCCAGGCTGCCCTATGGAGCGTTTTAGGACAAAAAGACCCCAATTACTTGTCAGCACCCTGTTACTGAGCCTCTTTCTTAGGCGCCTTCCCTAGAGAGAATCCCCTGTGCTGTACTGAGTGAGGGAAAGCTTTCAGAAAAGGAAGGGAAGCAGAAAAACTTGTCTTACTTGAGAAGGTCTTGGAGGAAGCCTCACACTGTGTGCATCTGTCCTTTGCTAATGTCCGTCCGGCGGAGCCACCGGCCACTCTGGAGCCCGTCTTCGTGGTGGGAGAAGCTGTTTAATATCAATGCTTCCGCAGAAAGAAGCCCTCCTTGGACTTCCTTAGCATCCTTCGTTCACCTACCTCATCTATTTATTGGCGTATCCAGCGACACCTGTCCTCATTCCAAAACGAGTGTAGAAGACAGAAGTCAGCACGAAGGGAAGATACACCTAGGGAAACAATGACACTTGTAAAAAAATTTAAAAAGTGGGGCTGGACGTGCGGCCACAGCCGTAGCTATCAGCCTCCTGGAGGGCGAAGAAAGGAGAGAGGCAAGATCAAAAGCATTCGCGTTGTTCATAAGACTTTTAAAACGAGCAAAACCAAAAACCACGAATGAAACCAAGCTGGCCTGCCGGGTGCGGTTTAGCTTTTTCTGATGGGGGGACAGCGGACCTGCAGCCGGGTGGCGCCCTGCGGCGACAGTGGCCAGCAGGGCACAGTGTCTTCAGCCCCAGTCCCCAACAGAAGCCTCACAGTCCCAGTTAGCTTTCTGAGGGACAATGGAGAGAACAGAAAGGTCACTTCTGCTCTTGGGCTCAAAGGTGACATCTTCCCGGAGGGGTGCGGGGCAGGAAAGGAGGGCATCATCTCTGCGGGAAATAGAGATGAACATGGGGGTCACCCGCCAGCACGGGGCTGGCCACACCCGCCTGCTCCCGCCTCTGCAGTGGATCCTTTGATGGTGAAGGCAGACTTCCAGGTTCTTCTCTGGATATGAAACTTTCTTGTGTTTTTTGTATCCTCGGGTAGAACTTGCCTCATGTGGGATCTTCTTGCTGGGTCCAAAGTGCAAATTGCAAAGTGCAAAGTGTGTATGGGGCTTCTGTTTTGGTTTGAGCACCACGTGAGGAGCTGTGAGCCACCCAGGAGGGGTCTGGTGAATCCGCAGCGTGGCAAACCTGAGCAGCCCAGAGGACGGTGACCCAGGCCTGAGCGCCCCAGGACAGCCACCTGATCTGAATCCCCACGTGTGCCAATGCCTCTGCCCTGTTCTCTGGCCTATCGGATAGAGACCAGGATAGGAAATGTCATACCCCAAATGGGCATCAGTAAAGGTAGATTTGTATTAGAGAAACGACAGTTATAAATGTGCACTGGTCTAAACAGTCTTTGAAAATTCTTAGTGGGGAAATACGTCTTTCTAATGTCTCTGTGCATGGCCATCATTTCGTGGGAGTCCCCTGGGAGCCAGGTGCTGTGGCCAGTGGTTTCAAAGACACCCCCATACTGTGGGATGACAGCCAGCACCTCCATCCCACAGGTGTGCACACGGAGGATGTCAGCTGGGAGCACAGCCAGCTGAGACTCCTCAGAAGAGGGCACTGTCCTCCCCAGCTCCACCTTTATTGAGGCAAAATGTATACACAATATGATGTGAAATATGATCACACACGATATGATAAATTTTAGGAAATTCTGGCCTGGGGTTCCAGAATAACCAAGCCAGAGAAACATGCATCACATGAACATCTATTTTATTTTATTTTACTTTTTTTTTTGAGGTAAAACAGTCTCTATTTGCAGATGGCATGATATTATATATAGAAACCCCTGAAGATCCCACCAAAACTCTATTTTAGACATTCTTTAGCAAAGAGGATTTTAACAGTAACATCTTGAATAAATAGCTGATTTTGGGAGGCTAAGGACTCTTTAAATGAAATGCTTGAAGCATGAAGTTTCTTGAGGTGCTCTTATTTAGGACGGTTGAACTAGAATCCTCTTCTTTTAGGACAGAATCGCCTGGTCCAGGGACCCAGTGAGCATTCTGCAGCTGGTAACCTCTATTTTGCTGACTTTCCAGGCTTCTGTCCTGATCCTTCTAGATATGTTCCATATATCTAGATTTGCTGTCAGCATTTTGATGGCTCAGTTCAAGACCTTCTAGTATTTGAGCAACATACAAATGGAAAACTTGGGCTTTAGATCTCAGCTTCTTCTTCTTCTTCTTTTTTTTTAAGATTTTATGTTTAAGTAATCTCTGCATCCAATGTGTGGCTCGAACCCACAATCCCGAGATCAAGAGTTGCATGCTCCATTGACTGAGCCAGCCAGGTGCCCCTAGATTTCAATTTCAAGCACAAAGCAGGACTATCTCTCACTTGATATGAGTTTACAAGGTGAGTGATCTCTAGAAACCTAAAGGGCACAAGGAGAGGTCACTCAGTCTTAAAATAACAAACACTCTAGAAAAGAAAGTGTTTTACTTTTTGGATATGACCACAGAGTCTTTTTGGCTATTTAGTATAACTAAGCCATCCCACAAAACCTCAGGAAATATGATTTAAAAATACTTTTTTTAACTCATAATTTATTTAACCCATAATTTAAAAAAATAAATTTTTAATAATTCAAAAATTATTTTAAAGATACTTTTTAAAAACATTTAAAAACGTTAGAGAGAGAGAGAGAGAGAGAGAGAGAGAGAGAGCGAGCATGAATGTGAGCAAGTGGGGGAGGGGCAGAAAGAGACAGAGACATAGAATCTGAAGCAGGCCTCAGGCTCTGAGCTGTCCCCAGAGAGCCCAACATGGGGCTCGAACCCATGAACTGTGAAATCCTGACCTGAGGTGAAGTCTGATGCTTAATTGACTGAGCCACTCAGGTGCCCAGGTAAGACGATTTAAATACCATGATGGATCCAGCTTCTCTAAGGCCTCACCTCTGCCTGGCTACTCAAGTTATTTTTCAGACCTCAGAGCTGGTCATGTCTCCATCTTCCCCACCCACCACCCTAAGAGAACCTTCTGGGACTTCTCAATGGCTACAGGATAAATTTCAAACTCTAATGTGTCACAGAAGATCCTTCCCTCTCCAATGCCAGCTTTGTGTCCAGAACCGGTTCTTATCACTTCAGACTCCGTGTGAGAAGCTCCCCCCACTCAACCATGTTTTCTAGATCCTTACAGAAAACTCCCTATAGGAGTCCCTCTAGATTGCTCCCTTTGTCTGACATACTTTGAAATGTCTGTCTTTGTTAAGTTGGCCTGACTGTCCTTGGTGCTGTGTACACTGTCCTGGTTCAGACACTGACAACATGGGATTGTCATGAGGGGGTCCCCAAGCCTCAGCACAGGGTGTGGCACAAGGCCAGCATGCGTTCCTGTAACGAGTAAGAGGAATGGATTGAGTTCTGATGTAATCGTGTGGTCAGCTTGTGGCTGTAGCGGGGAGAGTGGTCCAGTCTCACGATGACCCAAGCACACCCAGGTTGTGTGCTCCTCCTAGTTTCCTTGATTGCTTTATGAGAGTGTGATAGGAAGAAAGAAATGCCAGAATGGAATGGACTGGCTTCAGGAGTGGATCCCGTGCCATGGATACGAGCCATCAGCCTCCCCCAAGTTACCCAAAACAGTGAACACTTGTCCCGTAAGTCACCATGCATTAGCGCTAAGGCGTGACTCATAGGTGCCCCGGCCACTGTGTGCCACTCGAATACAATGGACTAAAATGGGCTCCTATCCAAAGTCACAAACTCAATGTCTCTGACGGCCCATAGTCCTGCCAGAGTTTTTACCCGGCTACCAGTGAAAGGAGAGTACTGGAGCCCCTGGGAGGATGGACAGTTAAGGATGAGCTGTTCTTGGTAGCTGGGAGATTCAGAGTCTTGGCCATCAGGCTCAAGTGCTGGGAGGGAGGTGGCGGCCACGTCCGGAGGTGCACTCGGTGACGGAGTTGTGCCCCTGGAATGCAGCAGTCCTGCGAGGGACTGGGGCCGGGCTGTGTGTCAGTGCCCCTCGTAGATCTGCTTCTACCCAACTGCCCTTTCATCTGCTGCCCTTGGCTTATTGATGCATAAGGTCCACTGGAAGCCTGTGGCTGAGATGGTCATTCTTCAGGGACCCTAAGGAGAAGTTCAGGTCCTATCCTGGTTTCAGGGCCACTTAGGTTTTTCTTCCACAGTTATTTTACTGATCTGTTGACGATGGAGCCTCTTTTCCACTGGCAACTGAAAAGCAAAGGTGGGTGGCGCCTGTGGGCGAGCATCCGGGTCTTTGATTACATAGGTTTTGTCTCTTGCCTCTGTTTATGTTCTACCCACTTTTCTACCTTCTACCTTACAATCTCCTGAAATTATTTACGGCACATGTGAAATGTAAAGAGCTTCATTAAACATATTGAAGGCTTAGTATGAATAAAAAAAAGTCCTCTCTTTTCTTGCCTTATCTCTCCAGCCACCCACAAGCCACCGTTGCCAGTGCTGGCTTGGGGAACATTGGCCCAGGGGACTTGGAGTTTGGTCCTGACTCTGCCAGCAAATCTCTGTACCCTTTGAGCCTCCCTTTCCTGTCAGGTGGCTCACTGTGAAGTGATGCAGAAAAGCAAGATAAGCACAAAACACTTGGGTCAATGCTTCATCAGCACGGTGGCGCCTAATCACGGCACTAGATCCTGGCTCATGGAGCCCCAGGCCCCGGGCATTCTGCTCACCGAAGGGCAGCTCGGTGGCCAGGTCCAAGGTGCTGCTGGTCCCTGGGCTCTTTGGCAGGTCACAGAGACTATTGTTCTGGAAGTGGTGTGGTGGTGTGAGTGCGCGGGGGGAAGGGAAAGGCTTCAAGCTGATGACTTTCAAATAGAAGAACATTCTGGAGCAATTCTGAGGCCTGAGAGGGGGTGGGTGGGAACTATCGGCTCTGGCTTCTCAGTGCTTCCCCCGCTGCCCTCTGAGAGATGGAGATGGCCTCCGTGAGAGCCATGCTTCTGGGCTTCCTCCTCTTTGGACTCCAAATTCTGGGTCCTGAATGCCTTGTTCAGGAACTGGCCGACCTGTCCCCTTCTTCCCTCCCTCCCTCTCTCTCTCTCTCTCCTGACTTCTCTTGATTCCATTAAGCCGACTCGTGGAGAGTTTTCTGGTCACTAGGCACTGTGCTCAGAACCAGGAGAGACTGAATGAATCTGCTCTTATGAGGCCTGCGTTCCAGAGTGGTTGTCCTGGGGTCCCCGAGCCACAGCCTCTGTAACTGAGCAGCACGTGCTCCGATCAAGAGCCTTAAGGGAGCTTTAGAGGCCCTGGGACATGCCCCTGAAAGGTTTGTGGAATCTTCTTACCTCCAGTTAAAAATAAAAATGATTAGGCTAAATCCTTTCTTGAAATCAGTATCTGGAAGACATTAAAGGAGCTGGCTGTTTCGAGAGAGCTTCTGTTAGCACTACCTTTTGGGGGGAAATTTGGCATTTGTTATCAGGTCCCTCTTGATATTGGGCTGGAGATCAGGAATCACTTAAAGAAGCGATTCCCAAACAGTCTTGGATGATGAACCACCTGGGGCCGTGTTGGAATGCAGGTTCTTCTTCCGTGGGCTCTGGGATGGGGGCCCAGACGCTCTAAGGAGCTCCCCATACTCCTCTACGCCAGGCTGTTACGACCTCCTTCCTCACCTGCAAGGATTGAGATCGAGGCCTCTAACGGGCATGGCTGACATTCTGAGCCGGGCCAGGCTTGCTGTGGGGCTGTCCCATGCGTTGTGGGCCCTTAGCAACACCCTGGGCTCCACCCACGGGATTCCAGTAGCAATCTCTTCCCCTACTTGTGACAACCAAAAAAAAAAAAAAAAATCTCCAAACACTGTCAAATGTTCTGAGGGGCAAAGTCATTCCGAGTTGAGAACTACTGGATTAGATGAATCTCCAAGGCTTGAGTCCAGGTTTCTGTGCTCAAAAGCCCGTATCAAAACCTCTCAGTCTAAAAAAACCATGCATGTCACCGAGACTAGGAAATGATGGCCCCAAAGCTGATCTCTCGATGTCCTTTTGAAGATATAAAGTCACAGATCCACCTGTCTTCACAACAGCCACATGCAGCAGTGACTGCTCCCCGAAAAGGCTGGGTGCAATGGCACTTGCACCCTGAAAGAGACTCTGGTGTGTGGGATGACTGTAGCAGGCAGGGGTGACAGGGAGGAACGCCACATAGGGGCTCCATGACAGGAATGAGTGTGAGCCTGCCCAGTGGGACAAGTGCTGTCCCCTCTGGCTCAGCAATGGAGCCTTCCCTGAGAGGCAAGGGGTTCAGATTCATCTCGATCAGCAGAATGTGTCCCTTTTTTTTTTTTTACAAGGGGACTTTGCTCCCCTTATCTACAGGACCGAGGAGGGTGAGCGGGCTTTAAATGGGGTTGGATGAGGGGCCAATGACTCAGCGCACATTGGGACAGAGGCAGAGGTCCAATGCTAACCCGAGAGAGTGGCATTCCAGCCCCTGCCCGGGATGAGGAGCCAGTGAGGTTGAAAGCCAAAGAGAGCGAGCAAAGGCCACTGCCCAACTGGATGCCCATGGATTTGAAAATACACTATTAGCTTTTATGGCTCTGAAGGAAAAACAAGATGGTATTTCAGCAGTTGGATAAACTACTGTGTTTCAAGTAACAGGGATGAGTCTTGGGATAGAAAGTTACCTACACAACTACTATCGGGAAAGCCCCAGGGAGAGCGCTAAGCAGGAGCAGCATGCTGCCATTATCTGAGGAAGTGGAGGCGGGGGGAGTGTGTGTGTGTGTGTGTGTGTGTGTGTGTGAGAGAGAGAGACAGAGAGAGAAAAAGAGAGAGAGAGAGTGAGAAGGAGGGAGAGAGAAAGATACTGAAAAAAAAAAATAAAGATAATCCAAAACACTTAAAATTGATTTTCTTTAAGGAACAGGAAAAGAGTAGAAGGGATAAGCGTAGAAGTTAAACTTCTTTAAATGTACCTCGGGGGCGCCTGGGTGGCTTAGTCGGTTAAGCGTCCGACTTTCGCTTGGGTCATGATCTCGCGGTTCGTGGGTTCGAGCCCCGCGTCGGGCTCTGTGCTGACTGCCAGCTCAGAGCCTGGAGCCTGTTTCAGTCTGTGACTCCCTCTCTCTCTGACCCTCCCCTGCTCACGCTGTCTCTCTCTCTCTCTCTCTCTCATAGAAATAAATAAAAATATTTAAAAAAAAAAATGTACCTCGGAACCATGGGAATTGACAAAATGAAAATACACTCTATTTTTTAGAATAGTTTTAGGCCCACAACACAATTGAGTGGAAAGCACAGAGAGTTCTCACACAGCACAGCCTCCTCCCCATGGACATCCGGCACCAGAGCAGGACACTTGTCACACTCGGTGAACCAACACTGACATGCTATTATCAACCCAAAGTCTAGAGGTTACATTAGGGTTCACTCGTGACGGTGTATGTTCTGTGGGTTTTGACAAATGCGTAATAACGTGCACCCCCCCATTATGGTATTTTACAGAACAGTTTCACTGCCCTAACAGCCCTCCGTGCTCCACCTATTCATCCCCCTCCTCCCTTAACCCATAGCAACCACTGATCTTTTTATTATCCGCATAGATTTGCCTTTTCCAGAATGCCACTTAGTTGGATGGACACAGGAGGTTGACTTTCCAGGCTGGCTTCTTCACTCTTAGGTCTGCATTTGAGTTCATTCCATGTCTTTTTGGGCTATGTGAATATTTTACCAAGTCATAAACAAAATAAAATTTGGAAAGAACAATCTCTACAAACTGGAAACAAAATGATACAGATGACCTTGACTATTCCAAGTGGCTTAAGACACACTAGTTTCACCAGATATCCCTAGTTGGATGTTCCCTAAGGACAAAATAACTGCGAAAATGTTTTTTTTTTTTTTGGTTTTTACTTATTTTTAAATTTATATCCAAGTCAGTTAGCATATGGTGCAACAATGACTTCAGGAGTAGATTCCTTAGTGCCCTTCACCCATTGAGCCCTTCCCCCTCCCACAGCCCCTCCAGTAACCCTCTGTCTGTTCTCCATATTTAAAAGTCTCTTATGTTTTGTCCCCCTCCCTGTTTTTATATTATTTTTGCTTCCCTTCCCTTATGTTCATCTGTTTGGTATCTTAAATTCCTCATATAAGTGAACTCAATGATATTTGTCTTTCTCTGACAGACTAATTTCACTTAGCATAATATCCTCTAGCCCACGCAATTGCAAATGGCAAGATTTCATTTTTTTTTTTGATTGCTGAGTAATACTCCATTGTACATATATTCCACATCTTCTTTATCCATTCATCCATCAATGGACATTTGGGCTCCTTCCATACTTGGGCTATTGTCGATAGTGCTGCTATAAATATTGGGGTGCATGTGCCCCTTCGAAACAGCACACCTGTATCCCTTGGGTAAATACCTGGTAGTGCAATTGCTGGGTCATAGAGTAGTTCTATTTTTAGTTTTTTGAGGAACCTCCATACTGTTTTCCAGAGTGGCTGCACCAGTTTGCATTCCCACCAGCGGTGCAACAGAGATCCTCTTTCTCGGCATCCTCGTCAACATCTGTTGTTGTCTGAGTTGTTAATGTTAGTCATTCTGACAGGTGTGAGGCGGTATCTCATTGTGGTTTTGATTTGTATTTCCCTGATGATGAGTGATGTTGAGCATTTTTTCACGTGTCAGTTGGCCATCTGGATGCCTTCCTTGGAGAAGTTTCCATTCATGTCTTTTGCCCATTTCTTCACTGGATTATTTGTTTTGTGGGTGTTGAGTTTGGTAAGTTTTTTATAGATTTTGGATACTAACCCTTTATCTGATAAGTCATTTTTGAATATCTTCTCCCATTCCGTCAGTTGCCTTTTGGTTTTGCTGATTGTTTCCTTCGCTGTGCAGAAGCTTTTTATTTTGATGGAGTCCCAATAATTCATTTTCGCTTTTGTTTCCCTTGCCTCCAGAGACTTGTTGAGTAAGAAGTTGCTGCGGTGGAGGTCGAAGAGGTTTTTGCCTGCTTTCTCCAATAGGATTTGGATGACTTCCTGTCATACATTTAGGTCTTTCATGCATTTTGAGTTTATTTTTGTGTATAGTGTAAGAAAGTGGTCCAGATTCATTTTTCTGCATGTTGATGTCCAGTTTTCCCAACACTACTTGCTGAAGAGACTGTCTTTTTTCCATTGGATAGTCTTTCCTGCTTTGTCAAAGATTAGGTGGCCATGTGTTTGTGGGTCCATTTCTGGGTTCTCTGTTCTGTTCCATTGATCTGAGTGTCTGTTTTTGTGCCAGTATCATACTGTTTTGATGATTACAGCTTTGTAATACAGCTTCAAGTCTGGGATTGTGATGCCTCTTGCTTTGGTTGTCTTTTTCAGGATTGCTTTGGCTATACGGAGTCTTTTTTGTTCCATACAAATTTTAGGATTGTTTGTTCTAGCTCTGTGAAGAATGCTGGTGATATTATTTTTTAATGTTTATTTATTATTGAGACAGAGAGAAACACAGCATGAGTGGGAGAGGGGCAGGGGGAGAGGCAGACACAGAATCCGAAGACAGGCTCCAGGCTCTGAGCTGTCAGCACAGAGTACAATGCGGGGCTTGAACCCACCAACTGTGAGATCATGACCTGAGCTGAAATTGGATGCTCAACTGACTGAGCCACCCAGGCACCCCTGCCGAGGTAATTTTGATAGGGATTGCAAAAATGGTTTTAAATGGTTTTCAACACTTGGTATTATTCAGTTCTTTTTCTTCGTTTTGAGATGTTAGTTTTACTATTCTGAGGTTGTCAAATATGTAATGTGGAATAAAGCAAATAGGTAATTATATTCTAATTCTACTCCTAATGTGGGCCTTGAACCCATGACCCTGAGATCAAGAGTCCCAAGAGAGAGGGAGAGGGAGAATCCCAAGCAGGCTCCACTATCTCAGCGCAAAGCCTGATGGGGGGCT
This sequence comes from Proteles cristata cristata, assembly GCA_017311185.1. NCBI lineage: Eukaryota > Metazoa > Chordata > Mammalia > Carnivora > Hyaenidae > Proteles > Proteles cristata. The sequence goes on along the minus strand of JAESUZ010004044.1, from coordinate 362,334 downwards.
CACACTCGAGAACCATGAGATCATGACCTGAGCCGAGATCCAGAGTCGGATGCTCAACTGACTAAGCCACCAAAGCGTCCCCGGAGTGGAGTGAGATCTTTAAATGATGTGTGTTAATCTGTATCTGTTTGGAATTTCAACAGTGAACTAAGAAGGGGCAGACAGTGACGGCTGGTAACGAGACTCACTGCATGACATATACACCAATACGGAATCATCATACTGCACACTTGAAACAAACACAATGTTTTAAATCAATGATGCCGCAATAATATAAAACGAAGGGGGGCAAGAGTGTTCAGAATCGTGCAGTGGACTTTTTTAGTACTTTTATTTATTTCTAGGAGAGAGAGAGAGACAGCGCGAGCAGGGGAGGGTCAGAGAGAGATGGAGATACAGACTCTGAAATAGGCTCCAGGGTCTGAGCTGGCAGTCAGCACAGAGCCCGACGCGGGGCTCGAATCCACGAACCGCAAGATCATGACCTAAGCGAAAGTCAGACACTTAACCAACTAAGCCACCCAGGCGCCCCAACTTTTTTTTTTTTTTTTAAACGGAGTGGGAAGGTGATGAGAAGCCCTTTCTCAAAGCCCATGCTGCCTTTAGGTAAATTTCACTGAGAAGATTAGAAATATTGGACAAAGAAAATTACAGTGGCTTTGAACTCAGTTTCCCACTAGACCGGCATTGCTGACAATTTGCAGGACAGAGTGGGACTTGGCCACACTGGCTGCCCACGATGAGAGGTCCATACCTCAGCCCCGTGGAGGCACCTGCTGCCTCGAGGCTCTGTGGGTGGGAAGAGGCGAAACGGCATCACGAACAGGCTGCTCACTTTTCTTTTAAAGGAAACGAGCTCCAAGTCCGGGAGATGCTGACAAGCTGGTAATTCCAGAGGCTCCTACGCAGTGTTTACCGGGGCAAACACTTCTGAGATAGAAGCGAGCAAAAATCTTTGGGTCAAGAAGTACTAGGTGAGTTAAAAGACATAAAGAAGAGACTGCGATGAAATCGTGGAAATGTTGATGGCAGTTGTCTGGAAGGGATGGGTCGGGGGGGAAGCACTATGGAGATTTTCATTCTCATTTATAGTTTTCAAGATTTTATGCATTTCTACTAGGAGCAGGGATTGCTCTCACACTTAGAAAAAAGTATAGATGCTATTTTTATAAAGAGAGAAGGAGAGAAAAAATTGATTGGATTTGCCTAGAACATGAGATTGTGACTGGGAAGAGACTACAGGGGATAAACGAATCTGTCCTAAATTCAACAAGTCCCAAAAGCCTAACGTCTAGAAATGCAGGGAATTCGAGTTTAAAACCTGGATGGATTCTGGTCATATGTGGAATCTGCACATTAACGTAAAACTATGATTTTAAATATTGTATAATGTTTACTTTAAAAGAGTACAATAAGTAGTATCTTATACTTTAGTTTTCTTCTTCCTACCTATTTTTTAAATGTTTGTTGAGAACCATGAGATCATGACCTGAGCTGAAGTCTGAGGCTTAACTGACCGAGCCACCCAAGTGCCCCTCTATTTTTGAAGTGTTCCACTTTTTCTCTTGGCTGCCAGGATGCCCGGAGCTTAGTCATATGGCACAGTACAATATATAGCCATTTCCTCCCTCCATTTCTTAACTTCAATTATATTATTCTTGCTTTGATAATTCTATTTTACCTGTCTTTCTAACAAGCTCACCACAATTTTGGGGAGCGGATGGAGGTCTAATGGTAATGAATGATCTTATTTGAGAGAGAACTTCCGTGCCACCAAGAGGAAAAGGAGTTTTTCTCAGTTACAGATGGTGAGGCTGATTTGCAGAGATGGTCATGTGATTCCATACTTGACCCACTTGAGCTACAACCTAACTAGTCAGACTCTTTCAGTCCTTCTTTCACTGCTAAGTAGTGGGGCTTGAGGATGGCTCTTTGTGACCACATGTGAGAGGTGGGGACAGGAAAGGCACATTGCCTTTCATTCCTGGTCACTCCCTATCTAGAAGGGTGGAAAGTAGGCGCCCAGGCGACACACCCACATTGCTGTTTGTCCCCTCCTAGGAGGCATGTCGTTAAGAACCAGTCACACAAGACGCCAAAGCCAGGGGTGGCAATTAGTATTTCCCAATCTTGCTTTCAGAGCCAAAGCTAGTTCTCCAAAGACCTGCTGCCTCATTCCTGTCCTGGTTTGGTGACGTGTTTGTTCAAACTGTTGTTGTACTGAGGGTCCTGGGTCTCTCTCCGTGGCTGGGGAAGCCTGTTCTCTCCCTCACTGCTGGGAATCTCGCTGGGTTAGTTTCCTGGGGCTTCCACAGCAAGGCCCCACAGACCGGAGGCCAACACAGCAGAGATTTACTTCCTCGCAGTTCTGGCGGTGGAAGCCTGAGATCAAGGCATCGGCAAGGCTGGTCTTCTGAGGCCTCGCTCGTTGGCTTGCAGATGGCTGCCTTCTTCCTGTGTCTCCCCTTTGTGCACGTCTGTGTCTTAAACTCTTCTTTTTTCCTTTTTAAAATTAAAAACTATTTTTAAATGTGTATTTTTGAGAGAGAGAGAGAGAGAGAGAGAGAGACAGAGTGTGAGTGGGGCGGGGGGAGGAGGCAGAGAGAGAGGGAGACACAGAATCTGAATCCAGGCTCTGAGCTAGCTGTCAGCACAGAGCTTGACATGGGGCTCGAATCCACAAACTGGGAGATCATGACCTGAGCCAAGGTCAGATGCTTAATCGACTGAGCCCCCCAGGTGCCCCTTAACCTGGGCGTGTAAGGATGCTCATTACATTGGATCAGGGCCCATCCTAATGGTCTTATTTTGATATAATGACCTCTGTAAAGACCCCCGTTTCCAGCTAAAGGTCACATTCTGAAGTACTGGAGGTTAGGACTTTATATGAATTTGGGGAAGTGGTGCCATTTAGCTCATATGCTCACCCTCCATCTCCTGGCTTGGGCAATGGCTTTTGCAGAGGATGGCCCTGGGCGTGCAAGCTGGTCAGGGTGTGGCCTCTCTTCCTGAGCTGGTAGCTGGCCATGTCCCCTGCTCAGATGCATCTTCACTAGCATCCCAGCTCTGCCACTTGGCACGTGACCTCTGACAATCTCCTCTACTTCTCTGAGGATTGGTTTTGTCATATGAAATCACCACCTCCTTCCTCCCTATAAAGGTTGTCATGAAAACCAAAGAAAACAAGGTCTGGAAAGTTCTGCCTCTTGTGAGGAGCTGGAGGAGGAGAGGCTATGGCTGACGACTGAGCAAATCGCCTGTGTCATGCACCTGTGTTCTACCCCTGAGCTGATGGGTCAGTCACACGGAGGACAAAGTGTGGCCATGACAGTCTCTGGGCCTCCTTACGGAGAGACACTTCCTCCTCCACTGGGCATCGTTCAGAGTTCAGCTCAGTGTCTTACGTCCAAAGAGAGAAAGTTCTTTCTCAACTTCTCTTGCACCTGGCGACTTCAGCACCGCAATGGGGGGCTTAGATCTTGATTCAGGGATGCTGTTGCTCCAATTTTTAAGGTTTAACAATTAAGCCTATTTAGTTTTTTTGTTTTTTGGATTTTTTGGGGGGAGGCCATGGTTCCCTTTGCAGATTGTATGTGTGATGGGTGATTTTATGTGTTAACTTGACTGGGCCACGGGGTACCCAAATATCTGGCTAAACATTACCCCGGGTGTGTCTGTGAGGATGCTTTTGAATAACATTAACATTTAAATCAATAGACTCGGTTAAGCAGCTTGCCCTCCCTAATGTGGGTGGGCCTCCTCTAATCAGTGGAAGGCCTGAACAGTACAAAAGGCTGACCCACCTGTGAAGAAGAGAGAATTTTTCCTGCCCGACAGCCTTTGCAACTGGGACATCAGCGTTTACTCGCATCTGGACTTAAAATGAAACACTGGTTATTTCTGGATCTCAAGCCAACTGACATTTAGAGGAGAACCACACCATAAGCTCTCGAGGGGCCCTTGTTTGCCACCTCACCTTGCAGAGCTTGGGACTTGCCAGCTCCTGAAAATACATCTTCACGTACATATAGCTTCATACATCTACGTATATCTATATGTAAGTAGATCTCTATGTCTGTGTATGTATAAACATATACAAACATATACATACATACACCACACACACACACACACACACACACACACACACACACACATCCTAGTTTATAAATTCAATTCCCAGTGATTCCCATCAGCATAGGTGCCACCACCCCCTCCTAACCAGTGGGTCCACATTCCAGCAAATTCTAGTTGACACTTACTTCAAGGAACTACTGTGACCATTGTTCTTACTTCCTCCAAACAAGAGGAAGGTGTTTCTTCTCAGCCTTGACGGTCCGCCTCTAATGCATACATGTCAACTGCATGAGGCAGGGGTGGGGTGGCCGTGCCCCTGCAGGGGGAGATCTAGAGAGTGAAAAATGAACTTGCTCAAGTCACACGCAGACAAGGAAGAGCTGAAGACTTTGTTGCCAGTCTTCCTGCCCGACGTCTGTGCCGTGTGACGGGCCCCAGGGCCTTGCTGGACAGCACACTGGCCTGCGGCAAGTTGCCTCTTACATCAACAGCGTGGGCTTGGTCTACCCGGAGGGGCTCCCCGTCTTCGGTCACTGTGTGTCTGGCCTTACCGCACTGGGCCACGAGCCGCAGCAGGTGGCGGCCTAGGTGGAGGGAGGGGGGACCTCTGCACCTGTGCTCCCGGCCGACGTCGCCATGGACCTGTCTGAGCCACTCCTCCGTGTGGACCAGACTGACGGCAGGACAGGGGGGCAGTCTCACGTGGTCTAAAGATCAGTGGCCAGAGTGGGCTCTGCGGGACACTGTCCGGCAAGTGCTCCAACCCATTAATTTGGGGAAATACTCTGTAGTAGAGGCCTATCTTGGAGGCAAAGTCTGTTAAAAAAAGGCTCCAAGAAGCACTGTAATAGGAACCTGCTTCACTTCTTTTTAAGTTTTATTTATTTTTTTATTTTAGAGAGAAAGCAAGAGAGTGGGGGGAGGAGGGGCAGAGAGAGAGAAAGACACACACAGAGAGAGAATTTTAAGCAGAATCCACCCACAGTATGTTCGGCTGGAGGCTTGATCTCAAGACCTCGAGGTTTGAGATCATGACCTCAGCTGAATTCAAAAGTCAGATGCTTAACCGACTGAGCTACCTACCCAAGTGCCCTGAATTGGCTTGTATTTCTTTTTTTCTTTTTTCTTTTCTTTTCTTTTCTTTTCTTTTCTTTTCTTTTCTTTTCTTTTCTTTTCTTTTCTTTTCTTTTCCTTTTCTTTTCTTTTCTTTTCTCTTCTTGTAATAGTTTATTGTCAAGTTGGTTTCCATATAACACCCAGTGTTCATCCCCACAAGTGCCCTCCTCCATGCCCATCACCCCTCTTCCCCTTCCCCCCCACCCCATCTGCCCTCAGTTTGTTCTCAGCATTCAGAAGGGGAAAAATAGTGTGGGAGAGGGAGGGAGGCAAACCGAGAACAATCTGCTTGTATTTTTAAAAGTGACATTTACTAAGGGCTTACCGAGAGCCAGTCAGTAATAAGTGCTTAGCTCATGCGGTCTTCAGGACCACCAAACAAGTTGGGGACTCTTACCATCCCCATTTTACAGATGAAAATGAGGCAAAGGAAAGTTAAGTAACTTGCCCAAGGCCAAAGGGCTATTAAGTGTAGACTGAATTAAGACACAACTCACCTCTAGTGGCTTCATTTCCTTGTCTTTCCCTATTTGTTTGAGTCCCAAAACTAGCATCAAGCTACACCAGGCTGTAAGTCCAAAGCAGATTGTAACTGGAACATTTGTCAGAAAATTCTGAAATACCACCACCAGTCCAAGAAAGGGGCTATGTTTTAAAGGAGACTAAATAATGAGATTGCCCTTGACCTCACGTTGGTTTTTGGAGAGCAATTTGGTGATGCCGGCTGAATTTAAGACGCACATTCCCTTTTAACTCAGCAATTCCTTCCTAAGATTATAATCCTTCAAAGACAGAGTAACGTGCAAAACTGAAATCATGGACATGTCTTCTCTCTCTAGAACCTGTGACACCCTTCCCATCTGTATTTTAGTAGATGGCCCGGAGGAAACAGAAGCAGCCATAAAAGGGCACACACGCTCAGCTCACCCCCCACCAGCCTGAGCAACCTCCCAACTCCTGCTGTTCTGCATTCAGCCCCCCTCCCCCCCCCCCCCCAACACCGACCTGGAGATCTTCCCTCTGGTCTGAAGGGCCGCTCTTTCCTCCCTCTACTGGACTATTCTCACGGCATACAAACACGTTGTGATTGTGCGATCAAACACCCCCAAACTGACCCTTGGCCCTACATCTGGTTTTTCTTGCTATCGTCCAATTTCTCTGCTTCCCTTTATGCTAAACACGCAATAACTGCCCATGCTCACTCTCTCCCATTTGTCTCCTCCACCCTCTCTCTTCTCCAATCAGACGGCCCATCCCCCTCCATCAAGATTCAATCACTTCCACTTTGCCAAATCCAACGGCCAATTCTCGGGTCTCACTTTATTCTCATTGGACTCCGCCGATCACACCCGCCTTCTTGGAAGACCTTATTCACTTGGCTGTTGGGATTCCACTTTCCTGGTCCTCCTGCGACCCTGGCTGGTCCTTCACGGCCTCCCTTGTCCATTCATCCCCATTCCTGGGACCTCTTTCAGTCCTTGGGCTTCTTGTCTGGACACATGCACCCGGGGAGATGGTCTTATCTGGCCTCCATGGTGTTAGCTACCATGCAGACAGTGATGTCTCCTCCACCAGGACTCTCCCCTCGATTCAAACGCTACGGCCGAGTGTGCCTCTGGGAACATCACGTGTAAAAACCTCTCAAACTTCACATGTTCCGAACAGAAGCCCTCTCACTGGGTCTGCTGCGTCTTCCTCGCTCATACCCTCCAGTCACCCAACGATTGAGGCTTAACACTCTGGAGCCCCCTTGGGACCTCTCTTTCTCTCTTGACCCTAATTCGGTCTTCCAGCAAGGCCGTCAGCTCCCCACCCCCGTAGCATCAGGACCCCCGCATATCTCCTCTCCTGCCCTGTTCCCACCCGGCCACCCCCGTGAGGCCGCCCCAGGTCAGGGTCCCAGCCTTCTAAGGGTCTGCCTGCTCTCAACACTCTTCACAGAGCAGACAAACTGATCTGCAGAAAACAGAAGGCTGGTCATGTCAAGTCTGTGTCCAAAGGCCCCCAACTGCTTCCTATTCTAGCATCAGCTGCAGTTAGTGTTCCCGAGGCCGGCAGGACACTGCGGGGCCCGGCTCGTGTCTCCCACCTCGTCTCCTCCCCTCGGGTCCCCCTCCTGCAGCCCCAGGGCTTCTGTGCTGCTCGTGAACCTGTTCCTCTGGCCCACGTGTCCTGCCCCTCCGTCCCCTGCAGGCTTGCCTGTCATTCAGGCCTCTCAGATATTCCTTGGTCAGAGAGGCCTTCCCTGAATGGCCGCCCCTGGGCCCGGCACCACCTTCTCCCCATTCCCTGCTTTACGTCACGCCCATGGCCCCACCAGGCACAGTCAATGTCCGTCTGGCCATCACGTCTCCCTTTCTAGAATGCAAGCTCCACAGGTGAACTTTGTGTTGATCACAGCTGAATCCCCAGAGCTTCAAACAGTGCCTGGCAAAGAAGGCCCTTGGCAAATACATGCTGAGTAAATGATTTCTTTCTTTCTTTCTTTTTTTTTTTAATGTTGGTTGTGAATCCAAAAGTTTCACAGAAGTGGACTGATCAAAAAGAATTGTGTGGACCTGCCCACTGGAGCCTCATGTAGGAGGTATGGAGTTTGTTTTCTTAGGATTTGGATTTGGGTTCACTGCTTCGGAGGCTTTCCAAGATATGGGAGATGAAAACAGGCTGACAAACAACACAGATGAGAAGGTCTCACCGATGTGAAATCCCACCTGGCCATCTACGTGGCCGTGTGTGGATAATCCCGGTTGGAGGCTGCTTCTCTTGGGTGAGCTGTTGCCGTGTTCCTGGCCTTTATATACTTCCGTGCTGTTTGCATTTTCTACAAGGTGCAGCTCTTGTCCTTGCAAACAGGAATACAATCACAGAGTGCTCTGGACTCCGGCTGGAGGTCTGAGGGGAGGTCTGCAGGGGGGAGGGCGAAGGGGATGCTTCCTGGCCAGATGAGGTGGTTATGTCCAAACCGCGGGGGGATGCACAGAGTTATGCTCTTCAGGTCTTGCTGCAGCTTCCTAGAACAGACATCATCTGTCTACTGGGGTGAGGTCCCCGGACAGAGGACATCAGGCTGTCTGAGACATGGCAGTCCATTCAGACGCCATCAAGACCTCCCTCCAGAGCAAACCTGGGACTCAGGGAAGAGGAAGTGGGTTTACAGAACTTGGCCGTCTCTAGAGGTGGGACTCGTGTAATATGCTGGTTAGTTTTGAGCGAGCGCTAGTTACAGCAATACCAGGTAGATTAGCTTCCCATCGCTGCTGTAACAAAGCCACCGTGAATTTCAGAGACTTGCGCAACACGGATTTATAATCTCACACTTGAGAGGTCCGAAGTCCGGAGTCAGTTTCACTGGGCTAACATCATGGTAGTGGCAGGTTTCCTTCCAGAGTCTCCAGCATCGATTCTCTTCCTCATCTTTTCCAGCTTCTAGAGGCTGTTTGTTTGCATTGCTTGGCCTGTGGTCCTTCCCCCATCTCGCCAGTGCATTAACCCAGCGTCTACCGCTATCACCTGTCACCTTATCTTCTCTCACTCCCACTGTGTGCCTCTAACAGGGACTGCTGACTACATCGGCCCACAGGACAAGCAAGGGCAGTGTCCCTCGGGGACTGTTTTTTTTTTTCCTTACAAATAGTTTATTGTCAAATTGGTTTCCATATAATACCGAGTGCTCATCCCCACAAGTGCCCTCCTCCATGCCCATCTCCCCTCCCCCCCATCCATCAGTCCTCAGTTTGTTTCTCAGCATTCAATTGTCTCTCATCATTAGCCTCCCTCCCTCTCCCCCACCATTTCCCCCCTTTTTCTCCCCCACGGTCCTCCATTAAGTTCCTCCTAATCCTCCTATACGTGCAAACATATGGTATTTGTCCTTCTCTGCCTGACTTATTTCGCTCAGCATAACACCCTCAGGGTCCATCCATGTTGCTACACATGGCCAGATTTCATTTTTTCTCATTGCCATGTAGTATTCCATCGTATAGATAAACCACATCTTCTTGATCCATTCATCTGTTGATGGACACTTAGGCTCTTTCCATGTTTTAGCTATTGTGGAGAGTGCTGCTATGAACATGGGGGTACATGTGCTCCTATGCATCAACATTTCTGTGTCCCTTGGGTAAATTCCTAGCAGTGCTATTGCTGGGTCATAGGGGAGTTCTAGTGTTATTTTCCCCTCAGGGACTGTTATTCAGTCGACCACATTAGGTAACAAAGAGGCTGTGGTTTCCTGTGGATACTGAGAAACACGCAGTATTAAAGTTCTAAAGGTCTAGCCTTGGACGCCATCACTTGCTAAAGAGGGATGGGAAGTGATGGGTACTCTGGCCCCGGGGGACTGTGTAGGTGACAAGCAGACTCCAGGGCAGGTTCTCGGAAACTATCCCAAGGCCAGCGATACCCCGACACTTGCTAGGTCAGACTGCACGGACATGGCTGCAAACTACCGGAGGGCCAAGGGAATGACAAACGTGCCCTTCAAACTGTGGCTCCACACTTGTCACATGGGGTTAAGTCAGACAGGGGAGTGGGGACACATGAGCAGTCGCTGTGCATACAGGAAGAAGACCAAAGATGGAGTCGGGAGGAGGTAACCTCATTATTTCCCTACTATTGTGAGACCAGCTTGTTTAGACTGGGATTAAGCTTCACTGCCCCCACGTGATGGGCATTTGTGTCCGCGACTCTAAGCAGAGCCCGGTGACTTTGGCACACGCTGCTGCTGTCCGGCTGCGGTTCTTGGCTCAGACAACCCCCACTAAAGGCAACAGCACAGGCCATGGCGGCAGTGGGGGCGCGTGGCTGGCAGAAGACAGGACAGGCAGCAAGCAGCTTCGGGTGCCCCTCACCCTGCACTTTCACGTCCCTCCCATCCGCCCCTTTATTTACTTAATGTTTATCTTATTTTTTTTTTTGAGAGAGACAGAGAGTGAGCAAGGGAGAGGCAGAGAGAGAGGGAGACAGAATCTGAAGCAGCTCCAGGCTCCAAGCTGTCGGCACAGAGCCCGACGTGGGGCTCGAACTCACAAACTGTGAGATCGTGACCTGAGCTGAAGTCACACGTGTAATGGACTGAGCCACCCAGGTGTCTCATTCTCCCCCTTTAAGCCCTGGCCACCGCTATTCTGCTGGCTCTCCATCTCTATAGTTTTCTCATTTCAAGAACATTAAGTAAATGGAATCCTACCATATGTAACCTTTAGAGCTGGCTCTTTTCACTCAGCGGAATTCTCGAGATGCACAGGTCGTCTGTCGTGTGTGTCAGCACCCCGGTCTGGGTTACCGCTGAGGGGCGCCCTCCCGTCTGGACTCGCAGAGGTACCACCACCCAGTGACTCGTTTGCCCGCTGAAGAGGGTCCAGGTTGTTTCCAGGTCCGGTTTGGGGCTATTAAATATAAAGCTGCTATAAACACTTGTGCATCTGTTTTTGTGTAAATGTAAGGTTTCGTTTCTCTGGGACGAACGCCCAGGACTGTCATTTCTGGGTCAAATGGAAGTTACCTACGTGTCTTTTTGAGAAACTGCCACGCTGTTTTTGTAGAGTGGCTGTACCGTTTTACGTTCCCAGCAGCAATTTACGAGTGATCTAGCGTCTCTTCACCAACCCTTGGACTTGTCACCGTTTGAGTGCAGTCACTCTGATAGGTGCGAAGTGAATTCTCATGGTGGCTCTGATTTGCGGTACCCGAACGGCTAGTAACATTGAGCATCTTTTCGTGGGTTGGTTTGCCACCTGCATATCCCTCCTGGGAAATGTTTCAAGTCTCCTGGCCATGTTCTCATTGGATTGTTACTTTGTTTTGTTTTTTTACTTTTGAGTCTTGAGTCTTTACATGTTCTAGATTTAGTCCCTTGTCAGATATATTGGTTTGCAAATATTTTCTCCCAGTCTGTATTTTCACCCACTTAACAGAATTCTCTGAGCAAGTTTTTACTTTTGATGAGCTTCAATCTATCACTTTGTCCTTTTATGGATCATGCTTTTGCTGTCAAGCCTAGGGTCCCCAGTGGTGTCCATTGGTACCCCAGGGGCAGAACTGTCACTGGGCCAGTCCTGAAGAAAGTCCTGGCTCCTTTCAGACCTTCTCTGACACCACCCAGCAGGGGTGTTGAGCCTTGCCAGGGTAGGAGCCTTGGTCCCCATTCAGCCACTGCTGGTTGGGTTTCTATGGTGCTGGCTGGCGGAAAGCCGGTATTGCCCAAAAGATCTGTCTTGGTAGGCTGCTCTTTTCGTTCTGTGGCATTAAGTACATTCACAGTGTTCTGTGCAGCCATCACCACCATCCATCACAACGTCTTCATCTTACTCAACTGAAACTCGGTGCCAGTTAAACACTACTCCCCACTTCCCCTCCACCCAGGCCCTGGCAATTTCCCTTCTACTTTCTGTCCCTATGAATTTGACCACTCCCGGTACCTCATATAAGTGGGATCACAAAGCATTTGTCCTTTTGTGTCTGGCTTATTTCACTGAACATAATGTCCTCGAGGTTCATCTGTGTTGCAGCACGTGTCAGAATGCCCTTCCTTTTCAAGGCTGAATAATATTCTGTCATTTGTGTATATCACGTTTTGTTTACTCCTTCATCCACCGATGGATACCTGAGTAGCTTCCACCTTCGGGCTTTTGGAGGTGATGCTGCTACGGACATGGATGTACCAAACCCACTGAAGTCCCACATGTCAGAAAGTGGAATTGCTGTTTCATCCGGGAAGGAACCACCATACTGTTTCCCACAGGAGCCACACAATTTCACACTCCAACCAACAATGCAAAGCGTTCCAATGTCTGCATCTTCACTTTTCTTTTTTTTTTTTTTTAAATAATAGCCATCATAATGGTGCAATGTGGTGTTGGTCTTTTTTTGTCTGTGCCTGTGGGAGTTTCCTTGTTGCTATTTTCTTTGGCTCCAAGTATGAGATACAGGAGGAAAAAGAAAACTGGAAAAAGAAAACTTAACACTGTATCATTCTTTGGCTCCCAAAGTCCTTAACTGATCTGCTTTCTTCATTCTACCTTTCAGAGTCTTACCTTCTCCTCCTCCTCCCCACTTTTTTTTTTTTAAATGTAGTTAACATCCAGGATTTTTACTTGTGTTTAGAGGGATAGGAAGATTCTATGTACTTTATATAGTAGGTATACCATATCAAGAGAACTATGAAATCAAAGAATACACAGGTCTTCTATCTCTCTTTTCTTAAAATTTACTAAAGAAACCAGGTTGCTGGTCTTAAAAGCTTCCCACAGAATTGGATTTTGCTGACTGCACTTAACATGTTCCTCTGTGCCCTCTACTTTCTGGATAGTTGGTAGTTAGACTTGATCAGATTCAGGTTAAGAGTTTTTGGCAAGTCTCCATCATAGGTGGGATGTGCACTTTTTGTCTTCCTTTGGTGATATGAACTCCTGCAGTAGTTACCAGCTTTCTTTTTTAAAAATTTTCTAGTAGCGTCATGAACTCATAAATTTAATTCTGTATTTCCAATCCATTGCTATTGTTATTCTTGCTGATGTTTTCTCCACGTCTGGCTATTAGCTAGAAGGAGCTTCTTTAAATTCTTTTGACAGGGCCTCAGGTGTTTTTGCCAGCCCCCTGGTTGTCTGATATAAAAAGATGCTCCAATTGATCTTGGACTATTTCTGCCCTAAATCTGGAATCAGCAAATCTTTGGGGGGAGCCCTGGATCCTTCTGGTAGAAAAGGTATTTAGAGACCACAGTTTGGGCACCGAGGGGTGCTCAGGGGCTATTGGCTTGGTCATTGTTTTTAGGCCTCTTCTGTAAAGAGGAAATAAGTATTTAATAAATGTATATTTAAGATAAATATATCACGAATTCAAGTTGGTATTTTCACATCAAATCCACATTTTTAATTTTAATTTTTATTATTTTTATTTTTTTTAGAGAGAAAGTGAGCATGTGAGTGAGGGAGAGGGGCAGAGAGTGACAGAGGGAGAGAATCTCAAGCAGGCTTTATGCTCAGCATGAAGCCCAATGTGGGCTCAATTCCACGATCCTAGGATCATGATCTGAGCCAAAATCAAGAGTCAGATGCTCAATCAACTGAGCCACCCAGGTGCTCCAGAAAGAAAAAGTTTTAATTTAACCTCTTTGGTATTGAAGATGCAACTTTTTTCCCTCTCATGCCAAAAACCTGATTCCCAGTGATATCAACATAACTCACTTATTTTGACCAGTAATGAACACACACATCTCAGAAAAACAATACAATCTCAAAAATAATACACCCCTTCCACAAACAATTACTAAAAATGGTTTTTATTAGCCAATCATTTACTTATTTGTTGCCACAATTTTTGTCCTTGGGGTATGTCCCGCTAGGAATGCACAGTGAAATTCCTGTATGGTAAAGTCATTTGAAATCATTCGTGTTTATGTCATCAACTTGATACATGGTTATGCTCATTCATTTTCATTTTGCTTTCAATTTTTAGGAATTAAAAAATTATTTTAAGAATTTGGTAACATTCACATGGTTCTAAAGTCAAATCTATAAAGCAAACTGTACTTGGACAAGCCTATCATCTAATCTTGTCCTCTACATATCATTCTCTTCCCCTACAGGTAATAATTTAGAGTTTGTTTTCCTTTCCATCTAAAAAAAAACAGAAGCAAAACCTACTTATGTATATATCCTTCCTTTCTTAAGTAATAGGTAGCATACCATTCATTTTTCCCTGTCTTGTGATTTTTACATACAGTATTTAGAAAATCACTCCGTAGCAGTGTACAGAGATATTCTTAATTTCTTTTTATAAGTACATAGTACTCTACTGTGTGGATGTACTGTAGTTTATACAAGTGATCCCCTGTTGATGGAAATTAAATGCTCTTACCAATGGCGTTTTATACTGAGTAACTCTGTCACATGGTTAAACAAGTCCCTGTGAAAGGACCTTTCAAGCTACTTTTCAAGTTATGTCCCAATTCTCAGCAGCCTTCTCCACACAGGGGCTGGCTCTATTTATGTACGCTATCTGGCAGTGGTTAGTTCCCAAGTAGCAAATATTCATGATAATATACTAACTATACTTTTAATTTGAAAGTTACTTCAAAAAAAATCTTACTGAAGGTAGAATAAGGAGTCACTATTTATCAGGTAGAGTTTCCATCTGGGATGATGAAGAGGTTCTGTCAACAGATGGTGGTGACTGCACAGCCCTGGACTTAATGCCACTTGATTGTATACTTGAAAAGAGTTAAATTGGGGGGTGCCTGGGTGGCTCAGTCAGTTAAGCATCCGACTTCAGCTCAAGTCATGATCTTACTGCTGGTGAGTTCAAGCCCCACGTCGGGCTCTGTGCTGACAGCTCGGAGCCTGGAGTCTGCTTCAGATTCTGTGTTTCCTTCACTCTCTGCCCCTCCCCCACTCACATTGTCTCTCTACAAAAAATAAACATTTTAAATTAAAAAAAAAGAAAACAGTTAAAATGATAAATTTTCTGTGTTTATCTTATCTCAATAAAAAAGGGAAAGATGTATGGGAAACACAGAAAATTTAGTTAAAAACAGCAATAAAAATTTTTTAATGTTAAAAAATTTCCGGGGCGCCTGGGTGGCTTAGTCGGTTGGGCGTCTGACTTTCGCTTAGGTCATGATCTCAGGGTTCGTGGGTTCGAGCCCCGCGTTGGGCTCTGTGCTGACTGCCAGCTCAGAGCCTGGAGCCTGTTTCGGATTCTGTGTCTCCCTCTCTCTCTGACCCTCCCCTGCTCGCGCTGTCTCTCTCTCTCTCCTAGAAATAAATAAAACATTAAAAAAAAAAATTCCCCCCCAAATTGCTACTTTATTGTGTAACTGTATATCAAAATAAAACTTTTATAAATACACTAAAGATATTTTTAGTTGGTACGAATGTGCTTCGTCGCGGGGTCAACAGGAGGTGTCCCTGATGAGGAGATGGCTCCTTTCTCCACTGTTGTAAGAAAGGGGGTCGGTCACCTTCCAAGCTGAATCCTATCTGGCACGGCATCTGTACGAATTACTCTCCAAGTTTAATGAGATAGCAAGTTAGCACTTTCCAGACTTATATTTATCTCACTATATGGTGACTTGAATTTTATGGTTTCTAAATGAGGCATTTATGACCAGGAAATCCAGCTCAGTGACAAAGGAGACAAACTGTTATATCCATTCCTGCTGATGTTGGGAGTCAAGGTTTATTACACTGCACTCGGGAAGTCAGAGACTCAGGGCAAACCTTCCTTTCTAGAGAAGTTTCTTAAGCCCTAATTCTGGCTGCGCTAATGGATGGGCTGTAGACTCTGGTGAGTTGCCATCAGGCTTCACTGTCTCTTCTTCGTGACCTCGTCTCCATCTGTGAAATATGGCCTTGGCACTGACTGAGGATGTTTCAGAGACGTCAAAAGATCCTTGGCAACTGGGTATTCAAGGCGTACATCACGTTTTCCTTCCTCAACTGGTTATGTGGAAAACAGCCTTGAAAAGCATTCAAGTAGGAAAAGCAGCTATTTTTCTTCTTGGGGAAAGACTCCTCTTCCTTTCATCGCTCTGACATGGGCTGGGTGACAACGAACTCACCTGCCAGCCTGAGGCAGGGCCAGCACCCGCAATCAGAGCGGTCACTTGGCTGGGTTTTCTCCGGGACGACGCAGATCGCAGAGCGTGTGGCGCACGCCTGCCAGCGCGCTGCTGGGCTCACTGACCACCTGTTCTCCAAGGAGTCACCTCGGAAGCAGGGAAACTGATGAAGGCGGAACTCTTGATAGAGCCGAAGAGGAAAAGCCAGAGGGCATAAGCTGTTTAAGCAGGCTTGGCAACAACTAGCAGGATTCCGAGCCCGGAGGTGGTGCGGCAGCGCATTTATTCACGTCCGCTGGCAGATCTGGAGTCGAGACCCGCTTCTTGAGGTCTGTTATCACGGAGACACTCGTGGGGGCAGACAAAATGGTACAGCGTTTCTGTGTACCCAACCTGAGCTTCAATAACTACTGTTTGTCCATCCTGTTTTCGTCTACCCACCCCCTTTCTTTTTCTCAAGTATCATAAAGCAAATTTCAGACGCCATGTTATTTCGCCGCCAAGTGTTCCAACAGCCTGTCCCTCTCGGGAATGTCAAACAATAAATACCCAACATTCACTACGAAAAAATCAGCAATGTTATGTTTAATACGGATGTGGTACAGAATGTTTAATTACAGCAGGGCAGAGATCCTAGTTAAATTAAAAACCTTTATTTTCCCAAATATAAAATTACTAAATTAATGTCTCAAAAGAAAATATAACATGGTGAAAGCTTTAAATTACACCACTATTCACCACAGGATTTATGATTTACCAATTACATACTCCACCACTTTGGCAAAAGGACGAAATTTTTAAAACAGTTTATAAACCTAACATAGCAAAGACTGTATACACCTCCATATTGCACTTTTTTTATGTACAAGGATAAAACAGTAAAGTCAAGTGTATTGCATATACTAAGAACGGCACAAATTTGTCACAATGGAACTTAATGCGGAAGCGGATGTGAGGAGTATTAAAAAAATGTAGAAATGTAATCCATGTATGTACAGAGTGCGGAGACTGTATTAACAAACTCATATGTACATAACAATATTCTGTACTACTTTTAAACTTTTTAGCATAGTTTTGTTTATTAATAGAGGCCTTTGGTTCTAAACTGCTTGACTAGTTTTAGGTTCACATAGTTTCTTAAGCTTTCCTATGTTTTAGATGCAAGTATATGAGTATAAAAGCACTAAACCTTCTGGCTCACTGGTACAAAAGTTACAATGATCAGTTCCCTTAGGTCATCAAAAACTAGTCACAAAAATAGTTCTTGTATTCAACCTGAATGTGCCACAGGAAAAAAAAATATTTTCAAGCTTAGCCTAGAGGCGGAGGTTACCCCAGCCTCCATTTATTTCAGTGCTGCTGTCCCTGCTATGTACATTCTGGAATACGTGTTTTCTCTAGGCCATTTATTTTAATACTAATCTGTAAGGAAGAATAAAATCTCATTCCAGCTTAAGAGAGTTCACCACACACCCCTGTTAAGACACGATGAAAAGTTCGAATATTGCCAGCAAGATTTAAAAAAATATGTGTACCCTCTTACAACTCCTCTAGAAAATCGGTTATGAAGTAACAGTTCTTCACTTCCTTTCTGTCCCATTCCCCTTCACTTCTTCCTCTTGTGCTCGGTTCTCCCCATGTCTTGCACGAGCCCAGTGATTAGCTTTGGAAATCATCCTGAGTTTGCAAATGACAAAGCAAGTCCCCACATGCGGCCTGTGAGGCAATATCACACAACTGAGGACGAGCTGGTCATCCCATGGACCAGGGTGCTCGTTGGAGTCCCGCTGATGGCATTGAAGATGTGAAGGGAATTCGGTAAAACGCTCGTCTTCTCCTCCAGCGGGCAAATCTTGAGGCACAGAAACACAACATTACTCAAGTGTAATGCCCCTAATGACATTTCTCAAAATGGCGCGTTTCATGTAACACAGTTTATCATCCAATGGTCACTGTTATTCTGAATGATGGCATCAGAGAGCTCGGCTCTGGTGGTTTGCAGAGGGCTTGTGTCAGCTCATCTAGAAAATGGCCTTTTTCAGATCAGGATTACAAGGAGAAAGTCAAGAACAATGGGTTTTGCTTCCTTTATAACGTACTGACTGGAGCCTTCTAGACTCACCAGATTATAGGGCGGTGAAGTCTATCTTATATGTACTTGCCAGGGACACGACTGAGCCCTGCCCCTTGGACAAGTCTTTTAAAATGAATCCCGAGCATCTCTGTTTCTCTCTTGGCTCCTTTTCTCAGGGTCTTAACAGATTTCCATCCTGGGAAAGAGAAAGCAACTACCCCCATGACCCTGAACAGGTCTCTCTTCACACTCGGTAATGCAGGGGAGAATTCTAGGGGTGAGGCCTGACCTACTGTCAGGTGGAAATTGAGGGGAACATACACGGTTAGAGAGGCTCCCCTGAGAAAACCAAAAGCAAGTCTGCTCCAGGTCACAACCATTTCTGCTTAAGGATTCAAAAGAGTTTAATCTTCACAGTTGTTGAGATAATGGAAAGTTCAAGGTGCAGCTTAGAGTATGGCACTGCGTGAAACGTCCATATGATATGGAAGCTTATTCTAACATTATCAGTCCATATTCTTTTCCTACTTTCATCTCTTCTCGTGCCAAATGCTGACACCCACTGATCAAACTCTGTTACACAGCAATCTGTAGGCTCCATTGAAAAGACCTTGAGCTTTCTCCAAAAACTTATTTCCATGAGGCCATCTCTTTCTGCTTACTTATTCACACATTAATTTCTTTCATAGTTCAATTCTTTTTCTACTTTTCTAAATGCCCAGAAGAAGGGTGCCTCCCTTAGCACACACACTGTCTCTATGCCAATGTCTGCAGTTGTTCAAACTCAGTCATAACTTTACGTGAAGCAGTTTATTGAGGTTCAGAAAAAGAAAATTAAAAAATGACATTACCATCCCATCTGGATGTGTTAGCATGGAGGAGGAAGGAAAAAAAAAAAAAAAAGAAGCAAGTTAAAGCTCAGACATTTCATTTCCGTTAGTTTCCTGCAACAGAAATTTCCTAACTAGATCGTCACACGATAATGTTAACTGATATAGGTGGTCCTGGCTTCATTTGCGAGACTGAACGACAACCGTGTAGGGAGCCGAAAAAGGAGTTCTGTGCAATGGAGGTGCTCATGTTAACGGTGAAGACTGGTGCCGCGACTCGGAAGAAGTCACTATGGTTGATGGAGAATGGACCTCGACAAAACTAATACTCTGGAAGCTGCTCTTTGACGTGCACTTAGTTGCCTAGGTAGCTGCCCCCTCTGACTACTGGGCCCACATATGGGACCCTAGTGAAAGGAGCTCACACAGGAAGGTGATGGGGCAGTGTAACCAGAAAGATCCCTGAAATAACAAGGAGTAGAGAAGCTGCCACGAAAAATCCACGGGGCCACCCCGGTCAGCTGTGGACAGTCAAAACCTGAACAACCCCGTTTTTTTAAGTGGTGAAAGACATTTAATGTAACACAAAATTCTTTAAACTAGGCTGGCAAGTCTTGGTCTTTCAAAGGATTGGGTGAATAAAAAGATTTCTAGGAATAAGATAGGTGTTTCTTTTTTATGTGAGTTTTGTTTTGCCTTGAGCTAGATTAGGGTGGGGAGGGACAGAGCTGTGGACCTTGACCACCTCTAAGAGTGATGCAAACACACCTCTGGTTGTGTTAGATGGTAACAGGCAGGGCTAGTTGTTAGCCGGTCCTCAAGTAACCTGCGTTCAGGGAGTAGCAGCGTGTAGCATGCTACGTTACTCCTCAGATACCAAAGTTCTGGAAGGACATCAGAAGGTTTAGGCCATCCCAGGGTGCATGTGAGAACCCAACTAATGTGTGCTCACTAACAATGACAAGAGCCCAGCGTGGCGCCTACCTGCTCGTGCATGATCTCGGAAAGCTCTTTGGCCATCTCCCTGTAGTTGGCCTTCATTTCTTCCTGGTACTCAAGCTGGTCCTCTTTGATCAGCCGCTCATTTACTGCTAAGGCTTGACCACAAGCTTCCACAAATTGCCTGAAATGGTTGAGAGAGGGAAATAAAGGTACGTCGAGGACAAAGAGTGAGTCCAACTGGTAGCATCTTTCTTGAATGAGCATAGAAATGACCGATGCTTGAAGAAAAAGAGACATTTCCCGTGTACTTTACCTGAAAACTTCTTTAAGCAACTTCACTTTGTTGTCAGGGTATCTTTTTGTGTTTGTGTCATCTAAGAAAGCTCGGGCGTATGCCAGTGGACCTGCGTTGACCTAGGTCAAGAACAAAGATTTTAAATTACGTTATTACACAAATGGCCATTCTCATTGATTTGGTTTCGGTTGGCATGTGCTAACTATGCTGTTTGAACTAGTCATGACCCCTGCCTTTCAGGAACTGACAACCTGGAAGAGGAAACCACGAACAAACCTTACAATGTTGTATGTCATTTGATTTTATCACCTCAGACATCATCAGGGCCCTTGAGACGATGGCCCATTTTATGAAGGAAGAAGCAAAGTTTGGGAAAGTGAAGGACCTGTTCAAGGTTGAACAGCCAATAAGCAAAACACCTGAGGTCAGAGCCCAGGTCTTCCCACTGGTACCTGTGCTACTCTACACTGACCCAAGGTCCAACTGGTGAGTTCAGTGAACAACTAAAGAATACAGTATATTGGCCAATTTTTAAAAACCAACCGTTCACCTCTTTGAGCTCTGTTGACAGCCAGGGCAAACCGATTTGCCATCTTCAAATGAAGTAACCAGCTGAGGTGTGATGGAACGCCAAATATTAGGGGCATTTAGTAACAGGGTGAGTGAACCAGAACCCTGTATGTCTCAATTAGCCAAGAAGAGTCAGGATATGTGGGAATGCGGAGAAAAAGAGGGTCAGACATGCGGGGTGGGAAGGAGAAAGTCCCAGGGATCTGAGATGGTATGAGAAAGAAACTGGTCATGTGGCTATCACATCATTTACCCTGGAAGGTCTAGCTGTCTTGGAAGGTAAGTAAGTAGGGAGGGTCTGTCGCTGTTGGTGAAGGAGCTGGGCTGTGGCTCGGATCCACGGTGGGCATGACCTGTGCAGTAACGGCAAGAGAGCTGAGGTGTGGGAATTCGCCCCAGAGCTGGGGAGACAGAGAGACACAGTGGTGGGAGGTGGGCCCTCCGAGTCAGGAACGACTAGTTAACCTTCTGTGATGACTGCAGGTATCATCACCAGTGTGATGACACTGGTGTTGGGTGGGGAGCTATGTGAATGACCCGGACGTGACCCAAATAACTAATGACCCAAAATGACCCAATATATTCAATTTTAAGGATATGCAAAGAAAGTTGATAGGATTTCATAAGGACTGACATAGCCAGATCTTGGAGGACAGAGTCACACAGGGGCCCTGATGGCTCTGTCCTATACAAGAGCAACCCCAGGGAGGCTCTTGGTGCAAGAATTACAGAAATACATAAATAAAATGGTAAAGTTAGCTTCCTATGGCTGCAACTACACTGTTACCCTGGTGGGCACATACTTATGTAAAAAAAATCTCCTGAGGGTCACCTGGGTGGCTGTCAGTTAAACCTCTGAGTCATGGTTTCAGCTCAGGTCATGATCTCATGGTTGGTGTGTTCGAGCCTCGCATCAGGCTCTGTGCTGGTTGTGCAGAGCCTGCTTGGGAGTCTCTCTCCCTCTCTCTCTGCCCCTCCCCTGCTCATGCTGTGTCTGTCTCTCTCGAAGAAATAAACTTAAAAAAAAAAAACAACAAAAAAAACCCACCTCATCATCATGGAATGATGATCTTTGCTTTTTAAAGATGACTGGGTATTGATAAAACTCTAAGGTCACTGTCAAATGGAAGGGCACACTTTGCCCTTTAGAAAGCTCAACCTGTCCAGCCCCACCCTTTACTGGTGCCCACACCTCTCTGCTGGTATTCTGATAGAGGTTGGATGTCCCCAGGCTATGTTAATGAGTGGTTTTGTTTTTTTAGCTGCAGAAAAGTGTAGCCTCTGGACCCATTATGTAATCATTCCTGTTGCTAGAATATTTGTCATATTCACTTGATAACTTATTTTTGATTCATAAGTCTTTCAGGGCATGAGGGAAGAGGTTGAAACATCTAATAAGCACTTTTGTGATGAATGACATTTAGAAAATGTTAGACAACAATCCAGTGTGGATTTGATTAGAAAGGTAACAAGAACTGATTCCAGAAAACAAACAAAAAAAATCCTAAAACTTACATATTGTATCTACATGCAACTTTCATAAATGAAGCCTTTAAAAATTTTTTTTTAATGTTTATTTATTTTTGAGAGAGAGAGAGAGAGAGAGAGACAGTATGAGTAGGGGAGGAGCAGAGAGAGGGGGAGACATAGAATCTGAAACAGGCTCTAGGCTGTGAGCTGTCAGCAGAGCCCAATGTGGGGCCCGAACTCACAAACCATGAGATCATGACTGAGCTGAAGTCGGAAGCCTAACCGACTGAGCTATCCAGGTGCCCCAAATGTAACTTTCTTTGAAGAAAAGAACTGGATATAAGGATGTGTGTGTGTGTGTGTGTAAAACATGTGCTAGAATTTCATATATATACTTAAAAAATCACTAAAGCAAGAAGCAGACTAATCACTGGAAGGAAGTGATTTAATACCAATTTCCTAGGAAATCACATAAGTAAGATACATAAGTAAGATACCTTTAAAAAACCAATTATTTTGAAGACTAATATACAAACAAAAAGGTACATATATCACGAGGTCATAGCTTATTGAATTTCCACAGCTGAACATATATATGTAATCACTACTTGGATAAAAAATGATCTTTCCCCTAAATGGTGCACGTTACTTGGATAGCTATACGGAAAAAATGTATCTTGACCCCTACCACATACACTAGACTCCAGATGGACTGCATATCTATATAGGAATGCTAAACAAAGGAAGAGAACATAGGAGAACATTTCTGAAACAGATTTAAGAACCATGTTCTTAAAGAGGGCACAAAAATGTTACCGATTAAGGAAAATTAATTGAGTTACAGTAAAATGAAGGAAACACAATCAAAACACAGCATTAAGGGAGTGAAGCTTAAGGTTCTTTTTCAGATACAATTTTCATAGAAACCACAAAACAATAGTTTTATAACAAACTATTCACACTTCTTTATATTTAGAAGAGTCTTGATGTTTTCAGTTAGGTACCCAGAATTTCCCCAAATACTAAAAACAAACAGGTTAGAATGGACAGCTGTCTCCTGCCCCTGGCACACAGCTCAGTGGACTCTCCTCCAGGTGGCGGTGGCTGGGGACCCAGTCTACCACCCCCCTCTGGTATCAGCAGACACCGCAAAGGCATGGAAGGTAACTGGGATGACGGGGTGAACAACGGATCTACACCAGACCTTGCTGGGCTTGAAATTTACCAAGGTCCAGATGAACCTCTGCGCCTGTCGCCCTGTGGGTCTGCTGTACCCAGGGCTTGGCTCACCTGGACGCTCACGCTGCCTTGGAGTTTGAGCTGCAGTTTGATCATGTCCACTTCGGTGGAGGAGCACAGCTGCCGGAGCTCGGCCACCTTCTTACTCATCTCGTCAATGGCGACTTCGATGGGGTTCAGGTCGGTGTGGTGCTGGTACATGACGGGGATCCGCTTTTTCACATAAGGGAAGCAGTGTATTGCTGCGGAGGAAGGAGACCCAGAGTTGCATCATCCTGACTACTGTTGAGGCAGGAGTACTTATTATTCCCATTTTACAGATAAGGAACCCAACGCTTGCTAGTCACATGCCACTGTTTTATGGAATCAGAGCACTGTCTTCCTCGATCACTGTGTATGTTTAATGATGGGTTCTATCATGTAAAGTCAAGAGACTTGGGTCCTTGTTAACCTTTAATGTGAGAAGTTTATGTTTGAAGAAATTACTGTCATTCCCTGCTCAATTGTCTCAACCAATAATGCCTTACCTTCCTTGGAAGCTGTGAGATCTGAAAGACTAGTAGGTATAAGAGGGCTTTGAAAATATAAAGAACAGTAGACAGTTTTGAGATAGCAACAGACCAGATTTTAAGTCCAGAAAATAGTTCCATAAACGTATCCTTGAGAAAATTTGCTTCTCTATGGGATTTTGAATCACATGCTTGAGTTTGCACAAAACAGAGAAATCAATGAAAAATAACAAGTGAGAATATCTTTCCAAGTATTTTATGAACCAGAAATTCATAGGCTGTTCAGGTCACACTGATCATAAAGATATTTTGAAACGTAAGTGAATAAAAAACAGACATAAGAATATTTACATTTTCTTACACTTTTTTTCCCCTACAAAAAAAGCCAACCAGTACTGTCTTCACTTATCATAATAAGATATCTGAATGTATCAACACTGAAGAGTTTAAAAATGAACAGAAAAACAGCCAGTTCTAGTTTGGGTCTCTTTTAATTGTTTACCTTTTTGCATTACATGGTATATAAATATCTGTAATATCTTTATTTAATATACATGTATGAGTGGACATGAACATATATGCTTAAAAGCTTATTTTTGAACAAGCAAAAGTAAGGTGGGCGTGTTATGTTGGATCATTGCTATTTAAGTGGCTGGGGAGAGCATATTCAGAAAGGACTCAACGAGAAAGCGAGGTGGGCGCCATGCGGCACATGGTCCAGGTGGGCCACCCAAAGTCTGGGCAGAGCAGGAGGTGTTCAGCCTGCTGCAGCCTCAAGTTACACCCTGACAGGCCTGTTCTTGTCCCTCAATGTTGTATTGACCTAAGACCCAAGGTCTGTGTCTCCTATTTCTTTTGTATTCCTCCTGGATGGTTCAGAAGTGGCGGCAGTGGGATGGATCCATCCTCTTTGAACCTGATCCACGCTCTTTGGTAGCCTGACGAGACCTGGGCCTCGCTGACCTCCGGCCCTGGAGCCAGAGGTGCACCTGGGTCTGGACAGAAAGCGCTTTACGGAGTGCCAGTGAACGGCCACATGTAAGAAGGGCCGTGGACGCGTTTCATGAGGCTAACAGCTGTGTCAAAACACAGGTGAGTAGCGTCATCACAGTAGTTGAGTATTTCAGAGAGAAAAGATAATTCCGCAGGTGTCTGTGAGGTATACGTGGATTATATGGATTTCATTCAGCGTAAAAGTTCTGAGTCTTGTGACGGTGACTGGAGACTTAAGAGAAGCAAGGGAGAGTATGATGATCCAGAAAACCCAGAGCCCGGGCATGAGCCCACCGGGTCCATGTGAGCTGGGGGGCCCTGCCCTCCCTGCTGGCCCCATCTTTCCTCCTGTGTCTCAGACTCCCGCTGCCTGCAGCCACGCTGGCCTGCTGGCTGTCTCCTGAATGTGCTGGGCACAAGCATCCCCACCCACTGGCTTTTGCTCTGACAGCTCCTTCTCCCTCCAGATGTTTGCATGGCCTAACCCCTCACCTCCTTCAAGTCTGAAGAGTCACTTCCTCCAGTGAGGCCCCTTTGGGCTACTCCATTTTAAACTACAACCCTCTCCCCTCAATCCCACCTTTCTGATCCCCTTTTGCTTTTGTCCAGAACACATATCACCTTCCAACACAGGTATGTTTAGCCATTGTGTTTTAGAACAGTCTGGAAGGAGACTGCCTGAGGTAGACATGTGTGTTTTGTTACTAAGCCAGGATGGAGCACTATGCTCCATACATTTTGTGGAATTAATGAATGCGCTAGTGTCCGAATGGCTAAATCAAAGAGCAAAGTGGCCATTACTACAAAATGGCTGGCCCTCGTGCTGTGCGGCATTTCAGGAAGGAAGGTGAGGAAGAGGGGGCTGAGGGGCGTCGGTGCCTGTATAGCCTGGTGAGACTGAACAGAAGGTGAAGAGCAGGAGAATATTTCTGCCCCGAGTGGGAGTCTGGGCAGGAGCTCCGTGGTGGGAATCCCAGGACAGGAAGAGAGGAGGGATGTTACGTTGGGAGGCAGGCTCAGAAGTGTATGCTGAAGGGGTCTGGAGGTTTTCCTGGTTTTCCAAATGATCCCACAAATGCAGCGAACTGAGTGACCTATCCAGGGAAGTGAGCCTCTGCCGGGTTCAGAGGGCAGGGGGGGCCGTGGCTCCCCCACAACCTGGCTGGTCAAAGGTCTGGTGTGAAGGAAAGCAATGGAAGAAGAACCTGAGGATTAATTAGATAGGGGAAACTCTCAAGTTCAAAGTCTGGACCATCCCAGTCTGTATGCCTTTAAGTTGATAGAGAGCTCACGTGTTTTTTAGTAGCATTTTTACAGCCCTTTCTCTAAATCTTGATGCTGCCCGATAACTATCCTTTTGATATTTTGGGATCTTTCAGGACAAAAACTGCTAACTCTTTCGGGGTATTTTGTTGCAGTGTATCCCTTTGGTTTATCAGCAACCTCAAAAGGCAAGGGGCTCAATGGTGGATAAGATGCAGCACAATAAAGTGCATTCTGTCCCCTCCTGCGTATAATTTATGACATCAACACAAGATGGAGAGTGTTAAGTCTATTCTGTAAAAGTCATTTTACAGATGGGGAAACTAAGGCATAGAGAAAGGATAGGCGACTTGCCCGAGATCACACGGCGAGCACTGGCCTGGGTCTGCAGGGGCCCCGGCCTGGGCTCTGTACTGCCCACGCTTTCCCGTCCTCACAGCTGCGCCAACAGCCCGTGTGAACGCTACCTCTGTCGCAGCAGTGACGCCCGGCCGCCTCTGCTCCAGCAAGCAAGGAGCTTTCTTCCTGCTCTTCAGCTAATCAACAATATTTCTGTGACAAAGTGGTAAACTGTGCCCCTGAGGGAAATCTGGCCAAGAAAACCCTGTTTATGATGGTAGTCTCTGTTTATGATCAGTAATGCTACCTGAGCGGAATCATCGTAATAAGGAATCCTGACCCTGACTCATCAGGGAAGTAGGTTTATTTTAAGCGCGGTGCTCAAACTGGAGCCGCACCAGAGTCACCTGGGGGTGGGGTGGGGGGGTGGCTTGTTCAACACGATCAGCTGGGCCCCACGCCCAGAGTTTCTGATTCTGTGGGGCTGGGCAGGGCCCACAAGTCTGAATTTCTCCTAAGTTCCCCAGGGATGCTTATGCTGCAGGCCCAGGAGCCGTGTGTGATAAGCATGGATTTAAGAGATAAATGCCCCAAGCTGGCAAAGTGACTCCACCTAGAAATGTAGTTATCTTGTCTAAGAAGAATTTGCTCCTGTGTCCTTTAGAAAAACAACTCCTCTCCCTAGGGGCACGGGCTACCATTTTTGAGGTCAATCTGCTTATATTTCAGGTGCTATCATTACTCTAAAAGTAGTAGGGGCTCTTTCTTTAAGAAAGCAGTTTTTTTTTTTTTTAATTTTAAAAATTTTTTTTATTTTAACCTTTATCTCAGTTCCTTCCTAGGAAGGGAAAAGAATTCTCTGTAATATGCTGTTCTGAGCTATTTTACAATGAGTCATATTCTTTCTTTGGTAATAGCTTTACTGAGATACAGACTCACCCACTGAAAGTGTCCACTTCAGTGGTGAGAGCAGAGCCCATGTGACATGTGGTATCTTAACAGGGGCCCTTCCACTCATCATGACACTGTTCCACGTTATTGCCTGGCAACATCGACTTCTAGACAGAGCAATGGACACCTTCCTGGTTCTGCTGAGCTATCACTGGGCTTTCTGAGCAGGCCTCCTCACCGAATTTTTTGTTTTTTAATAGGACACAAGAAAGTGTTCTATTTTAGGTGACCCTCGTCACACTACTGACCCCAACCCAAGAGTGGACGGGTCAGGTTCCCCCAGAGAAGGTAAAAATCACTTTCAAGATAATTCTACCCTGTCAGGAACTGGGAAATGATGCAAAAACACATTTCTAAGAATGGGTTATGAATGGCTAACCAGTGTCAAAGAGTCTATTATAGCTCCTGTCACAGCCAAACGGAGAGCCTCTGAAGGCAGTGAGGTTCCTGGTGGCACAGGTATTCAAGCTGAGGCTGGCCAGCCGCCCTCAGAGATGAGACACAAGGGATCCAGTCTCATATCCCATTTACTCACTCAGCCTGAAATCCCTGACCAGGTTCAGGCCGAGACCTGTGTGATAAAGACGTGTAAGGGGTCTCTTCCTGCGAGGGGGACACTGAACTGTGTGCAGGGGCTTTTGAGGTCCTGGGCCTGGAGAGGGGTCCGTAGGGGTTTCAGAAGGAGTCTGTAAGTCACCTGAAATTGTGTGCAAAAGCACTCCAAGGAGATAAGGGCCCACTGTTTTCATCAGATTCTAAAAAACGGTCAGTGACTTGACTTTGGGTATGAACTTTTTTCGAGCAGAAGAAGAAAATGCTAACAGATAAAGAGAAAAATGTCAAAGGCATTCAAAAGCAAGCATTCGATAAATGTTCAACTGAAATAGCTATTTGGGGAAAGTTAACTAAGCACGAAGGGCCCTTCATTCTAGAAGCTTCTGGAACCCTTCCGGAGAAGTCTTTATCTCGGTGTCCAGGCTAGTATCTCGTACGGGATTCTGGAAGGTATTATGCTAAGTGAAATAAGCCAGTTAGAGAAAGAAGGTTATCATATGATTTCATTCATATGTGGACCTTGAGAAACTCAACAGATAAATATAAGGGACAGGAAGGAAAAATAAGACAAAAACAGAGAGGGAGAAAAACTGTAAGAGACTCTTAAATACAGAGAACAAGCTGAGTCTTGCTGGCGGGGGTGGGGTAAATGGGTGACCGGCACTGAGGAGGGCACTTGTCAGGATGAGCACTGGGTGTCATATGTAAGAGGTGGATCACTAGGTTCTACTCTTGAAGCCAAGACTACACTGTATGTTAATTAACTTGAAAATAAATTAATAGGAAGGAAGGAAGGGAGGGAGAACGGGAGGAGGGAGGGAGGAAGGAAGGAAGCAAGCAAGCCAGGGCAACGATACCTGTCAAGATGGTTCGCCGTTTGCACTGCTCCTCAACCCCGCCCTGCCTTTTGCCAGTCTGAGTGAAGGGCATCTCAAACATGAAGCGGCGAATGTTATGAGATCTCTCAAATTCCGTTTTCCTTTCTTGTAATTCTTTTTCATCGAAGAACGGAATCACATGAGTCACCTGGATATATGCATACTTGGAATCCAGATCCTTAGGGTTGACCTTTAAGGGAATAAACAAAATGGGAGACTGGACTCTTTCAAAGTATCCCTGAGCTTGTCTTTCCACTTCTTATTAATAAAAGATGTGGAAAAGTTTAGAAAAGCAGGAAAAAAAACAAACAAACAGTACAACAAACCCCCACATACCCACCACTTAGAACAACTGCTAATGCCTTGTTTCAAGCTCACACACACATATATGCATGTGTGGATGCACGCTTACACATGTACGTGTAGACTTTTTTTAAATTTTAACTGAACCATTTCAAAGTAAGCGGTATCCATAAGCATCTGCTAAACCTGAGGATGTTCTCCTCTGTGACCATAATGTATATCATACCTCATAAAACTAACTTAATACCCAGGCCATGAAAGTTTCTCACACGTTCCCAAAATCTTATTTTTCGCTATTTGTGTTTGAACCAGAATCTAATCAATGATCATATTTAATCTCAAATTCTCCACTTTTTTGTTTCCCCTGATACTGATTTTTTTTTTTTTTTTTAAAGACATCACCCTAGTTTTCTTGCTGAGTGACTCCCTGTCTGGATTTTCCTGCTGGCTTCCTGAATTGTATTTTTACATATTTGGCTTAGAGAGAAAAATGTTATTTTAGTAATAATGTTCAACACCTGGGACCTCAAATTATAATCTACAGATGGATTATACGTAAACAGATGTGGACAAATTAATTACAGGTACAGACTAGTCTAAGACTAATCTAACCATAAGTTTAGCTCCTGAATAACTCAACAGGTAAACACTTTTAAAACTGCACTGCTACAATTCAGTTAGCAGTGCTCTAGCAGCCGTGATGTGCTAGACATTAAACATGGGCATTTCCCATACGAGCCCAGCAGCTAATTTATCAGAGAGACAAATCAATTTTGCACATATGAATCGTATTTGAGCTTTTTGAGCAGTAAAAGGGGGAGGGTCTGAAGAAAATGACTGCAAAGAATCTGGAGACAATTCTGAAACCAGGGTTGCTGAGTAAATGAGGCCAAGAAGATTTTGTTAAAAGCCTCAAGTTATGTGGCACTGTCCCCTCAACAGGGATGTTGGTGAAGAAAAATGAAAGGTGGGTATGAACGCACCTAAAACTTTGGAAGTGAGGAAAATACATAAAGTCATGAGTTATTCAACTTCTATTTTAGAAAGAGCCATCTGGCCCACCGCCACAACTGTGTTCAAACCTATGAAATGTGACTCTCCTTAGCAGAAACCATGTACTAGCAGTGGAAATGCACGCCTTGCCTACTTTTCAGTGGTACTCCCTAGTCTTCCTTTCCGAAGCAGTAGGTACGAAACGGCAGCAGTGGAGGACTGCTGTTCGGGGGGAAGGGAGGACGGTCTGGTTCGTCTTCCAGCTGCTGTAAGGACAGCAGATTAAGGGGGAGAAGACCGCATGCACGAGGGTCCCGAGGAGAGGTCGTCATGTGAAAGCCACAGCTTGACATAGACAAAGGTTTCATTTTGAGAGAAAGAGACAAATTGGACCTGAGTAGTTTGGTTTATGAAAAAAGTAGACCTCCAAAAGGTCGTGTTGAGGGTTCCGGTTAAAAACCGACCAACCATGTGTGTTCCTCCCTTTTCCTTCATGCAACTCTGTTGAAAAGCAGTACAGAATTAACCTGTGAAGACCAAGGAAAGAGGACAGTAGACAGCGGTGGGTGAGAGGGTTTAATGAGCTTCTGGAAGGCTACCCAACTTGGCAGAGACACCGTTTTCCCACGCAGGTGGGGCGAGCACGATTTCTGAGGAAAACAGCCCCTGGAGCTGTTGGAGGTTCTAATCCAAGTTCCCGCAGAAAGGATAACCAGTGAGTCGGATCTCTCAGAAGCTTACTGCTACGGACTGCATGTCCCCTCCAAATTCATAGGGTGGAATCTATTTTTTAAAGTTTATTTATTTATTTTGAGGGAGAGAGGACTGAGAGAGCATAAGGGAGGAGGGGCAGAGAGAGGAGAGAGAGAGAGAGAGAGAGAATCCCAAAAAGGCTCTGCACCGTCAGCACAGAACCCAACTCGGGGCTCAAACTCACACACCATGAGATCATGACCTGAGTTGAAACCACAAGCCAGACGCATAACCAGCTGGGTCTCTCAGGCTCCCTCATAGGGGAAACTTAACCTCCAGTGTGGTAGTACTGAGAGGTGGGAGGTGATCAGTCATGAGGATGGAGCCCCCACCAACGGGATTCGTGCCCTCTAACAGGTGCTCCACAGAGACCCCTCACCCTTCCACCACATGAGGACACAGGAAGGAGATGCCTGTCTGTGAACCAGGAAGAAGGACCTCACCAGACACAGAAAATGCCAGTGTCGTGATCTTGGCTTTCCAACCTCCATCAGTCTGCGGTGTTTGTTACAGCAGCCTGAATGCACTGATGTCCACAGGGGACAAGCACCAGCATAAGGTGGCCAGAGAGGTGTGGGGTGGAAACCAGGAAGAGCCGTCACAGTCTGTCTGAGCCATGGCTCCCTTCCCTCATCCCTGCCATCCAGGAGAGAAGAGGTTGTTCTTTGGAGAAAGGGGTCCGGAAAAAGTCCAAGGGGGTTCACCAGTTGCTGGAAAAGAGGGGACGAAGTATGAAGTGGATGATGGGATAAGCAGGTCGGAAGCCTGAGGCTGAATGTGGGCCCTTCAGCCCTTGCTGGTCCCCTGCATTCAGAACCCAGAATTACCTGCTTCCTTGTCAACTCTACCACTTGGTCAGGAGATGGAAGACTCTTCCCTGGAGAAGATGCTGGCCCTCAAGGAAACAGATTTCAGAGACTAGAGATTCCAAAGCCGGGCTCAGGAAGGAAAATGAAGTAGGGATTCTCCACAAAGGTGAACTTAAAAGGTGGAGAGCTTATCACTGTTGGAAACTGAGCAGGGGGACATTTTTATTTGCTTGATATTTAATTTTATTTTTATTATTTTAATTTATCTCTTTTAGAAAAGCTTATTTTATTTTTGAGAGAGAGAAAGAGAGGGAGGTACAGAGACGGAGGGAAAGACTCCCAAGAAGGCTCCACACCAGCAGCACAGAGCCCAACGCGCTCGATCTAATGAACTATGAGATCATGCTCTGAGCCGAAGTCAAGAGTCGGACGCTTAACTGACTGAGCCATCCAGGTGCCCCTATTTTTCTTATTTTTCAATTGAAGCATAACTGACACACAATATTACATTAGTTTCAAGCATGCAACATAGTGATTCGACATCTCCATACCTCAGGCTGTGCTCACTGTGAACTCAGCTACTGTTCGTCACCCACGCGACACTATCAGAGTAACGTCGACTCTATTCCCTATGCTGTGTCTTTTAGGAGTTATCCACTCTGTAAGTGGGAGCCCGTATCACCTACTCCACTTCACCCATTCTGTCTGTCCCTCCATCCTCCTCCCTTCTGGCAACTATCAGTTTGTTCTCTGTATTTATAGATCTGATTCTGCTTTTGGTTTGTCTATTCGTTTATTTGGTTTTAGATAGCAGGAGGGCTTTTTTTTTTTTTTTTAATGTTTATTTCTTTTTGAGAGAGAGAGCGAGTGAGCACAAGCAGAGGAGGGGCAGAGAGAGAGAGGGCAACACAGAATCTGAAACAGGTTCTAGGCTCCAAGCTGTCAGCACAGAGCTGGATGCAGAGCTTGAACTCGTGAACTGCAAGATGATAAAGTAGGATGCTTAACCAAGCGAGCCACCCAGGCACCCCTACAGAAGGACATTTTTAATGTAAAAAAAATAGGAGCTCTATCTTGGCCTGAATTTCAGGAAACAAAGGGATACTCAACTTCTTGGAGATATTCTGAAGACAGTGGAATACATACACACACACACACATAGACACACACACACATACATATACATACACACATACATAGAAATGTGTGCTTTCCGAAAGGGTCTTTGTAAGAGCAAAGCAGAGGACAGCCTTTCTAAATAGAAAATAGATCTCTTTCCTACAAATGTGCCAGCTGGTTAGTTCCTTCCTTGATCTGTCTGTCTGCCTGTCCATCTGTCCATCATCTTACTGAAAATGGTTTATCAGATGTTAATTATTTTGTAAAAGAATATCTTTTTTAAAATCATAAAATATTTACTTAATGAAGGACATCCGGAAAGCACAGAAAGGTATCGAGAAAAAAAAATTACACTTGCCACTCAAGGCCAACCTCTTAATTTTTTCTTGCTTTTTTCCCCCATCTACATTTATGAACCTATATGATCAAGTATACACAATCAGTCAATACAATATTATAGGACTATGAAATATTTCCAAATATGGTCATACCTTGCCAGAATCCTGTATCATTTTCACATTTTCTGAACCAAATTTATCTGAGTAAAGTTTAAGGAGTCTCTGGGAAATTTCTGACAGAGGCGTGAGTTTGGGCTCTTTGTAAATGTACTCTTTCCCATCTTCATCTTCAAAGAATCCCTGTGACATAAAGCACAATTAGAATTGTTCCCAGGTATACACCCCAGGCTTACCACCTAGGAAGGGTTCTTGTGTTATGACGGTTAAAAAAAAAAAAAAAAGGTGGGAGGGAATGATTCTAAAATAAAATTCTACTTAAACAGTCTTTCTGAATAGGAAGGAAAATGATAATAATGTGAAGTCTGGGTACAAAGATAAAGGAAAACACAAAACTGCAAACTCATTCAAGAATGCTGTCATTAAGTGTTGGGTGAAATGAAAGATTGGGGACTCAAGACTGTTCTCTCATGATCTAATGATGGGGTTCAAGCCTGTTTCACATTCCCAAGAAGCAGAGCTCACTACAAAAGGTTGGACAGCCTGCTCCAGGCAGGTCTCCGAAATGCACACACCTCCCATCTCCTGCCTTCCCCGTTTCCACTGGATTTTACAGCATCAGCAGAAACATTCCGGTCTGCAGCAGGTCTGGCAAAAGTTATCTGAAGTTCATATAAATTGTGTTTGGCTTTACTTATGAAAAAAATATGAAAGGGCTGGAGCACAGTATCAGCAAAGATTTTCATTATCACCAGTTGATTATCATGTGGTTTAGCACCAGTCAGGTCTGCTGAACCTGACAAGCCTTGGAATTGCATGGGAAGTGAAAAAGGTTGAAAACTTTAGAGTCCAGATTGGGGTTAATACTTGAAATTGAAAAAAAAAAAGTTTCTCGTCTAAAAATAAAAGAGAAGATGGTGCAAAAAACACAGTATATTAAAAAAAAATGCAGGCTAACATGAGACAAATAACACCCACATCAAACTAGTTTAGATGCAGTAATTTCACTACATTACTTGCTTTGTAAGCATTTACTGTAATTACCTCCACATCTGTTTCACTGTCTGTAAACTGGTATTGCTATAAAGTTATAAAAGACAATAACAGCATAAATTGAAGGTTATATAATGCTCACAGAAAACCACACACCCTAAATAAATGGATTATAATTTATATCATTTAATCATGTTAGAAACTTTGGAGGTTAAATTTTCAGTTAAATTTAAATAAGCCCTTTTATATAGGGTTTCTGAAATATTACAACAGTAAATATAATTGTGGAGAAATTATATTACAAAAGATAGAGATGCACAAGGAACAAAGGAAACCAGAAAGTCTTAATTTTGGTTTTAAAACATGCAGTATAGGTGTGTAAGGAAACAAGTGATTTATTTCTGTAAATGGAATAAAATGTTAATTTTTTTTTTTTTGGAGTTTGTAATGACTGGACAGATATATATACAGACTTGAAAAGGAAACTCGCAAACCACATGTAAGTACCAAAGATGCTGCTAAAAATGTCTTATGGAGGGAGAACTTACCGCTGCCTTAAGAAAGTAATAAAGAAAAGACAGGAAGAAAGAAAAAAAAGCAGAAAGTTTACTACTGAGGAAGATAAGAACCGTACTAAATATGACAAATTCATCAAATTAGCATTTAGAGAAAATAGAACATTTATAAAATACAATTTTATAGAATTAGAAAACAAAAAACAAGAACAAGGACTTAGAAGGACAGCCTATGGAACAGGGCGCAGACTAACCTGTCCAAAGAAGGCCACTCGGAAATAGGTCCCCAGGAGCCTGCGGCCTGAGTGCATGACCTCAGTCACTTTGCTATAGGCCCGGTGTAGTGTATCATACAGATGGGCCAGCCTCTGGAAGACAGGACAAAACACCCATTTCTTCCCACTTGTAACTAGCAGAATCAGTTTTTTTTTCTTTTTTCCTTTTACAAATAGTTTATTGTCAAGTTGGTTTCCATATAGAATCGGTTTTAAAATAATTAAATGAGAAGACATAAGTATAAATTCCTTGGACTTGAGGAAAGGAAACAAAAACAAACCAAAAAACCAAAAACCAAAACCAAGAATGTCTTGACTGCACATTGGTAGTGACCATTTTCTCAGTTACATTTTCAGAGAGCCACCTTGCGTACTAAGAACCCATCGAATCTCTACATTACAGTAAATAACCTCTGTTTTGAAGTTAAGGTGACATGTTGGAGATGGTGAAGTCCTACGATGATATTTTTTAGTCTTTGCTTTTCCTACTTTCTTTGATAAGCTCAAAGAAGCTGGACAACCCCCTCCCGACCCAGGCCCCAGCCCAGAAAGGATGACAGGGACATCGGCTTCCCATGAGGGGGGCTCTGAGGAAGAAGGCACCCGATGAATATAAAACTCTGTTCTTGGCAACCTTTTATAAGTGGAGTACCACAGTTACCAACCCTTGCTTTTTGAGATTTGGGGTTGCATAATGGCTCTGAGGTCACCTCTGACTTGTGGTCTGCTTGCTCTCTTTGCATAGAAGAAGGTCTGGGTGTGTCTTCTCAAACAGGAAAAACAAACCACTCAGATACCTCAAAATCTCTCCGCTTCTCATAAATGGGGATGATGAGTTTATAGATGTCAGCGATGAGCTCATAGCGTTCAGCCTTCCAGAGTCCATCTGCACATTGTTCTAGAAGCTCCATGAGCACATCCTGATCAAAGAAGAAGGCCACCGGCCAGAAAACTGTTATAGGCAACACAACATCGTAGTCTCTACAGAATGCTTAACCCGTTAAGAGGGCTAGGAGGAAAATTTCAAAAATACATAATATCTCTCAACATTAACTTCCACACTTGTAATAGCTCATCAGTATGTCCTTTTGTAAAAAAAAAAAATGATTATGTTTATTTATTTTTGAGTGAGAGAGAGCATGCAAGAACGAGTGAGCAGAGGAGGGGTGGGGGTGAGGGGACAGAGGATTCGAAGCAGGCTCTGAACTGATAGCAGAGAGCCTGATGAGGGGCTTGAACTCATGAAATGTGAGATTATGAGCTGAGCCAAAGTTGGATGCTTAACTGACTGAGCCGCCCAGGTGCCCCACTATGTTGTTTTTTAATGAGCCATTTTTCAATCATTTATAAGCAGAAATGCAGGGTCACAATGTATGACTGTGTAATAGTTAATACCATGGGAAAAACTGACATTGATCGCTTCACACAGTCTCTCAATTTTTCAGTTCTCTTTTTATAATTAGAATTTCAATTTTTTTTTTCCTTTCTGAGAAACAATGACAATGCTGAGACACAAAGCTATTTAGCATGGCTTCAAACCTAACTAAACACCTCAGAGCAATTTCATAATGGCATGTGGTAGGTATGACGCCTGCCATGCCAACATTCTTTCCTCCTTTCCTTGGAAGTTTCTACCTACTGGAGTTTGGGTAGTCAGCCCACCTCTAGTAAAGTCCTTGAACTCTGAAGGAAGCTATCACTTGCCATGACTCAAGGCTTGGGGCATGTAGTTCAGGTGTAAACGAATCAGCATAAATCTATTTCCTGGACACACTGTTTCAAAAGTGGATATGTGACCTAAACAGACCAATCAGGGTGAATTTTAGGACGGAAGAGACAGGAGTGTTCTCACAAGCCCAGAAAGGAGAGGCAGCAGGGAGATGACTGGGGATAACATCCATCTCATGGCCAGCCAGCGGCCGGTCTGCCTTACGAACAGAGTAGAGAGCTCCCCCTCCCTCCCAAAACAACTGTATCCTGGATAACTGTTGAACACTGGCATTGATGGCTGCCAATCTCTCTGCAATTTCCTAATGGAAGGCAATTTATTACATCTTTATAGTTTAAGCCCATTTGAGTGGAGTTTCATGAATGATGTTGAGCAAAGTTTCACGTGATTATCTGTCATCTGTGTAGCTTTGGCACAGTGTCTACTCAGATCCTTGACTAATTTTTCCACTGGTTGTTTATTGAGTTTTAAGAGTTCTTTATATATTTTGCAAAGAAGTCTTTTACCAGACGTGTGGGTTGTAATTTTCTCCCAGTCTGTAATTTGTGTCTGGACTTCCTTAACAGTATCTTTTGAAGAGCAGAGCTTTTTAATTCTGATCAAGTTCAATATATCAAGTTTTTATTTTCTGGATTGTGACACATTCTGTCGAAGCCATCTCTAACACAAGCCTGAAAAGATTTTCTCCTATGTTTTCCTACAGAAGTTTAATAGTTTTACATTTAAGTTTATGATTCATGGAGTAATTTCTAAATTTAGTATAAAGTATGGGTCAATTTTTTTTATACAAATGTCCTATTGTTCCAACACCATTTGATGAAGACTCTCCTTTCTCCACTGAATTGCCTTTGAATCCTTATCCAAAATCAACTGAACCATATGTGTGTGGATCTATTTCTCACTTCCTTATTCTGTCCATCCTTGTCCTAATCAATACCACGGTTTTGATTACTACTACAGCTTTAGAGAAGGGGTTTGCCACAGTGATGCTAATGATTATTTTGAGCCATATAACTCTTTGTTCTGGGGGTCTATCCTGTGCACAATAGAATGTCTGGCAACATCCAAAACCTCTACCTACTAAATGCCATCTCCTTTCCCCGTTCCCCCTAAATGCGACATTAAAAAACATTTCTAGACATTACCAAAAGTCCCCTGGGAGATGGGGGCAAAATGATCCCAGTTGAGAATCAATGCTAATTTACAGTAACCTTAAAAGTCAGATAGTATGACTTCGAATTTTTTCAAAGCTGTTTTGGCTGGTCTATTCCTTTTCTTTTCCATAGAAATTTTAAATTCGTTTTGTCAATTTCTACCAAAACTCCAGACAGGAGTTTGATCAGAACTCTCTGAATCCATAAATCAGGGGCGCCTGGGTGGCTTAGTCGGTTAAGCGTCCGACTTTCGCTTAGGTCATGATCTCGCGGTTCGTGGGTTCGAGCCCCGCGTCCGGCTCTGTGCTGACTGCCAGCTCGGAGCCTGGAGCCTGTTTCAGAGTCTGTGTCTCCCTCTCTCTCTGACCTTCCCCTGTTCATGCTGTCTCTCTCTATCCTAGAAATAAAATAAAAGTATAAAAAAAAAAAATGAATCCATAAATCAGTTTAGGGAGAACTGATACCTTAACAGTATGGAATCTTCCACTCTTTGATTTTTTTCATCACTGTTTTGTAGTTTTTTAGCATGGAATCCTAGAGTTATATCTAAGTTTTTGATGTCATTATAAATAGTAATGTTTTTAAAATTTTGATGATTTTTTTCAACGGAAGTATTTATTGAATAAGATTTAAAGTCTTCCAGCATACCTGTTTGTAAGAATTATATAAAACAATCACTGATTAGGTGAAACCATGGTATAAGAATCTTTAAATATGAAAAAGGTTGGTTGATTTTTGTATATTGATTTTGTATCCCATAATCTTGCTAAACTCAATTTTGGTAATTTCTTTTGTAAATTCTTTGGGATTTCCTCTGTCACAAAGACAACCATATCTAATATGAATATAGTCAGTTTTATGTCTTTTTCTTGCATTACTGCACTGGCTAGAACTTCCAGCACAATGTCGAATAGGAGTGTTGTAAAATCAGATACACTTGTTTTATTTCCAATTTTAGAGAAAAGCACTCAGTCCTTCACCACTAAGTATAATGTTAGCTGCAGGTTTTTTGTAGATAATCTTTTTTAGGTGAGGAAGTTCCTTTCTCTTCCTAATTTTGTTTGTTTCTTTTTAGACCAAGAATGGATGTTGATTTTTTTCAAATAATTTATCTATATCAATTGAGATGGTCATGTGGTTTTCTTTCTTTATTCTGTTAATATAGTGAATTATATTGATTGGTTTTCCAATGTGAACCAACAGTGTAGTTCCAGGGTAAACCCCACGTGGTCCTGACTTAATTTTCTTGTTTATATATTGCTAGATTAAATTTGCTAATATTTCTTTTAAGCCAGTTGCCTTTAAACATGTTTGTATCCTGTATTATACTGTAAACGAAGGGTAGGACCCATATTTTTCATTAGTAATGTTTCATTGAAGACCTAATCCCTACAGTTTATAGGTCCAAAGAAACTAAACATAATTAAAGCAATTATGAATCAATTTACCAGGAAATTCTGACTTAAAATAAAAATCTTTAAAGCAAGACATTTACCTCTTCTGTCATGTTTGCAAATACAAACCATAAAACTGTCATCAATGTGACCAAACTCTGAGCCAGTGCTTATAAAGAGGTACACCAGTTGCCTCATACTTTTATTGCAGGTCTTTTAACAGCAAACACTAAACATTATGTGGTAACTGCCCTAACAGGTATAGACAAAGAAGAAATCAGAAAATGTTCTAACCCCTTCTCTTCCCCTTGTGCGTTTATATCAAAAAGATACACATCCCTCTTAATTTTGTCTCAAATCTTTTTCAGTGAGAGAATCTATCCAGGCTAAGCATGACAAACCTTTTTTTTTTTCAAACATTTTATTTAAATTCTAGTTCATTAACATATTACACTGCTATGATTCTTCTCACACTCCTGTGATTATAAAAAAGCCAAATAAAAGCATACAAATAAAGCTTATATAATGTCTGTTTCAATACACTTATTTTTCCATATTAGTAAAACATCGAACAAAGAGGTAACCTAATTTGGTCATTGTGAGGATCAAATAAAATTTCACTCATCAAAACACTCTGAAACTATAAATGTGTGGCGAAATTCACAGGCCAGTTAAATAAATCTCTCTTATTTCAACCATTACTTTCCACTTTGATTTTCTTTTTTGAATGCTATCTTACTTCCACTGGACTATGTAATATCCCACAGTGTCACACACATATTTGATAGGAATTTCTTGGATGAATAAAGTAGTCTGCATTTTTCTTAGTAATATAACAATATTATTAATAGCTTCCCTTTGCTATCGGGAAGTGAGTTAACAGTCCTTTTATCAAAACCTTGCATCTCTTGCATACTTTAGGTCAAAGACGTTACCACTGGGTAGTATTTAAGCATCTTCCTTCTCAGCAGGATTGTGGGACTACAGCAGAGGTAGAAGAATTCTGAGAAGACTCAATTCCCCATCAGGGATAAGAATATTGTACGACGAAGGCATTCTTCTAATAATGGAAGTCAAATGGAACTTTACCCATTTTTAAACTATTCTGAGGTTTAACTTATAGACTACTCATTTGACCTCCTTTCTTAGAACACTGGCCTTTGTTCTAAGAGCAACTGTAAACTTTTTGTAAAAAACTACAATTGGTTCCACTGGTGTGGCATAACCCATACCAGAGAGGTGAATATACAATGACGATACCCTGTTTATGGATGGGATCAATGAGGCCTAAAGAGTCTTAATTCCAGGTCATAGCAGTTACAGCACGATAAGCATCGGGAGTCGTTTTAATATACACTCGTAGAAGATTGAAAATTCTTCTCACAGAGTTATGAAAGTTGTAACTGGGCACGGTCACTATCACATTGTTAACTTAATTCTTTCATTCATACATTTTACCAAGCATCTACTATGTGCCAGGCACTCTGCTGGACACTGGGGTCACCAAATAAATTTATAGAAATAAAATTAAGTTTCCATAATTTATAAAAACAGCTGTATAGATTTTCCTCTTAATGTGGAAGGCAGGTTTTAAATGGCTTACTAGGCTTGGTCACATAAATGAAATTTGCTTTGAGGAGGAGGCCTTCAAAGACACAGAGGTTATTCACCAAAGTAGGAAGAACTGATGTACTAGACACATGACCACAACTGGAAAATGTGAGGTACATGTTAAGATACCAAGGACGAGGAAACGGATTTCAAATATGTGTCCAAACTGCAAGTCACAAGGGTAGATGCTCTGAGCTGAGAGCATTAGGGGTTTATTTATTCAACAGTAGTCAGTGTGTCTCTGGGTGAGTAAGGGGGAGGCCAATGATCAGTGAATAAGGTACTTCCTGTCTCAAGGAGTCCAGTATGAAGACAGATCCATAAAGAGATTATAAAAAATTCTGATAAGTGCTGATAAAGAAGCATGTGGGCAATAAGAGGTGCAGACGGGAGCAGCATCCATCTAGTCATGGGGGAAAGGCGAGACACAGAATATTCCAGAAAGTGGTGACTGAGTCTTAAAAAAGATCAGCATTTAGTAAGGCAAATGTGAAAGGTGGGACTAGGAAGGAAGAGGGGGAAGACACTCTAAGGAGAGGAAACAGCATGGGCAAAAGACACGGAGGTGAGGACAGCATGGTGGGTGAGGAATTTACACGTAGTCTGGAGGGTTATTCAGAGTATAAAATCTGAATCAGGGAGTAGCAAGAGATGAGGCTGGGGGCGTGGGTGTACGGAAAGGATTTAAACAGACTAGCTACACTCAAACTTTTGTATGTCAAAAATAAATTAATTACGTGTAGAATCTTGAGATACAAAAACGCATCTAGACATACGTCAACTACCACAATGACGAAGTATTCTATAAGGAAGATGTGACTTAATTTTGAAATGATCTCTGTCTATCCATGTAAGGTATCTTTACAGCAACCTTTCAGGTGTATTTTAAATGGCCCTAGATTATGTCACTTAACAATAAATATGTATCAAATAGAGTTTTTGGGTAATCTCCTGTGCCAAATTCCCCAAATTGGGAGACAAAGATTTGAATACTGTTCTTACTCTTGTTTAGTCAAACTGGAAACATATGGAAAGTTTAATAATGATGAAACCTGAATTCATAGCATATCAATAGTCAGTTGAACTAATTATGGAAAAATCTGTCATATTTGGTTAAAAAAGATGGACTTCAACCAGGGAAACTCTCCAAAATGGTTGGAAAATGGGACCATTTTGATAAAGTGAATAGAGCTTAGTAAATAACTAAAGTAAGTATCACAATGTGATGGCAATCAGGAATTAGAAAATCACATGTCATCAATTTTTATATGCTATTGGACATTATTTTATCTTGTTTTTCTGATTCAGGTGGCAGAGTTGTAGTTTATCAGTCTGATATCAGTTATTATTATAAAGAAATGGTAATATATACTATAAAAAGCAAAGTGTGTACAGATTTTACTCAAAAACAAACAAAAATGGCTTTTATAAAAGAAAAAAGATGACCCCTTTTATAAAAGTAAAATATGGATTACTGAACATGAAAGTTTAA
Organism: Proteles cristata cristata; assembly: GCA_017311185.1. Taxonomy (NCBI): domain Eukaryota; kingdom Metazoa; phylum Chordata; class Mammalia; order Carnivora; family Hyaenidae; genus Proteles; species Proteles cristata. Next base: position 320,077 of record JAESUZ010004044.1, on the reverse strand, counting down.
TTTAGTCAGGTAAACTATTCAAGCCAATGTCAACTCTACATATATCTAGACATTTATAGCTGGTGCGTCAAGTAATAATTCTCTGAATAGAAATAACCAGTAAAAAAACCCAAAAAAACCAAAAAACCAGTAATCATAGATAGTTCAGTGCGAGAGACCATACGTCAATACAAAATTGTAGAGTCATAGAAACTATGATGTCATAGTAATTAAACACTGGGACATATATGAATAATATTCTTAATATAAATTCCAGGTATTAATTTACCTGAAATTCTCAATAATCACAGCACCTGAAATCCAGAGCTAATCCAGACAGTGGCTGCTAGACAGTGATGACCTTGAAAGGTGGTTATACAGAAGGCTTAATCGTTTTATCACCTTGCTTAAAATTTAAATGCCAAGATAGATCTTGTAAATTGCCAATCCATGCAGAGAAGTAGAAGTAATTACTGGTTGGAAAAAAATCCTCAATGAACTTAATGCATCTAGAAAGCTCACATTTTATGTTATTAGACTGACCTTAAAAAGATCTCAGTACACTGAGCTCATCAGTTCCATTTTCAAGTGTGCCACAGCAATGCAACGAAGGCCACCGAGCACCTGTCTGTCTGTGGGATCAGCACATTAATGTTGTGTACGGGGTGGGGGTGGGAGGGGTTGTGCACTAAAAAGCCTATATAAGCCTGTGTACGCGCAGGGTACTCAAACATTTTCATTTAAATGTCACTTGTTCCATCTGCCATTGATTAATTGAATCTAACCTTACTTATGAAACAAAATGCTGTCTCTATTATCTGCCATTTAGAAAGAAAGTAAATGCGTGACTGGGCTTGGGTAATGGCAGACTTCATGACTTAATTCACATCTCCATCATATTATCCTTCTCAAGTTTAAGTCGAGAACTCCTTCCAGCAGAATAATCACTTGGGATGCTTGTTAAAATACAGACTCCCAGAATAAATAAACCAAAACCAAACCAGATTCCAGGCACCACACTCACCCAACTGAATATGGGGACTGGCAGAGCAGGGAGCTTGGGAACCTGAGTAACTTCTAAGCACGCTGAAACCTGAGGACTATGGTGCCTAGTAAAGCTGTCTGAGGCAGGCATATCACTAATGTGTCTGCAAGCTGACACATGGCACATAGCTAGTCTATGGAATGAATCCGTGTTTGTAAACAGAGAAAGTTCCATGGGGAGCCTGAGTGGCTTAGCCAACTGAGCAGACTCTTAATTTTGGTTAAGCATCTGACTCTTGACTTTGGCTTGAGTCACGATCTCAATATTTGTGAGTTCGAGCCCTGTATCAGGCTCTGCCTTGACAGTGCGGAGCCTGTTTGGGATTCTCTGTCTTCCTTTCTCTCTGCCCCTCTCCTGCTCTCTCCCTCTCCAAAAATTAAATAAAATAAAAATTAGAAATTTCCAGGTCAGAGAGAACTCAGACAACTTCCAATTGAGACTGTAAGGGACCGTGGTTTCAGTGTTTGTCCTCAAGGGGAAGAAAGCCTCAAATGCAGTACAGTGTGCCAGGGCAGGGACCACATCTTGCTCACACTTTTATCACCAGTACCTAGTTCAGAGCCAAGGAAGCCATGTAAATATTTGCAGAACCAAGCGGGACATTTAGGTCCTGGCGTGAGCCAAGGGTAGAGCAGTTAGACCAGTTCCATGGGCGAAGTCCACCAGTCACTACTACTGCACTACTGCACTGACCTGAAGGACTACAAAAGGGCCTCCATGGACACTGATCTGGGGGTTAGGAAGAAATTTCACCAAGTGGGCAAACAGTGAGGATGGACTGTATTTTCTATCCCTGCTTCCGGAATCCTTCTTGGCCCCGTCCTTCCTTGCTCTGTGCTTTGGGAGGTCAGCGCACCAGACCGCTGGCCTGCATGTCCTCTGGCTCCTGGCTGAGTTCAGACAACAGAAGGCTCAGGAGGAGCCTGGAGGGCAGGAGGAGAGGGAGGATGGGGTGGCTCTGCACTTACCCCTCTCTGCCAGGGGGCAGGACTGAGCTCTCCCCTAAAACTTGTCAGGCGGTCCCTCTGTGTGGTTTCTCTCCCCTCCCCTGGCACACAGGGGGACGGATGGTAACCCAGCTGCCGCTCACCTCAAGGGTACTGAGATATTACTTATTGGTTTCCCTATAGCCTGTCCAAACTTTGCAAAAATAGTCCCTTTATTAGCCTTTCTTCAATGTCCTGAGTATGCTGCCTATTTCTTCACGGGGTCCTGAGCAAGGAATCCCCAAAACTTCGTGGGCTGTGTGGAGTTCTGACACCAAAGGGGATAAGGAAGTCTTCAATCTGCACAGGATCCAAACTGCCTAACAGAATTGTAAACAGAAATAGGATGTTTCTTTTTATCTAATCAAAAGCAGCTCTTTAGATCACAGTCAGGGAAGATGAACTGAAATCAATAAAAACGCATCTAAGGTCTGCTGTTAGAGGAGAATTGTGTATTTTTATGCAGCTCCACGAAAATCCTAGTAGGAGAGCATGAGGCATTTAAGTACATCTAATAACCCAGATTAAAGGGGCAATGATCTTTATTAAGCTATATGTTACACACCTATTCCCCTCAGCTTTTCCCAAAACTCCATCTGGGAGAGAGATGTTCAACTTTCTCTTTTTCTTGAAATGTCCTGATAGCCAAAGCCAAAAATGTGTGCAGCAACTTCTGTTTTCCTGGCTTTTAGAAGATGTTATTGTTGGGGCGCCTGGGTGGCTCAGTCGGTTAAGCCTCTGGCTTCAGCTCAGGTCATGATCTTGGGGTTCGTGAGTTTAAGCCCCTCGTCAGGCTCTGTGCTCAGCTCAGAGCCTGGAGCCTGCTTCTGATTCCCTCTCTCTCTGCGCCCCACCCCCCTTTATGCTCTCTCTCTCTCTCAAATAAATAAACATAAAAAAAAAATTGTTTAGAACATGTTATTCTTTCAACTCCCAGCTAGTTTCAGTCTTGAGGTGCAGGGGTTGCTGACGACTTTATAACCCCACCGAGTCATACCCTAATCGTTATAGATCGTCACGTACTATGGACCTTGTTAAATATTTACCAACTTTATGCTTCAAGGACAGGGTGGAAAATCCATATTCTGGAAATAATTGATAAAATTACCCCCCTCATGTGTTTGGTTATCACTCAGACTGGATGCCATTCACAAATTTCCTCAAGAAAGCCTGTGTGTGATTTCCTAGGTGGCTTCCCTCGCCTGCAGTGACTACTCCATCCTGGTATTAATAAGATGAGCAACGTTGAGCTTCATCTTGTCATCCCCGTGGGACAGGTCACAGAGGACTGTTTACTTTCAGCTCTACTTCTTCTTGGCATTGTTGCTTTCCTTATCAAATTCTAAACAAAATGCTGGACCCTGGAGGTCTGTCTAGGCACAAGGGGATAAGGATACTTTCTGCAAGGAGACAATACATTCAAGCCTCTTCTCAGAGAAGAACCCAGTCAAACTCGCCTTGAAGGAGGAGTTCAAAGCCAAGAGCATGCAAGGTTTCACACTTCAGAGCAAAACTTAAAAATTATCATCTGACCAGGCATTTCAAGGTAGAGAGGGAGCTGAACTGTTAATGCCATGTAATAACTGGCCTTTTTTTTTTTTAAATCCTTCAGATACTCAGAAAATTTTATCTATTGTGGTTAAAATTACTTTAATATTTACATGTGAAATGCACTCAATATATTATCCTTCTTTCTCATGCTTAATTTTTATTTGAGAGGTTCATTTGAGACCAATTTATGACAGTGGTTCTTGAACTTTGGGGGCTTAGGACCCCTCTATCATGAAAATTGTTGAGAATTCCTTAAAAATTACTGAGTACTTTTACGTATATGGGCATTATCTCTCAATATTTATTATATCAATATTATATGGAATGGAAACTGGAAAATGCTAAAAGGTTTATTAATTTAATTAAAATAAGAAACCTATTCTATGTTAACAAAAAATAACATTTCTTAATAAAAAAAATATTTGCACCCCTCCCCCCAAAAATTTAGGGGAAAGAGCAGCACTATTTTACATTTCTGCAACTCTAACATCTGGTGTCATCCGCTTCTGTTTTCAATCTGTTCAGTATGCTCTTGTGGATGCTGTATACACAAAAAAGTCCAGCTTCACGCAGACATTCAGTTGGAAAAGAAAGGACCTCAAAGGCTTCCTAAAAGGTCCGGGGCTCCCTGGACCACACTTTGAGAACTGGCTCCATTAACATGTACTGGTCAATGTAACTGGGGATGTTTGATCCTAGTCCTACTTACAGGGCAAGAACATGATTAAAAATCCTAATGTTAATAGTAGGACCTCAACCTCATAAAACAAATACAACAGAGGAAGAACGTGTTTCTTTCTTTCTCTGTTCCTTCTCTCTACACGAAGAAACAATTTTATTTTTCCTTATTTAAAAGACAGGCAGGATCAACAAGCTTTCCCTTGACTGTTTCATTCTGTTCTGAGCTGAGGGGAGGCGGGCACACGTGAACGGCAGACACTGGCCAAAGAGGAAATTCTGGGAACACAAGCAGACAACTGGCATTTGTTTAGATTCTTGGCTTTATTTCAAACCTTTCTAGGTCCAGGTAAGTGGCTGCAAGGTGATCCTGTTTTGGTAAGAAAGTTACAGAAACTGCCACAGTGATCTTACGTAAAACCTTCTGATCCCTATTGGGGGTGGGACAGGGTGGTCTTCTTTACTAGTGGTGAGAAGGATCTGGACGAAGGCACTCAAACGGAGGCAGGGAACCAGGCCTGCTCTGCCCTGGAGCCCAGTCTGGCCTCGCATGGCTTTGAGTGTCTGTGGACACGGGAGAGAGGTCAGTGTTGGAGACACTGATTTAAAAGTCAGAGAGGCCGGTTAGTTTGATTGGGTGGAAAGTGGTGCTAATAATAAAAGTCAAATTAAAATAGCAATAAAACCTATGAACTGGAGAAATTAATTGCTGGAAAGAATGAGAAACCTTCTGGTCAGAATACTGGACCTTTTACCACAAGTGGTTGAGGCTTCAGCCTCCTAAACGAGCTCCTCAAGCTCTTTCCAGAGAAAAGGAGGAAACCCTCGAAAGGGGAATTTTCCCTAGAAAGGGGAATGGCAGAATTTCGCTGCTCTGGGTCAGCCGTCTGGGGTATGATTTTGGTCAGGGCGAAGTGTGTAGCTGGCCGCTGCTGAGGGGACAGCCTTGTGTGATGCACCCAGAGCACAGCCACCCCGAGATCCTCACTGGCCCAACCACCCCGGCACGCTGAGGCGCTCACCTCGTTGAAATGAACGTCCTGCATTCCAACATCTTCCATCATGGAGGCTTCCTCGTCTATGTTGGGGGTAATGACCCTGAAAGCTGTGCATCCTTGTCTAAACATGCCTGGAATGGAGATAGCAGGTGAGAGAGCTGGTCAGTGACCTGCCAGTGGCCGGACCTGGGGGGCTCTTCCCGCCTGCCACATTTCTGTGCTGAGCGACGTGACTGACTTTGAAATCTCTGTGTCTCAGGCTTCCGTTCTCACGGGGAGCCTCTGTGCGCTCTTCACTTGCTTCCTCATAGTTCACCTTCACCGCCCTCAATTCTTTGCTCATCCTTTCAAGTTTTCACCCACCTTTATGAAGATGTCTGTAATCTTTAAATAAACTGTAAATAAACTGCAACAGGTATTGGATCCCCAATTAATAATTAAAAAAATAAAAACATTACTTTGGTTTGGTAAGATGGGCCATGCTCAGGGACCAAGAAAGATAAAGCCAAAGCCAATCAAAGAGAAACACAGGATTCAAAAAGACCTGTTTCCTTCAAGCTGTCACCTCGCCTGCTCTGGCTGGGGGTAACCCTTAGAATTTGCTCTTCTCTTTCACGAAGCAATCTCCCAAGATGTAACTCAACGGCCCCAGCCTCGAGCTGAGAGCCTATCTTAGCTGGTTCCAGATCTGCTGTCTGAGGGGTAAGGGGAGGCCTCCTTTCTTCCCCAAAACCAGAGCGAGAGCCCACACAGCATGAAGTCAGGGCCTGTCCACTCTGATTCTCCTGGGGACATGGTGTGAGGCTGGACTGGGGTAAACAATCAGGATAAGAATAAAGCCCTTCAGCGATCATGGCCTATTTGGGGCCTTCAGTGAACTTGGGAGTCACTGGGGAGAAGTTCTCTGTCCGCTGGACAACGTCAGCCGGTCAAAGGTAATCAAGTACAGAAGGACCTCAAATGCCTTTGCCATTCTATTTTGAGATCACTTTACAATAAAACAAAACAGAAGTCAAAACTTGAATGGAGACCTCCCCTATGTCCGGGAAAAGAGGAGTACAGCATATTCTGGCATCAAGTCCCGGAAGAGTAGATTGTGAAGTCAGGGAGTTTTCTGTGACGTGACGGTCAAGGTTTCCGAGCCATTCACAGGCTGTCTAAGGTCTCTGCCACTGTCCCACTGTAGACCTACTTTCATTCTTCAGAGACCAAACCTTCCCCTACGACAAGCATTACTCTAGGAACTGGAGGCTATGTTCATGTACAAAAAGCAAAATGACAGAAGCCAACCACCCAGGTTTCCAGCTACGTTTAAATATGCACCTCAGCTCTAGGGGGACAAGGACAAGGGTGGTCCAAATGCTTCCCCTCCTCGCACAGGAACAGACCGCCACGGAAACCGGAGAGGACAGGAAGGCAGGGAAGGAGAGCCGAGCCTATCCATGCAGCGTTGCAAGGGAAAGCCCCCACACCTCCAAGTGTCCTGCGGACAGGGCCGTGGGGGCTGCGGGGGCCGGGCCCACCCTCTGGCTCACCTCCCCGGCGCCTCCTCTGGCACGTGCTGTGGCTGTAGGGGAAGAGGGGCAGCTCCGGACGGAGGGCTATGTCTGCTTCTAAACACGAGGAAATGCGTTACCTGACAAAACGTCTCAACAGCAAATCACGCCAGTAGCAAGAGAATACGGAGCCCTTCTTTAAGTTCTTTCTCGTTTGGGCTCTGATGTAGGTACAACCCTAGACTCCCTCAAATTCCATTCCGAACAGCCAGCTGTCCCAGAAATACACAAATTCCCTGGCCTTGGCACATGACTTTATATCATTTCTCACATTGTAAATGTACTCGTCAGCCAGATCTGGGGCTGCTGTGATCTGGGACACAGGCACACGCGACCAGCTTTTCTAGAAACCTTGCTGTTCTTGATTTCAAAATGGAAATGAGCAACTGGTGTTTAACCAAAAGAACCCGTGAACGAATTTATGGCCTGCTCATCTGGGAACAAACTATATGTGATGCACAAATGAGCGGCACCCACACACGCCTGCCTTCTCCTTCCCTGGGGAGGCCGGGGTTTCTAGCCGACAAGGCTGCCTTCCCACACGGTAGAGCCAACTGGGCCGCGGTTCCAGAAAACACTAATAATCTCCTGTTACAACTGCCATTTGATTGATAAACAGTTCTAGTGGGAATCTTAAGGGAAAATAAATCTCAGCTTGAGACTGGGCAGTCAAGGACACCCAGATGCAAAGCTCATTAACTAGTTTTTTTTTTACAAGATAGGGAGGGCCATTAGTTAAAGGTTATACAATAACATGTCATATAGTTTTGTTTTTGATATTGGCATTTCTGCTGTGCCTACCAAGCCAAGCAAATGTCTTACCGGTGAATAACATAATAAATATAGTGCGCGCGCGCGTGCGCGCACACACACACACACACACACACACACACACACACACACATCCAAAGCCCCCATCTCCCGATCTTTCTGAACGGCTTTCACTTGTCTTTGCTGCTTCATACAGCTTTGTATTCATTTCACAGAACACAGGAATCATTCCTTACCTTTTCGCGTGAGATATTCTGCTACCAGGGCTGTGACATGGACATAACACATTGCTGCCTACAAAAAAAGACACATGCTTCAGAATCGACGAGTGTAGAGCCTGTCATAATGCTCACAAACAAGAATCTAACGACTGCACATACTTACAATAGATCTCAAAGGAGCTAGGGTTTCTAAGAGCTGACACCTTACCTTTTGAAAAAAGTGGAACAATTCACATAGAGGAAAATTTTGAAATAAATTGCAAATTGAGACAAATGGTAGTACATTTACTAAAGCTCACTTCTATTTAGGATTGCTGAACTTGATCACAGAAGATAAAAAAAGTATTTTTTTCTTATACTATCGAAGATTTCTGCATCATTTCTCTTAAGGTAAAAAGAGGCCCATTTGAAGAAAACACGTGTGTCTTCCTAGATTTTTGGAAAACTGCTCATATTTCAGCAGCTAATATATTTTTCTCTCAACTTAAAAAGGTATAGTAACTACTTCCCAACATGGAATTATAAAACAAAATTATAATTTGATGTTAATTAGGTAACATTATAAACACCTTAAAATGAAATAAAAAAATAAATTTTTCTTATGGAGTTGCCACGGTGTTATAAAAAATCACAAATAGTTGATGGAAATGAACCTGATTCTGATGCCTGAGCCCCGATTCTTGTCAGAATGACAGAAAAACTACTACTGGCAGTAAAACGTAATTCACTGTTATAGCTAAAATATTTAAATTTATGGTCAAACAGAATGGACTTCTTGAATAATCAATATATAAAAATAGTTACACGAAGCTTTCAGATGTAGAACATAATTTTGCTAATTTAGACAATTATCAGACGTTTAAGAGTAAAAGCGCGGTTCTTCGGTAATACTGTTGTTCACACCTGAAAGTCTTAGGCACAAATCTCAAACACGGTTTTTCCTCCCATACAGCCTACTGCTTTCTTTAATTTCGCCCCTTTTACAGCTGATGTCATGGAGACCCAGGGGGGTTAACAAAGGGCCTAATGTCACAGACTTAGGAAGAGCTGGATGTGATAGTCTGTCTCTGGACCCCTCACGTCCAGCTCTCTGCTGCCACCCTATCGACTGAGAGAAGCGTGGCCGCTTTGGACAAGGATAGCAATCTCATACTGACCACATCCACAGACAACAGACCACTTAAGAAAGGAAAAAGCAATGCCCTATCATTGCTTTAATAGGAAAATTAAACATCATAAAAGGGCTGAATTTTAGAACAAGAAAGGAGCTTCGATGCAGGAGCTGAGCACACTTGAGTCAGCAGGCGTCCGTGTGAGCACGGATGCGAAGAGCTTTCAGGATATGCTCTCCTGGGGCAGGAACATGCCCCCTACTGTGTTGTAAATTACCAAGATGCTTACAAGACTATGAAGCATCCCTTCTTTAATTACTGGGATATTTTCTTAAAATTAGTTTTTTTTTTAAACGTTTATTTATTTTGAGTGAGCAAGGAGAGGGGGACAGAGAGGGGAAGACAGAGGATCCGAAGCGGGCTCTACACGGACAGCAGAAAGCCTGATGTGGGGTTTGAATTCATGAATTATGAAATCATGACCTGAGCTGAAGTCAGACGCTTGACCGACTGAGCCACCCAGGCACTCCCTTAAAATCGGTTTTGCTTGGCGAATGAGACGTAACTAGTTTTTCCTAGAAGCCCAGACAGAGAGGCCTGCAGGTCTACCTCGGAGAGATCCCCGTTTTTGACGTGGATCCTGGCCATGCTGTCCAGCCATGTCTTCCTGAGCTCAGGGGTGCTGGCGTAGGACTTGGCCAGACTGTACTGGAGGTCCACCAACATCTCTGGGTCATTCTCGTGCTCCTTCATCTGGGCAGTGGCCATCAGAACCGTGCGGATCCTCTTGGTCAAGTCCTTCACATCCGAGGAGAAGGTGGTGTGCTAAAGCAAGGGAGAGGAAGGACACGTGGCTTTCGGCTGTGCTCTGCCTGTCTGCACACAGACTAGACCAGGAGGCAGGCTTGGGGGGCCACCCACCTTGATGAGCCTGTCACTGTTGGCACAGTTGTTGATGATGGACAAGGACTGTTGGAATCTGGTCCCCCCGATGCCAACAACATCGGCTATCAGCTGGCTGACGGAAATAATGACCTTAGGGACACACAAATGTGAACAGATCATTTCACCTTCAAATGACCCTCCAGACTTGGCCCCTTGTCTTCAGTTAGGATGTGCATGAAAACAAGGCAAAGTTCTGAGCAGAGATCATTTCAATGCAGGAAATAATGCCTGACTCATCTTTTTCCCCTTTCAAGAATCATTCCAGAAGGTGATTTTGCTATCCTTAAGTATTCTGTTTGCACAGCAAAATGGTAATCAGGAGAACACAGAGGCACGAGAGTCAGATAAGCCCAAACCACTTGGATAGTTACTCACTTTCTTTAATAAAAAGGGAGACCTTTTCACTTACCTCAATGGTTACTGGTTTGGGACTTATACACACTAAATATTCAGTAAGTGGGCTGTCCTTTGTATTTGTTGTTAAAACATTTGCATAATAACTATGTAATGTGGGGGATCTGTCTTTACTGAGGTCTGTCAAGTGCTCTGCCTTTACCCAGTTATTCAAAGTAAAAAAACGGACGCCATCCTTATTCCCTCCTTTTCCTTACCCATCCCGAGGTACAATCAGTCACTAAGCACTGTGAACTCATGCTCTTCTTGTAACCTCACCATGCCTGGTCTAGGGCACCATCTTCTCTGGCCTGGGTTTGACCATGGCTTCCTCAAAATCTCTCCAGCTCAGCCCGACTCCCCTGATCCATTCTCAGCTCCAGGTCTAGGCAATCCCTCCAAATATGTGATGATGTCTTCTCAACTTGTTCTCAACCATATTCTTAATTCACCATGAGGACAGTGTCCAGTTGCCTGGATTGGCCCTTCCGCTGGTGCCTCTATGGTCTGAAATATGCTCACCCTCTAGAGTGAGGGCTCATCCTTCACATCTTCTGAGAAGCCTCTCCGCCCCAGCCAGATGCCCCTCCCCTCTGTGGTACACTCAAGCTCCTCTTTCACAGCACTGGGGACAGTGCACTGACAAAAGCCTTGGGGTCTGTCTGTGTTCCAGTGGGGAACATGTACGCTCCATGAGGGGCAGGGGAGGGTTCTGTCTTGTTCATGGTTGCATCTGTGAATCCTAGCATGTAGTTTGCAAACAGTAAGTATTTGCTTTAAAAAGGAATAAATACAGAGATGGAGAAGGCATTCCTACATGAGTTTGTAGAAAAAGAGAGTCTACAAAAATACTTAAGCCTTTTCCGTATCATGCACGGTTCCCAAGGCAGAGCGTCTGAGACGTGTTAACTCTGGAGGGATGGCAGGTGTGTCAGCAGATGGAAGAGAGAAAAGAACCACTTTGGACCTTCTATGTTCTGGCTAAGACGTTCACTATCGGGCATCCCCACGCAGATTCTAACAGATTGTGATTCAATGGAATTTCAGTCGGTCCAATACCGAGTCAATGTTTACATGTCACCTTACCAACAGAAACACACTCTAGGTCCAAATCTTACACCGTGGAGAATGAAACAAACCAAACCAGTGAACGTGACTTTCCAGTTTTCCACCACCAGGCCAGACCTTGTCGTGCTCACACACAGGTAAATCGGTAAGCACGACAAAGTCTTCCTGCTAAAACAGAATCCCACAGGTGCACCTGCGTTGGAAAGTGAGACTACACACACCTGCAAATGCGTCCGGACAAAGGACTTCTTTCCAGTGTAGTCGAAGTTGTTCCTCATGAGGAAGTAGAGCAGCTGGGAGGCCTCGGTTCGGATGGAGCTCAGCTTGGAGTTGCAGCATTTCAGGATCTCATAGCACAGAGCGGCACACATGTCGGCCCTCCCTTCGTAGAACGTCGAGGGAAACTGGGGGGAACAGGAGAGAGTGAAGCCCATGTGGAGACTGGTGCTCCCTTCAACCCCCAGGTGGGAGGCAGACAAGTATGATCATCAACTAGGACTTGCCCTGGGGAAGCAGCCCACTCACCTTATAAATGAATGACCTTAAGGCAGTGAAGACGTTTTTCAAAGCCGTTTCAGACTGATGTTTTTGAAGGAAACACAGGTAGACATCAAAGACTTTTTTCATGAGAGGATTATGTCCATGGTCGGCCAGGAGCTGGTTCTTAAAACACACAAGGACAGCTCGGTTAGTGAGATGCACCGGTCACCTCTACTGGGTGGCACACAATTTTCAGACTCAAAGGTTACATTTTCTAGGTACTACAACAACTTATAATTAAACTAACTCTGCCATGAATCTCTAGGAAAACACAGGTACAAATAAGCTACAACAAATTCATACTTTGGAGAGTCTGCTTGTTTTGTTTTCCTTTTATTTTTTTTTAACGTTTATTTATTTTTGAGAGAGAGAAAAAGAGCATGAGCAGGGGAAGGGCAGAGAGAAAGGGCTCTCCCAAAGCAGCTCCAGGCTATGAGCTGTCAGCACCGAGCTCGACATAGGGCTTGAACTCATGAACTACGAGATCACGACCTGAGCTGACGTTAGACACTTAATGGACTGAGCCATCCAGGCACCCCTGCTTTTTTCTAATATGGGAGGGACTAATCATAAAACTTCCTAGCATACGGGAACATGGTTTACAGGATATCTGTTCCTCAGTACTGGTCTGGCTTGTATTCATTTACTTATTTTTACTGTTTACCAGCCACCAATACAGAGGTAATCTTTGTGGCCTCTTAACTCCAACCAATAAGTGCCATTACAGATTCTGGCTAATTAACAGGCTGGGAAAAAAACCACTGAAGTGAGGTCCTCTAAAAGTAAATTTGCTTTTTCCCAGGCTTCTCAGGGCACCCTGTTAAGTGATGAATAATAACCAGACAGCTTGGTAAGGTGGGAAACATACAGGTTTCGATCAGGTCCCACTAATCATGTGCATGGATTGGCACAGGTCAACTGAGTCTTACTGTTCTCACCTGTAAGATGGCAACCCTAGAATGGACCTCACGCAGCTACTGCGAAGACGTGAGTCAAGTACAGAAAGCATCTGAGGCACACTTTGGTTGGGCTCAGTAAGTGGTGGCTGGCAGGACTTTAACATGTCATGGATTTTACATGACAAAGCAAAACAGCAGGGCCACAATTCATGCTGCATATCATTCTGCAAGGGTTTTCACACCAGCAGTAAGTTCACACTGACGGAACACCTTATTCAAAACTCTCGACAGCTGAACACATGGGTAGACATAGGTGTCACCAAGCGAAAGGTCAGCATGCAGCCACTGTACCTAAACGTATGTGACACTTAAGAGCTGTATCTTCATATACAGATAAGCCTGGCTGCACAAAGGTGTTTTTGGGAACGGGCACACGTGTGCATTTTGGACCAGCAGGGAAACACGATGATGATAAAAATACGTCGGGAGGCCAGTATCCCAACCCAATCTTACCATTTTGACAAATGACTGGAGGTAACTTATGTTCAAATAATTCTGTTACATAGCCCATTATGGCTGGAGTATTAGTTTTAAGACTGACCTCACCTTATTTTGGGAGAAAAATTTTTTCCCAAGGAATAAATTTTGTTTTCATATGTCCAGTGACTCACAGATGTATTAACAGCTGGTAGGACACCTGGAATTCACAGTGATCCTTATGACACGAAATACTGAGCACAGTACTGAATTCCATCATGTGAAAGAGAAGCAATTTAATGAGTAGAAAATATGACTTAATTAACTGAATATGACAGAATTCTCAACCATGAGCAGCTGTTCACCAACTGGGGGGGTGGGCAAGGTTGTTTCCAGTGTCTGGGGAACGGTTTACATGGTTTGTTGTCTGTGAACGTTGCTTTCCCACAGGCCACTGTCCTCCCTGCTTCCAGCTAGATTAAGGTTTGCACAGATCTGGGTGTGAGCTTTCCTTCTCCCAGCACTCTTTGGAGGCAATATCCAGAAGAGATGCTGCATACAAAAATCGCCAGCAGCCTGGCCTTGCTGTCAGAACTGGCCTGTCTCCAGGTTCGTACCCCTGGAGTTCAATTTTCCTTCCTTTCGCTTTCTTGTAAAGGTACTTGTTCCCATTTTCAGGATTTAGTCTTCTTGGGTTCTGATCTTAAAGCCCAGTTGCAAGAATGCAGTTAAAACTCACTCACACTAAAATATAAATAATCCCCCACATAAAGGGGTAGAGGACCTCTCAGCCTAGACACACCCCCATGTACCAGCTGCCTTCTGTAATCTTCCCATCAATCTTCTTCTCTCCCTTTCTCCACCTCTCTGTGTGTCTGTCTCTTTTTCACTAATTAGAAAGTAAAATACAGTAAATGTAAAAAAAAACCTCTTTGAACATTCAGAAAGGACCACGGGGGTTGGGGGGAAAGCAAAACAGAACCACCCTTCACTTTTCCACTCAGAAATAACCACAGGTAGCAATAGAGGGTATCTCATGTCCACCTTTCTATCCCTATAGACTTGTACTGATGGTAGCAGAAGTTCATTCAGAAAATTAAACGAGACGTTACGACAATACGGAAAGCGTGGCTATTCTCTAGCAACAAGATGGAGAATAGGTTGTAAATAAATGTCAGGAGCTGTTAGATGTGCATGCAGGTTTGACTGTTGTAACATGGCCTCCTCGGTGGAATGAGCCTTTCCGAGAATGAAAGCTCAAAATCAGTAGTTTTTAAAGATTTAGGAACAGGATAAAAACAAACTTAAACCTTGGGTGTCAATATAAGATGTCTAGAGCCATGTTATTTAAAATAGATATACCTTTCCTAGGCAAACAGCATTTAGTTTTATTTAGACCTTGCTTTAAAAACCAGTTTAGAGAAGAGCTGTATCAGCTGCAAACGTTCACCGATCACTAAGATGACCTGATTTCATGCATCCTTGCAGCCCAGGCTCACGGTTGTGTGAACAAGGCCAGAAACTCCCCAGAAGAACCAAATGATCCAAGTGCCCCTCAACATTGCATACTGATTCTCCCCGTGCAGCTCAACTCAAGAAAAGGCACAATGTGGAATTGCTAAAAAAAAAATTCTCAGATTAGATCTGTAAACTCACCAAAAAGATCATCAAGGGGCAGCCATTGACTTGGGGTTGTGTTAATCACAGACACTGTCAAGTAGCCAGAGAAGAACACTAGTTGTCTGCGTGTAACTACCTTGGTTTATAAAACACATCCTGCTATGTATTAAATGAGACGACACATGTGAAAGCGTCTAGCACAGGACCAGCAACTGGTAAGTGCTTGGTAATTCTCTTCTCTTCTTTTTTTTTTTTTATATGAGAGATCATTCAATCACCTTGTTATCACTCAGCTTAGTTTTTCCTCTCTCTCTCCCTCTCTCTTTCTGTCCCTTATTACCCTCTCCCTGCCATGCCTGGCTTAGTGGAGAACAAGAACTTTGTCAGGTCAAATGTGCAGTGATCTTGAGCAAATCTTCTAACCTGTCTCAGCCTCAAGCTCATCTGTGAAATGGGTGAGAAGAAGATCCACCAAGGCAGGCTAATGTGAAGGTTAATGCTTGAGGCACAGAAGACATTCAATAAATAGCAGGAAACTAATATAATAATTAATAACAACAACAGTAATAATGTTATTATTAAGGGCTTAAGTCTTTTTAAACATTTTCTCTGTTAAGAATATGATTTCTTGGGGCGCCTGGGGGGCTCAGTCAGTTAAGCATCTGATTTCGGCTCAGGTCATGATCTCATGGTTTGTTGAGTTCGAGCCCCGCATTGGTCTCTGTGCTGACAGCTCGAAGCCTGCAGCCTGCTGTGTCTCCCTCTCTCTAGCCCCTCCTCTGCTCACACACTCTCTCAAAAATGGATAAACATTAAAAAAAATTAAAAAATAAAAGAATAAGATTTCTTGACTATCCGTGGCAACTTATTAGATGTGGTCAATTAAGAGACTCAGTAACAATGGGGCTGTATCTGTGGAAGATGATTTTTCTCCAATTATGTCAGTTAACTGAGTGTAATAATTTAATTTTTCTGAGATGCTCCAAATGACGCTTCAGCCAAGTAAATATATGCAGAGGAAGATCCTAGCGGCTGCGGTGCGAGGGGCTTCAGGAACCTGTGAATCTAGGCGGGTAAGCCTGCAGTGTGGCGTGACACCCAATAATGCCCTAACATTTGCCCACCTTCCCACTTACTATGCAGGTGCCGAGCTTTAAACGTTTTTTGCACACAGGTGAATACACTTTGGCAGAGATCACCTCTGCACTAAAGCTCAGCCTTCTCTGTGGGTTTCAGGAGTTAGACCCTTTGTTATAGGACCAGGAAGGCATAAACACAGAGTAGATGTTTTGGATACTTCTTATCAATACATTAAATAGCAGGAATATTCGCCAAGTTCTAGGTAAGGAAACCAGGGTTTCCAGATGTCAAGGAGACCCAGCCCAGGCTTAGACTTGGCTAATGGTGGAGCTGGGAATAAGGCCTGGTCCGTACCCACAAAGTGGCAGGTTCCTTACTTTAACCAAACACTGGGAGGCAGATCTTATTTTTCTTATCTTACAAATGATAACTCTTAGGTCTGGAGATGTGATGTGATTTTTCCCCAAAGACATTCGGACAATAAACGTCACAATCAGGGACCATCAGATATAGTTTCTCTATTGAGAATTGGGCAGAACCTCCCTGGTGGCCAGAGGCTGGAGGCCCGGGAACCTTGATGAAGGCTCTTTAGTACGAGGCAAGCATTTTTAAGGGGCCCACGTAAGGGCTGTGGGCTGTGCCGTAAGGACACCATCTGTTTCCACGTGCCAGCAGGCACACCCCTGCTGCACATGCTCTCATCCCCCGCCACGCAGCACCCGGCTTTCCCGCTCATTGGCATGGTGGGGCCCAGGCAGAGAGAAGACCGTGTCCCATGTACTGTTCTGACCTTCAGATTCTCAGTTAGCAGTGGTACAGGCATACCTGGCTAATGCTCACATTAAAAATGCCGTTGCCTACTTGGACAATATTTTTTAACTAAAAACACTAAAACATAAACTAGAAAGAGGTTCCAAACGTGGTTCTGGTAGAGCAGAGGCTCTCAAGCTGTAGCATTCAGGTTTCACCCGGAGATTTCGGATTCAGCTAGTCCAGGCCGGGGCCTGAGAATCTGCCTTCTAACATGCTCCCAGGGTTTACCGCTGCTGCTAGGAGGGGACCACACTCCGAGAGCCACAGGAGTGGAGGCTCCGTGTAATAAGACACGGCTGTCCCCACACATATTCGATTAGAGTCTGTATTTTCTTGTCTCTCAGCTGGGTCCCTAGTAATGACATTTCATGGGGACATGAGTGGTGTGGCTACTACAAAGAATAAAAGTCTATTATAATAAAGTGACATGATATCAGGGCAACTATTGTTATCCTAATAAAGAAATGTGCTTTATGAGAAGCAGAGATAAGTAAAGCAGAGAATGACTTTGGCTGCATTTCCCAAATATCCTGGAAACAAACACAATGTTTCAGCATTCATAGCAAATTAACACGAATTCAATTCCCTCCTTCCACGCTGGGAATGGAAGCAATCATTTAGCAAGACTAGGAATTGTTAAGTTTCTAAAATCAAGTGAGTGGCTTAAGAGACCATCTCTACCTACTTGACTATTACTTGCTAAAACCTAAAATAAGACCAACACAACCTTTTATTTTCCATCCTTGAAATGTTTCTGTCACTGAAGTTATTGACAGATTTTTAGAAACCGTAAAAGGTAAATGTGTCTCAGTACTTATTTTAACTGCTGCTCCATTCGGATGTGTTCAAAGGTGGTAGGGGTAGCAATGTCTGATTAGGCCTCTGGATTTATCACCCTTGAGGGCCCAGCAAACCGTGTTCCCCTGATAGATCCTTTCTTCTGGCCGAGAGCTAACCACCTCCAGGGACTGTTTCCATCACACCCTTACCAGTAAGCCTTATTTTATTTCAGGGAATTCAAGTCATTAACCATGGAACGATTTCATGAAAGGATTTTAAGGATTTATGGTTTCTTTACAAGGGCAAAAACAGTCGCTGAAATAAGAAACTACAATCGGAAGTTCTTGCCAGTTCAATTAAACACACAGAATGAATTTAAAAGGTAAAGCTCTGACCACGAACAGCTGTTCGATACCAACCTTAAATGCCAGTGTAAACAGAGAGAGAGTGTCCAGAGCCGTAAGGCACACCTCCGTAGCGATGTTGGCTTCAAGTAGGGACTGGTGAAGAACGTCAGCATCTGAGTGGCCATAGCCTGCGTGAATTACAACACACGGTTACTGCAGGGGGTGCAGACAGAGAGGGGGTGGCCCGAGAAAGTTACACAGTCAACTTTTGATTATTTAGGGAAGGCTTCCTTTGTGGCCTTGTCTCCCTGTTTGCCTTTTTCATTGGTGGCAGTTGAGGGGGGGAGTAGGTAATTAATAATGTATCTGTTCGATTATAACTCATTTTAATTCTGGAAGGGAAAGAATAGCAGCAAGCATTTATTGTCTGCTTGCCATGTGCCAGCAATCATTCTATGAACTTTACATGTATTTGCTCATTTAATCCCTCAACGGCCCTATGAAGTATGCACGTTATTAAAACCTTTCTGCAGGTAAGGAGACAGAGGCACAGGAAGGCTAAACAGCTTGTCTTAAGTTGCACAGTCAACAGTGGGGGCCAATCCATTGAGTACTGGGCTGAAATGCTGGGACGCGAGGGGTGGAGAAGGAAGCTGGGATTTCCCAAGCTTCCCACACAGACACAGGCAACACAGCAGCACAGAGGTTAAGAAAATGAGCCGAGGGTCAGCCTGCTCGTCCCCGAATCCACTTGCTAGCTGTGTGACCGTGGGCAAGTTATTTGACCTCTTTATATCTCGGTGTCCCGGCCTGTAGAATGGGGATAATAATAGTAGCTACCTCAAAGGGTTGTAGTGAGCATTAAGTTTGTTACAATTTGTGAAATTCTTAGAAGAGTGCCTGGCGCATGGTGACTGCTATGTAAATGTTGAATTGATAACATGAAGAACTAGGGATAATAATCAAGAGTTGACTGCACTGCTAACAGAATTCTACTTGCTTTATCAAAAAGCACGAAAGCCAGTATGTCTGAAAGAAACGTTTAAGGAAAGGAAAGGACTTGAAGAATCATAATTTAAATACAAACTGATATCTATTATATGTGGCTGTAAAATTCAATTTAGTACTGACATAAATGTAGCTTGACATACAATTTGAGATATTACATTATGAAATGATATGCATTAGCAGAAATACATACAGGATGCAGAGATGTTACAGGACTGATCTAGATGACAAAGAAAGATGGCAGTATAATAAAACGTCATGTAATGTCTTTCTCCAAGGAGCATAAACAAATCAACACTTAATGTGGCTAATTTTCTTTATACTCCAGAGAGGAGGACATTTTGTATATAGATCAAGAAAATGAAGTGCAGAAAACCTAGAGAATTTTCTTGAGGCCAGTAATGGGGATAAAAAAGAAGAACCCAGAAACTACACCCTAAATTCCTGATCCAGGTCACTGTATCAGTACCCGATATTAGGATAAAATACAGTAACTAGCACGATGTTATTCTCACTTTAGCAAATGTCAGAGTTAAAGAATGATTTTTAAAAGACTGCAAAAAAGACTTTCCAAGCTACTGAGTTGCTTTTGAAAACGTGCTAAAAATACTACAATGTGTTTTCCTCCAATGCTGCTGGGCTTTTAGAGAGGTGGCTCAGAAGCTCTACGCTTGCGCACTGCACGAATCCCACACTGCAGCAGGGCCGATGTGCCTTCCCTGGGGTTATGTAACGTACTGGTGTCATGCTAGTTCTATCTTTTCGTGGTTGCTTTTTTGGTGACAGAGCTCCCAGAGAAAGAAAGATGGATGCATTTTGGTACTAATGTCAACCAAGGCATCACCCCATTCGGCGTGGTTTGTTTGGGAAGATACAGAGATGATGAAAGAGGAAAACAGATGGTTAATTATTGTTAAAGTGGTCACAAAGTGGGGCAAGAGGGAAAAAAATAGAGCACCTTCTGTCAGACCAACCAAAAGTATCACAGGTCAGAAAGACCCTTTATTGAGGGCTGCCGTTTACCCCCTACTGACATTTAATAATCTAGGTTAAATTGTCCAAAGAACTGGCTCTGGTGATTACTTTAATTTCTTTCTTAGCACAGAACTGACATTTTCTTTTTCTAGGTAACGTCTTGGCTAAGTGTATGCAGGTGTGATCACCTACACACTGAAGGATTTCCACCGTGTTTACTTTTGGCTGAAGGTCTGGACCAACCCAGTACTGAAATTTGGCAATGTGTTGATTTTAAAACATATAATCAATGGCCATGCTAATTAAGTTTTTATATAATTATGTATCCATATATGGAAATGTGACAATGACAAAAATTCTCTAAGCTCTTACACTATCCTTGAGTCTTGACATTGTCTATCTGATCTCCTTATGGCGGGCAGTCAGATTTATACAGAAATCTGTCTGCCTGTGTCTGAATTATCTAAGAATAAAAGAAATGATCCTTTTAAGCCACAGTTGGTTATAATTTTGCTTTCGGTTAAGCTCTCATATCAAAAGGGTTGCTGGAGGGGATGTAGGAGGTGGGGGATGGGCTAAATGAATAAGTGACGTTAAGGAATCCACTCCTGAAACCACTGTTGCAGTATATGCTAACTAACTTGGATGTAAATTAAAAAAAAAAAAATTCAGCAGGATTCCTGAGCTGGTGTTATTAAAAAGTCCCTCAAAGTAAGGGGCAGCATGGAGAGGTTACGTAAGTGGTGGAGACTGCGTGGACAGTTCACTGACAGATGTCCCCGTGGGAAAGGCTTGTCTCAACATCTGGAACAAAGTCGTGCATGAAGGAAGGCTTCAGTCAATGGTCACCACAGGGAAATGAAACTGACCTGGTACATCCAAAAAGTGATCATAAGAGAAAAAGCAACTTCTTAAAGGATCAGTCTGCAACTCATTGAAGTTGATTAAGTGGATTCTGACCCCAGCAAGCACGGAGTGCTGTGTTAACTAACCCTACTGATTTCCCCTAGGGGACAGTGCTCTGGGCTGTCTTCAGCCAGGCTGCTCAGAGAGAGGACTTCCTCCCTTCCCCAGGGCACCATCTTTGGCACGCTCATCTTGGACTGCTCACATTTACACAATTTTCATTCTGATGTCACTCTATGATAAAGGATTTATTCTAAAAATCTCCAGATCTTTTAAACACTCAAAGGCCAAGAATGAGATTTTCCCCCCTCCAATGTCATCTGCTATGTTAGACTTAATTAACCTTGCTCTATTACTGTTACTAGAACAGCTTGACTGACTAATGCCATGGCCACATCTGTCAACTGTCTCTCCTTTCCCACTGCCACGACATCAGAGGTGATGTGGTGGGAGGAACACAGCCACTGTCTTTTCCAAACGTCAGAGGACATTTGAGCTCGAAGAAGTCAGATATATATTTTTGTAGGGGACACTTTCTTTTCAACAGCTGCCTCTACCCTTTATGAATTCTTGTTTTTACTGTTAACTTTCCCCCCCCCCTCTGGCCCATATAAATCCAAAAAACAATACATTTTATGAGAAAAATGTAAATACTACTAAATGACAAAGAATCATCTTGCTAAAAGAAGTCCCCAAAATGTTCATAAGAGATTCTCAAATACAGAGAAGAAACTGAGGGTTGCTAGAGCAGTTGTGAGTGGGGGGATGGGCCAAATGGGTGAGGGGCACGCAGACGGACACCTGATGGGATGAGCTCTGGGTGTTATACGTAGGAATCACTGGAATCTACTCCTGAAATCATTATTGCACTATATGTTAACTTAGATGTAAATAAAAAAATTAATCAATTTAAAAAGTCCCCAAATGTTGAAGACCCACTCTCCTAGGCAGCTCATGGTCTACAGCGCTTACTAACTGCATGTATTTTTGCAACATATCAGGTGGGCCAACCTCTACATCACTTGTTGTTGATCTCCACCCCACTTTTATTGCTGAAAAGGTTTTCCTCACGAATGAGCAGAGAATAGATAGATAGTAGAAATAAGGAGTAATGCTCCAAGGCAAAACTTATGTGATTTTGCTGTCTGTCCTCTGATTCACACACACACAAAATAAGTATGCTCAAAATGATTTGTGGAATGAGTCTAAGATCTCAGAGTTTATGCTTGAGGAAATGGCTATCCATCTGCTTTCTCTCCTCTGACGAATGCTTCAACCTAATGTTGAGTGGTATCTGAAAATAGTACCTGGTATGAGGCATACATCTCAAGCTGTGCAAACACTTGGTTTATGCATACATTTTAATTTAAGTCCTTTTTAAGGATATTCAAAATATAAACATGACTGACTTTGAACAGGCATTTTGCCAGACTTCTGGAGTTCTAAAACCGCATCAATTACAAAAAGTACCAACAACTGACTGCCACATTAGATGTAATTGGCAAGATGTAGGTGTAAAATAGGTCTGTTATACCTCGAAGATATAATCTGATATCATAAATGCTAGAAAATGTGCAAAAATTCATTTCTAAATCAAGGAAACCTGTCTTAGAATTCAAAAAAGTGGCTTTATAAACAAACGTTTCATTTACTATCTTGAGTGTATATATACCTTTAAAGCATCCGAGTCCATTTTTACCTATTTTAAAAAATACATCCCCAGGCTTAAAACCTTTTGAAAAATATTAATTTTACTTCAGAGGCTACATGCATTCTCTGTATTTTTTCCTACTAATTCAATATTATATGCAGTAAAGGAATTTAATTATCACTGATATTCATGTTCTTACTTGTACTTCATAGATATCAAAGAATTTCTAAGTTAGATAGGGTCTGATAAGCCAACTCCTCCACCTCCTCACCTCCTTTTGTGATGCTGAAGTAATCTGGACAATATACTCAATGGGTCCTCATCCAGTTTTCACACCTCCAGCTCCAAGTGCCCACACTAGCTAACGAGCAGCGCGGTTAGAAAATGCTTTTGCACAGTGACCTGAAATCGAATTCTCTGCAACTTATTCCAGTGACCCTGAACTCTCTCTTACACTGGATTATATGAAACATAGGTTTTCAGCAAGTGTTTCTACCTCTTGCTGGCTTTTTTCCCATCACACCAGTGGGAAATATGAATTATCATACAAATAGATTTAATATATTCCTAGGGCAACATATAACATCACAGTAAATGCAAAGTGCTATTTTATATGTTTTGCACATCTATCATTTATTTGCAAACATGTTTCACTTAGCTTCCCTCTCATCTCTTGGCTTAAGTAAAATATAGGCAGTATCACAATGGATGTACTTCACAATAAAAAGGTCAATGTCTTAATGTTATACACATTTACTTTCTGTGTACCTGGGTAATGACCCAAACATAAGGAACCTCTATCTTTTGAGTGTTTTTGAAATAGTTGAGACTATCTGTGCACAGCAGGATTTCTAATTTTCATTGTTTCCTATCAAAATCCAAGAGGAAAGATAGGAACCTGCCGCGGTGACATGTGTACTGCATGTAGTGTCCTTTGCCGTGTCCTACGTGGATGTGCTAAAGGGGGCGTGAAGGTCAGTGTCCACTGAATTTCCTGTGGTCCTCTGCTGCTCCCTGCTGGTCGAGCTGAGGCCTGGCAAAGCCTTTCCTACTCCAAGAAAAAGGCAAAATAAAAAACGCAGGTGGTGTACAGGGGACTCTTTCTATCTTTATTCTTTTCTAAAGTAAATTCATTTTAGACTCTGGCACCCTGCAAATCTCTCACACAGTGGATCTATGTCATATTGGATGGTCCAACAGAAGATACTGTATTCATTGTTAAAGAAGACTTTTTTAAGAAGACAGATATGCCTACAGATTTCCTGTAAAATACCTAGGTACTGGTGTAAAAATAATCATGTTATGTATATGTATATATACATGCTCACACACATGTATACATATAGTACATACTTCGCTGTGACTTCTGGGCAAACTGATAATTTGGAGCTCAAAAAGCTAACAGAGGGAAAGGCTGAAGCTACCCAAATACATCATCAGACTTAGAGACAGAAATCAAGACTGAGTTCCTGCAGCAGAATGCCAGGACTGTGAGACACCAGAACCAGTCTGGGGGGAGGCGGAAGTATAGGAACACAGGAGGAGAACAGCTACACACTGTTTACTGGGAAAGCGGAAGGAGAAACTTTGGTGGAGGCTGGTGTCACTGAAAACTGACTGAAGCAGAAACTACGGGAAGAAAGAGGAGAGAGGCAGGAAGGACGGGCTCTCCGTGGGTAGCAGGAAGAGAGGATGGAAAGCAACCACGTTAGCAATATGGTCCTTGGCTGCGAAACACAGCCAGCTGCCTCTCTCCTCCAGTTCAAGCCCCCATCGCAAAATCCGTTTGCAGTGGGAGGAGCTGCCGTGTATCTCAGGGGATTAAGGTCATTTAATCACGCGCTGATCATTCCTTTTACTTGTGTTTGTTTTCTGTGTTTCCTGAGTGATTCTTTGGAGGCGGGGGCTCGGTCTGCTGATATATTTTTTTCAAGTGCTTTAAAGTTGTAAGTACTTATTTCAACTGATAGAGAGGTAGTCCCTGTGTTATAAACCATCCGGGCAAAGGGAGAACAGTGGGAATTTAATTCTGTTTGCTAAATAGGAATGAAAGTGAAATGTAACAAAATTCCTTGTTTTGTCTGTTTCAATTCCTTGTCTGCAGAGCTAGAAAAAGCCCTAACAGATAAGAGGTGAAAAAAGTCAAGTGCCGTGGCCTCGGATGTATTGTACATTCTGCCAGCTGAGTATGGGACTCAGAACTAGCTCTTGAAAACTACCAATTCAGTGTGTGGTAGGCAAATAGAATACTGATCTAAGTTAAGCTCAGAATTTTATAAAGAGTCTATACCCATTGCATTTAACTTCGTTGCGGTGGAAGAATGGATAGCTGCTGTATTTCGATTCCTTGGCCTTCTTACTCTGAACTATTATCAACTTAAAGCACTGAGAACATTGTCTTTACTCTTAGCCTATAGTAAGAAAGGGGTCTGAAAAATCACAGTGAGTGCAATCATTATGATTAAAAATGATGAGAATATATTAACTAAGAACTATACATTAAAGATATTACTTGGAGTGAGAACAAATACTTCTCTAGATAAAACTATAAACTAGATAAAACATAAAACTAGCTATGTTATGCTTGGAGAAAGTATAAAACAATTCAGAGAACACGTCACTACAGAAATGGTATTTACTATAAATGACTGCCATTAGTTCTGAAAATGCTGCATGGCTGTTACTCTTGTAGGTTTTCTGCTCTGAGAAACCCTTAGGAAGATGAAGCACGTAAGTTTCTAGAACTAGTAGATGATGCCATGTCCCCTCTGGTGATGTGAAACAACTAAATTAAAAATATGCTCCCACTGTTTGGTAGAATCTCTACTGTGAGGTTAGAAAGCCCCAAAGTTAGGAAGGCAAGATGAACGAAAGGGTCTTGGTTTGCAAGTGAAGCAGCCTCATAAGCAGACTCCAACCTGATTAAATCTTACCATTGTCTACAGAAATTCCAAGCACACTTGATATCTTTCTCACACTGAAAACACAGAAAAAGTCACTTTGTTATTGGCTTTTCCACACCCTCACAAATTGATTCATGGGCTTCATGTTTTCACAGCAGTTTAAGGATTAACATACATTCAAAGCTGGAATGCCAGAATGTGGACACGTGGTCAGTTACATGCATGGGCTCAGAGGAGTGAAAAGGAGCCTGTTCTGGGTGTCCTCAGGACTTCCAGAGGGAAGGTCCAAATATCAAGGTAAAAATATCAAGAGAATATCTGGCTGTCAAACCTGCCAAATGTTACATTAAGAAAACTGAACGGAGGGGTTGGGACACTTTCAGGTCTAGTGCCGTAGCTGACCACGTTCCACATTATGTCACTCTCCTCCAAAGAAGGGAATTTCGCCATGAGCTCTTCATCCCGCTTGCTCTGCGCTGGAAGAAAAGTCAGGTTGGTGAGGTGGCGAGGTGCGGCCTGGGGCTCTGCCCTTGGAGATGTCACGTGAGATGGCTGGCTGTTACGATGGTATGTCATGAGACTTACTGTGGTTAAAAGTGAGAGAGTTATCCAGGCTGCCCAGCTGCTGCAATCTGGCATGCATCATTCCTGTTCTGTTACGGGAAACAGGCAATGTCTGAGATTTTCGATCATGAACTATGGGTCCCAACCCCTCCTGGTTCCTGCAACATGAGTGAAATGGGATAGAAGCAAAAGTTAGACTTGTTACACTGCGGCAGGACGAGGAGGGTTAGTGAGGCCAGGACACGGCACAAGGGGCCGGCCACACGCTGGCCACGAGCAGCGCAGCCTTTTGGGGCCAGATAAGCCAGAGACGCACACACACAGGCCTTGGCTGGAAAAGCGTTCATGGCAAAGCACCTGACGACAGAGAAGCAAAAACCAAGCTGAAGCAGGGAACTTCCCAGTTCTAGAAAGTTCCTTTGAGATGCTGCTTTAAAACATTTGAGCATCCATCCGATGTGGTGTCAAAGGTTAGTGTTCTGACAAATGCCAGACACCACAAACCTTTTTGGATTAAAGATGTTATCAAAGAGCAGAAACAAAAAAAAAAAAAATTTTTTTTTAATGAAAATAATGCATTGGAAGAAGTGGAGAACCAACATGCAATGAGAGGGATTATATGAGGCAGTTTGAACACCTTTATTCTTACCCAGGCAGGAAGGAGAAGAGCCACACACTTTGTTAAACTTGTCAGCAGTCAAGTAAAGAAAATAGAAGAGTGATCTGGGTTAGCAATCAAATAGCTAAACTTCCTACGGTGTACCATCACCAGAGCAGATGAAGAATGAGACCCGTGCTGGAACGACACATGTTGCCCATCCCGTAGCCAACCGTCTCCCTCCCTGTGTTACTGCGTAGAACAGGGCATGCACGGAGTACCCTCGGGCAACATGCTGCTGGGTGATTTCAGAGTGACATGATGAGAAGGCGCGATATTGATCAGACCGGACTGCCCCGAGAGCAGACACCGACAGCATTTACACTACTGCTCGGGACCTTTTTCACGAGTAGCAGAGACCATGGCAAAATTTTCGATAGAGCAGGGCAGGGCACGTGATTTCCACAGTGCGCGTAACAAGTAACACTACCTTCCGCTCCTGCCTCCCTACAGCCCGTCTGGTTTTAGGACAGTTCAAGGAAGTATACTTTTATATGCAAATATATACAGGGTGCTTATAAAGTCAGAAGGCTTTTGTTTTTTTTTAAATTAAATTTATGGTCATTAAGAGTTAACAGTTACACAAAACCAAATTCTAAAATATTCCGTTGCACAGAAATCTTCAGCTTCCCACATTCGCCATGCTCAGATCCATGGCATTTCATCCCATTTTGCACAACACTCTCTAAATGCCACCTTGTGATGGGGGTGATGGTTATTCCAAGGAGGCTGTGAAGTTTGCTGGGCACAGTGCCAGCGATGTACGTGTTTGCCCATCTTCACAGGACAAAGTCAAAGCGAATGAAGTCGAGGTGGGAGGTGTGACTGTATAAGATCACCTTGTATGTACTTGCTTTTGGTACTCAAAAGTGCAAACGTAAAAATTAATGTTACGATAAAAGATAACAGTTAACATTAGAGAACTTGTAAGTGCCGCTACGTTTCAGTTAAAAATAAAAAAATATCAATAGGACGAAAGCATAAAATATGCTAAGTTTGCTTTAAAAAAAAACAACAACAAACCAACCCACAACCTTTCATTGAACATAAAACAGAATATTGGAAATTTCTCAACTATCCCAAGAAAAGAACAATGTTAACATAAAAAGTAAAATTTTCATCTTCAAATAGTCTTAAAAAATCTCGTTCCTGTTTCATTGCTATAAAACAGAATCGTAGAGAAGAGAAAAGGCCCTCCATTACTACTAAATTTTAAAGTTTTTCTTAAAATGTAAAATGTGTTTACTTATAAATAAACTGCTAAAAACAGTAACAATACAAAAGTAGGAAACTTAGACGGAGAGCCCACAGACACATTATCACAGAAACCCCAACACACAGGAAAACAGATGCACTGAGTGGCTGCAGCACAGCAGTGAGAACTTGGCAATGACAGGCTGTGCCCTGAGGCTTGGCTGTCCCTGAGCAGAGTCCCCAGCTCTCCTTCAGCTCGGGAGGGATCAAGAGCCTGGTGTGGGGCAGGGCAATGAGGGTTTATGACACTCAGCAGAGAGTCGTGGTCAGACAAAAGCAGGGCATGGTCAGCTTATCTGGAGAAAAGGCCCAGTTTTAGATAGTTTTTGTGGAAGTCCAAACAATCTGAGATGGACTGAAAACATTCTTTCATTAAGAAAAAAAGGCGGGGGGGCGGGGGGGCACCTGGGTGGCTTAGTCGGTTAAGCGTCCGACTTTCGCTTAGGTCATGATCTCGCGGTTCGTGGGTTCGGCCCCGCGTCGGGCTCTGTGCTGACTGCCAGCTCAGAGCCTGGAGCCTGTTTCAGTCTGTGACTCCCTCTCTCTCTCTGACCCTCCCCTGCTCACGCTGTCTCTCTCTCTCTCTCCTAGAAATAAATAAAACATTAAAAAAATATATTTAAAAAAAAAAGAAAAAAGGCGGGGCACCTGGGTGGCTCAGTCAGTTAAGTGTCTGACTTTGGTTCAGGTCATTATCTTGTGGTTCATGGGTTCAAGCCCAGCATCGAGACCCACGTCGGGCTCTGGGCTGACAGCTTGGAGCCTGAAGCCTGCTCTGGATTCTGTGTATCCCTCTCTCTCTTTGCTCCTCCCCCACCCACACTGTCTGTCTCTCTCAAAAATAAATAAGAAACATTTAATAAAATGAAAAAAAAAAAGGGAAGTAGTTATGTGAGAAATCAACATCTTTGTAGCTGGGAGAAGGAATGGTAAAAAATGACCTTTGAAAGTGAAACAGGGAAAGGCAAACCACTAAGGGAGGAGAAAAGAGCAAGAAGACACACCGGAGGGGCTGGGAGATGAGAAAGGGGAGGTGGAAGGAAGAGAACACGGTGGGGGGGGAGATTTGGAAGGAAGCGTATGAAGTATGAGAGCAGAAGCAGGCCATGAAGGGAAATCCTTCCAAGAGATGTGCATGAGGCAAAATGAGACAGAAGGAGTGTGGGAATGTAGGCGAAAGATGCCACCAGATCTGGTGGCAGCAATCCAAAGACATCACGGCTATTTATGAGAATTCCAACTGCCAATCATCACACGATGATTCCCACACATTGAGACCCAAGTGATACCGAGAATGATACACGGTGCAGACTAAATCCCACAGTACCTGGCTATGTATCGCTTCCCCATGTACTGGAACTGGCGCAAGCAGACTCTGCAAACAGGATGAAGGATTATTAGGAAAACGTGAAAATAACTGTGGTCAATGTGTTATCTAAACCCACCAACAATAACATATTTAGTAAACTCGTAGACCTACCACTAGCCTCTTGCTTCTGGTGTTCAGAAATTCTCAGGCAGGTCTCTCTCATCTAGGGAAGATTCTAACCTACCCTGTGCTGCCGTCGGTACCGCGCTGCACGGTCAGAGCCACAGGGGGAGGCCTGGGACCAAGAGGGCTGTCCACCGGCTCAGGCGGTTTGCTACAGAAATCACAATGGAGGGGCGTCGGGGGGGCTCCGTCGGTTGAGCGTCCGACTTCGGCTCAGGTCATGATCTCATGGGTTCGTGAGTTTGAGCCCCATATCAGGCTGTGTGCTGACAGCTCAGAGCCTGGAGCCTGCCCGGGATTCTGTGTCTCCCTCTGTCTCTGACCCTTCCCTGCTCATACTCGCTCGCTCTCTTTCTTTTGAAAATAAATAAACATTAATTTAAAAAAAGAAATCATGACGGAAAGCCTAGGCACTGCTGCACTCTTCCAAATTGCTTATTTGTCCTCATTCAAATCTGGGTAAGGAGCTCCCTCTCTTGGCTTTTGGAAATGGACTGGTCTCTTATAGACATCAAGTATCCAGTTTTTTGGTTTGTTATAGTATATCCACAATACTGATATTTTAAAAAATCATGTATTTAACAAGAAGCAGCCACAATAATGTCCAGTAAGTTCTTCTGGTGCTGAACCCCATCTGTCTCTCCCATCTTTAATTCAGCAGAGAGAACAATTATGAGGCTGTGATCCAAGAAACACAATAAAAAATGCACAAAGCTCTGAATACTGTCGTTTTCTACCTGAGTTTATGCAAATACATTGGCAGCAAAATCATGACCCCAACGAAAAGATATAAAGCTACTTATAATTTACCCATTATTGTGAACAATCATAGTACTGCAGAAACAATAATGTGTTTAATTGTGGGGTGCTGAGGCCCTGCTGGGGTGTTATAGAATATGCCCTATAAGTAAATTTTCTAAAAATCTAATAAATTCTGCATTTGGAAAATCATCTGGCCTTACCGGTTTTGGATAAGGGATTGTGAATTTGTGGTTTTTAAAGTAGAGTTTAAAGGAAATCAGAAATTTAGCTTAGAGACATAAAACAAGATAATATAGATAAAATGTAAGATTTCACTTACATTTCAAAATTATAGCTATTTTTCTGTTTGTTTTTACAACTGCTTGAGCTAAATTAGATTCAACTTAGAAATGCAGCATCCTCCCAATCTGGCTGATAAATTGTGTTATTTTATTAAAATGGCTTATACACACCGCTAGCTCTCATCTGTAACAACCACATGTCTCTTAAGTTAGGTTTGGTCACTGCTCCCTGAGTCATGTGCTCCCGAGAGCAAGTGCTGGGGTCGGGTCCGGGAGAAAGAGCTCAAAACTCAGTGTGAGTATCCAGCATTCCTGGTTCAACTACATGGTATTTCTCACACCTCTTAATCAGCCGGGAACAACAAAGATTTAAAAAAATCAATGAGCAAAACAAAACTACTCACTCAGATATTGTAAAAAAATCCATAAGTTCAGATGTTGAAGCCTTGTTCCAATACGTAAACAAAGCATCTGGAAAATAAACATTAATTCGGTCAGAATCACGATGTGTATTATGTACATTAGGGGATGGGGAAGAGATTTGGGAGCGTAAACCTCCACACCGGCCTGCCTGCTTTTACAGCTGATCAACGAACAAACCACGGTGACCAATCTATACCAGTAACACATACAACATGAACATTCAATTTAAAGAAGCTACACCTGGGGGCACCTGGGTGCCTCAGCTGGTTAAGCGCAGACTCTTGCCTTTGGCTCAGGTCATGATCTCACAGTTTCGTCAGTTCGAGCCCTACACCGGGCTCTGTGCTGACAGTGCGGAGCCTGCTTGGGATTCTCTCTCACCCTTTCTCTCTGCCATGCTCCCACATGCACTTTCAGTCTGTCTCAAAATAAATAAATAAAAACTTAAAAAAAAAATAAAGAAGCTACATGTGAACACCTGACTTTAATCTCACCCTGCAGAACCCAGCACCATAGAGTACGTATTTACGCATATGCATATATTTTTCAGGCAGACCGCCAGGGGCAGCGCCTCACTTGGATGTGCCTGGAGTCTTGGAAGCTGGACTCCCCTGTGTTCTCCCACAAAGGGACCCTGAGAGCTTGTCGGGAGGTTCCAGCAGGGGACAGCATCTATCATACGCCCATGATGGAAGAACAGTCCTCCTCTGTCAGGGAGGGTCGTCTTCTCTGACCGAGCGCACAGCTTGGGGAGAGACATGGAGCCGGGAGGGAGGAAGGGGACACCTGCCTAGCCAGCCAGATTGGCTGAATCAATCCGGGTGATCAATGGGGCAACAGATTTCACAGCCAGATCACCCTCACATCCTTTTTTTTTTTTTTAATTTGAGAAAGAGAGCACGAGTGAGGGAGGTGGCGGAGAGAGAGAGAGAGAGAGAGAGAGAGAGAGAGAGGAAAAAAATTCTTAAGCAGGCTCCACACTGAGCCTGATGCAGGACTTGATCCCATAACACTAGGATCACGACCTGAGATGAAATCAAGAGTCAGATGCTTGGGGCGCCTGGGTGGCTTAGTCGGTTAAGCATCCGACTTTCGCTTAGGTCATGATCTCACGGTTCATGGGTTCGAGCCCCGCGTCGGGCTCTGTGCTGACTGCCAGCTCAGAGCCTGGAGCCTGTTTGAGTCTGTGACTCCCTCTCTTGACCCTCCCCTGCTCACGCTGTCTCTCTCTCTCTCTCTCTCTCTAGAAATAAATAAAACATTAAAAAAATTAAAAAAAAAAAAAAAAAAAAAGAGTCAGATGCTCAACCGACTGAGCCACCCAGGTGCCCCAAGTTTAAAAGTCACATTGAGAGGTGTCTGGGCTGGCTCAGCTGAAGGAGTGTGTGACTCTTGATCTCAGGGACTTGAGTTCAAGTGCCATGGCAGGTATAGAGATTACGTAAATAAATAAAATTAACTAAAAAAAAAAAAGCCATGTCATCTACTAGACAAGTAAGATGGGTAGTTTGATGATCTTTCAGGGATTCTGAGTTTAGATTCCACAGGCACAGAGTCTGGTTACTTGAGGCTGGCCGTCCTCACGTGGTGAGAACCCAAAGAGCCAAGTGAACACAGGAAGGTTGGGGGGGAGTCAACCTGCAGACAGGTGTAGTCACCCCAGCACATACCACAGAGAACCGGCTGGCCAGACAAGAGGCACAAGCCACCTTTCCTTGCTCTTGGCCATTGGCTGAGGCTGAGGCTGAGGCTGAGGCTGAGGTTGAGGCTACCGGCCAAGGAGACTGGGGAAGACAGGTAAAGGGCCCAACACACAGAAGGTGATCCTTGAATGCGGGACAGGAAAAGAGTAGCTACAGAGTTACATGGCTGACTTTGGTTGTCTGTCTGGTAAACCACTCCAAAGGTCTCCCCCACCCCAGACCATATTCAAGAATCAAGTCCAGGTAGATGTTAAGATTTCAACATGAAAGTTTAAATAATACCACTTTTAAAGAAAACGTTGAAGAATATCTTCATGACTCCGGGGGTAGGTGAGGATTTTTTAAACAGGACACACACAAACATTCAAATTATAACAGGAAAGAAACTGATACGTTGAAGGTAAACTGTTTTGCAGAGGTTGTTACATTTTTCAAGTGTGCACATGGTTTTCCAAAGTGCTGACTTTGAAGGAAAGCTTTCACTTGGATGTGAAATTTTGGATACGCTGGACTTAAAAAAGTAGTTCTGTTCTAGTTATATACTGTATTTATTACTTGAAACTTAAGAGGTTTTAAAGAAAATTTTCAGCAAAGGAAAAAACAGAATTACAAGGCTGGCTAAGACTCACTCATCACCATGATGTAAAGTTCAAAACTTTTGACATTAAGGGAAGAATTTCAATTTTACAGCTCAACTGTCAGAATAAGTGTCCAGTGCTTTGCAATTCGGTCACCATTCAAGGAAAATCTTGTCTGTTGTTTATTTAAAGCTATTTTAAAGTAAAAGTGACAGAAAAATACAATAGCCCAGTCCTGAAGCATTTTAAGGACAGGTGTGCTGTTCTTAACATCTGAGTACTAAGGTCAGGCTGTTAATACTATGGAAATGGAAGCTTGATATAAAAGTAATTCTGTTTTTTAGTTAGAAATGCCTTCCCCCAGATGTTTAATGCCCACACCTAATGCTGCTGCACATAGCCAGCATGAGAGGCCTTCAACATTTTGTTTTCGAAAGACTTCACTCACTCAAAATGCTGCACAGCACACTTTCTGATATGTTGCAGGGAAAGCAGGACAGATTTCTGATCAAGTTAAGAAACATGAACTTGTACCATAGCATGATTTTGTGTAATTGCGTGTATTACAGATCCAGAGGTGAAACGTCTACCATGGATATTTACAAGCTTTATTCTATTAAAAAATATGGCTGTCAAACCCTTCATCAGAAACTTAATCTACTGGGGCGTCTGGGTGGCTCGGTAGGTTAAGCATCCAGCTCTTGATTCCAGCTCAGGTCATGATCTCACAGTTCGTGAGTTTAAGCTCTGTGTCAGGCTCTAAGCCTGCTTGGGATTCTCTCTCTCTGGCTCCCCGACCCTCCTCCACCCTTACATATGTGTGCTCTCTCTAAAAGTAAATAAATAAAGTTAAAAAAAAAAACCCTTAATCTCCTATGCTACTACTATTTCCATCAGGAAATGAAAGACTCACATCTCACTTCCAGTTAGAGCCAGGAATGTCACTTACACTCTAAATGGAAGAGATGCTCAGACCTCCCCCAACACTGCATATTCTAATTCAAGAGCTTGACTAGAAAGTTATGCAAGTTGACAGTAAGTTTGTTTGGACAAATGAAATAAAAAAAAAAAAAAAATCAAAAGCTACCTCACCGATCTGCTTCTCTCTCATTTAATTAAGATGGTAGGTTTGAGTTTAATAAAAAAAATGTTTAAATGGCCCATGCACACTTTAGAACTCATTTTCTAGAATAATTAGTAAAAATCTTTTTCCAAATTAAGACTTTTATTTCTACTACATTTAGTAAATTAACATGTATTTCAAACATGGAAGAAAAGCCTTTTAAATCTTTACATCCTTTCAAGCAATGGTTAAGTTTTTAAAAATTAACTACTGAAAGAAAGAAAGTAAAACTGACATCCTCATTTTTACCTACCATCAGACATGCTTTTTAAGATGTACAGGAAACACATCAGCAGGCTCTTAATCTCAGACTGGTCAAGTTTGTCAGAGCGAACCACAGAATTTCCCAAAGTGCCACCTTGTTGGTGCTAAAAAAGAAAAAAGGAAATACAGGTGATTTTTTTTTTATCCTTCATTATAGGCATTATAGGTAAAATAAAACAAAATTAGGCTCATTTTTCTCCCTTGAAAGAGGAAGATTCTTAGAACGGAGTCAAATCACACAAATCGGAAGGTAGAACTACTTTGTCCACAAACGACAGGTGTGCCCTCACCAAGTTCACACACAGGTGTCGATGCGCAGGAGCTCTGACTCGTCTCCTTCACATACTTTCCTAAGAGACGAGCCAGAGGCCCAGGCTTTTCAAACAGGGTAATCATGGTTGTAGCTACCAGCTTAGTTCTGAAATGCCAAGTCCAGCCTCATGCAGAGAGCACGTGTGCTAGGATCACACACAGAATTGATACTTCCTTCAGAAGACACTGCAGGATACGGCTGGGAGCAAATACAGGAGAATGCCAGTGGCTAAAGGAGCAAATACAACCCATCCTGCTCCAGCGCACCAGCCACGAAGGCCTGGTGCCGAGTCACTGTCACTCAGCTGACATCATGGGGCACCCTTGGGGGAAAACAATTGGCAGGTGCCCAATTAGGGCCAGAAAGGGCCATCTCAGCAAAGTGTGGCCCAAGACCCTAAGGTGATGAGATCATTCCCTCGCCAGCTTAGCTCAACACCGCAAACTTCAGACAGTGCAGGACACAGGGGGAGAGCACTTTTGCCACTAGACAGCAGGTTCACATGCTCCAGGGGTTCACATAAAAAAAAAAAAAAAAAAGAACAAGCACCTCAGGAGATTTTAAAATCTTCAAAGTTACATTTCCAATCGAAATCAGGATTTTTTTTTTCTTTTTTTTGCCCAAATACCAAAACAGAAAGATCAATTTTAAAAAATCTTTCATCCAAGGTATTGGGGGGCAATTGGAAAAAACCTAGCGATAAACAGGTTTCATTAATAACATACATGAGTGTCTTTTTATCATAGGAAGAAACACAGGTGCAGTTAGTGGCAAAAGTGTCGCGCGGAGGCATCGTTTCGCCACCCACTTTGCCAGGGCCACTGGGAACACCCAGGACTTCTTGCGGTGGGAGGGAAGGAGCGGCATGCAAAGTTTCCTCTGGCAAAGGTGGAATGGTTAGAAGGGAAAAGTCCACAGTGACCCGGTTTTTCCTGGCTGACTGGCAGCTTTCTTCCTCCTCTCCAACACTGCGTATGACGCAAGCGGAATGCCGTCTGAGCAGCTTCTCACTCTACACGTGAAGGCAAGTCATGGTCAAGGGAGAAGGTCAACAGGTCACGACACACACCCACACCGAAATGCTGCCCCTACAGAACAGCACTGGAGAAGAATCACGTCAATGCCAGCCGTGGAAATATGGGTATGATTACAACCCTGACGCGGAAGAAGGCCATTTTCCACGTGTCTGGGGGTTAGAAATCCATCCCTATGAGGTCCACCTGTTTATTAGTGAGCTTGCCTAGAACCCGAAATAACGTAGGAGAACGGTGGCTAAGGCCAAACCAATCTACCATTGTTCCAGGTTTAAATCCAAGCTTTATCCATTCCCACAAAGTTCCAAATAAGCTGGCCCTTGATTATTTCAAGAAAAAAAAGTTAAATACGAGGAGGATGCATTCTGTTAGGGGTATCAGCGTGAGAAGGTTTTCAGTAAAGTCTTATCCCTGAATCACCTATATGATGAGCTAATTTTTCTGAAGTGGGCTTTGGACCCAATACTCATTTGCATGGAAAACTGTGTATAAATGGTATTCTCTGATGTACAGAGGATTTTAAAAGAGTGACATTTTGATCTCCCTCCCTGTCCAACCTGCCAAAACTATTTGCTCAAGGTCTCCAATATAAACACCGCCCTCATGTGAACTCCTGGAAACAGGAATCAGGGGGTTTCAGGAAATTGGCTCCATCCTTAGATCACACTCTGATCACCTATTCCAGGTTAATGGGCTTATTTAAAAAAAAAAAAAAGAGTCACACTTAATGAACACTAGAACATGAAGCACGGTTTACTTTGTGATAAATCCATGAGTTTTAAGAAACATTTAAGTTATATGACAAGAAATCACCTTATCCAGGGAGTTGCTTTTCTCACTATTCCTTTCTGGAAGGCTGTTCCCCGAATCTGTGCTTATAAGGGATCCTCTCGAATCAGCATTTCTCACACTGTTGATGTTTGGAGTTGACGTCGTATATGGAGAAGCTAAACGAAATTTAAGCCAAGACCAAAGATTTGGTGAGACAGGACAAAATAAAGGTAAGTACTGAACTTTAAGGGAAATTGCTTTTATGACACTTGTTTTTTTCTGTTAGGAAGCTGGCTCAGGCGTTGCATTTAACTACCTCACCTTCAAAGAGCCAGGCCATCATCTGAAACTCTCAGACAGAACCATCAGTTCACTTATAGGAAGCCACCTTTGATTTCTCTGACTAAAGGAGCATACACTGTTTCAGGATGTGATAAAGACTCAAAAAAAAGATACTGAAACAAATCCCCCTGCAACTGTCAAATCAAAAAACTAAACCATCTCAATAAAACCTCAGTATTCAAACTTTATGCTAAGGTGATCTAAAAACCTCAGAAGGGTATCTTGGGATATTTTACATTTTCAAGAAAAACACAGGGATACGTGAGATCTGCCAAAACTGTAGTTTCAAAGTCTGATCATGCTATGTTCCTGTCGATGACAGCGTATCTTTGTGAAGCTAGGTATTTGGTGACTGCTGTGATAAAAAGCAAGTACTGGGAGAAAAATCACTGTGGACCACGAAGGTGAAGATGGTGGTGAAGCAATCTGACTCCACACTGGAGAAGTGGTACAGTGCCTACACATACCATCAGTATGGTGGTGTTTATTAAAAATAAAATATTTTTTCTTTGAATGTATGTATATTTTTTTCAATCACCTTCCAAGTTTTTCAGATACGAGAACTTACTAGTTATTTCAGGGCACCTGGGTGGCTCAGTCACTTAAGTGTCAACTCTTGGTTTTAGCTCAGGTCAGCATCTAACAGTCTGTGAGATCGGGTCCCACATGAGGCTCTGCACCAACAGTGAGGAGCCTGTTTGGGACTGACTCTCTTTCTCTGCCCCTCCCCAGCTTATGCTCTCTCTCAAAATAAGTAAATAAACACTAAAAAACCTCCACCTTATTGGGTTATTTGGCTCTAAGCACCTCTTTAACAGAACTGTTGGGTGTTTATTCTGGCCTGGGGATGCCATGAGAAACTTACTGTGATGGTAAGCATGCTACAAACCGAGAATGTTTGGGAACCTGCAACAAACAGTTACGAGCAGAAATGAAATTTAACTTAGAAGTAAAATTTGTGACGTCTGTGAAAAAACAGCACTTGAAGGCGGAAATCAGCCCCTATACTTCATTACTCTGGAATTTTTAAAAGTAATGGATGGACGTCCTGCTTAGATAAGATTTAAGTACCTCACTCGCATAATTTAAAATGACTGTCAAACTTACACACTCCGTGCTCAACCAAAAGGCGTCCCCCACCGCCACTCCAAACAGCCTACTGGTTATGCACATGGCATGAGGAGCCCTTGGTACCACGCGCCAGCAAGCTGTAAGCCTGGCCTCCAGCACCCAGGCTGAAGATGCCTTCCCTACTAGACCCACATTTTCAAATTCCCAAATGCAAGTTAGCTGCCATGGCCTGAGCCACTTGGAAATTAATCCTGCCCTCTACCTGGCAATCAGGTAGATTCACGGCCATCCCTGAAACTGACCCCGCATATTAACATTAAGAAAAGAGGGGCCAGAAGAATTTGAAAATGTAAGTGATGGCTGGAACATGTGAACCATTGGCCCCCGGCTGCCCCATCCCAGAACAGAAGCTGTGTGACTGACTGTCATGGTGAAAAGGCAAAAATCTATGAAAAATCTAGAGCCTTTTTTTTATACTTAGAGATAAAACACACATTATGACCAAATTATAATTATAGTCCTCCTAATATAACCGGGGTTCATATTTAATGTATAACAGAATGATCATGAGAAAGAGGTCCTCAGTAAAGCAAAATTAGACTCTGAATTCCCAGTTTTAGGATCAGTTCCAGAAATGGAGTCCTAATCTAAGGCAAACAGATGGAAATGCAATAAATCAAAATCAGCATGCTTAGGAGAACTATGTTCCCATTGTGTGTGTGTGTGGGGGGGGGGGTGGTATTTAATATCTCAGCCCAGTGCATAACCTTAAAAAATCTTAAACATTTAAGTAAAATGGAAAGAAGTTTAATTCACCTCTGTCTTCTTTGTACAGACAGCCCAATGCAAAACAGAGTAGATGGAAAAAGAAACCCTTAGTCTAAAATGTGTGTGTGCCTTTTATTTTTAAATTTTCATTTATTTTTTTTAGAGAGTGTGCAAGCGGTGGAGGGGCAAAGGGAGAGACAGAATCTCGAGCAACCTCCACGCCCCATGCAGAACCTGACGAGGTTCTCACAACCATGACATCATGGTCTGAACCAAAATCAAGTCAGATGCTCCGCCCACTGAGCCACCCAGGCACCCCATGAATGTGTACCTTTTAAAGCAAATGTAATCTCAGAGCAGTTTTCCCGCAGGCAATGAATCTGTTCTAGAAATCCTCATGCACCATATTCCAAAGGCATTTAAAAACAACTGCCGAAGGTGCATTCTCAAGGAGCTCTACTAAATAGAGATGTAAGGAGACAGTCTGCTCTTGAAGGGTAAGTCTGCTCTTGAAGGGTAAGTACTAGGACTCAAGGTAACTGGAAACTCCTTGAAGAATTCAAGAAGAGTTGCTCAAGCCACCAGAGAACAAGTGGCAAACTCAGTTCAAAGGTGGGGGCTTCTCTGGAAGGCGTTCCTGTAAGGGAACAAGGATTTAAGTGTTTAAAGATGGGGGTAGTAGACATGAAGCCTCAGTATAAAGAAGTCTGTCACGGTGAACTCCTATGAAAAGCGGATGCAGATTTTGAAATTTAAGAAAGTGAAAAGGGATTAAATTAGTCTCAAATACTTTTCATAACTTCATCATGAACACAGAGCAACTGAAGGTCATTAATGCCACTCGAGTCTTGCTAATGATACCCAATAGCTCATCTTTACGTTCTCAGGGAATCCCACACCCTAACAAGGTGAATGCGGAGCTGGAGAATAAATGCAGAGTCAAAGCATTACTTCATTCGAGTCTGGTTACTTCCATAAAGTCTTGAATCCTAGAGTACTGGTTAAGGAGGTAAGATTTCAACACACTCCTGGGCCCTGAGAGTCCTGAAAGTGGCTACTGAGAGTGTATCCCAGAACTGAAGAATTGTGTCTGTTATAATGCAGGCAGATGATAACACTGAGTGTCACCACGCTGAGCTCTGTGCACACCGTATGGGCTCCCCGCCCCTCGCCCCAACTCTGTGTTGATGTGGACACTGGCAGTGAAGAGGAGAGACACGCTCTCCAGGGCAATTAGTGAATGACAGAGCCTGGATCCAAAACCACCACTGTCTGACTTTAAAGCGAGTTCTGTGAACTCCTGTAGACAAAATCCTCCCAGGAAAGTCCCTTTCCCGCTCCTGAAGCAGTGGCTGGGGGTGCGGGCAGAGCAGGGCCAAGAAGACAGAGTGAAGGCCCCAGGAGAAAGGTAAGTACAAACACCACAAGCCAGTCTCTGCTCGGAGCATTCCGCGTGAATTAACTCATTTAATCTTTAGGACGCCTAATGACACAACTGCAACTATAAAAAACAGAGGGCGCCTGCATGGCTCAGTTGGTTAAATGCCCAACATCAGCTCAGGTCATGATCCTGCAGTTTGTGAGTTCAAGCCCCATGTCTGGCTCTGTGCTGACAGCTCAGAGCCTGGAGCCTGCCTCAGATTCTGTGTCTCCCTCTCTCTCTGCCCCTCCCTGCTTGCTCTCTGTCTCTCTCAAAAATAAAATAAATAAACATTGAAAAAAACAGGATATATATACATAAGTGTAAATAAGATTAAGGGTTGGGTACTATAGGATAAATCTGGGCATTGGTGTGAGGTTTCTGGTTTTATGTTCTGCTCGGTTTCATCACCTACATGAAATAGCATCTTGACATCAAGAACAACACAAGGGGCACCTGGGCAGCTCAGTCAGTTGAATGTCTGATTCTTGACTTCAGTTCAGGTCATGATCTTGCGGTTCATGGGATTAAGCCCCATGTCAGGCCCTGTGCTAACAGCACTGGGCCTGCTTTGGATTCTCTCTTTCCCTCTCTCTCTGCCCCTCCCCTTCTCTCTCAGAAATAAATAAACTTAAAAAAAATTTTTTTTAATGAGTTAATTCCACTCCTGGGTGTCTAAGCACTGGCCATGGCAGGGGGCTTCATTTCTTCAAAGTGTAGTGAAAGTGACAATTTTATGAAGACACATCTATTTTTTTGTACCATTATCTTTAAGAAGGATCTGCCACAGATGCTAAATTACTCAGAATATTAATAATTCCATTTCTTAGTTGTTTTCGTACAGAGAACCACTCCATTTGAATCTTGATTTATGCCGGCTGTTTTCTTCCCCATGGGGGTGGTTCTTACAATATGTCAGAGAGAAAAAAATATCGTAGGAAAGAAGATTTCAGAAAACTGATTTTAGAACTGCATTCTTACCATAGACCACTACCTCCTTGGTACTTATTCTATCACATTTCATTGAAATCATTATCACCACAAATAAATGCTACCCACGGCCCCGCTTCCCACTTCTGCAAAGATACTCCTTTCATAGAAACATAATCCAATTTGAAAGTTTTAAGGGTTTTTTTTTTTTTTTTTTTTTTTGAGACAAGGCAGTGAGAGTTGGGGGGTGCAGAGAGAGAAAGAGAGAAACAGGGAGGGAGAGAGACAGGGGGACAGAGAGAGAGAGAAAGAATCCCAAGCAGGCTCCATGCTGCTAGAACAGAGCCCCATTCAGGGCTCAAACCCACAAAACCAGGAGCCAAAACTCATGACCTGAGCCAAAAACCAAGAGTCAGAGCCTTAACTAACTGAGCCACCCAGGTGCCCCTTAAACTTTTAATTGATGACTTAATCATTAACAAAAAGCAAACAGCACAGATATGTGATTCAGTGTCCTGAAATTGCAATGCAGGAGAATTTGGAGGGGGGTGTCTGTATCTCAGTGTAGGGTTGAGGGGTTTCAATCATTAAATATCAAAACCAGGAGAAGAATATTCAAGGGAGAAACGCAGAGTTTAAGGTCCTAACGTGAAAGCCGGAGCGGCTCCCACACTCCTGGATGAAGGCGCTCTCTGAACGAGGCCAGGGAGAAGCAAACAGAGCAGGTGGCGTTACCGATGCCGGAGATGGCGCCGAACAGGTCCTTGTGCAGGCTGTTGTCCAGCGTGATCCCAGGCTTCTGCGGTGTCACCAGCGGGTTGGCGGCCGGCAGCGGAAGCGATTCGTCCTTCACAGTCTGCCCGAGGGGAGAGGGGGAAGAAAGAATCGAAGGGGACGTTAGAAGAGCCATCAGCTGCTCTTGGAAGCGTGAGGGCGCCTGTCGCAGGAGATGCGCAGACAAGTGGGCTGCGCTGCGTGGGAGATGCAGGTGCACCGCGGCCGAGGGAGGAGGCTGGCGGAGGCGTGGGGACAGGCACAAGCCCGGGGGCCTCGGTCCCTAAAGTCACTGTTCGTTTCCCCAGAAGGTCTAGCACATTCCCTCTCTAGACCTCCGATGCCCAACATTTCTTTAGATTGTTCGGGAATGTTATTTCCTCAGGGAAAAAAGCCTCACGTGTCCTTTCTAACTGGGACGTGGGAAATCCTCCCAAATGAGCAGCACTGAAAAGTGACTTAGCAGCACCGAAAGGCTCTGCGAGCTTGCGGCTTTGTGTGAACTCCCAGTCAGGGGAGAAATTATGTTAATTTTGAAGTTATGTGATAAAAAGGAATTTTACTGATTTTCACAGAAGCAGTACAGAGAGGTAGCATTATACCCCGAGGGACTTATCCAGATCAGAAGAGCGGACAGGTCAGAGAATACACGTGTGAATGCAGCGTTGTACAGGGTGAGATTAGCGCAGGGCATTTATTTAAGGAACTACAGAACACGCTGTATACACACGGGGTATCTCAGCACACCTTGATTTAGGAGATGTACTCAGAGGAGGAAAGATGGTATAAAAAATGAGATAGTGCAGCACTGGGGGAAAAGGGACAGAAACACACACGACAGGTCCCCAGGTATCTGCCATAATCACTAAGTGCCAAGACTAACACCTGAGCCACTTCATGGGTCCAAAATAAACGTGAAAAGAAAATCGCTAACTGGTAGCCTGTGTGCAAACGAAATGGTGGATAGTCTCCAACCCAAACGTTTTGAGATCATTTATGGGATCATCCTTCAATCAACTTAATTTCCAACGCACCTTCCAATGACTACAAGAAGATTATATAAATGAAGGTGTCTCTTCTTGGAGGTGGGGCCCGTATCACTCACACTGGGCTCCCTGACACATCTAGTCTGACTTTCTAATTTTATAGATGCTGAGAAACTTTAGCCCCAAGACTGGTTAGCATATTACTATCAGAATTAGGGCTACAAGCACTGAGATCTCATAGTACACAAGTTAGAACTCCACTGTTTTCTTTTAAACTCCTCTCCCCATAAATTTTTATTGACTACACAGTGAAGGTCCTTACACCTTACAAGATATGGTCCACCAGGAAAGCATGGTTTTAATAATGATTTTCAACCCAAGAGTTGAAGGTTAACTGATTGCCTTCATCTTACCCAGAAGTGCAATTAAACAAGAATACTATGGATTATTATGGGTTTAGTGGGGGAAAAAAAAAAGAATGGTTGTGTCCCCTGCAAATTCATATCTGCCCAGAACCTCAGAATGTGACCGTATTTGGAAATGGGATCTTTGTAGATGTGATGAAGATGCAAGGTGAAATGAAATCATCTTGGGTTTGGAAGCCTACATGCAATCACTGGTTTCTTATAAGAAAAGGAGAGGACATCAGGGACACAGAGACACACCAGGGAGACGGCCCTGTGAAGGCAGAGACTGAGACTGTAATAATGCAGCCACAAGCCAAAGAATGCAGGGGTGTGGAGCAACCACCAGAAGCTGGGAGACAGGCATGGAACAGACTTTTCATGCAGAGCCTTCAGAAGGGACCCATCCTGTAGATACCTTGATTTGGAACTTCTGGCCTCCTGACTGTGAGAGAATGAATTCTGTGGTTTCTGGCCCCCCAGTTTATGTTAGTTGGTTACAGCAGCCACAGGGACGAATGCAGGCCGTTATCTAGGTGTATGTGCTTACGTACACTGCCGGAGTTCACGGGGAAGGGGGACACGTCCCTCACGTTGATCCGCTGCACGTTCTCAATCAGCAGACCAAACAGAGGCAGGTAGAGAGTGGCTATCCTGGCTTGATGGCTCTGAAACAGAGGCACATAGTGCAAGTTTATCCTGAGGCTCTGAGAACTTCATGACGGACCGAGCTGGCCCTGACCACCTCCTATACTCAGATCCTTCCAATGAACACTGCTATTCGATTTTATTGTGTAAACAGCGAAGGGTCTTAGTGCGGTTTCCACTAATTTTCTAATTGGTTACTTTCTTTATAATACTTAAAATGAAGGACATGTATCAATCCATGTTTCCTTCCACTGGGGCCACTCACCCTCGAAGCGTATCTGTCATCAAACGAATGCTTTATCAGCAGGTTCTTGAGCACGCTGATGGCAATCAGCCGGACCTCCCTTAACTCTTGGAGGGCGGTCCCCACTTCCCTCAGTAACAGCCCCACCAGGAAGTGGTTTCTGCAGAACTCGTCTGTTAATGAGTAGTCAAGCTGGAGATCTGAAATGATGGACAGAAACTGCTTTAGTTCCAGAGGATATAATGCACTTTGAATAAAACAGAAGCCAAGCCTGCCCTCGGCATTTAGGCCACCCTATGTGTCAATGGATGATTAGACTTAGCTTCAAATGGGAAACAGCTGATTTTCTAAAACACAGCTCTACCTCTTGGGGCACCTGGTTCAGGTCATGATCTCATAGTTCATGAGATCGAGCTCCATGTTGGGCTCT
Organism: Proteles cristata cristata; assembly: GCA_017311185.1. NCBI lineage: Eukaryota > Metazoa > Chordata > Mammalia > Carnivora > Hyaenidae > Proteles > Proteles cristata. Next base: position 275,538 of record JAESUZ010004044.1, on the reverse strand, counting down.
GTGCTGACGTCTCAGAGCCTGAAGTTTGGTTCAGACTCTGTGTCTCTCTCTCTCTTTGCCCCTTCCCTACTTGCCCTCTCTCACTCTCTCTCTTAAAGATAAATAAATTAAAAAAAAATACTGCTCTACATCTTATCACATCAAACTCTTCAACAAAATTTAAATATAGATAATTGTATTGGATTTTGATTTGAGACGTTACATCTTGCATAAATATTAAGTTAGTGAATAGTTTTAGTACCAATTTTTAGACTACACAACATACGTTATGCTACAAATGAAATTTTATTACAGATGTGAAAGTAGAAAATAAAGTTACTGTCTAACTCATATTATGGAGAAGTAATTTGTACCTAACAAACACGTAACTAAAGAAAGAATAAATAAACACAGTCTATTAAAATGTTTGTTCTTTACTACTTGAGTTCATTAATCCATTTCCTGGTCATTAAAGCCTATATACTCTCATTAAAACCCAATGTGATTAAAATGAACACGCTAGCATGTAACCTATTTATTCTGTTATCACTGAATGAAGAACTTACTTAACACAGAATTTTCAAAAATTTACTCAATATTTCTGCACCTCTAAAAGCAAGTTTAAAAAACTAATATAAACGAAAACTGAAATACACAAAGCACCAAACTAAACTAGTAATTCATCAGCAAGCTAAATGATAAAACTGAAATCTCCTGTGGAGAACAAATAGAAGGAAATGTGAAATCTACTGAAGGAGGGTAAATAAAAGCGACTACAGGGGCGTCTGGGTGGCTTAGTTGGTTAGGCGGCCGACTTCGGCTCAGGTCATGGTCTTGCAGTCCGTGCATTTGAGCCCCGCGTGGGGTTCTGTGCTGACAGCTCAGAGCCTCGTACCTGTTTCAAATTGTGTCTCCCTCTCTTTCTGCCCCTCCCCTGCTCACTCTCTCTCTCTCTTAAAAATAAACATTAAAATAAAAAAAAATTTTTAAAAAAGCAACTAGACATCACTCTAAAGTTGAAATACACCTTTCAGTAAGCTGTAGCTAGAGTCTCAATTCTTATACTGAATCCATTATTAGAGGATTCTTTGACTTTGATTCCATATTAGTTACTTCTAAACCTATCCAAAATACCGAACCCAAGTCCTATGCAGAAGCAAGGGAAAAAGTATCTATCTTTCCAGAATAATCATGTCCACTGTTGATGATTGTTTTAAGCTCTGTTTACGGAAATGGTAGACAGCTTGAATTCACATAAAACCCTTAGGAGAAAACGATGGGTTGAACTGCATATGCGTGCGTGCATGTGTACAGAGAAGAGGGTAACAGGTGAGAAGGGAGAGGAAGGAGAATGCTAAAACCATGGACTCCTATCAGCGCCATAAGGTACATTATCTGTGACCCACAGCCACCTGCCAGGGCAGCCCCTCTTGGCCCCAAATACTCTTTCAATCTGCTAAGAGCTTGTCTGAGTCTGCTGGGCACCTGACCCTTGACGTGGGATGCTCACTTCTGCCTCACCCAGCTTTCTGCAGATTATCACCCCAAAGTCACCTTCGCAGTGAGGCTTTCCCTGGCCACCCTCTCTCAGATGCCCCCCTCCCCCCATTTCATAGCCCCTCTCCTTGCTTTAGTTTTCTCAATGTAGCACTCATCACTAACATGCCCCATATTTCACTTCGATAAAACAGCCAGGGAATGTGCACCCTAGACAGGGCCGGTGCCAGGTATATTCGGTGAATGCCTGACTGCCCACACCAGGGCCCCGACCCCCCTGCTTGCCCCTTCAAAAGCAGTCTAAGTTTGTCTGGGGGAAAGATATTTATGTCTCTAAACAAATGCTTTTATGCGTTTCTCTTTCAATGTGCAAGGCTGTTGATTTGGGTGTCATTCATAGTTTGGTGGCATCTTCAGCTTTTCCCCCCTTTAGAATAAGTAATCCCCCAGCACGCACAAGACACTAAACTCAGTAATACTACTTGACAGACCTGACAGACTAATTTGATTCATTTGACTTTCACTATAGTGAAGACAAAGAAATCTCGATGAGGTTCCTCTCTTCCAACTTGAAGAAAATACATGACAGAGACTCAACGTGCAAACGTAAAATGCGTGTGAGAAGCCGTGTTGTTCATGATTCAGGTCCCTGTCACCACTATGGACAAGGACTATGAAAATGGTGGCAGACGATTCCTGGAGGAAAGCAGGGCTTTTGTTTATTTGTTTGACTTCTTAAAGAGGTGTCCTCTAGGACCTAGAGACCCCTAGAGACCCCAGGAGCAAAACCCTCTGTGCCCCCTTGGGGGTGTTACAGCAATATCTTAGCTGCTGTCAGAGTAAATCCACTGGTTCATCGTGAATTTGAGAACTGATCCAAGTAGCATATGGGAAACGCCGAAATGAAGAGCATACGTAAGCATCTCGGCAATGACTTGCATTCTCTTTCTTTGAAAGGAGGAAAATGCAAGAAAGCAAGCGGGCACACCCCACACCTACCTACAGGAGTGTCATTTGACTCCACAGTTGGTGAAAGAAAAGCTAATTCATGAGAAAAAAGGAAAAGTGAAACAAATCAAAAATAAACTACAGTTAAGTAAAATGGATTTTTATTTAAGCAAAGGAGTTTTTCAATGAAAAATGACCCTCACCGACATTACCTGCAGGCTAGTAAGTTTGCTGGCAAGTAAGTTCCCACATAACATTTCATCAGTATTTTTAAAAATGGGAATTTAACAAGAAAAAAATTAACTCATTGATAAAAATAAATTAGAAAATTCCAAGGTCACATTTGAATCCATTCTCTTTTCTTATTAAAAATGAATGGCTCTTTCTGTGAAAAGACTAGATTAATGTATGTAAAGATAGATTACCTTGGTATCTTTGAATCCTGCCCTTTCCGAATGGCATGGGTAGATTCAAAGGTATATAGTGTTCATGATTGCACACCACACGGAGAAATTCAAACTTGTATTCAAAGAGTGTCTGCAGGAAACAATGGTTAGTCAAAGATAAATACCTCACTGGATACACAGTACCCTAAAAACCTGTTAGAGATCACACACCTGGTCTTCAGTTTTCTGACCCTCTTAAAACCACATGCCCTGTGCTATGCTACAGATTTTAGAAAGGCTGTAGGGACTGTATCTCATTAAACAGTATCTTCCACTGACTCTTAGGACATTTATTCTTTATGCTTTTCCTGCTTCAGAAAGGATTTCAGGCAGCTTATAATTATAGGCACAGACTTAACACCATTAAAAAGTGAGTAAGGCAGAGCTTTAAAATAGACACACTAGAGAAGAGAGATATCATTCTACATGGTTAAAGTCTACATGGTTACTCCCATTACCTTGTTAAGTAAACTATGACTTGTGACCCTTATACCTTTAATTTTGCAGTGGAGAAGTCATCTTAGATATTTATCAGAAAATCAAGAAGTAGGTGTATTTCACATTTAGAATTATTATGTGAGATATCTCCCATATTAATATAAGTACTAGTTAGTACTAGATAGTACTAGACAGTACTAGTTAGTACTAGATAGTACTAGACAGTACTAGTTAGTACTAGACAGTAACTCCGAAAGAGGGGACAGTAGTGCCTCTGGTGAAACTGAAAGAAAATTGTCAAGTGAGGCCAGAGAAACAAGTGGGTTTCTGGAGTCAAAAAGAACAGCTTGTCACACACACGCTACCTTTGGGTCTCCAGGAGCAAAGCAGCTGATGTAGTTGTTGATCTGCTTAAAGACAAAGCCCCTGTCCATGAAGGTAAAACATCTCTGTGGAAAAAACAACCCAGAAAGGTAAGTATTTGGCCCCCAACTTCTTTTTTTTTTAAGTTGGGTTGAGGGGAGCCTGGGTGACTCAGTGGGTTGAGCATCTGACTCTTGCTTTCAGCTCAGGTCATGAGATCGGTGCTCCGCACTGGGCTCTGTGCTGAGCACGGAGCCTGCTTAGGATTCTCTCTCTCTCTCTCTCTCTCTCTCTCTCTCTCTCTCTCTCTCTCTCTCTCTCTCCCCTCTCTCCCTCCCCACTCACTGTTTTTCTCTAAAAAAAAAAAAAGGTGGGTTGAAATCCACATTTACTGTTAATAAGTTTATTCTTTAGCATAAAAACATGCCACTGACATTGACCGCGCGCCTACCGTATACTCATCACTGCTACGATGGACATTTTAGCCCCTGCCGGACGCCCTATGCCCTGTGGCCCTCACCTTGATGAACACAGCAAGACTGTGGTTTGCATGTTTAGACGCCTCTGGGTTATCTCGAAACTTCTGAGTGATGTGTGGCGTCAGCATATTCACAACAGTTTCCACAGCATGGTGATAAGACGCGGGGAATCTCTGGTTTCGCAACAGCTTAAAAGAATTTAGATCAAACAATTATTTTTAAAATTGCAACCCTCTGGGGGAGGAAAAAAAAATCTCATTCCTGAATCTGTTAAAAAAAAAAACAAAAACAAAAACCCAGGGCTCAAATCTTATTTATCTGAAATTAGATAAAGGAAATTATTCTTTCTTCTCTCAAAATACTGTATACAGGTATCCTAGTACTTCATAAAATGCTGTGGATTAGACCTGAGATCCTAAACTTTGGGGTGATAAAGATCTCCTTGGAGGTACTTCTTTTTTTTTTTTTAAATGTTTTTTATTTATTTCTAGGAGAGAGAGAGAGAGAGAGACAGTGTGAGCAGGGGAGGGTTAGAGAGAGAGGGAGTCACAGACTGAAACAGACTCCAGGCTCTGAGCCGGCAGTCAGCACGGAGCCCGACGCGGGGCTTGAACCCACGAACAGCGAGATCATGACCTAAGCGAAAGTCGGACGCTTAACCGACTAAGCCACCCAGGCGCCCCTCCTTGGAGGTACTTCTAAAAATGTGGAGATGTGTCTCTACTTCTGGAAATTCTCATCAGAGCTGTGTTTTTACTCTGAGTAATTTTGGTGGCTAGAATACCTACACCACTCAGAGATCTCTTTAGAAAACAATGGCTCAGGTTCAAGCTTCAAGTATTCAAACTGAAAATAAACAGTTCAAAGACTGTATGTCACCAGTTGACTCTGTACAGAAACAGTCCCCTTCAGGGACACCTGGGTGGCTCAGTCTTTTAAGCATCTGACCCTTGATTTCTGCTCAACTCATGATCTCATGGTTTGTGAGACAGAGCCCCAAGTCAGGCTCTGCGCTGACAGTGCGGAGGCTGCTTGAGATTTTCTCTCTCTCCCTCTCACTCTGCCCCTCTCCTGCTCATGTGCACACTTGAGTTCTCTCTTACTCTCTCAAAATAATAAATAAATAATTTAAAAAGAAAAAAAAAGTCTTCTTCAAAGTAAGCTTACATCACAATTCTTCCCCATCAGGCATTCTTACCTACGAAATCATACACATATCTCAGTAATTCACTATCATGTACTGTGTATTTTCTACCCATCAGGCATCACCCTAGTATATATTTTTATGTGTTTTTCATTCAATTCTTGAACATGTTAAGCCTCATTTTACAGAGGGTTAGAGAGGCTAGGTAGATATGTCTTAAGTCACATAACTAACAAGTAACAAAAATTCCAACCCAGATCTACTGTGAGTTCAAGGCCCAAGTTCTTTCTGCTCTTTGATGCTTTGTTTCCCCACCCACATGCCCAATAAATGGAACAATTTACTAAGAGCCTGAAATGTGAAGGGGACTGAATTAGATGTTCCATGACATTTATCCACTCATGGGTATGGTTCTAACAGTCATAACCAGGGTGTATTTTCATCGCCACTTTACAAATGAGAAAACCAAAGCTTAGAGAGACTCAGTAAGTACTACCTAAACTTTAGTGTCTCTCCTTTCCTTCTCTCTCTTAGTGGAGGAACCCCTGGGATTCATGGGTGCACACTGCTGCCCAGCTAGAGACTATAATTCCCAGTGTAACCTGAGGCCAGAGAACGGCCATGTGACTGAGTTCTGGTCAATGGGCTGTAAGAGGAAGGTCATGTGCCTTTCTCAGCCATGTCCATAAAAGGGGTTGCTTGCCTTCCAAGTCTCCTTTACCACTGCCTGGAATGAGGGCCAGCTCTTCAGCCATGCAGATGAGGTTAACACCTGGGCTGGATAACTGGACAGAAGCTTGAGTCCCTGAATGACCTTGGGGGACAATCTCCCCTACTCTCAGAGCTGCCTACTGGCTTATAATTTTCCAAAAGAGAGAAATGAAACTTTTGTCTTATTTAAGCCATTATTTTGTGGGTTTTTGCAGCAGCCAAACCAAAGAAATGACATTTTCTAAAACTAGAACTGAAATCTAGGTATTTCTGACATGAAAGCGTGCATTATTTTATGCATTAAATCCCACAACCTGTTGTGAATTTTGAAATATTAATAGCTTTATAATAATCTTAATTCTCAAACCAATAATAAGACAACCTTTGTAAACTTATATAAACTGAAGAACCCAGTGAGGGAAGGATCAATAATAGAAAGTATTTGAAGTTTACTGTCTTTCAAAAACTGAACAGTAGAATTAGAAATTCCAAAGGGATTTTATTCCATATGTACAGCCAGTAACTCTATATCCTGAGGTGTCAGCCTCAATAGATGATCAGCTTCCTGGACTCCAGGCAAGGCCAACATGAGCCGCCAGGCATGACTGCCCGACAGCCAAATGCTTTCTCCTGAAAAAAGGTCTCTCAAGAAATAGCTGAGGCCTTCATAATGGGTCTTAGTCAATGGCTGCTTAAGCCATTAAAAGTGGACAGGGAACTCTATAATGTATGGACAGGGTGGGTACCTCTTAACCCATTAGTCACTGTTATCAAAGTAAGAATGGGACAACCAGACACTGTATGCCTCCCGATGTGATGCAGTAGTATGGGTTATGAAGTATCCTCTCTAGAAAGCAAACCAAACCTAAATCGAAGTGAGCCTCAACCTCACCACAAGTTTACAGGAACCACAGGGGGCAAAGGACCATGTCACATAACACTGCGAGGTTACAGTGTGAGAAATTCTGCAGGACAAATGGCCCACTTTCTTCAACAAAGACACTGCATTAAAAAAACAAATGACAAGGAACAGTTTGAAAATCCCAAAAGATTTCAGAGACACACCAATGACAAGCAACGTGCAGACTATGTTTAGATCCTGACTCAGACCAGCCAACTGTAAAATGACATTTCAGAGACACCTGGAGAAAAGTGAATACAGACAAGGTATCAAATGATAATGAAGAAATGTCACTGACTTTGTTGAGCGTCATAATGGTACATGGCTCACATCTTTTTTAAAGCTTCATCTGTTAGAGATAACAAATTGGAGTTTTTACAGATGAAATGATAAAATAGGAGTGACTGGGTGGCTCAGTCAGTTAAGTGTCTGGCTTTTAATTTTGGCTCAGGTCATGATCTCACAGTTCATGGGGGGATCCTTGCTGACAACATGGGGCCTGCTTGGGAGAGTCTTTCTCTCTCTCTCTCTCCCTCCCCTACTCATGCTCTCTCTCAAAAATAAATAAACGAACTTAAAAAAACAATGACTGGGGCACTGGGGTGGTTCAGTCGTTAGGCGTCTGACTTCGGCTCAGGTCACGATCTCACAGTTTGTGAGTTCGAGCTCCGTATTGGGCTCTGTGCTGACAGCTCCAAGCCTGGAACCTGCTTCAGATTCTATGTCTCCCTCTCTCTCTGTCCCTCCCCCACTGGCATTCTGTGTGTATCTCTCTCAAAAATAAACATTAAAAATATTAAGAATATATAAATAAATGATAAAATACTTGATAACTGCTTTTAAAATACTCTAAAATAAGTGTAGAGGTGGCTATATAAAGTCAGAATGGTGGCATGCCAATAACTGTTGAAGAGGAGTGACAGAGCTTCAGGCAGGAGATTCAGGAAACTATTCTCTTTCCTTTTTATGTTTATTTAAAAATTTCTATAATAAAAGGTTTTTGTGAAAAAGAAAGAAAATGTGGTGATGAACAGTGGATCATTAACCACCAACCAACCACCAATGCTGCTTGGTGATGAGGTCAACTCAGCCCTCCTGCAGCCTGAAACGGAGCTCTCCATGTGGTGACAAACCGCTATTGTCAAGAGTCCTGATTTGGCAACGACAGTGAGGAAAGACACATCTACAGGTGATAAAGACCAAAGTAACTAGATGTTTCTACGGAGATTACTATACACTGAAATGGAAGAAAATGACTGAGGATGATGGGCTGCTGTCCAAGGTGGCGAGTATATGAGCGCTCGCTTGGAGGACAGGACACTGAGACACTAAGAGGCTTCTCAACCAAACAAAACCCCTACTCCTGACCCTGCCTTCTGTGGGCTCTCCTCTCAGCGCTGCTGCAGTATCCCCAGCGGCCCGGCCACCTCCATCTGCTCCCCTGACACACGCTGCCAGTGTGGGGCCTGCCTGCCTGGCAGCTGGCCACGCCAGATCAGCCTCCTCCGATCCTGCTGTGCCCTGCACCCCCAACCCTGTCGTGGGCCCCACACCGCTGTGCCATTCTGCTGGATACTCAGCTCTGCCACCCGACCCCTGGCCTGAGTGGCATCTCCCTGATGAGCCACATTCGGTTGTGCTGCGAAGGACCCTGTGAGCCCCACCACGAGCAGCCGCGTCTGCAGACGTCAGCGACGGGATCCACCATGTCCTACACATCCTGTCTGGGCCCCTGCAGTGGCTGCCGCCCAAATCGCTGCTTCATGTACAGGGGGTCACAGTGGTATTCAAACGTTTGGTTCTCTTTTCCTTACTGTTCTTCTACTTCCTAGGGGCTAGAGAACTCTTTTCTAGAGGCTACGTTACAGCTCAAGGAGACATTAAATAAGACTATTAGCTAATAAACTTCATTTTCCTGGCCTTACCTGGGCATCAGCTCTTTCTCCTGCCTCATGCTCATTCTCTTTCCCCTAAACGTGGCAGCCTTGTAGGCCCAGGAGAAGACCCACCTCTACCTCCACAGTGATCTACCATTCTGGAGCTCATACATACACCTTCTTCCCTGTGCTCTAACGGTGCCTGGCCGAATGTCTTCTTTCTCCCAGCACCACATCAACTTCAAGGCTGACAATGTACCATCTACACCACCTGCAGATCTCCTCAGTGCTCTGTACACAGCGAACGAGTGCTCCAAACACGTGCTCGTGGACGGAAGTACGGATACTGACATTCTGTACATTCTGCTATCACGTGTTTACACTGTTTACAAATACAGTTTAGGGGAAGCCCAGGAAGCCCATCTAAAACAGGAATCATCCCATTCTTTGCCTACTTTTCAAGCAAACACACTTTCATTGCTCAATTAGACCAGAAAAAAACTGGCTGAAGGCTGAACACCTAACTAAAGTGATATACTCATCCCATCCTATGCCACGTTTTCCAACTTCCTTGAAGTACACCTGTGGGACGCTAGCAATTTGGCTTGATTCAATATGGGAGGAGAGGAAATTCAAAAAGAGTCTGCTGAAATTATAGCTGCTAAATATAAGTGACAGAAAAGAAACACCTAAAATGTGCCAAGCACAGATGCAGAGTGGGGTTCAGAGTTGGGAACTCCTTAGTGGGCCTTAATGAGGTCTGTTTTACAATCTCCTTGAAACTGCTAATTGTAAATTCCAAGCATGTGTCACCTATGGAGCACTTGAGTCTGGCATGGTCATATGTAATCAATGCGAGCTCTGCAGGTCCATCTGCGGTAGTGAGGAAATTGCTTATTTTAGATGCTAGTTCAAAGGGAGGCTCTCATTCACAGCCTTCCTCAGCAAAGGTAACAACGTGTAGTGTGACTTGCTGGGCTGGGGAGGGGCACACCTGGCCACCTCCGTCTTCAGCAAGAATGCAGCATTAGAAGCAAGCCTACCAGCATCAGATTTATCCCTCTATGTAAATACGCACCAGATGGAGTGAGCCCATTAACAGCAAGAGTGCACACTGAAGGCCACAGCTCAACATAGACTATGCCTCCAAATGCTGACTGATGCTGAATATTCTTTGGGTAGGGCACTTTCAGCTGCAGTGAAAGCATTATCTGGCTCTTACATGAATCTGTGGCCCATGTATTCCTACAAGACAAATGTGTGTCTGGTCTTGGCATTTTAAGAATGACTCACTCATGGGAGGTGGGGGAAATCAGGGTCAGGATTATAAACACATTGGATTCTACTAATTATCATCAGTCTAAAAGTATAAAAACTCTGAGAGAATTTGATCATGATTTTGGAAATCACAAATGGCATAGTCGTGGTGAATATGAACCTGTTCCCTAAATTGAGAACATCAGGGACTAGGACATACAACTCTTAAGATGTAAATAAAGAAAATAATTCAAACGCGTAAAGCTCATGACTTCTAACATATGAAGCAAAATGAATAAAGGCTTCAAAATATGGGAGAAGCTCCTAGATCAATAATGTGTGACTCATGGAAGAAATGGCATGGATGGGGTGACATGGAAGAAGCCAGAGGAAAACCCTCTAAAAGTGAAATGTTAAATTCTCCAAAGTGGTAAGTAGGTATTTTGAAACTTTTTATAGTAAATTATCTTACGGTTAAGCTTTCTCCTTTTGGATGCCAGTGTTTCTTTTTATGCTGGATAACAAGTTTGAAACAAACTACTTCTAAAAACTCTCTGAATATTGTTTTAGGAACAAGACATAATTAACCTACAGACAAGGTTGTGCATGGTAGCATTTGATCAGTCTATTCTAAAGAGTTCCAGAAACAAACATTCCCAGAGGTGCTGAAAGAATCAGGTTATAAGGCTGGAAACATGAGAACATCTGGGAGAGGCAGATTCTGGCTCGAGGACGAGTTCTTGGCTCCGCTCAGCTGTGTGACCCCAGGCAGGGCACCTCACGGGTTTCTACGCCACCTTGACCTCTGGGGCATCTGGGATGAGCTGGACCAGGTCCCTGCCATCCCTGAGATTCTATGGTTTAATTTGGCACCTTGAGAAAAACCGGATGCCATTTAATTACTCTATTAAAATTTTCTATCACAGTTCTTGGAGAGAGATGTTATTGGTGGTACTAATGCTACTGTGGGTGTTTCAGAAGCGTTCATTACTTCTTTGACCATCCCTCCTGTGGTCCATTTGGGCACTTTACCAGCTAAACTCTCTGTGAGGCCACAAACCACGCCACATTTAACTTTGTAACCCTTGAGCCTCCATATAAATAAGGGCTCTCAATGAATAGTTTCTGAACAAATCAGTTCTATGTTTAAATATAATCAAGCCACCAATCTTTCTGAAGTGATTATATACTTGGCATCAAAAATAATGAAAAATCTAGTGGGGCCTTGTTATGGACTGAATTGTGTCTAAAATTTGTATGTTGGGGGTGTCTGGGTAGCTCAGTCAATTAAGCATCTGACTCTTGATTTGGGCTGAGGTCATGAGACAAAGCCCCATGCCCAGCTCTGTGCTGAGCAGGGAGCCTGCTTAAGATTTTCCCTCTCTCTCTCAATCTCTCTCTCTCCCCACTCCTCCATTCTCTTAAAAAAAAAAATCGTATGTTGAAGTCCTAACCCACAATCTCTCAGAATTTGACTGTATTTGGAGACGGGGTCTTTAAAGACGTAACGAAGGGGCGCTTGGGTGGCTCAGTTGGTTAAGCGTCTGACTTCAGCTCAGGTCATGATCTCACAGTTCGTGGGTTCGAGCCCTGTGTCGGGCTCTGTGCTGACAGCTAGCTCAGAGCCTGGAGCCTGTTTCAGATTCTGTATCTCCCTCTCTCTCTGACCCTCCCCTGCTCACACTGTCTCTCTCTCTCTCAGAAATTTAAAAAAAAAAAATTAAAGAGGTAATGAAGTCACTACAGGGTCATTAAAGCAGGCCTTAATCCAACAGGACTGATGTCCTTACAGGAAGAGGAGACACACACTGAGGGAAGATGATGTGCAGACATAGGGAGAAGATGGCCGTCTATAAGCTAAGGAGACAGGCCTCAGAAAACAAGTCTACAGATCCTGATGTCAGACATCCAGCTTCCAGAAGTTTGCAGAAATGAAGTTCTATTGTTAAAGCCCCCCATGCTGTGGTACTTGCTATGGAGGCCCAATCAAACTAAGACAGGCTAACAGCCTATCCTGCATGTGACAACGTTTTTACCAGAAAGTTGCTATATCCAAATGACCCGTGTGTGTGCATACACATACATGTGTAAGTGCGTGTGCACACACGCATGTGTATGCATTCATGAATATGTGTTTGCAAGCGTGCAGGTGTGCGCACGTGTGCGTGCATGCATGTGCGTGTGTGTGCATGCGCGCATGCGCTGTGTGTGTGTGTGTGCATGCACACACGCTGAGCTGAGCTGCGTACTGCCAAGCAGACAATCTGCTAGGTTTTTACTTGGCAGGCTGTTCTGGCATGATTTACTTGGGCATTACTCTGTGGAAAGCAGGGCCCACTTCCATCTGGCATCTCCCTGGGCACTAAAACCGGAATTAGAAGGGAAAAATAAAAAGGAAACCACCTGGTCAGGCACTGGCGCCTGCTCCACTAGAGGGAAGTGTGGTTTTCGGTGCTGAGCCGCCAACCTTCCGCCTGACAAAATCCAGCAGCCTCTCCCCAGGCTTTCTCCCAGAGCCTGGATCCCTGGTCCAGGCGGCCTAGAACTTCACCCTCCCTTCCTGTGGCTCCGCTGGGCACCACGACCTGCTCCCTGCCCAAGGGCCTCCTGGTCCCATGGGACTCAACGCCCTGCATCTGCACAGTTGCAATGCAGAGAGAATTCGGAGTCATAACGGCAACTCCAAAAGGCTGCACATCTCGAAAGGGACCCGGTGACTTGGCCACTGTGTCCGCCCATTAGAATCTTACAAAAATGTATCTACACTGAGCCTTGGCTAGCCAGAAATAGCTGGTCACACCCAGACAGGCATCAGTCCAGAGAGGGCACATGGGGACCCAGAGTGTCACACACACCCAGGCACCTCAGCGAGTGGGGGGAGAATGAGTTATCTCAGAGTCCATTCCTTGCCTTGAGGACATGCAGTAGCATCAGACACTCTCAGCTAAGTCCCCAAGAAAGGTCTACAATGATCAAGACTGGTTAACTACATTCAAAATAAATGCTTAAACAGTTACTCTAATTTCAACAGACTTGAAGATTTCTGAGCTATTCAAAGGAAAAGACTTTGGAGTTTTAACACATGCTTCAGGAGAGTGAGCTTTGGGGGCAGATTGTTCTCAAAATCTGGCCCCTTTCATTTGCCAGCGGCGTGGCCTTGGCCAAGGAACTCGCTCTGGCCTCAGTATCTTCATCTATAAAATGAGGGACAGAACTTTATTAGAGCCCATGGCTTTGCTGCATGGAATAAAGTGCTTTCTTACTTGGAAAGCTATTAGAACAGCACTGTCACTGGCACACAGAATGCGGTAATGAACGTTGGCTACAAACACAACGAAAAGACTTTTCCCTAAGAGCCACCACACGAGCCCCGATACGAAAGGACATACCTTAACCTTGGAGTTCTCTATCAAATGCTGAGCCATGGATTTTATCAAAACGTCGAAGAAAAACCATGAATACTAAATGAAAAATAAAAAGGATCCCGGTAAGAAAAACAACTTAGAATGTGACATGTTTACTCTCTAAGGCTGACAATGTTATAGACACAAAACAGGTGTGACCCCAAAATGGGGCTGAACCTCTCGGTAAATAAACTATTATGGGACCAGAGGTGAGTGGCAGGCAGATGGTTTCCCTTTTCGTGTGTCCAACAACAAACAGGTAGCTGCCTCCCAGGAAGGAAGCTGGGTGCAAGCCTGTAAGAGGCACCACTGGGTCAGATTTGTGATCTTCCCTCTCAGCTGGGCCCGCCTGCTGCTGAGGGTGCTTTTGTAATCTCTAACTCTGTGTCCTCCGCTCATTTGAACATAATGACTCCTTAAAACTTCAGAGCCCACGAAACTCTGAATATGGCAATATTTTGCAGAATCGACAGAAGCCCAAGTATATGCAGCAAAGCTGCTCCTGGAGAACTAACTCTTCACCCCTTTTCAGGGGGTGTGACGGTCTCTAAAAGCACACAGGGACAGAGAACTGATCCAGCTGCAGCATTCTCGGTTTTCTCCCATCCGTTTCCACACTGCAGAGTAACCCTGGCCCCTCGACATACCTTAAGTAGTTTGTTGCTGGTGAGGAAGTCGGCAGAAGGCTTGAGAATTGTGGTCATGGCTTTCGTCAGTTCTTCGTGCACCGTCTTGTATTCGGAAGCAATGTACGGCTCAGCCTTGTACGCATACTTTGAAGAAAAGGGAGAGATACTTGAATGCCCCAGTTATCTGAGGGGGGCTGAAATCAGGAGAGGCTCAAGGGCTGGCGGTCAGGGACCCACGTGCAAGTGCAGGCGGGGAGAGGAAGGGGTGGAAACAGAAGTGGGAAGGGTTCCTTCAGGGAACCCATCGGTACGGAAGCCACCTGGCTAAGGTCAGTGGTCTGCCAGCCCACGACTCCACTCCCAAGGACCTGGAGGAATGTGTCATCTGACCTGGGGGGCTGATTCCACAGCTATAATCTACAGAGGTGTCTAAGACTAAACAGAACGTGTGTGTAACTTTTCAGAAGGGTAACTGCCGCTCTGTTTACGGAACTGTGTTATATAAATGAAGAACTTGTTGATATTCAACCTCATGACATCTCTTGCCGTCCCACAAAGTTATCTAATTTGATGGTGGCCAGAGCTAACCTTCTAATTCAGGAGAAGCAGTTTTACTGCAAATTTTTGTTGGGAAAAAGAAAAATGAAGACAATAGGCTATGGGGTGCCTAGATGGCTCAGTTGGTTAAACATCCAACTTTGGCTCAAGTTATTATCTCGTGGTTTGTGGGTTCAAGCCTTGCATTGGGCTCTGTGCTGACAGGTTGGAGCCTGGATCCTGCTTCAGATTCTGCGTCTCCCCCTCTCTCGGCCCCTCTCCTCCTCATACTCTGTCTCTCTCTCTCAAAAATAAATAAACATTAAAAAAAAAAAAAAAGAAAGGGCACCTGGGTGGCTCAGTCGGTTAAGCATCCAACTTCGGATCAGGTCATGATCTCACAATTCGGGGGTTTGAGCCCCGTGTCAGGCTCCGTGCTGACAGCTAGCTCAGAGCTTGGAGCCTTTTTCAGATTCTGTATCTCCCTCTCTCTCTGGCCCTCCCCTGCTCAAGCTGTCTCTCTCTCTCTCAGAAATAAATAAAACATTAAAAAAAATAAAATAAAAATAAAAAAGAAGAAAATAGGCTATACCAAAGGCCTACCTAGAGCGACTTCAAATTCTTTAAAATTCCACATCATTATTTGCAAAACCCATGAAGAGAAACATAGTTGAAAAAATAAAATTAAGTAAATAAATGAATGGCTGCCCCTCTTTGGACTTCCTCTCATTTAGGTACAAGCACTGGCTTTTAGGTATAGAAGAGAAAGCACAGATATTAAGTTGCACCCCCAAAATAACTAGATTTTTTAGAAAATGAGTCCTTAGAAGGAAAATTGGAGAGCCACAGATTTATGTGGTTGGGACAGTTTATTTTACATACCTTAACATATGACCTCAAGTGGCTCTCCAATCCTTCTTCATGGCACTGGGCAACCACATGAATAATGACCCTACACACCACAGGAATGAATAAAGCAATGAATAGTAATGTGAGAATGAACACATTTCATTATTACGCAGTAGTAATAGAACAATGATGATGCTATTGGCACCACAAGAAACAAGGAAACGAGGAATTAGATGGGGTCCCTACACATGGGATCAACAGAAATTTCTTAAATAGAATGGTCAACACACACTAGCATCCCAGATATGTACGACCACGCTCCAGATGTGGACAGACTGAAAGGGAAGAAGGTATCTGCCTCTCTGCCTCTCTCACCGTGTCACATTGACGGCAACTTCCTCCTGGGTCGCTCTGGTGAGGACACGGAATAGCTGGTTTAGGATGGTGGGCAAGAAGGCGATCATCACGTGGCCTTCCATTGCATGCAGGCTCTAAGGACAAGAAATGGCACTTGCGTTTTCTTCTTAAAAGTAGATCAACCCCCACAAACTTCCACCCAGTTCCAAATAAGGATGGACGAAGTCTATCAAAAACAATGGGAGGCAGTGGCAGGCAGAATAAGGGACAAAGATGTTCACATCCTAATTCCCAGAACCTGTGAATATGTTACATGGCAAAAGGGAATGAACTGGGCTGCTAATCAGCTGGCCTTAAGATAGGGGGACTCTCCTGATTACCCAGGTGGGCGTGAAGTCATCACACAAGGGTCTTTAAATTGGAGGAGGGAGGCAGAAGGGGACGGTCAGGGAGACGTGCCTAAGGAAAGAATGGTCAGAGATGCAACAGGATGGGCTTTGAGATGGAGGAAGGGATCGCAAGCAAAGGAATGAGGGCAGCCTTCAGAGGCTGGGAAAGGGCAAAGAAACAGATTCACCCCAGAGCTTCCAGAAAGGAACTCAGCCTACAAAGGTGTGCTGTTGGAAACTACCAACTGTGCAGTCATTTGTTATAGCAGCAATAGAAAATGAATACAAAAGCTCTTCTTAAAGTCATACGGTTCTCTACGAGCTACCAGAGAGGGCACCTGCCAAAGAAGTGGCTTCAGAAATCCCCATTTCCTTTTCCTTGCTGAAATCAAGCAAACATATCCCATTTCTCATATGTCTTGTATTTTGCCCCCAGGCCTCAGGTGCTCTTTGAACTACTTTCCTTTTTTTAAAATGTTCCCCTTGAGCCACATTCTGGATAAAACTCCCCTAGAGAAATCCCACTTTGCTACTGCTGTCCCATGATGCGGGGGGCCTCGAACCCCTGCCCAGCACTGGGGTTGTTCACACGTTTTCTGTTCTGTTCTGCTTTGTTTCTGCCCACCCGGCACACATTCTCCAAGGCTGTGTTATCTCCTCCAGTTAGCTACACACTCCTTAATGGCGGGACTGAAGTCCCTGCTTCTTATGGGCCTGTCCCTGCGCTCTGCACCCAGTGAGCACTCAGCGGACAAGGCCTGCGTATGTGAGTGATTTTCTAGGCAGAGAACAATGTATTTTGAGTTGGGCCTAAAAACAGTACATGTGGGACAAGGATGAAGGCAGATCAGTTGTCCTATTTCTTTTCTTTTTTAATTAAATTTTTTATTTTAATTTCGGCAGAGTTGACGTACAGCACTCTGGAGCTGTCCTATTTCTGAGGCAGCTTCTTGCCACCATCTAAAACCACAGAGAGGCTATCAACCTGAGAGTATCTAGATAAGAGCATCCTTATAAGGTTCCCAAGAGGTAAGAATGACACTCGCCAGCAAACGGAAAACCCAACCCACTCCAATCTCATTAAAAAGGGGTTACTAAGAAAGCTATCTGATACCTTAAGGTATTTTACAAGTTCACTCCCTAAGGCCTGGGCTCCAGATTCGGTTTTCTGGCAGTACTGGAAAAAATTATGTAAATGCTGGTCCTAGGAGAAAAAAAAAAGAAGAGAAAGAAAGAAGGCCTATTAGCATAATGCTGTGGAAACAGGAGTACCTGCTTCTTACAGCATGCATGTTTTATTCAGAGACTAAGAAGCTGATCCTATAAAAAGGAAAACATCAAGAGAGATAAAATTTTTTAAAAGATTTCAAAGATCCTCCAACAAAAGAGGAAGTAGTTGAGAAACGTTACTTGTACTATTCATTTATGTCAGTACATATGAGCACCTTATATGTATGTATAACATATCAATTAGGATTTTTTTTGGCCAAAAAGATCCTGCAAATTCATTCACTGAGCAATCACTGCTAGTTAATGCTAACAGAACAGCACATACCTGAGTATATACGGTGGAAACCAGATGAGTGGAAACTTTCAGTAGTGGCTTGCTGCCATCTACCCATTTAATTTCAGGACCATAATGCTAGAAAAAACATGGAAGGGGAAAAAAATCCCAACAGATTAGCCATCTTGGCTTCAAACACCATGTTCACCGAGGGGACTGATGAGGTGTCATAGGCCCAAACAGCGTTGTTGACTCAACAGCTATGGCTGGCTCGCTGCAAGAATGCAAACAGTGCTAATTTCTGCCCAATCTCTCCCCTGGGTACAAAGATTTCCTTACTGGATTTTCTGTTACTGTTTAATTGCAGTTGTATGAGTTATTGCCTGTTTGAGGGGTAAAGAATCCTGTGTCACCAATGACTAAACCAAACTGGAGTTCAGGATCCTGATAGGGATGGCAGAAGACTGTCCAGCAAATGGGACAGTAAGACGTCCTACATGGGTAAAGGGTCAGTCCTCTGTGTGCTTATTTTGATTTCTGAATTCTCCATTTTTCTTACGTTCAGACTAGGAATTATAACTGAATGTTACAGAATTTCTCCCGATTTGGGAATATTTTAACCATTTGTCTATAACATGGACCCAAATTTGGCACTACTTCAATGCTGAGAAATACTAAAAGCCATGCAAAACGAAAATGAAGCAGACCTTATCTGAGTGTGTTATAAAACTGAAATCTATAAAATTTAAGATGGCTAAACAAACTGCAAAATCAATTAACCGGTTGGAGAAATCTGAGAAAATCCAGGCCTTAATGGATCAGCAAAGGTATCAGAATGGGCTACCCTGTGGCGAGAGTTGCTACTACATTTACTCTGAGTAGAAAGACAATTGCTAATAGTTTGTGTGACTCTAAGAACACCTCTTTATTTGAGCACGGCTGGTTTGCAGCAAAAAACTTCTACCTCATCTGGTATCTCTTAAGTATTCATTCCCTGCTGAGGTGCTGCTAGTTCAGGACTTATAAAATGCCCCAACTATAATTCTAGATTGTGCTGTTAATAGCACTGACTTCCAATGGCTTGCATTTACTTGAAAATGAGTAACTAAAACCAAACTGTTGGGACCAGCAAAAATACTGTGCACTTTGTTGTGTTGTTCCTGCATTAGTTGATCTTTCATGTTTTCTGAAGGTACGGGAATCAATCAGTCTTAAAGTTCTATACCCTGCCCATCCCGAGCTCTTGGTAGCCAAGGTAGCCAGAGGGGAGATTGGCTGCGACAGGAACGTGTTGCTCACTGGTCACTACCCTTCCATCCTTCAGCAGAGGAAGCCAGGCATATCCAACTGTTGAAAAAAAACACAAAAAATTTCACTGCAGGTTGTTGGAACACGTGTGAAAGAAAGTCAGGGCTACTAAACTGCCTGATCTTTAAGGCCCCAAATCTCGTCTCTGCCCAGCACTGTCCACAATGTACTTTGGTCTCTTCGGGAATACAATTCTGAAAAGATCTTTCATAAAAGTTTACATATGCAAGCCAAGCATGAGGTCATAATCTCACAGTTCGTGAGTTCGAGCCCCTCAGGCTCTGTGCTGGCAGTGTGGTGCCTGCTTGAGATTCTCCCTTTCTCCCTCTCTCTTTGCCTTTTTCCCACTTGCACGCGCATGCTTTCTCCTCTCTCTCTTAAAATAAATACATAAAACTTAAAAAATAAATAAAATAAAATTTAAGAACCTACTGTGTAAGTTATAGACAATCAAAGGAATGATGAGACCCCAAACCTTGTGTTTCAACAACATCCTTCTTCTTTGTGCTCCCTTTACTCGAATTATCGCAGCTGACGTGGAAGAAGGTGAACAACAAGTGGTGCTTTTCGTGGAGCTGGGTGGGCAGTTCTATTTTAATCTGCAAAGAAGACCACATAACAGTCTTGCTAATGTTTTAAAACAATGAAAATTCCCAATAAGAGCAGGCACACGTGTCACCCAATGCACAAACATGCATTAGGTCTCCAAACTGGTATGGACATTTGCAGTCAAAGAACTCAAAGAACAGAAACTGTGCTAAAGAAGAAATGGATCCATAACGCACTGGTAGGGTCTGAATGTGTGTCCCCACTCCCACCCCCAAATTTGTATGTTGAAATCCTAACCCCCCAAGGTGATGGTGTTAGGATGTGTGGCCTTTGGGGGAGATTAGGTCATGACAGTAGAGGCCTCATGAATGCAATTAATGCTCTTAAAAGAGATCCAACAGAGTCTCCTTGCCCATCCCACCATGTGAGGGTACAACTGGGAAGTGTGTGACCTGGGGATGTCCCTCACCATGCCATGCTGGCACCCTGATCTAGGACTGCAGCCTCCAGAACTATGAGCAATAAATACCTGCTATTTCCAATCTACTTATTCTGTGGTTCTGCTATAGCCTGAACAGACCAAGACATTCACTGACCAGAAATGGCAGAGTTGGTATTTCAACTCTAGAAAGAACTAGAAAACACGTGACATCAACACCACTACATTAACCTAACACAGCCGAGGCATGATGAAAAACCAGGATAGAACATTTGAAAGTAGAATTCATACAGGGGCACCTGGGTGGCTCTGTCGGTTAAGTGTCTGACTATGGCTCAGGTCATGATCTCTTGGTTGTGAGTTCAAGCCCCACATTGAGCTCTGTGCTGACAGCTCAGAGCCTAGAGCCTGCCCTGGATTCTGTACATGTCTCTCTCTGTCCCTCCCTCTCTCCCTCTCTCTCAAAAATAAACATTAAAAAATTTTTAATAAATAGTAGGATTCATATAGTAGTTTTAATGAACTACATTATCATTCTACATAAAGAAACCCAATAATAAGAAAAAAAGATTCTCGGGTCCAACAAACATAACTACACTTAAGTGGGAACTTGAAAGAAAGTATGTCAGAATATTAATTGTGGTAGTAATAGAGGAGAGCTTTATGACTTTTCCTTTTCTATGATGTGCTTTTTCCAAGTTTTTAGAATAAATGTTACTTTTGTAATTAGAAAAGATGATGTAAAATAAATACTTCAGCATTTAGTTCTCGCACTGTAATTCCAGCACAGTATGCAGTTTCTCTTGAATTTTGCTTTACTAAGCAAAGGACTTGGAGTTTTCTTTTAACCTGGTTAACTGGGATTTCCCTTGAAAGCCTCCTCACTTACCTCATCATAAAATTCTGGGTTTTGGTGATGGTGTAAAACCGCAGCAAAGGCGCTCCTCGTGAACACTGGCCCACCGGGCCTGCCATAAATGCACTAGAGCAAGAGTTAGCAGAGAAAAGCACCAGTATTTAATTAACAGGGTCAGAAATCAAACTCAGATGTGGTGTAAAGAGGCCTTCCTACAGCATAAGCCTATAACCACCTCTGATGGATGGATTTCTTCTGCCTAAGAGACTCCAGACCCCTCCACCCCCTTACTCCTGCGTCCCACCCACGTCCGGCCCACCTCCCAGCACCCCGCCCGCCTTGTAACTAGACATGGGCCTGCCCATGGCTCTCTTTCTCATGCGATCCCTTGTCTGAACGGCCTTCCCTTCTATGTGGACCACATTCCACGTGTCCGTCAAGAAATGATGAACTCCTTCCTCTGGGTTCCCTTAGCATTTTTTACACTAATTATTCACTTTTGACAAAAAATCATTTCAGGACCTTCTATGTGCCAGGAGCTTTTTCTCTATGGCCAGCTTTCTCAGTAACACATGAATTTCTTTTTCTGGGGGGCAAAAATGATTATTATATTCTTCTTTACATCTCTGTCTCCTTCCCTTCTTGGAAAGTCATCTTCACCTCGTTACAGGAAAGAATTTGGGCTGTGGAGCCAGACTACCTGGGTTTGAACAGTGGTGCCATTAACGCATAGCCCTAAGCAATCTCATTTAAATTCTGTGCATTACTCTCATCTAAAAATTACTGTTAGGAGAATTAAAGGAGTTTAACACCTCTAAGGCTCTAAGAGTAGAGTCTGGATTATACTAAGTACTCAATAAACATCACCAAGAATCTACTGCTGTTATTATTATCATACTATAATAAATATCAATCTATCCTTACTATTATTTCTATTATCGATCATACTAATACAATATGCTAATCATACTAATCATACTAATCTATCCTTACTATTATTTCTATTATCGATCATACTAATACAGTATACTAATACAATACTAAGAAAAATTCTTAGCACCCACACACATGATTTGTGTACTGAACTGAACAAGCCTAAGAAACCTGCATCCTTAAAGAGTTGTAACAAAACAGAAATAGTCAATGAACGGCAAGAACTCATCTACTCCCTATTCTGTAAGATTCAGCCCATCTGGTGGTATATTATGGTGGCACATATCTTCATGTTTGTGTCAGTTATAAATTTCTTTCTGCAATTTATCGCTCAAGTCCACTTTTAATATGGAAAAATGCAAACATACATAAAAAAACAAACCTTCAGAGGCTGAGAGTCTTCCTCATCTGAATCTTTGAATTCAATACAAATAGCAATATTTCTGGCCTGTAGCAATATTTAAAGAAAGAAGAAAAAGAAAATAAGGCAAAACAAGCCAGAAAATGTAAATGTTTATAAAAGAATATGAGAAGCCAAAACTCAAGAGAGACTAATCTCAAAACTGAAACCTTGATCTTTGCGCTCACCTTGGCAAAAGACTTTTGACTGTCATATTTCAAGTACTTAGGATAAACGTACAGGTGGTTGTTGTAGATGGTGTAAGGCTGAGTGTGTTTAGGTATGCAGGGCACAAATTCCTCGACTTCAAAAGTGATCGGAGTTTTACTACAGGTTTCAAATTGCTTCATGGGAATGTACGATGAGTTGACATAATCTGGAAAATTAACAACAAACAAGTTGAAGTAAAAACCAAACAAAATTTTGTCTCGTTATTACAAAGAACTAACACTTACTAGGAAAGTCTGAGGAAACGTTATCAATTGTAATGTCTAGATTGCCCAGAATCACCGGGAGTTTAGCCATCTTCTCAGGTCTATAAACAGAAGAGAAAGATCACACGTGTATAAGTTAGGTTAGCTCTAAAACCTAAATTCCAGAGCAGCACTTTCTAGAGAAATGTGTGAATCATGCTCTAAACCTCCCAGTAGCCACATTTTAAAAAGTAAAAAGAAACAGGTAGAATTAGTTTTAAGAATCCATTTTACTTAACCCAATATATCCCAACTATTATTATTTCAATATGTAATCAGTATAAAAAGTTATTCTGATTGTTCAAATGCAGACGTGTATTACACTTAGAGCTCATCGCAGTTTGGACTTGCTGTATTTCACATGCTCAATAGTCAGCCATGCCAGCGGCTACTGCGTTGGACTGCACAAATCTAGTTAAGAGTGTTAGTTTTCGTGAACCACACTCCAGCCTTATCCACACATTCTTGGCTCATTTAGAATCATGAAAATACAGAGCTGGATGCCATCTTTGGCTCCAGCTAGTAAAATGCAGGACACAAAGAAAGTACTGAATTAAATGTTTGGTGTTTAGATTTGGTGTGACTCAATCCAAGTATCGCCTCTGTGACATTCCTGACAGGGGTGACTCCGCCTCACCCCTTCCCAGTTGCAAGGAAACTCAGCACAGCCATTTTCACACCCAGACTGCACTTCCTCATCTCACCTCTCTGAAACCTGCGCTCACCAAGGGGCCTGGTTAATTCTTTGCGTAACACCTTTCAGCCACCTATAAACAGCAACCACACCCTGCTGAAGGCCTCTGTGGTTTCAGCCCTTTTGGACAACCCTCCAATGCCATTTCTCCCCTAGAACAATGTTCCATTTACATCAAGGTGCCCAGACTGCATAGATCAGGCCCAGTGAGGTCTGACCAGGTGGGGACAAAGGAGCGAGCTGGTTTTGAACAATCTGCCTTCTACCGATGTAGCCGGATTCTATTATTTTATGGTAGCCACACTCTCCTAGTGACGTACACTACCTTTAAACTACTTAAATTTCCAAAATCGTTTTCCATAGGCTTTACTTTCATGCTACATCTCTCTCCTACATTTATACAATTATGGTTTGGGAACTCAGAACAGGATTTGATTTTTGCCTTGCGGAAATTTCACTTTTTTACATCTGAGCCATTTCGAGTTGATCAAAACCCTTCCAAACCCAGATTCTAACATCTAATGTAGGAGATATTCCTAAGAGCCTGATGTCATTAGAACATTTCACCAGCATGTTATGTTCTCAAAAAAAGTCAGTGATGATGATACCGCACAGAATATGGCCAACAACGGGCTCCTTCTCAAACCCCCAGAGGTCTGTCACCAGACTGATGCTATAGCCCCTTCGCCACCGAACCTGGAACACCTGTCCACTCGTGCATACTACGCTTCCCTGACTTGTTCACAGGACACCCTGGCATATACGCTTGTTAAAGGTTTTGCATTCCTCTGTGGTACCAGGTTAGCAACCCAATTGAAAACAGAAAAGCAGCAATGTGGTTAGGATGAGAAGCTCGACATGACATGACTTAATCCTAGAAAACAGAATGCTGCCTCATGGTTCTTCATAAGCTACCTGTTGAATAATGCCTTTTAAAACATGGCCAAAAAAGACCATCAAAGCTATTGGCCTGCAGATTCTGCATTTGGTTTTACTCCTATTTTTGAAAAGTTCCTAGCTCCTGATGTGAAGACCCCGAAGACATTCCTGTTATTTGTAAATAAGCAGCCTCACGTGTAAGGTGTCCGTCTAACCCAGGGTACAGTTCCTTTTGTATCAGGATTTCCTAACAGTCCTAAATCCTCGCTTCCTTGTGACAAGAGCCCGGGCCGAGCACACTCTGAGCTTTGCCCATGGCCAGCTTCAACTTGCAGAATCGCTTTCTCCTAGGGTTTCTCTCCTTTCCACTTGTCTTTTGTTTATATCAGAGTTTAAATGAGGATTCCTTGAAATCCTGAGAGAGATAACTATCAGGAAGGCAGGTCAATGGTTTCTCACACATTCTACCTTCAGGTAAAAAAAATTTCTGGCCGCGGCTCCTGGGTGGCTCAGTGGGTTAAGCATCAGACTCTTGATTTCAGCTCAGATCATGATCTCGCAGATCGTCAGTTTTAAGCCCCAGGCACTGTCAGTGTGGCCTGCTTCAGATTCTTTCTCTGTCTTTTTCTCTCTGCCCCTCCCCTGCTCTTTCTCAAAATAAACTTAAAACAATTTTTTAAAGATTTCTGGCCAAAAGATGTCTAAGTACAGCCTGGCATCACTGTTTTATCTTGTCCCTATGTCCACTGTGTGATTTATTCAAAAAACTCAACATTCTTTCCTTATATATTTTTTAACGTTATAATTTTTGAGAGAAAGAGACAGACAAAATGCAAGCAAGGGAGGGGCAGAGAAAGAAGGAGACACAGAATCTGAAGCAGGCTCTAGGCTCTGAGCTGTCAGCACAGAGCCCGACGCAGGGCTCAAACTCATGACCCTTCGAGCCATGAGATCATGACCTGAACTGAAGTCAGCCGCCTCACTGACTGAGCCACCCAGGCGCCGCCACAATACTCTCTTCTACCAGCCAGAAGATTGTGCCCTTGACAATCATCTCCTGGCTGCTGCTGCCTCCCACACTGTGGGCTCCCACAATGATATACTGTCAGGGTCACTCTCAACTTTACATAGGGCTCTTCAGGGATGTCGACCCTGAGACCCATGGGTTTCTGTGCAGCTATAAATTTTCCTGACATCGAGTGCCTCGCTCCACCTCTTCACTCAAACACCTCAACACTGTCACTTACCACAAAACCCTGCCTCCCACAAATCTTAAGACACCCAGGAAGTTGTTTCTGCTTCCTAGAATCAGAACTGTTCTGTTCATTGCAAAGAGTATTTCCAAATGTAAGTGTTCAAGACCACTGTATTTCACCCCTTCCTGGTTTTTTACGGCAATAAGTGAATACGTCCCTTCCCCACTTTTTCTATTACTCTGCCATTATCCTCATATAAACTTTGGGTAACTGGATTTCTAAGCAACACGTTTTAACTAAACAATCGTCACTGGAACTCTTTGCACAATGTGTTATATTCTTCTGTGTCTAACTATACTCTTTTCTTTCTTCTGATGAAAGTTTTTAGTTCTGGCTGCTATTTCTATAGAGGCAGTATGTCCATGTATTTCCAAGAAAGCGCAGATCTGAGCTTAGTTCCAAAGCACACAGCACATGGGCTTTGTGGAAGCTGTTTCTACCAACTTAGTTTTTTAAATATAATCTTAAACTTACTTCAGAACTTTAGGGGTTTTATGGAACCCGGCTTATTAAACCTCAAAACCTTATAAACAATGAAAATTCTATTGCCCTTTCTAATATGCCATTTCCAAAGAGATGGTGTGTGTGTGTGTGTGTGTGTTACACAAAGTGAATTCTCTTATGACTGGGATTAGTCATTGCTGTTTTTTTTTTTAATGCTGAAAAGTATATATATTCCATGCACAACTTACAATACCTTGAGCATGAAAGCCCAGTCTAAAACTACATTAAAGAAATGTATACAGTAGACACACATAGGGTATCTGGAGTTTGGGAACTTCTTTTATCTACATATCAGTGTTGGAATGAGTGAGGCTCAAACTCTCATTCTGAGGAAAAGGAAAGGTTTTTTCTTCCCACTGCCCATACAATCCTGCTGACTCAACAAGTTCCAGAGGCCAGGGGAGAATCACAAACAGCAATCATCCCACGCCCACAGATTTGGTGTCCTCACCTCCGTGTTTCTGCAGCCCGGACCTCCCTTCTCCATCTTCTGCACTGACCCAGTAAAGGGATTAATGCAATACAGGCGTGTGTGGGTCTGCTGGTGGTGAAATCTTCTAAATGCATTTTATAAAAGGAAATAGAATCTAAAAGCTTTGGAGTCACTTAAAGAAATGTGTACGTGATTGAAAGAAATTTGAGATGCTTCTGTTTAAATGAAATCACTGAGTTTATGTCTCTGAGAAATTTCAGTAACTATTTATCAAGTGCTTATGGGGATACGACACGCACTAGACTAGGCACCACTGACAGAATACTAATGCGATAGATTCCTGTGTTCAGCCAGACAGATGGTGGCAACCACATGCACACAGGGTGTGCAAAACCTCCACGGGGAGGCGAGTGTCTAGTGTACGGAGAAGGAAGGGAATGAGCCGAGTCTTCTCAGTGAGAGACATCACCCTGAAGTGCATTTTCATTGACTCCCCCCCACAGCTATAGGATGCGGGGCTATTAGGGCTCCCCCTTAAAAAGAAGAGGGGACTCAAGCAGAGAAGTCACATGACCTGCTTTGGCTTCCCAACATGGACATGAGTTACAGACTGGACTTTGAAAGAGGACAGGGGTCCCTTGACAACAGCAGAAGGGAGCATGGTTGAGGCAGAGGGCGAAGCATGGTAGAGTGAAAGTACACGATGGCTGCAGAGAAAGGCAAGTAGCCCCAACCTGCTTGGGTGCAATGCAACCAGAGGGAAATGGAAGTAAGAATGTCAAACTTGGGCACAAAGAAAATAACGGTACAAATAAAAATATATACATATAAGTCTCATGCACAAACCCTATTAATACATATTATTGCCTAAACCACCTAATGTGGGGGCACCTGAGAGGCTCAGTCAGTTAAGCGTCTGACTTTGGCTCAGGTCATGATCTCACGGCTCGTGAGTTCCAGCCCCATGTCAGTGCTGAGCCTGCTTTGGATCCTCTGCTCTGCCCTCTCTTTCTCTCTCTCTGCTCCTCCCCTCCTCATGCTTTCTCTCTGTCTCTGTCTCCGTCTCTCTCTCTCTCAAAAATAAATAAGCACTACCAAAACCAAAAAACAAAACAAAACAAAAAAGCACAAAAAACTACCCAATGTGGTAGCATTAAAAAAGGTTTACATTTAGGCAGCTCTTTCTGCCCACGGTCCTGTCCCTGTGGTTTAATAAAAACACCTTTTGCACCAGACCAAAAAAAAAAAAAAAAAAAGAAGGTTTACATTTAAAAGAAAATATTCTTGGGGCACTTGGGTGGCTCAGTTGGTTGAACACTGGACTTCAGTTCAGGTCATGATCTTGCAGTTCATGGGTTCGAGCCCTGCAGTAGGCTCTGTGCTGATAGCATGGAGCCTTCTTTGGATCCTCGGTGCCTCTCTCTCTGCCCCTCCCCAGCTCATGCTCTCTCAAAAATAAATCAACATTAAAAAATTTAAAAAGAAAGAAAACAGGGGCGCCTGGGTGGCTCAGTCGGTTAAGCGTCCAACTTCGGCTCAGGTCATGATCTCACGGTTTGTGGGTTGGAGCCCCGCGTCGGGCTCTGTGCTGACAGCTCAGAGCCTGGAGCCTGTTTCAGATTTTGTGTGTGTCTCTCTCTGACCCTCTCCTGCTCATGCTGTCTCTTTCTCAGAAATAAATAAAAAACATTAAAAAAAATTTTTTTAAAGAAAGAAAATATTCTTGAAAAGATGCTAAACATTACTCATCATCATGAAAATACAAATCAAAACCATGATGAGATCCCACCTCACATGTGTCAGAATGGCTAAAATTAACAACACAAGGAATGGCAGGTGTTGGTGACAATGTGGAGAAAGGGGAACCCTCTTACACTGTGGAATGCAAACTGATACAGCCACTGTGGAAAACACTACATAAGTTCCTCAAGAAGTTAAAAATATGATCTAGCAATCACACTACTAGGGACTTTCCCAAAGGATACAAAAATATAGATTTGAAGGGGTACATGAAGCCCAATGTTTACAGCAGCATTATCAACTATAGCCAAACAATGGACAATGGAAAAAGCCCAGGATCCATCAACTGATGAATGGATAAAAAAGATGTGGTGTACACACACACACACACACATCATTGTATACATATACAATGGAATATTACTCACCCATCTAAAAGAATGGAATCCTGCCATTTGGAGCAACATAGATAAAACTAGACAATATTATGTTAAGTGAAATAAGTCAGTCACAGAAAGACAACTACCATATGATGTATATGGTAGATGAACATATGGGAAGGGGAAATAAAAGAGAGAAACAAACTGGAAGAGACTCTTAAGTACAGAGAATAAACTGAGGGTTGCTGGAGTGGAGGTAGGTGGGGGATGGGCTAGGCCGGTGATGGGCATTAAGGAGGGCACTTGTTGGGATGAGCACTGGGTGTTTGTTGTATGTAAGTGATGAATCACTGCATTCTACTCCTGAAACCAATACTGCACTGTGTGGTAACCAACTAGAGTTTAAATAAAAATTTGAAAAGAAAAGAAAGAAAAGGAAAGAAAATGTTCTTTTTTTATACTTTGCCTTCATGCTTTCAGATTTCTTGCAGAAGTCAGAAAAGATACCACTGTGAGGAAATCAAATAAGGATGAAATAGCAAGTATTTCTTCTTGGGTGAATGTTTCCAGAAGCATACATGTCAGCAATGCCATCTATCTGACAGAACTGCTTTCCTACTAAGTCTTGGAAAACACCCCTGGTACTATTGCAAAGGAGAGGGAGGAGTGGCCTATGAGATTGGACAGCTATTTTCTAAAGACTGGGGGCAGCTCGAGAAAATTTTTCCCATCCATTATTAAATGACATTTTGAGACAATCATGGGAGCAGAAACGACAGCTTTGCACCCAGGCTGGTGCCCAGGCCAGTGACATGAGATTATTCCCTGTAATAAATAAACAAACAAAAACAAACAAACAAAATAAAGAGGAAAAAAAAGAACAATGCTAAGGTTAAAAAGGAAAAAAAAAAAAAAAAGGAAGCCTCCACTTCCCTAATTCCACTATGAAAAGCACAGGGAGCAGACACAAGCATTTCTTTGGATTTTGCCGACAAGGAAGGACGAAGGCTCCTCTTTGCATCTTCTGAGGCTGACAGCATCACATCCCTATGGGGTTTCTCTGGCTGGCCCTCTGGAGCATGCTCCTCCCGCAAGATCCTTTCCGCTGAGCACGACCATGAAGGCCCGATGTGCCAGGGAGGCCACTCTGTGCTCTGAACCAGTGAAGGCTTGCGCTCTTCCTCGCCACGGGCTCTCCGCTCAGATTGGTTTTTCATTAAAGACCCTGTGGAGTCCTACCCTTCAGCCTCCGCCGAGGGACAGAACAGTGAGCTGGGGCTGCTGCCCAAGACCCACCACAGCCAGCGCAATCCCAGCTAGCCTGCCTGGCACAGAACCTCTGACACAGGACTTCCAACCACCATTACGGGTAGAAAACCTCATCATTTGGTTGTATGTTGGAATATGGAAGTAAAGATGTTGGCTTAAAAAAAAAGCCCATGTAAAATCGTGGAAAGCTATAAAGTAGAAGTTAAAAGTCATCCATACATCCAGCCCTCAGAGACAGCCATGACCACCATTTTGGCACACACCCTACATGACTATTTGGTGCCTATCTTTCCATCTGGCTAGCTGCTTGCCTATCCATTTCCTCATTTACACATAAGAAGAAATATATAAAATGTTTTCTTCTCAAAAATGAGGTCATATAGATATACTTTCTCCTCCTTAACAATATAGAGTGCACACCATCCTAAGTGATTACGTTTGGACCCACATCATGAATGTTAAGAACTGCATGGTAGGCTAGTGCAGGAAAACTCTAATCTATTTAACTAAACGTGCTGGAGTTTAAAAAAAAAAAAAGTAAAATGATTTTTATTCTTTAAACAAGGGTGAAACATGACAATAATTACTGTATGAAAACATGTTATACGTGACAATATATTACTATCAGTAAGTAAAGGTTTTTTAGAGATGTTAATTATGGCTCTATTAAGAATCCTGAAAAATCAGAAGAGAGAAAAGTACAAAAAAAAAAGTGAAAATGAATAGAAAGCTGAACAGTGAGTCCTGAGTTCTAAGCCAAGTGACACTGTTACTTTGACATGTGTGGGGGTTTTTTTCCAAATTAAAAAAAATGAGACTAAAAGTTTCCTATGGTATAGAATAGTTAATGGCTGGCTCTTCACCATTCCTTCCTTTCGTTTTTTTTAAATTTCTTTTTTTTAATGTTTATTTTGAAAGAAAAAGAGAGAAAGAGAGAGGAAGGGGCAGAGAGAGCAAAGAGAGAATCCCAAGAAGACTCTGTGCTGTCGGCGCAGAGCCCAAAGAGGGGCTTGGTTTCAGGAACCGTGAGATCACAACCTGAGCTGAAATCGAGACTTGGACGCTCGACTGATTGAGTCACTCAGGTGTCCCCATGCTTTTCATTTCCTTCCCTTTTAATAGCCTCAGTTCTTTCTCATTCCCAGAATTTCCCCAGAAAAGCTCTAAAACCCATGTCGTTAGCAAAGGAAGTCAGCTGTGAGAGTTCGGGAGGGGACCGTCATGAGGGAACCCCAGAGCAGCACAGGGACAGGAGCAGGCTCTTAGTCAGACTGACCCCACCGGCGCGTTCCCTCTCTTTACCGCTGTGGGCTGGATGGTTTCCCCGGACACATATGTTAAAGTCCTAACCCCTGGTACCTACAGATGTGTCTTTGTTTGGAAATAGGGTCTTTGCAGATATAATCGAGAAGATGAGGTCACTGGGGTTGGCCCTAATCCACCATGACAAGTTCTTTCATAAGAAGGACATTTTGACAGAAAAACACAGGAAGGCGGCTATGTGCAGCCAGAGGCAGAGACGAGAGTGACGCCGCCACAAGCCAAGGAGCGCCTGGAGCCATGGAAGGCTGGAGAAGCACAGAGGGACCCTCCCCTGGAGATTCTGGAGCAAGGGCGGCCCCGCCAATGTCTTGGATTTGGACTTCTAGCCTCCAAATCTGTGAGAGCTACATTTCCCTTGTTTTAAGCCCCCTAGTTTGTGGTATTTTGTTATGGCAGCCCTGGGGAATGAATACACTTGTTAACGGAGGTAAAGCATTTGGAACAGTGCTGGTAAACAGTAAGTCAGTTATTGTTCTTCCCTTCCGTCATTCAGTTAATGGTACCTGAGTCTCTCCACGGTGCAGGTCATAAACTGGGGGGCTCCTTATCCGAGACTACCCCCCACTTCTCTCTCCTCCCTCCCTTCCCCCAAGCAGGAGCCCCAGGTGGAGTAATGGTGCTTCCCCAACATGACCGGAGTTAGTCCCTTCCTCCCCTTTCCACTCTCACCACCTTTGCTGAGTCCCTTCCCGTCTCTTGCCAAAGGTTCCTCACCTGTCTCCTTCCTCCCTAGGCTCGTCTCTACCCTCACACCGCCCTTCACGGCACCACTGAAAATGTCACTCAAATTAACCAGAACACTCTTCAGTGTTAGACCTTTTCTTCCCTCCCAGGGACTCAGGGTAAAGTTCCACACTTACCCAACAGGCCCAATGATGTTTGAGTGAAGCCTGCTGCCTTCCTCCCCACCAAACACCTTTTTTTTTCAGGTGAGCAAATAAGTAACACTTTGATACTCACTTCCGAAAGTCCGCAAGCAACTTGAGCATGTCATCATTGGAGAGCTTGTTGCTGTCCTGTCTGTAGAGAGCAGAGAATCTGGCATTTTTGTCAAGGTTTCCAGATGCATCCTTAAACAATGTCCTGAAAGAGCCAAACAACAGCTCTAAACAGAGCTTCCAAAAGACCAAAATAAATCCACAGCTTAACTTCGCTTTCTATGTGAAGGCTAATTATTATTCCATTGGCTGTAGCTAACAAAAATTTCATTATCTGCAAACATGGGAGACATTTATGCGGATGAACACAACTAACTCAATTTACGCAGAAAACGTTTCCAGCAAATGGCTCGTGCTTGGGCAACAACATCCACAGTCAGATGCTTAGGAAACAGAGCCCACAAACAAGGGTAATGCGCAGGCCCCCGCCCTGGGCTGCTGTCCAGGCTGAGCTCGGGACACGTGGCTAGAAAGCCGCTCTGCAAGGAGAACCCCCGTCCGTCCCGCCAGCCCCCCACACAGCTCTCCCAGCCGGCATCTTCCCTGTCTGTGACTCTGATGAATGACTATTCACATAGGGGGCTTACTTATGTTTTAACTTTACGCATTTAAATCCTCTTTGTCTCTGGGCAATAAACAGAAAAGATGAGTCAGTCTGTCTGTCTGTCTATCTATATCCGCCTATCTGTATCTACATCAAAGGCATAAAAGATAAAGTTGTTACCTTGCTGCCCATGCAAACGGCATTCTGTACTGTCCTAGTCTTTGGCAAGCCTGCTTGGCATTCTTCAGCACCTTCTGAGCAACCTTGAAGACGCGAGAATCAAGATATGAGGTGCTGCACCGCACTGACAGAATTATGATCTAAAGGGCCATCATCACATGTCCACTGAACAAGCTATTACCATAGTATCAGATGCGCGGAAAAGCACAGGGCATGGTAAGGAAACGGCTGGGCCTGCGCTAGGTGCAGGGTATTCTGTTGAATGCAATCTTTGTGGCAGTGATTTCCAAAGACTATACAGAATGAGGACTGTTTCCAAAATGTTATGTCTTTTCTAAGATGTTGCTTTCACAGGCTGCAAGTATGACATTTCATAAGCTTTCATAGTTCTTTATGACTGAGGCTTACTTATAAGTTCACTGGGTTATTAACAACTGTTAATTCTTGGAATTCGTGTCAAAATAGATTGCAATACTTAACGTTTAAATGAGAACACTAATGAAAATACTAAGCCGGCAGAGCTCCTAATGTGTACCGGCTTATGCAGAGTCCCACAATTTGGGGGACAGGAATTCGTTCTAGAAGACATTATAGGTGCTGACTTAAGTTAAGCCAGGGTTTTCAATTGCTATAGTCTTATTTTCTAAGTATAAACTTACTGCTGTTTTCACTTCTTGATGATGAATTTTCATTTGTTGTGGGTTGACTTATCAACCCCATTGTCCACAGGGAAGCAGATCTGCTTTGGCCTCAGATGTGTGCAGGGCAGGTCTGTCAATCAACTATACCCCTACTGCTAAAGCAGAGGACAGACCCTATAGGTGCTTGTACCGGGGCACTGCGCTGCTACCAATGCAAAGTCTGATTCCGTCAGAGCGGTATGTTCAGGGCCTTTTACATTACGTAAGCACATGAAAAGTCAAACCAGCTCTGGGGACTGTGATCCCGTGCCTGTGAACCAATGTGTGTCAGAGCGGCTGCATCAGCAGTGCCTGGGAGCTTCTTGGGAAAGCAGAGTCTCAGATCCCAGCCCAGGCCCTTTGGGTCAGAACCTGCCTTCTGACCACACCTTTGGGGGATCTGCGCACTAGGTTTGAGTGGACTCGGAACACAGAGCCGTTTGTCTCTAGGTCAAACTGAAAACCAGTTGTGTGGATCTAGGCCATCAACCCTCTCTGGGCTCCATTTTCCCCACCTAAGAAACGAAGGGCGTGAGCCACAGTACTCCTCACTATCCATTCCAGTTACTAAACATTATGACTCTAGCACGGTCGTGCTGTGGGAGTGCTGCCCTCACAAATGAACTGGAAACACATCTTGACTGAAACATGTCCTCTAATTCCTCCACTTCTTCATCCGGTAGGGCACATTCTTGCAGGGCTCAGGGGACACATGGTCACAGGGGAAAATGGCCTACCTTCTATTTTCAGATAGAAACTATTATTTTTAGGTTTATAACAATAATGACTATATTGTGGAGTCATATGCAATATTTGCATAAAACTTAAAACTAAAACCTAGATTTCAGATAAGTTCCACTCTTTCCTGTGGTGAACAGGGTCTGAGCACACAGACGTATTGAGGACGCAAATAGAACATAAAGTATGTAAAAGACTGAAAAACTCATTTTGCCTTTGGTTCCCTGCCCCCCGCCTTTTTTTTCTTCTTCTTTTTCAGTCTAGTCATGATTGACACCTACAGAGATTTTTCATAAGAATTTCCTTCTCCAAGACAAGTTCTACTCTAAATGGTGTTCAAGACCATCCTGGAAAACAGGAAAGAAATGACTTTGGCATACGTAAGAAAATCCTCCTTCAGTAATACCTCTGTCAAAAGTTCTATTCTGACAGAACATGGCTGACAGCAGAGAGATAGAAAACCTATTCTGATATAAAAAGGTTAATCTTTGCCTTAATTTAATGCTTTGGAGGAGTGAACGCATGGAAGAATGTACACATGGCAGAGCTCTGCGTCACATACGTAAGGAGGGAAG
This sequence comes from Proteles cristata cristata, assembly GCA_017311185.1. Lineage (NCBI taxonomy): Eukaryota > Metazoa > Chordata > Mammalia > Carnivora > Hyaenidae > Proteles > Proteles cristata. The sequence continues at coordinate 240,738 of JAESUZ010004044.1, read as the reverse complement.
AGCTGGCTTCCATGGGTGCTCAACAGGCACTGGGGGGCGTGAAGGAGAGCAGCCCAGGGTGAAATGTGATTCTGCACCGTCATGAGCTGCCAAATCTCAAGCCGTGCATATGGCAGGCAGAAGAGCAAAGCTGGGGCCCTGGGGCCCTGGAAACATACCACATACGCAGTCAGGGGAGCCCATCTCATCTTGGGCCTTCAATGATTTTGAATCAAAACACTGAAGAGCTGAAAGAGCTTCTCATCCAAGGTTTAACAAACCTGATTTATAAAATAAGATAGCTTCTTCTCCAGAGACCGAACTTGACTCAGCTGTATATCAGCCGGAAAGGCATACTCCTGGTGGAGGTAGTCTGCCTGGGGAAATGGCTCTCCCCTGGCTGGGGCTGTGATAGATGAGAATGATGACCTCATCTCGTGTCAGTGTCAGTGATTTGTAGCGTCCCCAGTAATGTCTTGTATATTAAAAAAAATTTTTTTTAATGTTTTATTTTTATTTTTGAGACAGAGTGTGAATGGAGGAGGGGTAGAGAGAGAGGGAGACACAGGCTTCCATCAGGCTCCAGGCTGCAAGCTGTCAATATAGAGCCTGACGTGGGGTTCGAATCTGTGAACTATGAGATCATGCCCTGAGTTGCAGTCAGACCTGAACTGACTGAGCCACGTAGGCACCCAGCAATGTCCTGTATATTATGTGTGATCTCAGTGCTGTTCCTGAAAGGAGGTGGGGCACGTAGCGATATCATCCTTCAACAATAAACGGGACACTGGGGCCCAGAGAGGTGACATGACTTCTCCAAAGTACCTAGGCTGGTTAGGCACTCAGCACCCAGGTCTCTGACTCCTACAACCTATTTGTTAACAACCCCCTACAGCTGGTGGACACACTTGGGGTGTACGGCCGGCCACAGACAGCACGAGGGGAAGCTCTGATTCAGCTCAGGAAACATCCCTTAGAGGCTTTGGAGGCATCACCTCCTGCCACTGACCAGTCCTTGTCAGTATATCATGGCATCTTCCAGATGAGCACTTATAAAAACCACCGTAAAGCCAGCAGAGACAGCACTCTACGGCTCACTGTGCCAGGTAGCTCAATGTGCTGGAAAGGGATGGTCAGGTGCCTGTGGTCACCTAGCTGTGGGGCACCGAGCAGGTAACTCAACCTTAGTAAACCTCAGTTTTCTGATGCCAGAAAGGAGCTCCTGGAGTAGATCCCCTCTAATATTCACGTCTGTATGTCCACACCAAGGTGCTCCCCAAGTAGTGAGCACTGCACCAAAATAAGGGAAATACACCAGAGAGCTTGTATGTTTCCTTTCCCTCTTCTACCCAAGGTCACTTCTGTCACCACGACTTGCTCCATGTGACCAAACAGGGGGCCTGAGGCACTGACCTTACTGGCCAGACCATCTGAGCCAGGCCATCCCCTAGCCTCCAGCCTCACTTTTAAGTGTAAATGGACCCAAAGATTAATTCCAGAACCCAAGAGACACATCATGCGGAATGCACTCTATCTAAATAGACTGTATGTCCTCTTTAATGAGAAAGCTTACTGTTGAGCTGATGATTCCAGCTTTGTCAATTATTTTAGGATGTTAGGATTGCCTAGACCAATGAAGGATTTTATTTACATATAAGACTACTTTTCATTGAAAATTGGACACATGAGGTTAAGAGTAAATCTCTGTAAAGAGTGCACATCTTTTAAACTATAAAAAATATAAATACAACTGGCTAAATAAATAAGGCTTAACTCTGATTTCTTTAAGCCCTTCTATTTTCACAGAGGGCCCTTTTACTGAATTGCTGGTTTATCATCACAAAGCATGAAAGTAGCTCATACCTTAGAAGAGTCTGAACTTTTCATGTATGGCTCGGCGCCGTGTGTGATGCTCCCCTGAAGCACTTTTTCAATTCTAGCCACCAGAAATATATCAGGATGAGGGCACGTGACCGAAAATATTCCCTAGGGAACAAACGATTTTCTGGAGTGAGAAAAATGCACGCCCACATTGAACAAATCCCCTGAACATGAAACGTTCTGAAGCAACAAAGAGTGCTAAAACAGGCTGTTCAGAGGCACTCAGGGCTTTACCGCTAGGTCATCATCTGATCAAAAAGGCAATTTGGTCGGAGGGTGCGGTGGGCAACTATCAGGAAGTTTAGGAAAAAAAATTAGAAATCAAATATTACTTCTTCTTCTCTCAGCTTGCCTTTCTCCTGCCTGATTATATATGCTGTCGATATAACCAATGGTCTCATTTCCCCTAGCTGTGTACTACAAAGTATCATTATGCATTCACACAGCAGGTGCAAGGTCAGTCTTGGTAGGGAAGGCTGCAGGGCTCCCGTCCCCTACCTGCTTTGGATACTGCATGGCAGCTTCGTGAAGGATGTCCTGAAGGGCGGGCGAGCTCTTCCTGCCACCGTTCATCAGAGCCGGCGACGTGGTGGTCAGCATCTGCCTCACGGAGAAATGGTTCAAGTCCACGTGGAAATCAGCAGAAATCTTTCGGTTGTATTTTATGTCAAACAGAGACAGAGTGACAAAGAAAGGCTCGACCTGAACAACAACAAAAAACAATCCAGACCATCACTACGGCTCAAACTGCTTGGAAAAGAGAATATGCTATCAAAGAAGAAACCTATTTATGATTGTTGCTATAAATTACTGCTCAAGAGAAAGGAGTCTCCATCCCTACCCTTTGTCACAAATATCCTGTTCCTGAGGCTAACCAACCTTCCACATCCGGATTTAAAGGCTGCACTTCTCTGATCAGGGACTAGGATTTTCTGTCCAGACTGCATTGCAACTGGCATATCTGCTATCTCTATTTTCTAAAAATCATTTTTAAGAGGAAAATTACATTTGTAGTGGGTCCTTCTTCGTTTTCTGCAACACAGCATTGCAAATTGAAAGATAAATCATTGCACTTGACAAGAATTCTTTTCCCAAACTTCTCTTCAAATGGCTTCACTTCCGGCTCAGCTGATGTGAAGTCAAGCTTCTTTAAAAGAAAATGTAAATACATAAATGTATTATGTTCACATTTTTTTAAAAAAATCACATAATAAATGTATCTTGAGGAAACTCCATAAAATATTGAAAAGCTATACTCATTTAACTCACAATACAGCTACTATTTTATAAGTTTATATAGTTTATAACAGTGGTCAAATAAATGATGGTGTATCTACTCCACAGATTATCATATAAAGCTTAAAAATTATGGTTAGGAATGATTCAAGTGTCCATCAACAAATTAATAAACAAACAAAATCTGGTATATACATAGAGTGGAATATTATTCAGCCATAAAAAGGAAGGAAATTCTGACACCTGTTGCAACATGGATGGACCTTGAACACATTATGCTAAGTGAATAAGCCAGACACAAAAGGATTTTGTATATGGTTTCACATAAATGTGGTTCCTAGAGCAGGTGAATTGATAAAGACAGGAAGGACCACGGAGGTCACTAGGGGGTGAGGAGAGGGAGGGTTGGGGAGTTAGTGTTTAATGAATACAGAATTTCCACTTTGGATGATGAAAGAGTTCTGGAATGGATGGTGGTTATGGCTGCACATCATGAACGTACTTAATGCCACTGAATTGCACACTTAAAAATCATTAAAATGGTAAACTTTTGTGTATTTTATCAAAACAGACAAAAAATAGTCAAAAAAGCAAAAACATAGGGTTATGAAATCTGTGAAGCAACAGAGATTTATTGTTAAAGTAAATGGGGAAGAAGCTCTATAAAAAAGATCACAAATGCAAAGGGGGGAAGATACAGGAGAAAATACTGCAGAGCCGTCATCCCCTCTGGGCTGCCCTGGGTCCCACGCCTGCCCCCCCATGTCGGGTGTGGACTTTTGGGGGGCACAGATGTGGATCGCATGCACCTCGGTTGAGTCAGGAAATACCACCGCCACTTTGGCATCTACGGTGATGCTTATTATTGTCTGATGGTCATTATATGGTATAAATTATATGCTCTGTGTGCATTGAGAACATCTTTGGATAAATCCCTCAGTTTTCCACAATCTACTGAAAACAGAACATCCACGACAGTAGTGGTAATGGGGATGAGTTTATGGTTGTTTTTTATTTTTCCTTTTCCCCTGAATTTTCCGCATTGCTGTTACGCTGCTTATCAGTCTAAAGTAAACAGACAAGCATTTGCAGAAACAAAACAAACATATCATGTCAGACGTTCCCTTTTCCTGACTTAGTTTAAACATATAAACATATAAACATTAAAAAACATATAAACATAAAAAACAGTTCGTACCTGGGCATCTGGGTCCAAATAAAAAAGTTTAACTCTGCTTTCACTTTTCAGTTTGATTTCTGCTTCTCTGGTACTCTGATAACAAGATAAACAAAAAATAAAAATTACACTAACAAAACAAAACAAAACAAAACAACCCTCTTCTTACACAGGTGTCCGAACACGTTTGTCCCATCCTGGAGGTCCAGGCTAGGAGACAACTCTCCTGTCATCCTGGAGTCGTCTGCATGTTGAATAAGGTGAGACCATTGAAGGAGGTGGGCACGAGAGTGACACGGGGGGGGAGGAAGACCCAGTCCTGCCCTTATGAACCTGCAATCAACTGCAGGGTCAAAAGCGATCAAAGAGAGCGAGAGGAAACAATTAAGCATTACTTTCAAGAAAGGTTTCATAAAGCGATGGAAGAGGGGACAGGCTGTGAATACAGGAGTCAAACAGCAAAAAGTAAGAAAACATGAACATTTGGGGGTGAACGAAAAGGATGCAAGCACAGGCAGACACTGAGACAATAAGCCCAGATGGCAGAGAGAATTTTGGGTCCTTCGAAGACTGAGGTACAAGCCCAGGAAGAGGAAGGAGTAGGTCTGGAATGGTGAGTTAGAGAAACTATGGTAGATCTTGAAGGACTGATGTTTGGGGCAGGCAGGAGGTGGCAATGCTGGTCTAGTCAATAGACATTTACTGAGCACCTAGTATACGTCAGGCACAAGGGACACCAACATGAATAAAACAAAGACTTTACACCCAAGGAATACTAGCAAAGACAGAATATAAACCAGCAATAAGAATAGCAAAGCATAAGGCGCAGTGAACACTAACCCAGACTAGGGGGTACAGTGGGAAAGAGTTCCCAGAAGAAGGCCCACCTTGAAATACAAGAACATTTGGCAGAAAAGGAGAAAAGGGAGTTCTGGGAGGAGGTACTCCAGGTACAGAGGTATAGTCACACTTGAGTAATGAACGATCAAGTCATTTGTTACGACTGACTGTCTGGGCATGATGGGAAAAGTGAAGAGAAATGAGTCTGGGATTTGTATGTTAGGGACTGTGGATTTCCTTCAGAAACAAAAAAAACAAAAAATAAAACCCAAAAACAAAAAAACAAACAAAAACCCAAACAACAACAATAAAACAACTCTGCACTATTTTAAGCAAGGGAATAAAATAAGCAATTCTGTATTAGAAGAACCCCTTGAGTAGGGCTGAGGAGGTGGGTTAAAAGGGAAAGACCGAGACGCCCACACGGGCTCTTTATCACACCTGCCTCCCCATCCCGCAGCAGAGCCCATCACAGAGCCCACAGTCCTCACGTAGGTAGCCTGTCAACCAGTGAACGCATTAACTGAGATAGGAGTGTCAGGAAGAAGAGCAGGTTTGTGGAGAGGGTGATAAAGTGGAGTGTGGCGTTGCCTGTGGACAGAGAGATGAATGTGAGCACGAGGTAGGGAGAAGGCTGAAATTACACACTTGGGAGAACATCACTCTAGAGTGGGGACAGAGGAGCCTTGAGAGTGGCTGAAATTTCTTGGGGGAAAACGTAAAGGGGTCTGTAGACAGAAACCCTGGGGCCCCAACGCTGAAGGGGTGGCAGGGAGACGAGCCATGGAGGGAGAGAGACAAAGGGTGGCAGAGATAGGAGCTAGGGAACAGAAAGAAGCTTCTATCACAAGGTGGAAGTCATCATCAACCACATTATTTTTATGCTTGCTGCCTCTAAATCTGTATCCTGTTTGTATTATGCTCAGTCTCCACGGTGAAGTCTACAGAGTCAGGATGGAGTGTCCTCTCTCATCTGTTCTTGCCCCACAGTCCGACTCACATCTCAGCATGTGATGGGGCAGCGACAGCCACAGTGGAGAGGGTGTCTTGCCCTCTCTGCTGGTGGCTGAACGTGGTCTATTAAGGCTGAACATCTTCCTAATATTTTCAGCCATGCAGTTGTTATGATAGGTTAGTTCTTAGCAATGACCCAAACTCTATCACAACTATATTTAAAAACCATCTACCTCGGGGCGCCCGGGTGGCTTAGTCAGTTAAGTGTCCGACTTTTGCTCAGGTCATGACCTCACGGTTCGTGGGTTTGAGCCCTGTGTCGGGCTCTGTGCTGACTGCCAGCTCAGAGCCTAGAGCCTGTTTCGGAGTCTGTCACTCCCTCTCTCTCTGACCCTCCCCTGCTCATGCTGTCTCTCTCTCTCCTAGAAATAAATAAAACATTTTAAAAAATAAATAAATAAATTAAATAAAATAAAAACCATCTATCTCTGGCAAAGTGAAATGACCACCAGAATACTAAGTTCTAGGTCACTTGTTCACTAGCTCTGTATGTGTGAGCAAGCCACGTAGCCTCTCTGGACTCCACTTTCATTTCTGAGTTAAAATGTTGAACAAGATGATGGCTAGAGTCTCTCTGCACAACAGAGTTTATCTTGATGTTCTCTAAGGGAGCTTCAAGGCTTCTGGAGGTAAGGAATATTCCTGCAAATTGCCTGATTTGAGCTGATGCCCTATGGGGGATGGGACAACTTTTTAACTCCATCTTACCTTTCATTGTTTCTACTTTTTCACATCACAAGAGCCAGAACATGTGGCGTGTGGTGTATAGTTAACTGTACCCAAAAGAATTTGCTTTGTATACTTTGTATACAATCCATGATGTTTCCCAACAAAAATGTCAGTACCGCATGCTGCAGGCTACCACCAAGAGTAATGCATTCTACATCTGAATTTCTGCTGGAGTCCTTCAACAAAGGCAAGTCCTGTGATCTCAGACACTACTGGATTCTTAATGTAACAATTCCTGGTGTCTTTTTGAAAGACGCTTGTTGTCTCACACTGACTGTACTCCAAGATGAGAAACGAACATGGCACGGATGACTGCCAGGAGGTGCGTATAATCAGAGGGCAACCAGGGATGCAACCACATTAAAAGAAAAAAAAAAATCAACAACGAGCCAAAAGAGACTCAAAGCATCCTGAGGTTGCCACTAATATCCAAGGGATATATTTTTCACTAGAGAAACCATTTAATGGGAAAGAAGAGACAACTTTAGATATAAAAATAACCTAAAAGCTTACAATGTACCTTACGTACATTGGCACCTGTGATGAAACTGATTAAAAGCAAACTCAGCTCCTTCCCCGGTTCCTCCCATGGGCTATGATGCATTAAACAGAGGGGATACCTCATAAATGGTATTTGAAGGAATTACCAAGTAAAACCTAGGCAGAAAGAAAATGTGGCTCGGGAAGGGGAGGCTTTGCTTTAGAGCCAGGGAATAACAAATACCTAGAAGCATCATAATGATAAAAGCAAATTTTTTATGGATAACAGTCAACATTTCTATGCTAAATATTATCTTAAATGCACATTTAAATCTTACACCAACTTAGGAGGTGGGTCCTAGTATTATCCTTGTTTAAAAGAAAAGACATTAAGGCACAAGGGATTAATACTTTCCCCAAGATCTCAACACATTCAATAGAAGCCTGATTTGTAACTGGGGCTGTCTGGCCTTAAACTATTAGAAAAGAAAAAAAAAGGGGTGCCTCGGGGGCTCAGTCGGTTAAATGTCTGACTTCAGCTCAGGTCATGATCTCACAGTCTGTGAGTCTGAGGCCCCGTGTTGGGCTCTATGCTGACAGCTCAGACCTGGAGCCTGCTTCAGATTCTGTGTCTCCCTCTCTTTGCCGCTCCCCTTGCTTGCACACTCTCTCTCTCTCTCTCAAAATAAAATAAAGACATAAAAACAATTAAAAAAAAAGAAAAGAAAAAGGTAAAGAATATGAATACATAAGTTAGAGAGGAAGAAACCCAAATATATGAAAATAGGAGAATCTCACCACTAAGCATCAAAGCACAAATTAAAGCAGTAAAATACCATTTTCACTCCCCTGGTGAGGACGCAGAGAAAAGGGAATGTGAATTGTTTGAACCTTTAGGGGAAGCAAACTGGCAAGATGGAAAGCATTAAAAACGCAATAACCTGTGACCTGGAGGACCCACTTTGGGGAACATCTTTAGAACACAAGTTTCTAAGCTTATAAATAGATAATGTTGTTTACTGTGCACAGACGGTAGAGGCTAAAGGAAGGAAAATAACCCAAACTGTTCATGAATATGGAGATGTTAAATAAAGCGCATAATATCCGTATCTGTAATATTATGCAGCTATGAAAAATGAGTAAACTAGACCCTCTACAGCCCCTGAGGGACATCTATGAGATATTTTTCAGTGATGGAACAAGTTTTGGAGTAATGTATATATCATGAACATATTTCTTGAAAAACTACACACACTACATCTGTGTGTATGTCTCCACGAGCAATCAGTTGGATGGCAGGGGAATTACAACAGGTTACTAACACCAGTGCCCCCTGGGGTGTGGGGGTGGAGGGTGGAGGGAAAAGATGGACTCTATACAACTTTGGATATATATATATATTTTAATGTTTTATTTATTTCTGAGAGAGGGAGAGAGAGACAGCATGAGCAGGAGAGGGTCAGAGAGAGGGAGACACAGAATGTGAAGCAGGCTCCAGGCTCTGAGTGGATGTCAGCACAGAGCCTAACGCAGGGCTCAAACCCACGAACCGTGAGATTATGACCTGAGCTGAAGTCAGATGCTTAACTGACTGAACCACCCAGGTGCCCTTGGATATTTTTACTTATTACAGCAAACACACTTATTTTTACTTAAGTTTTAGTAAAGACAATAAAATAAATTCCTATAATGAGTACTTTCACATTCTAAGGGCCCACAAAATATAGCTGTAAAAAAATATATATATATAGCCAAAAACAAAAACAAGCAAAAAAAAAACCATCCACAGCCTATGCCATCCAGCGATTCTCAATGTGATAGAAACCAGCCCTGCTCTTAAAATAACCTGTGGTCAGTCCACACCGTGGAGGTAGGAAGAACTGGACTGGCTTTTCCCCAGCCCCTGCTGCTGCTGTCTTGCTCACAACCTGCCTAATACTTTGGGTTCAGCAGAAAGGAAAACATGAAGAAAACGGACAATGACAGAGCCGTTGTCTTTAAAAACTGACACTTGCTTAGAAGTCAAAGAGAATGATTCGTCTAAAACAAAGGCCATTCCCCTTACTCCTGTGAACCCTACGTTTAGCCGCTAAGGACAAACCCTGACAGTGCTTTCTTCCTCACCTAAGATACAATTATGGACCAAATGTTCGAAGTTAACTCAGTTAACTCAGTCAGTTAAGCATCTGAATTCGGCTTGGGCCATGATCTCACAGTTTGTGAGTTTGAGCCCCAATGTTGGGCTCTGTGCTGACAGCTCAGAGCCTGGAGCCTCCTTCAGATTCTGTGTCTCCCCCTCTCTCTGCCTCTCGCATGCTCATGTTCTGTCTCTCAATAATAAATAAAAAATGTTAAAACAGAATAGGTTGGAACAAGAAGACTTAGCAAGTTCCTTTGAGGCCAGGATGTCTACTTCTTAATTTAAAGAGCTTGTCATGATTTGTTTCCATTACTTGCAAGGTGTCTAATGCCCTGGGACCATTATCTCGTCCTCTGTGTCACAAACCAATAATAAAGCACATAGAATAAGGAGGCCCAAGAGATGGAATGCCTGCTGACCTCATAAACAAAACACCAGCCAACTCTGTATCATAACACAATGACATCGTTTTCTGGATTAGGATACGGGGGAGGAAGCATCTATTACAGACTTGGTTTAAAAAAGTCAGAAAAGGTATCTATGTAACTGGGTTCCAACAAATACTGCTGAATCTGGCCGCCTGACCCTTACTCAACCTCATGAGACTATAAAGTTTGAGACACATTAATTCATCTCTTGTTCAACTGAAGGTTTGCCCAGAGAGATTAAGTTCACTCGCAACAAAGAAGTTATAAAGTAACCGAATGTGGGCAATTTTGGATTAACATGAAACAATGCTTTTCTTTCAGAATCACTTGGGGAGACCAAAATTAAGGTGAGTTGCTGTTCTCTGAGTATCAAAAAAAAAACAAAAAAACCCAAAATAGAAAAGCTGTGAAGGACAATATAGGGTGGACGCATGAGGGTTTTCTTCATACTATCTTTACACAAGGCGGTGATACAAATGTACCAATGACACCTAGGATAAACATAACCAGTGAAAGACATTATTAAATGAACCGTACTTGGGTTTACAGCCTGACTGTCTTACCCCTGGACTTTGTAGGGAAGAAACCAATTGACTAACTTTAACTACAGTTTGTGTAGTTAATAAAAATGCTTACGAGACTATGTGTTCTGACACTATAAATGCTGTTACATTTACAACAAACATATATCTGGTTCCATAGTAGACAATAGGAGGAAAAGAAAAGATTTTAGGGTAGATACAGTATGCTCTCAATAAGAAAACAATAAAGACGTTCAGTACTAAAGTACAAACTAAGGGCCAAGAATATACAACATATTCTGAAAACCTAAGCCCGTATCACCCTTGTCATATGTCAAGGGCCCTCCTCCATTATATTCCAAAATGAGACATCAGTTATTTTTGTACTGAAACAACTTCCCGTCACTCATATCCTGTTTGTTACATCCCAGTCACAGTGGAAGACAAAAGCTGGGGCAACAGGATGAACGAAGCAGAGAGAGGAGCTGACCAGAGAGGGATCTGCCGTTAAATCACACCGTCAAAACCTCCTGCCTGGCTCCACTGCTGCAACTTATTTACCTGTGGCCTGATCTCCCACTAGACCCTCCCTTGCACCTCCATCCCTGGCACTGACCCCTTTGTGCCTCTTCATCCCCTGATTAAACTCCCCTCTCCTGAGCAGCTATGCACACAGTCTCTCTCTCCTTTCCCCCAACCTCTACTTCAACTTCAGATGTGCAACTATGGAATCCATTCCTCTTAAGATCAAGAGGAATCAGTCAATTCCCCGCGTCCTTAACAGGTACAAATGGTCCCCACCCTGATACAATGGAGAAGGTTACAAACTAAGCTAAGAGCACACTGGTGAGTGGAGCCCTGGGTTGTGAAAGGCTGAGAGTCCCCCACACGCAGGTCCGGGCTCCCCCACCCCCAACACCATCGAGCAGACCCACACAGGCATCACAAGTGTGACAGCACCATGTTGACTGCGTGGCAGTACCTTCATTCTTCTTCTTCCCTTTGAAAAATTACTTGCTGCCTTTTTTCTATCTTAAATAAAAATACTTTTAAAAAACTTAAGAGCTGGGGGTAGAGGGGAAAATAACAACAGTAAAGCACCTTAATATGCTTCCTTTTTCAAGCTTTGGCTATGACCATTGTAAGAAATATGTTTATAGCACAACCCAATACATATACGCATACTACAGTGGGCTGGGCTGCCTGGCTGACTCAGTTGGTAGAGAATGAGACTCTTGGGGTAGTGAGTCCAGCCCCATGCTGGACACAGAGATTACTTAATAAAAACTTTTTAAAAATAATATCTATCATTATTAAGGGTAGTGTATTTAATGTTCCCTATTCAGTTCTATTCCATTTATATTTTTATAATTTCTGGGTCACATAACGTTAAGTTAAAGAAGTCTCACAGAAAGAGTGCATGCTGTATGATTCCACTTATAAGAAGGTCTAAAACAGTCACAACTGATCTACGGTGATAGACATAAAACCAGCAGGTGTATCTGTTGGGAGGGGAGTACAGGACAGTCTGCTGGAGTGCTAGGAATGTTCTATGTATTGATCTGGGAGGTGGTTATGCAGGTGCACAGGTGTGAAACCCATGGAACTACCCAATCAGGGCTCCATGTAAGTTCTACTTCAATTAGATAGATAGATAGATAGATAGATAGATAGATAGATAGATAGATAGATAGATAGATAAAACAAAGCAAAATGAAAAGAAATGGGGGGTTGAAACCAATTAAACTGATTTAATCAGCCAAAACTGCTTCAACTAACTTGGTGGTTACACACAGTTTGAAGATAGATCTAAATGTGTGTGTGTGTGTGTGTGTGTGTGTGTGTATTAACTCTCTTATATATGCTATCTCATATATAAGACATATATGAGATATTATACACACACACACACACATATTAGATATACTTTAAAAACTTTCCTACACAGCGCCTTGGTAGCTCAGTCAGTTGGGCATCCAATTCCTGATTTCGGCTCAGGTCATGATTTCATGGTTCGTGAGTTTGACACCCACATTGGGCTCCACGCTGACAGTGCAGTGTCTGCTTGGGATTCTCTCTTATCCCTCTCTCTTTGCTGTTCCCCTGCTTGTGAGCTCTCTGTCTCTCTCTGTCTCTCTCTCTCTCAAAATAAATAAGCTTAAAAAAATACAGCAAATAAAAATGTTCCTAGGTCTTAGGGTTGAGAAATATTAAATTATGATGCTGGCCAGCTACAGGTAGGCAGTGAGAGAAGAAAGGAGGGCACAACTTCTGCATCTCTTCACAGGAAAAAAAAAAAAAAATACAGATTTCGAATTAATCAACATTAGGCTCAAACAATATGAGCCTTCTCCTAGGTGTTCACAGTTTCACCCGTAAGTATAGAAAGTTACTTTCCAAATCCTGGATTGCATTCCATGTATTATCAGCTTCAATAAACAAAATGGGTTTAAATATTTTCCTTTAAACATTTTGCTTTGAGAAATTATGTGCCCCCAAACATCCAGAAACGAAAAAAAAGTGAATTTCAATGCAAAATATGATGCAGAAGTTCATAGGACAAAAACACACACACAAGCCCTGCCCAGCTTAGTAGGAGGTTACAATGGTGGCACTAAAATTAGCTTTAATGGGCAGGTGCTAAAAAGATACTGTGGTAACCGTCAAGTCTTGAAGAAAAACAATACTCTCAAGTCCTAGCCAGGGAGAGAGATTTTATATTTTAGAACAGCCATGTTGTCTTAAAGTAAAGGTCAATGCTGAATGCCAGTCTATTTATAATCGTATATGGATAAACCATGTTTTCTATTACAGTGTTTAAGATGTGGGTGTGTAGGGTCTCTATTACACTGTATTCGCAGAGAAAGAGAAAAGAAAGGCAGTAACAGAGCAAGAATATAAATGGCTGCAGAAGACAAAGAGATTTCTCTCATTTAAAACAGGATCATTCATAGAAGCACACAAGGAGACAAGTACAAGGATATTCACTGTAGCACTATTGTTTGTAAGAGAAAAAAATTGGAAATAACAGAACAGCTAAAATAAAATGCTTACACGGTGCAATCAAAGGGATGAACTAGATCTATATAACAGCTTGGGCAGATCTCAAAATCAAGGCTGAATTAAGAAAGAAAAGTACAGAATAATATGTTAGCATTTATATAACATTTTTAAACCTATAAAACACAACCACGTAGATCATTATGATGGATACAATGGTAAAGATACAGAGATAAATGAAAAGTAATCCCAGGAAGCTCGTAACAGTGACTGTCACCCTTGAGGCTGTGAAGGCGGAGGGGGATGGAGTAAGGATGGTGTTTGAAAAGAACTTTAACCATAACTGATGTTTTATTTCTTTAAAAAATATGGAAGATAAGGGGCACCTGGGTGGCTCAGTCGGTTAAGCATCTGACTTTGCCTCAGGTCATGATCTCATGGTACATGAGTTCGAGCCCCATGTCGGGCTGTGTGCTGACGGCCCAGAGCCTGGAGCCTGCTTCGGATTCTGTGTCTCCCTCTCTCTCTACCCCTCCCCAGCTTGTGCTCTGTCTCTCTCTCAAAAATAAATCTTAAAAAAAAATATGGAAGCTAAAAGGACAACAGAGTTAACAGGGTTGAATCTGGGTTGTGGGAACAAAGTTGGCTGTCTTCATCTTTGTGCTTTTCAGTAACTTTTAGGTTTCTCAAAATTATCAAAAACAAGTATAACTTCTTTTTTTTCCCCATTCAGAGTGACCCAGAGGCAATTTACAAAACTCAGGCAACCCGTTTGGTTTAGTGACAGGATTCTCACAGCCCACGCTCTTTGGAAGTGTGTCTATTCATGTGAGCAAGGGGAACACATGTGTGAACACAGTAGGTGCCATGTTAACTTGGGAAACTTTACCTGTGCATCTTGGTTATTCCTTCAATACTCGTAATCTGGCAGTAAACATTATGGAGGGGCAGGGACAGAGAATAATAAAAAGAATAATTTGTAAGGCACTTTCCAGAAAACAAGACTAAAATCTGACTCAGGTGAGCATTTTACCTCCCCTCACATTTAGGACAGAAAAGAGACAGCAATAACCACAATGTCTTTTTAACAATCTACTACAATATAACTGTTAATCATTTCAATAGATTCCATCCTGGACAAACTCAGGAAATGAGAAATATACCAATATCATTCTCGAAGTGCAGAAAAATTAAGAGGATTATTACCTTGGCAAGCTCAGGCAAGTAGCTATCTAAACCGGAACCAGAACCTTCCAGTTTGCTTTGTTCATCATCTAAAATACAAAACAGATGACCTGAGTCACTTGTAATTGAATGTATTTTATTTGAAGCAGGAGGTGGAAGGCCTTTTCTCTTATGTGCCCTCAGATGGTGGTTTTCAACTCTAGATGCCCATTAAAAACACCTCAGAACTTTTTAGAAAAAATACTTATGCCCAGGGCTGAGAACCAAACATTTAATAACTGATACATCATGGACACTGTCTAAAAGAACTGACATTAGGGGCGTCTAGGTGGCTCAGTTGGTTAAGCATCTGACTTTGGCTCAGGTCATGGTCTCACAGTCTGTGGGTTCGAGCCCTATGTCGGGCTCTGTGCTGACAGCTAGCTCAGAGCCTGGGGCCTGCTTCAGATTCTGTGTCTCCCTCTCTCTCTGACCCTCCCCTGCTCATGCTGTCTATCTCAGAAATAAATAAAACATTAAAAAAAAATTTAAAAGAACTGACATTAGTTATGAACACCAGTTCACATGGCCACAGCCAGCAGACCCACTAAGAGGCCTACCCAGGTCCCCCCGCCAGGCCAACCAAATAAGAAAGAGAGTTTTTTAAAAAGTTACCCAGAATTTCTAAGATGCAGCCATGGTTGAGATTCACCTGGCTCAGAGCTTGAAACAAAACATGAATTATCAGGAATGTAGCCAGATGCTTCCCACCAACATAATGAGGCTTAACTTTGCCTTAAAAATCCTAAAGGACTGGATTAATGATTACAGTAAAATCTACAGTATTTTAAGTGCTGACTCTGCCAGGTACTCAAGATACATAATCTTATTTAGTTTCCCATAGACCAGTAGGTTCCATTTTATTCTCACTTCACAGATGGGAACACTGAGGCTCAGCATGTGTCAGTGTCTTGTCAGTGTCTTGCGCAAGGTCTCATAGCTGAAAAATGATATTGTGGAGACTTGAAGTCAGTCTTCCTTTCTGCCCCGAAGCTGTGGCTCTTCCCATTTAAGGTTTCCTGATAAAAATGTCGTCAGGGTAGGAAATTCTAATGTGACAAAATCTTTGCTCCTAAGCTCTCTGTGAAGAGCTCACGTCTGCCCTGTTGCTCATGTACCTGGCGATACACAGGCTCCCTAAACTCTCTGATAAAGTTAAAGACATCAGTGGAGTATGCACGCACCTGGAGACAGTGAGCTCTGCTTACCTTCATGAGAGTCTCCGTTTCGCTTTTCTTGCATCGCAGCCTCAAAGTTGAGCTGGAGAATCTTGTTGAGGGTTGTGATCCATTCTTCCATTTCGACTTCACTGTCAGCTGCCAAAAGGTAGCTACTCTTGTCCTGCATCTTGAGCTCAAAAGCAAAGCGTCTAACTTTGTTGTTCTGAAGTGGAAAAGGGGTATAGAGACACATTTTAAGAGAACTGGAATGGCCTTAAAATTTTTCCTCTTTATTATTTGCTGACTGATGCTATCTCATTGGCATTTGGGGCCAAGCGATTTAAAAATAAAAGCCCCTGGTGCGCCCGGGTGGCTCATTCGGTTGAATGTCTGACTTTGGCTGAGGTCATGATCTTGTAGGTTGTGAGTTTGAGCCCCGCATCAGGCTCTGCAGAGCCTGCCTGAAATACTTTCTCTCTCCTCCCCCCTGACCCTCCCCTCTCAAAATAATAAACTTTAAAAAAAAATGCAAGTCCCTTCCCCACAAACCCCCATCACTCTCTACCTTCCCTGCTTTATTTTCTCCATTTTATTTTCCCATCTGATACATCATGTATATTACAGATTTATCTTATTTATTGTTGGTCTTCTCAAATAGAATGAGAGCCTCTTAGGGTAGAGATTACTTTTGTTCAGTGCTACATCCAGATTTCTAGAACACTGCCTGGTATACAATAAGCTCTGGAAAAAATATTTACTGAATGAATGAAATTTCACTGAAAATTCAACTCCTCCAGCTCCCTTTTTTCTTTTGATGAAGCGGTGTGCGGTATCTCATCTTATAAAGCAAACCATTATCTGTCAGTATGTCTGACCTCCTCATCTGGAACTTTCCCACCCTTTGTCAGTCCCCAAAGGTATTTGGACACCACGCCCATAGCCTTCCTTCACAATGCCAGTCTTTATACCTGTGAAGGGGTGTCCGGCTCCAAGTACAAAGACAGCAGTCACATGTGTTACAGGACAGAGGATGGATGGGCCCTGGACCAGGGTTTTAGCCTTGGCACTACTGATGTTGAAGGCTGATAATTGCTGTGAGAGTTGGCCTGTGCATTGCTAGACATTTGGCAGCATCGCTGGCCTTACCCACTAGATGCCAGAACGTAACCCCAGTTAAAACATGTATCCAGATGGTACCTAACCTCCCCTAGTGAGCACAGTCACCCCCCAGGGAACAGCACTAGAAAGAAATTCGGTTCTCAGGACCACAGCACAAGATTCCTTGCATGTACAGCTGTGGGCAACCTGTAGGGGGCAGAGTAGCTCTCAGCCACTAGCGGCTGGCTGGCTAGCCGCAGTTCCCCGGGGGCTCCTCAGCATAGGTGGCGGGGATCCCTGACCCTCCCAAGGTGGCTGTGTTCTTCACGGCTTCTCAGAAACTACTGTACACAGGCTGCCCGGTGTAGGTGCCTTACTTCACATCAGGGCCAGAATGAGACAGGGGTCAAAAGGTTGGGTACAAAATGTGTTTTCTGTCCCAGAAAATAAGTTAAAAGTGAGGGAGACATCAGGCCTTGGTTCTAAGTTATTCCTCCTTCTCAGCCTCTACTTCCTGATCTGAAAATAAACATAATCAACCTCAAGGTTCTAAAATGCTTTTAGGCCTTAAGATTCTACACTGGATTTCTTGCAGGTCTATTTAAAAATTTCAGTTTATGCATTTCTTTGAACCCGCAGCATTAGTCAACTACTTTTTTTCCTACAATGTCCAAAAACAAGTGTTGGTGTTGGTGCTTAGCTTCTAAACAGATGTGGAAAAAAACAAATTATTTAACCTTTTTGAAGTCTTAGATACTATTCATTAAATGCTAAACACCATTAGCCACATCTGCAAAAAGAATATGAGAAAAGAGAGGTCTCTTCAAGTCGGGACATCTCTTGAAGATGTCATGAAGAGAGTACAGTGCTCAGGTCATGAAGAGCACTGCACAGGCTGAAGGATGCTGACCCCAGGATGCTGGTCAGAGAAATCACCCGCAAATGGTGCCGAGGACAGGCGACAAAACTTAATAGTTTTCCTTTAAACTTTTCTTTAGAAGTCAATGCCAGAAGATTTAACTAGAAAGTAATTAAAAGGGTCTCTCAGCTCAAGAACCCAAATGAAACACCCACTTGGAAATCCCACACAAGAAGTTCCTTCACTGTCATTGACAAGGCACTCCGATCCTGCCTATTCCACATGGTGAAGAAACGTATTTTGATGTGATCTGGTTTGTACCACAGCGGCTTTGCAGCCAAGGATGGGTTACCAGCCGGGAGTCACCCACCTGCCAATTGGCTGCCTCTAGAAGATAATTTTCAGTGACCATTATTTGGTGCCAGAGTCTTGATCTAAAGACTTGATCTAAATCCACTTTCATGCATTCTACCATTTGTGTGTATGTGTGTGGGGGGGATGTCCTGCATGGTGTTTGGGGTTTTGTTCTGTTTTTTAAATTAGTTTCCAATAATTAAAAATAGCTATACCTAGATTTAAGTAAAATTTTGTATGTCTGGATTCTTTGAAACCAAAAAAACACAAAACCAGATCACCTGGGAACCCTGCGCAGCTAGTTCCACCCAGCGGCCGCTACAGCGGAGGCGCAGTGGCCACATGAGACAGGCCCATTCGTGCTCCGGTTTGTCACAGAGTGGGATGCATTCCCTCCTGCTTTACCCTCAGGCCTGTGCTTTTACTTAAGGTTCCTGCTTGGCTCCTGCAGGCCTCTAGGCTGGACTCCTAACTTCTGCTGCTGGTCTGATGGGGGAATAGGGTCTGGACTTAATTTCCCTTCATAACTACTAGAAAACTGAACAGAAGAAATGAAACAGCCATTTGCAGATATTTGATAACAGGTAGGGCAGGCCTGGGACCCCTGCTGGACGGTAAATAGACGAGGTGCATCCCAGCAGCATCGGAGCTGTCTGCCAGAGGCAGTGTCTGGGCTGGGGCCCGGAAAGGGGAATGCGACAGAGCCCTGGGCTCCCCCTGCGTTCAAGAGACTGGGCAGAGCTCCACAAGACCAAGGTGGGTACCACACATAGGACACAGTTTCCAGAACAAGAGCTCTTCCACAGTTCTCAGCATGTAAGGCAAATCAGATCCAAATTTAGTAGTAAAAATTCAGAGTCATGCACTCATTACGTGTCCATGTTCTATCTATAGGTTCCGCCTTAACAAAACGTTTACCAAAAAAAAAAAAAAAAATCAAAATGAACACAAAATAACCCAAATTGCAGGTCACTAGAGATAAAGAGAAGATTGAGAAGAACAGGGAATAAGAGTAACACCAGATCCCTCAAAAGGACAACAAATTCTAAGGTAACTTTCACCTTGGATGTCTACGTAGAGCCAAACGATCAATCACGCATGAATGTGAAACCAAAAATATTGGCAGGTAAGCTCTCAAGGAAGTCACAACTTGCACATGATTTCTCAGGAAGCTCCTTGGAGGATGTGCTTCTCCAAAATAAGAAAGTGAAACAAGAGGGAAGACATGGGATCTTGGAAAGAGGGGATCCAACTCAGGGAGGAAGGCAAGAGTTTCCAGAACGATGGCTACCCAGAGGCTGAGAAAACAAGTCACCTAGATTAGAGCAGGAAGGAGGGGCTGCAGGAGCTAAAATCCCGCCTTCCACCATATAATGTCCATGACTGATGAATACAAAGCAGCGGACATGCCTTATCCAGCATTATGGAGGCACATCCCAGAAAGAACAGTGGGTCATTTCATGGGAGTGGGGAGCAGGTGAGGTAGGAGAGACACGGGCAGCAATGTGCATGCAGCGTGACCTTTCTACACTGCTTGACAGTTTAAACCAGATGAATGAATTACTTGGCTGAAAATGCAATGTAATTTTAAACATGTGAGTACATAAATGAGTGCACACACCTGGAGGTCAGACCGGAGAGCTGTGTCTCTAACCTCAATCACACTGGTCCCACAGAACGACCTTTTTTTTATTATAACCGAGCTTCGGGCCAATGTCGTCAGCCAACACTGAGTCATTTTAGGAAAAACTCTCTGATAATGGTGACTGCATCTATTGTGAGGAGTTGTCAAGGAGATTGTTCATTAATCACACAGGGCCCTCTGTATGAGGCCCCCACGAGAAATGCCTGAATGATCTTCATTCTGAGATGCCTTGGGCAGCTTCTGACTAATTGGAGTGAACGGGTCTCCAACCTGGAAAGCACAGAGCCCAGTCTGTCACCCACCCACAGCAGGTGTTAGGCCCCTTGAACACCTATGCTTTCTTCTTAGCGTCATTCCCGTTCATCTCCTCCCTACCTTGACTCCTTGTTCACTTTTCCTGCTTTCAAACCCACTGTAAATCTGTGCTCTCCTATGTTTTATGTTTCCTTGTAAGTTACTGCCTTCGACCTTCCTGGAAAGTGGCAGAGGGGACGGGCAGATGGACAGACAGATGGGGAAACTGGCAACTTGCTTTCAAAAACAATTCTGTGAAGGTCTGAAAGGTCCTACACCAAACTAGTAACAGCAGCTCTCTGGGAAAGGGAGAGCTGGGGATCAACGGGGACCTCCAGTTTGTATGCTCTGATTTTCTTATGAGTACAGTTGTACATTATGCATGATTAAAAATAATTTTTTAAGTTTATTTATTTATTTTGAGAGAGAGAGAACCAGCAGGAGAGGGGCAGAAAGAGAGAGGGAGACAGAGGATCCCAAGCAGGCTCTGTGCCAAGAGCAGTGAGCCCAATGAGGGGCCTGAACTCACTGAACTGTTACATCATGACCTAAAAATAAGGGGCACCTGAGTGGCTTAGTCAGATAAGCATCTGACTCTTGGTTTTGGCTCAGGTCATAACCCCAGGGTCAAGGGATTGAGCCCCGCATGGCTTCCCTGCTGAGCATGCAGCCTACTTAAGTTTCTCTCTCTCTCTCTCTCTCCATCCTGCTCGCTCTTACTCTCTCTCAAAAAAAAAATAGTAATTTTTAAGCATAACTCTACAACTGCAGTAGCACTAAGATAAAAATATCCACTGTTGGCTGAATTCTTACCATGTGCCAGCACTGTTCCAAGTTCTTTTTTCATATATTAATTAATCCTCTTAGTAACCATATTCAATACAAGTATCCCTATTTGACAAATGAGGAAACTGAGGCACAGAGGGGCTCAATAACATCTCCAAAGTTACACAGCTGGTAAGTGGTAGAGCAGGGATTCGAACTCAGTCTGGATCTGAAACCCAGTCTCCTGACTAACCCTGCTGCTGGTACTATGATAGAAATGATGAAAGTCATCCCTGAGATGCTAAGAACTGCTCTGAATATTTCCCAAAGAATTCATCCAGGCCCCTCAATTTACCCTATTAAGGAAACATGATCATTACCCACGTTTTACATATGAAGAAACTTTCGGTAATAGCCTGTCCAAGGTCACAGAAGCTATAAAGTGGTTGAGCGTTACCTGAAACACTGGAGCTCAGGCCTAGTACAATAGAACTCTGCTTGGTTTAGGTCTATCGTGATGAAAAGCAAGCCTGTACTTACCTGACAGCTATTTTGTTTCTCTCCCCAAATACTATCATTCTTGGAAGTGTTTGCTTAAATCTGCAGATTCACAGGTGGTACTTCTACAGATAAGAAAACCTGATGATAGAAACTTATGCATATTTACCTGAACCACACCCATACAGGAATCGAGAAATATTGATCCTTTTGGTTCTTTGGAGATCTTCTCATCTTTATAAAAATTCAAATTGTAGGATCCGTCACCAAGTTGAATCAGGTGGAAAAACCGTCTTTTAAATGACTGGGAGAAAAATACACACACAGCTATTGTTGCAAAATGAAGAGTCACAATCTCTACTGCGCGCTCACAGCGGTACACACGTGTAAAATCCATTTCTATTCTCTCTACCACCAATCCAATCCTGGCCAACGCCCCAGGTAAAGGTGAGTTAAGACTCTCCATCACATCTAATAATTTCAGTGCATTTAAATTCTGAGGAGGTGGTTCACTTAACATTCATGGGTCATTTTTTCTCACCCACAGCATTTGATATTTTTACATAAGCACCCAAAAGCAGTGCAGTGAGTTCCAATTTGGGATGCAGCACAGAAGGATGGAAACTTTCTCCAATCCCCAGGGCTTCTTGCTCCCACAGAATAGGAACTTTTCTCTGCCTCGTGACACTGAACGATTTTCCAGCCTCAGGATTATGACAGTCAGCATTTCCCTTGATTTCCTTTTTCTTTCCCTGTCCACCCTACCTCCCTTCCATTATGTCTCTTCTCTTTAGAAGAAGACATGCTGGTTTTTCTCTGTTCCTATCTTTTCCCCAAATGGCTTTTTATACTAGTTTTGCCCTCTTCTTTCCGACCCCCTTCCAATATAAACCTCTTCCTTCCAGTCCCCAAGCTGTGCTTTTCTTGACCTTGCCATAGCAGACCTCCCCAAAGTGCTCAGATTTAGCCCCTGGGTGACGTGCTCGGAGATGCCACTATTACTCGGACACAGGGAAGGAAGCCCGTGTTGGCAACCACACCTTTGCCCCAGCCCTACGATGGTGATCTTGTCACACTGGCGGCCGGGGCACGAAGTGGGGCACGTGGGTGCGAGCAGCACAGTGCCAACAGAGGTCGATCACCAGCGAGGCATCTTACTGACCAGACAATGTCACTTTTGTCAGGAAGAACAGCATGCCCCTTCATGCTGAGAATTATTCCCAAGGCCTATCGCAAAAAGGGTTTCAGGAGAGGGGAACGCAGGGTGATGGGCCGCCTTACCCTCATGGTTACGCTTATTGCGCTGTTCATGTTGCCTTTGTACAGCCACCCGTGCTTGGTGATCCCACCCTTCTGAGAGCCCAGGGAGGCGGCATCCTAGGAGAGAGGGAAAACCACAGCTGATCTCCAGTTACTACGAATCTTATCTGTTGTGAGTCTGGTCAAAAGGTCACTCATTCACCTGGTGCCAGGTGGCCCCATCGCGCCCCTTGACTGGAGTGACCATCTGCTGCAGTTACTGTAGACTCAGCTTGGCAGTAAGAGAGAGAGAGAGAAGCCTAAATCCCTGAAAACGCCAGTCCATTAAAAGGCAAAGCTCCTTCCAGTCCAATTTATTTTTTTATTTTTTTATTTTTGAGTGTTTAACGAGCCACAGAAAGGACATACCATACTTGACCACTCAGGTTGTAAGGTCCTGCCGGGTTTCATGAAAAATATTTTCAAATTACACTCCCCTCTAATTGGAGGACAAAAGCAAATTCCTGGAAAACTTCCCAGAGGCTCAGTTCAGGGGAAGGTGAATGAAGGAAGGAAGGAAATGTGAGGCAACAGAGAAAGGAGGGATGAAAGAGAAGGACGGGGAAATGGAAAGGAAGGAAAGAGAGGCAAGAAGACACAGAGAGAGAGAGAGAGAGGAGACGGGGAGAGTTAGGAAGGCGAAGGAGCACGGCCAGGAAAACAAAGAAACCTGCTTCTGTGGGTTCCCCTCCAGCTGTGGGCTCCGGTGCAGGGAGGTGAGTGTGCAGCTGCCGGCTGCTGCTGAAATTACGTCAGGCGCACACTCGTGCGTGTAACAGACGGATGACGGGTGTACACTCACTGACTCATGTGCGCGTGCGTGCGCGCACACACACACACACACACACAAACACACACACACAACCCGGCAAGTCTGCTGCAGCCTGACCCTGGCTCTGTGGGTCCCTGTCCCTCTAAGGTGGTGCCTGATAGACTCTCAGCAGGTACAGCAGGCCGAGAGGGCCATATGGTGCCATGTAACCCACGTCACACCCCAGAAGCCTGGTCTCCAATCACAATCTCTATTTTTGTGATCAAACAGACAACTGCAGAAAAGCCCATCTTCTGTTTTTAGACCATCTCAATATTAATGTTGGTGGTCTTATAGTTCTTATTATTAGCACTAATAGAAATAACTTATGTGTCTAGGATTCTAAAGTTCGTTGCGTGCCCTTCGCATGCATTATTCTAATTGGTCCTCTACTTGCTACTAACTGGCACCAAGTGTTTTTGGATGGTCACTTACTCTTCCCAGAATTATTTTAAAAGTGGCTTCTAAATTAATTTCCCACCACGGATATTGTTAACATTCCTGAAGGGCTGGTGTTATGGTCTACCCTGATGATAAAAAAAAAAGGGGGGGGGGGAAGAACCCCTTTCCCCTAAACTCACAATGAGGCATCAAATACTGAGGAGGGGTGAGTGAGAAATGAAGAAGACAGGTAGCCCTGCTTTTTATTAGGTTTCCCTTGCTCAGTGAACATAGTCACCTCAATGTTTAGCCCTCTCTATAGATTTCTCCAAAGGAAGGGGGAGTGAGCTTAAGAAAAAAAAGAAAGGAAAAAGCTTCTTGATACCATATATATCACTCAAACACATCACTGAAGAAAGAGCCATTTAAAGTCTACTGGCAGTTTGTTTCAAGATAGCCTATTGAGAAACAATCTAAACTTAAGGTCTAAGTAATCTTGGTAACTTTTAACAATGTAGCCAAATCTTATCCAAGCCTTTGAAAATGATCTGGGAACAAATAAACAAGACAGAAAGAACTTGCAATGCTGAACAGTCAAGTGAAATGGGGACCTTATTTCAATCAATCCAGTAATACACTGAATAAAAATTCTTTCCCCGTTTCAAGAAACATTCCAATTCCTCTTTTGGCTAAATGCTGGTAATTTTCCAACCGATCTTGTAGCGGCTATAAACGAAATCAGCTTTCAAATCTGCAGGTGATCATCTTACCTCATCTTTATCAACCTCCTCATCCACTTCATAGACGTGAACTGGAAGTTTATCCAACTTGGCCACTTTGCTTTAAAAAGAAGAAGGAAACTTGTTTTACAATTAATCCATGAAGAGATGCATCTCTTCCCCCATCAGAGGAACCAACATTTAACAAATCCAAAGCTGGTCCACTCAGCTGAGGAATAAAACAATGGACCCACTGCTGCTTTACAAAGTGGGTGATCCCAAGAGTTAGAGAGTGTGCGGAAGCCACAGAGAAGAGCTGATGTTAGGTTGTCGGGAGTTAGATAGGTATATTAAAGACGGGGAAGTGTATTAATTAATAAGGACTTGGTAGAACAGGAAAAAAAAAAGACTTGGTAGAAAAACTTTTAAAATGAAGTTTATAAGAAAAAATGGAAACTGGGGTCATGGTCTTTAGAGTGGGAACCACAGTCTTAATGATGCTGGTGTTAACAACAAAAGCACAAAGACAGTGGCCAGCATGTATGTTAAACAGTATGTTTTATGCACTGTGTTTCCCATGTATTACCTCCTTCAGTCCTTTAGATGGTGGGGACTGGTGATAAGGCCATTTAATAGAGAGGAAACTGAGGCTTAGAGAGCAGAATGTGCAGATGATGCAGGAAGATTATAGAATCTCTGTTCTTAATCATTGTTTGTATCCTTCCTCTCTTTCTTAGCACACAACTGGAATAGTATTAATGCCAAAGGTAAAAATCTACCAGCAGTAAAAGTATATCATACAGTCAGTACACTACAGCTCACGGTCTCTTCTAAGAAAGCCATGAGAATAGTGTGAATCAGACTATCCATAAAGATGGGTTAAGGCAATCAGAAGGAAAGAATTTAAAAGTCCCCAAATAAGTATTGGGTAAACATAGAACTAAGGAGCATAGCCCATCTGGAGAAGATAATGCTGGAAGGGAGTGTCTTCAGCTGAGGTTTAAACAGAGTCAATGGGGAACTTGGCTAAACACTCCCAAGGAGTGGCTGAACCACACAAATAGAAAAAACAAACATCTAGGTCCACTGAGAATAGTTTCAATGGTTCAAATTCATAGATCCAACAAACATAGAGAAAAATATATTAATAGGCTTGCAAGAAAAATTTTCACTGGCGATGGTTACTTTTGACATATAATCCATCATCATTTGATTTCGATTTTCATAATCAACTATACCTAAATTTACCAACTGTATCATTTCAGGGTATCCTGATCCCCTTAAGGCAAGACCTACCCACTATGCCTGGTTCACTTTAATGACCACTAACCAATCTAAAGACACACTCATTTTTGGTATATTCCAGAACCTGTTAATACTTCAAAGAAAGTAAGAAAACTGTCTGGGAAAATGCTTGCTCTTTTACTTTTTTTAAACATAAAATTTATTTGATGTGACATGCTTTGTAGAATTCTTCTAAGTATTCTTTTAAAGGTAAGACACACTGTAGCATTTACATTTTCTTTGTTTTCTATTTCTCACTGAAAGTACTCTACCTGTTCTATCAGTGATACCCTGGAAGAATCACAGGCCATCACTACACCATCCATGTGTTTATACCAATCCCAGAGTACTAGGCTTGAGTCCTATTATCAAACACCCTGGAAGCAATAGCTACTCCATATACAAACAAACCATCTAGAAATATGTTCTCCAATTATTCTGGTTGCATGTGGAGTTATGTACCTCCCTAAGCCTTTCAGGCACAGAAAACACTGCCCATGTGTATCACCCCACCTTGTGTGGTCTGACCATTTACTCACTTTGGAAGCTGTCGGAACTCTCCTGAGTAATCTTCATATTTATAGTTCACAAGATGCCAGTCAGAGTTATAGGTTTTGATGCACTATGGGGTGAAAGGGAGGGTGTAAAAAAATAAAAAGCATAAGAGGAAAAGAAAAAAGACATGTGATGGCTTTAAGAGAATGTTTGGGTAGGTTTGCAAATGCAAAGCCACATAAACATCAAAACAATTCTTTCACTTCGACCCTCCCACCCCTGAAATTCCACCATCAGAGGTTTCTATAAAGCTTAAAAACCCCCAAAGCATTACCCTTGGGGATGGGGTCACCGTAAGTGCCAATCATTCAAGATCAGAGAGCAGATTTTACAAGGGGGCAAACTGCACTTCACCTTGCTGTATTTACATAACAAACAATGTACTGCTTCTGAGTTAAAAGCACTTGCTTAGGAAGCCTTGTGCCCTCTACTATTTCATGAGACTAGGTGGAAAGTGTGAACCTAAAAAAGACACTCTCATGGTGTTTACTAATATGACAAGTAGATCTGTTACTAAGTATAATATATATAAATCTGCCCTCGGTCTTTCCTTCTATTTATAAGGGCCAGGGTGAGGTTATTAGGAGAAAAGATTTAGATTCCAATTCATAGTGGCACCATGACATCGTCATGTGTATGCACATGCACGTGTGAATAGGATGTACAAAGCAGGGAGCTTTATGCTCTGAGATGATACTGACTTACACAGACTGCTGGGGGCGCCAGGGCAGGTTGCCCCCAAATGTACAACAACGCCACAGTGATTAGTTTGAATGAAGCTACTTGGGAAATAACCCATGCAAGGACACTAAGGCCCTCCGCTATCCCCTGAAGGCTGGAGACAAATCTCCCATATGAAAAATACTCTCCTGGACTAAGAAGTAAGAAAAAAATCCTCGTCACCAGAGGTAGGGACTTGAAAGCTGAGAAAGCTACAGAAATAAACTTCGTTATTTTTTTCTAGTCTCCTCCCTCAGCCTAAATTCTGCTTAGAATTCCTTACTAATTAAGGCTCCCAAACAACTGGTTTTTTTAATCCTGTCAATCCTCACAAATTTATTGTCTCGTTGTCTAAAATGTATAAAAACTGCCTGCCTTGGTCATTTCTTGGGATCTCAGTTTCATTTTTGGACCTCCATGTGCACATAATAAAACTCTGGGTTTTTTCTCTATTAATCTGCCTTATATCAATTTAATTCCTAACCCAGCTAGAAGAAATCTTGGAGGGGAAAAAAAAAGACATTCCTACACTCCCTACACTGCATTAAACTACCTCAGTACCCAATAGACTCAACAGACCAGCATCATGTTTTTCATTCATCTATCCAGGAGGAAGCACTGAATAGCATATAGACTAACGATCATAAGGCTGTGTCTACCAGATCTTCAAATATAAATGAATCAAAATCAATAGGGAAAGTGCTTGATTTAGTTACCAACAGCTACATTAATTTTCAGTATAGTCAGCTCTTGGTTACCCACATGTTAACTTCAGTGTGGAAAAAAAATGAATGCTTAAGTGAAGAGGTAGTTGAATGTCTTACCTAGCTGACTTGACTCTGGCCGTAACTAACATCATGATCAAAGTCTCACTCCACTTCATCGTTTACATGGTCAACCTTTTTTATCTGTTTCATGATTTATGGCCATAGGCCTTCTGAAGCAAACTCTCCTCTACCCTAAAGTCATGAATTTAACTACAGCAAGGATAATGAGTGCTTCCCTTGCTCCAGACTCTATGCTGAGCACTCTACTGGCAAGATGGTGAAGGGCAGGTAGTGAAAGATTTTACATTATTGTTCTGAAAGGTGGACTAAATAGCAGAGAAGGGTTAGGCACAGAGCTGGATGGTGGAACTGAACAACCTTTCGATCTCTCTGCCTTGTAGTTACAAATGTTTCTGAATACTATCTTGCTCTTGTAAGTGCTTTTCAAAAATATTTTCAAAGCATTTTCACATTCAGAACATCCGACATCCATACTCAAAATTACATTCCAAACCAAGCGTGACTGCAGCATTACCTGTATCCCTTAGGTGTGTTAGCACAGCCAGCTCACATCTGACTCGGTATGACAGTCTTGTGCACATGCTCCTATCCTCTTTGTTCAAGTTTTCGCACAAGCATGACGACCAAGGTCATACCACCAAAGTCTCTTTCAGGATATTAAATCTATTCTGATGTATGACATGCACCTGCCCAGTTAAAAAGATAAACGAGCAAGCACTTGCACACAATCTGTGCATTTATGAACGGAATACCTGACTGTCCAGATTTTTAATATCTTAGGTAAAATGGGTCAGAAAGATAATTATGTTTAAATATGTTAAATTATAAGAAACTGTAAGGAAACACAGTTAACCAGGTCAAGTGGCCAGAGAGTCATCCACTTGTTAAGCCCTTGTTGACTGTCCACAGGGCAGGCACCAGCTGAATCCCAAGGCCGAGGCGCGTAATAAAGGAAGCTGCCCCCGACCCCTCCGGGGATGTAGGAGTCTAGGAAATGAGGGGTTATTTCAGAAATCAGTACCCGGAGGACTGGATCTCTAGAACGACCAGGATCTGACTGGCTGATCTCATCGGTGACCTTCAGGCTTATGAAATTCAATAATATTTTCAAGTTAATACTGAAAGGTTTTTGAAGTTGTTTTTTAAACAGCATTAGGTCACTCTCCGCTGGGCAGGAGGATGGAGAGGAAGTGCTTGCTGTTCCACCCCACCCTAGTGGCCACGTCCCAAGAGGGCTCGTTCTGTTGGCTGGGGCAGCACAGCACGAAGCTGTTATTCCTCAACCTACAGCAGTTAAAGAGCCGACTGGAGAACCGTGCCTCAAACATTGTACTTTTTAAGCGACTGGGAGAACTGAATTAGTAATTAATAAGGTTGGAGGTGAACCAACTCTTTCTGGGAAAGGCCATATAGTTAAGTATGTTCAGCTTTAAGGGTCACATGGTCTCTGCTGCAAATACTCAGAGTTCATGTGAAAGTAGGTCACAGGTGACATGTAAATGAAGGGGTGTGACGGTAGTACAATAAAACTTGATTTGCAAAAACAGGCTGCAGGCCAGACAGTTGCCTGTGGGTGGTCACACTGTGTCTATATCCTGCTTTAACCTAAACATTTAAGACTACCTAAACATATCTGGCTCTATTTGTCCAGAATTATTTTTACCAAGATAGTAGCAAAGGAGGTAAGACAAGAAGTTACCTTTCCAGAAGGATGAGAGAGAGATCACACTTTTACAATTTTTGATATGTATTTAAGTTTTTGAAAATTTTAATGGAAATTAAATAATGGTATATATTACTACAATATTGTTATTTTAATTAGTCTTCACTTTAAAAAGCATAGCTTTCTTGTGGTAATCAAACTTATTGATGGGCATGTTTATCATCTAAAAATCAACTAGAAAAATAGGGGTAAAGACCCATTATTTTTATTTTTTTATTTTTTTATTTTTTTTAATTTTTATTTATTTATTTCTAGGCGAGAGAGAGAGAGACAGCGTGAGCAGGGGAGGGTCAGAGAGAGAGGGAGTCACAGACTGAAACAGGCTCCAGGCTCTGAGCTGGCAGTCAGCACAGAGCCTGACGCGGGGCTCGAACCCATGAACCGCGAGATCATGACCTAAGCAAAAGTCGGACGCTTAACCGACTAAGCCACCCAGGCGCCCCAAGACCCATTATTTTTAAATGAAGGAGCACTTCAAGAACAAAATTAAAATACCTAATTAGTCATCTTACGTACAAGCACCTGGAGGAAGTCACAAACACCAGTCAAAAAAAAAAAAATGCAATCCAAATGCAATAATTTCTCTTTCCTCTTTAACAAGGTAATCATTTCTATGTTCAATAATCGTACACTGATCAGGTACAGGTGGGCTCTGCTCATTATCACATGGCACTTCTTGAAGACAGAACTAGTCTTGAAAATAAGTTATAAGTAGAAACCTATAACTGAAGTAAATGAACACATAAAGGTGTGTGCTGAGTCTCCATTAAAAGCAATCTCAACAGCAAAGCCTCTCCAAAGTTTTCCAGCAAGTTCCCAAGTTACCCGTATTCCATGCCTGTAAGTCCTGTAGCGTACATCCTTTAAACAGTCATCACGAATGACCCTTACTAACACTTCTGTCCAAGTTTGGATGCTGAAAACCCCATACTGTTCTCCTCTTTTAACTTCCATTATAAAAATGTAATTACCTTTGATACTTCCTTGAAATCATCACTGAAATTTAAGGGGGGGGGGGTCACTGGCAAAAAGGGACTCTAAGGTAACGTGTACATTAGCATAGAAAAGGCACATTACCTCCGTAACAAATAAGCTCTGCGCTTCCTCCTGCGCGTCTGCGGGGACCGTGGAGCACAGGTACCGACCCTGTCGTCTCAGAGTGGCCGTCTGTGAAGGACAAAGAACAGGAAGAGAGAGGGTTTGGTTACTGGAAGATGGAGAGGCACCGGCCTCGGGGTGCAGCCGGGCCCCGCGTGGTCTCCGCCAGTCCTGCAGACAGCCTTTCTCCTTCCTCCTTGGGTCACACACAACGGATCCCTTTTGGTGCCAGGAAGTTCAAAGCTGGGCATGGGGCAATGGCTCGCACTTCTTTCTGAGTCAGAAGCCCCATGACCCTTCCAGAAAGTCCTTCTGCTCCCGCCAGGAAGGTAGGGCCCCCTTCCAGAATCCCTGACCCTCATCAGCCCCCAGTGCCTGAGCTCATCCCACTATATTGCCTTCTACTTGTCTTAATTGCCTTTTTCCAGTGTCAAACAGATATACCATAGAATTTACCATTTTAACCCAGATTTTTTTCCCCTGGATTTTTAAAGTTTATTTATTTACTTTGAAAGAGAGAGAGCAAGCTAGGGAGGGGAAGAGAGAGAGAGAGAGAGAGAGAGAGAGAGAGAGAGAGAGAGAGAGAGAGAGAGAGAGAGAGAGAGAGAGAATCCCAAGCAGGCTCCACACTGCCGGGGCCTCAAACTCAAACCATGAACTCATGACCTGAGCCAAAATCTAGAGTTAGACACCTAACAAACTGAGCCAACCAGGCACCTCAATTTTATTTTTTTAAGCAAACTGTATACCCAACATGGGCTGGAACTCACGACCTTGAGATCAAGAGTCGCATGCTCTCCCTACCGAGCCAGCCAGGCTCCCCCATTTTAACCATTTTTAAGTGTACATTTCAGTGGCATTAAGTACGTTCACATTGCTGTGCAACGATGATCACATCCATGTCTTTTTTTTTCCCATTTTATTGAGAAATAAATGGCACACATCACTCCATAAGTTTAAGGTAAACGGCATGATGGTTTGATTTACATCCTTTGTGAAATGAGGTTCAGCTACTGTCCAATACAATAAAAAGATATACAATACAATAAATACAATAAAAAGAAAGGGAAAAGGGAAAAAAATCCTTTCTCCTTGTGATAGGATTTGCTCTCTTAAGAACTGTCCTAGATGCCACACAGCGGTGTTCACTGCAGTCACCAGGCTGGACCTCACATCTCTAGTCATTATCTTATGAGCGGAAGTTTGGACCTTTTGACCTCCTTCCTCCAATTCTTCCTCCCCATACCCTCCATCTCTGGTAACTGCAAGGCTGGTCTCTTTCTATGCCTTCTTGTCTTGTTTTGTTTCATTCCACATGTAAGTGGGATTACACAGTATTTGTCTTTGATTCATTTTACTTAGCATGATGCCTGCAAGGTCCATCATGTTTTTGCATATGGTAGGATTTCTTCATTTTTTATGACTTAATATTATTCCCTCGTAGATACATATCATAATTTATCCGTTCATCAAACAATATTCACTTAAGTTGTTTCCATGTCATGGCTACTGTAAACATTGCTGCTGTAAACACTGGGGTGCAGATACCTTTTCACGTTAGTGTTTTCATTTCCTTTGGATATAGTCCCATAAGTGGCATTATTGGATCATATGGCAGTTCTATTTTTAATTCTAAGTATTTCTTTGTTTCTTAAATTTATTATTTTGAGAGAGACAACACGAGTGGGGGAGAGGCAGAAAGGGAGACAGAATTCCAAACAGGCTGTCAGCTGGGGAGCCCAATGCCGGGCCAGAACCCACCAAGAGATTATGACCTAAGCCCAAACCAAGAGTCAGACGCTTAACCAACTGAGCCCCCCAGGAGCCCCTCTATTTGAGGGTCCTCCATACTGTTTTCCATAGTGGCTGCGCTAAACTACAATCCTACCAACAGTGCACGAGGGTTTCCTCTTCTACACATTGGTGCCAGCATCTGTTACCTCTTATCTTTCTGGTGACAGCCATTCTAGCAGGTGCGAGGTGATATCTCATTGTGATTTTAATTCGTATTTCCCTCCTAACCAGTGATGGGGAACGTCTTCTCATGTACTTGTTGGCTTTTTGTATACCTTTTGGAAAACTGTCTTTTCAGGTCCTTTGTCCTTTATAATTTGGGTTACTTCCGTTGTTGTTGTTGGGTTACAGGAGTTCTTCATACATTTTGGATATTAATCCCTAGATACGTGGTTTGCAAATATTTTTTTCCCATTCCATAGGTTGTCTCTTGACACTACTGAGGGTTTATTTTGCCATGTAGAAGCTTTTGATTTTGGTGTGGTCACACTTGCTTTGTTGTTGTTGTTGTTGTTTGTATTTTAGTTATCATAGCCCCGAAAAATCATTATTAAGACCCATGTTGATGAACTTTATTCCTAGATTCCCTTCTAGGGGTTTCATGATTTCAGGTCTTATATATAAGTCTTCAATCCATTTTGAGTTCATTTTCATGAGTAGTGTAAGATGTGGGTCTAGTTTCATTCTTTTACATGGGAAGAGCCAATTATCCCAGCACCATTCACTAAAGAGCACTATTTATTGCCTTTTCTCCACTGAGTATTCTCGGCTCCCTTGTCAAATATTAGTTGACCATATATGCTTGGGTTTATTTTAGGCTCTTGATTCTGTTCTACTGTTCTACTTGTGTTTTTATGCCTGCACCACACTATTTTGATGACTACGGCTTTATAGCAGAGCTTGAAATCAGGATGTGTGATGCTTCCTGCTTTGTTCTTCTTTCTAAGGATTTCTTCGG
This sequence comes from Proteles cristata cristata, assembly GCA_017311185.1. Lineage (NCBI taxonomy): Eukaryota > Metazoa > Chordata > Mammalia > Carnivora > Hyaenidae > Proteles > Proteles cristata. The sequence continues at coordinate 207,286 of JAESUZ010004044.1, read as the reverse complement.
CTATTTGGAGTCTTTTGTGGTTCCAAGTGAGTTATAGGGCTACTTATTCTACTTCACATTCATCTTTTACTTGCCTTTTATGTCTACTCTTGTTCACTGCCATATCCCCAGGGCCTCACGGCATGGTAACCAGACAAGTAGAAAGTGCCCAATCACTATTTGTTGAATAGATCTATGACCTTGTGAATGCCACCTCCCCTCAAGAGGCTCAAATGCTTATTTTAAATAATAAAATGCCTCGTGACTTTAGGCAGTAGTAAATCCACTCTAATTGACATTATTAGAAAGGACATTTTGTCAATATGAGGAAACCGGATCTCAGGCTTCAGAAATAAACATCCTAGATGTTTCTTCCCTTGGACTATAATTCTTGGATACTATTAACAGATAGATCACAGTCATAAAAATGGCATACGTGGAAAATAGTTTGCAAAGAGAGTCTACCCTGTGGTAGCTCTTTGTGGCTACTTACTAAGCGAGGACCACCCAGCATCTGTCCCAGACGTTCTTCCTCTTCCCTTGGCTGGAGGAAGCTTTGGATCAAATTTGCAAACCCTTACCCTCTGGCACAGGTTGAAAGCTTCAGTGCATATATTTTGTATATAATTTAATTTTATTCCCTGCCCCTGTTTTCTCAATGTTGTATCTCTACCTATTTTACTCTTTTTTGCATGGTGCTAACCTTTGAAAATAATCTTAAACCCTGTTTTTAGAATAAGGCTCCTTATACTAAAGGAAAGGAAAGAAGGAACTCTATTCTCCACTGAAGTCCTTCATGGGTGAATTACTAATTCATTCAGGCTCCAAAAGGGCTCTGAAGGCCCTTGGTATTGGTTTCTTTGCAACTATCACAAATGGTGAACCTTACTACTCTCACCTGTTCCCAGGAAATGCCATAGAGACATGTGACAATAAGCACTGAAGAGGCATAATCTATTCAAAAAGTTTCCAAGTAACACAATGATAAGAGATTGTCAAAACTGTTAAAAATCAGGAATAATATAAGAAAAGGGGAATTGTTTTAAGAAACTGTGTATGTTTCAAAGAAGGATACATTCTATATCCCTAATTTGACGTATTTTGGTCTATGGAGATTTCTGACTAATTATTATACTTGTAAAATATTCAGGAAATGCTCAGTTCAAGAAATGGGACTATTAGAATCATTTCCAGTCCGTTTCCCATCAGAGCTCTAGTCAAAAGACAAAATGTATTATGTTTTTCCCAGTGGAATAGCCAACTCAAAAAACTTTTTTAAGGTTTTATTTTTTTTTTAACTTTGTTAATGTTTTTATTTATTTTTGAGAGAGAGAGAGAGAGAGAGTAGTAGTAAGGGAAGGGCAGAGAGAGAGGGAGACACAGAGTCTGAAGCAGGCTCCAGGCTCTGAGCTGTCAGCACAGAGCCCAATGCGGGGCCCAAACTCACAAGTTGTGAGATCATAACCTGACATTAAGGTTAAGTCTGACATTAAGGTCTTAAGTAATCTCCACCCCAACGTGGGGCTTGAACTCACAACCCCAAGATCAAGAGTTGCACACTCTACTGACTGAGCCAGCCAGGTGCCCCTCAAGAAACTTTAATTATGTGACACTTTTCCAAACACTCCTCTAAGGTGAGAGAAATAGGATCTTTATGATTCTTGTGGATCAGAGTGATGCCAGTATGCCCTCACTTTAAATGAAAGTGACTTGAAGCCTGAAAGAGAGACTTGGCCTTTAGCAAAGAAGAGAGCACTGGACATAACTGAACCAGTCATCTGTGTGCTTACCACCCCCCACCAGTACCAGAATGCTGGATTTGAGTCCGTTACTGATCAAGTCCTAGCTCTGATTTTGACAAAGCTTAGTTTTCCTACAAGAGCCCTATATCCCCCTGGAGACTTCATCCAAATAGCGCATTTCTTAACAACCATTCACTTACATGAGACACACTTCCGTAGTACACATCTAGCTTCATGTTATTTTTATCTCTAATTCTCGTTGTATATAAAATCGGATATTTTAGATAACCTCTTTTAGATAGCTGGCTGCTATCCTTACCTACATATGCTTGCTGTTCCTCACACCAAAAGGCGCAGACGATTTCCTTCTCCTTGAATCTGGGCTGGCTTTGACCAATCAGATGAGGTGGAACTGGCACTGTGCCCATTCCAAACTTAGCCTTTAGGAGAACTTGCAGCTCTCTTCCTCCTTCTTAAAGACAACCACACAGAAAGTTCTACTTGAGACCACTAAATGCCATGAGGAAGTCCAAACTAGCAATATGGAGAAGCCATATACAGAAAGATGCCCCAGCAACCCACAGCTGGCTCCAGCCATCCTGGGTGAGATACCACAAAGTAGCCTTCTTGGATATTCCACTCTGCCAACAGAAAGTCAAGTAGAACTACCCTCACTGAGCCTTGATCAGACTTCAGAACTGTAAGAAACGAAATATTATTATCCTAAATTAACTAGGCTTTGGAATGGTTTGTTACTCAGCAGTAACTAACTGTAACAAGATGGTTAAGAGGTTAGGAACATGTCCTCATTAACACACTGAAGAAACTGCTGTTTTCATAAAAATGTTTTCAAACACTAATCACAATATAGAGTTGGGACAGAAGCACTGAAGGGATACACGAAGCTGCAACTTGGTTTCCACATTTACCTTTCTTGGGACATGTGTCAATGTCCTAAGAGGAGACAAATAAAATAGAAAAAAATGTCTGTTGCACTTTGAGAGTACATATAAATTGTTTCTCTTCCTCCAAATCACTGTACTGACCATTTTACATTTCAGCACAAATATCATTTCATCCATCCATCCATCCATCCATCCATCCATCCATCCATCCATCGTGTCACTACTTTCTACCACCAGACATTGAACTAGCAGCTGAGACACCAACTTCAATGAAATGTAGTTGCTGTTCCTATAGTGCCTATAGTCTGAAGACAGAGGAAGATGAGGATGTAAGTTATCAGAAGGCCACAAGCACTACAGAGGAGTATGAGAGAAGGAGGCACAGAAGCACAGGCTGGCATGAACGGAAAGTGAGGGGAATCTAAATCCAACAGGGAGGGAGAAAGGACATCGGGAAGATATGCACAAGGCAAAGGCACTCAAGCTAAATTGTGTAGGATGAGTACGAGTTGTATTCAGTACAAAAAGGGAGAAGCTTGGGAGATAAGCTTACCCTTGGAAAGTTAAAAGAGCAAAATCAAGACATAATAAATGAGGTTATCTCTTTGCACACATAAAAGAGACCCATTAAATCCTAGAACTACAAATATATCCTATCCCAAAGGAAAAACTGCCCAGAACTCTAATTAAACTTGAATTACAGAACATCAAAGAATTAAAAATCCCACCAACCTATATAGCCTAATCAATAGTTGTAACTCATCTGGGGAAAGAATGGGCCACCAGAAAGAACCATGCTTGCATGACCAGAGTGATTTTGTCAGTGTCTTTATCACCATTTAAAAGGCAAGGCTGGAATCCATCAGGCTGGAGTGACTTGGGGCACCAGTGACTCCTGGACTTGGCACCAATGAGGACCCACCACTTGATGTCCTCTGTTCCCAAGGTCTTCTTCCCACTCACAGAGTCCAGCCTCACTAATCCATGTGTTTATAAAGGAATTCCCATTTACACTTTCCTAAATAGAGAGAACTGACATGGCCACGGAATGTATTCTCACCTGCTTATTAATTCTAGTTCCCAATGCTCATTATTAAATGCTATTTGGTTTGTTCTCCTGTGAAGTTGTCTGCTATAAGTCAGTTCTCTGAACCCAAACAACTCTGGTCACACTGACCACACTCAGTCTCTGGACTTGCAAATCTAAGAGTTGATCCCAGACCTTGGTGACTTATCAACTATGGCCCATGAGGCCCTGTCTGACAGCTCGTCAATCTCTGACTCCATAATCCCAAACCCTCTGCAGGCATGTGTCCTACTTCCTCCTACCAGACTGTGGTGTCTCTGAGGGCAGGGGCATAGCTTCCTATCTGTATCTCTGGGCTGAGTAATCAATAAATGTTTCAAGAATGAATAAAATAGTCAATGGAGACTGAAATAGAACTCTGCTAAAAAGTCATTGATTACCTGTATATAATTTTTTTTCTGTTATTACAGAAACTTCTCTGGTCCATTATGAAAACTGACAAGAGAAGACGACAGCATACGTGAATGCTCTACTTTAATTTCTCCAAAGACTTTATTTATTAAAAGCCATATTTGGGTAATAGTCTACTATATGCCAAATCAATTAACATTAAATTTCTGCAGTTTTATTTATCTGGCTTATAATAGAGTCCCAATCAATACCAGGAGATTTATACTCAGTGAACACTAATGCCCTCCTCAAAAGTGGACTTAATTTTCTTTCCCATGGTTGTGGTATTCTCTTCTAATTTTCTATCAGTTAAAAATCATATTCCTACCCAAAGATGGGTCTGTATCTACTTTATATAGATCAATATCAAGGTGGACATTCAAAGAATATCAGTCCCATTCCTGTGTTTGGAAATAAGTTATTTCCATGCCACGGGGGGAGCTCAGCAGCTGCTTTCTCCTCAGGAGATCTCTACATCTGCAAGGGGGAGGGGAGAAGCATTTCACTATGAAGCATGATAAGATCTGCAAATTAAATCCTAACACAGCTAGCATCTCCGGCAACCATTGTGGATAGAAATCTCATAGCGCAAAGCACAATTTAAAACAAAAACCTTCTTCTAGCTACTAAAATAGTCTAAATTATTTTCAGTCAGTTACTGTTACTTAGGTTAAACGCTGGTAGTCTTGGATACATGGAGACCCTTCATTACCTTGGCCAAGTATGGACGGGAGTCTTATGAGGAATTCCAAAAAATGTCAGGAGAAACTGAAAAGAACAATTTAGAACTGCTAAAGGAAGAGAAAGGGGTGAAGACCTCGCCCAAAAGGCTTAGAAGGTGGCACAGGGACACCCGAGATCCCAGGTCAATCTTTAGGGGACTTTTTCTTTTAATGGAAGAAGTTCAGAATTTCCCCCCAGACCTGAATAGAAACAGCAGAACTTATAACTATCTCCAAGTTTAATTTAACGGAAGGACAAATGTCATATAGATCTTTTACTTTAAAAGGTTTTTTCCCTCTTGGTTGAAATGATTCCCTCCAAAGACTGGGGTCACTTCAGGGGCCATGAGCCGTACTTGGATGTGTGACCCAGGGAGGTAGGGCTGTGCATCCCCTAAAGGGACATACAGACAAACCATATGGCATGTCTCCTCATCTGGGCCAGCCCTGTAGCACCCTGCATTTCCCGACGCTCTTCTCCATTGCTCACAGCTGCTCCCTGATGGCCTGCTCTCTAACCCTGGCTCTGCATCTTCAGTTTGGAAGCTCTCTCTACGAAGGGCATTTGTGATCCCAACCTGGCCAGGGCTCTGTCCTCTCTCCATCAGGGCGGGCCACCCAGCCACCCTGACCCCCTGAAACTGGGGTACCAGGAAGCTCTTGTTTCAACCCGAAAAAATGTGAGGGGAGCCATTTAATTAAACTTCCTATGGAAGAATCTGAGAAGTGATACTGGAAAGGGGTTTGAAGTGAGAGACAGGAAACCTGAGTGCTCATCCGAGCTCGGCTCTAATTAGCTGTGTGATCTTGGGGTGGGGGGGAGTTTTAACTTTCCACATCTGTAAAATAGAGTTTTCTAAGGATCTCCAGGCTTCCTTTGTAATTTAAAAATTCCACAGCTCTGTGAACATGGAATTCTAAGTCCATCTCTCTCAAATGGCTTATTATCTGTGCTTTGAGAGAAACTAAAAGACACCCAAAAAAAATAAGCCGAATACTATGTCTGCTTTGACTGATTACCCCATTTATTTTTATGAAAGGAATTGTTGGATGAGAAGGAGGGCAGAGTCAGTTTGCAGACTTAAATAAATATAGGGTGAGTCTTAACAGAGACCTGCTTTTATGTCCTCATTTCTTTACTTTTCTGACCCTCCCAACCTATAAGGCATGGCACTTTTTATTAATCACTTTAGAATGGGCATTAAAACTATAACAAAACAACTCTCTTAATTCCTGGTGGGAAGCATACATAGCTGTGGCTATTTAAAATATCCTATTTTATACAATTTTAATTAAGAGGCTGAAACAAAAGGCCCACCCTTCCCCGGGGACCCTGTGAACAATGAGCTGGAGACAAGATCCCAGAGAAGTGGGTGGGCTGCGACCTGAGGCAGCTGTGGGCGTCCGCACACTGTCTCCCGTCTCTCCCTTGCCAAGGAGCACAGGGCTTGGAGTGGCCTCCCTCAGACAGAAAAACAAACACCACAGGCAGCCCAGAAAGCAGTGTAGGCCTTGAAACAGGAAGAGGCAGCTTCTTGAGTGTTCTGAGCAGAACGCCTCTGAAGAGTTACAAGAGATGAAAGAGATTCTCTTCAAGAGGAGATAACTGGGGGTGCCTGGGTGGCTCAGTGGGTTTAGTGCCCGACTTCAACTTAGGTCATGATCTCACAGCTTGTGAGTTCAAGCCCCGCGTCGGGCTCTGTGCTGACAGCTCAGAGCCTGGAGCCTGCTTTGGATTCTGTGTCCCTCTCTCGCTCTGCCCCTCCCCTGCTCATGTTCTGTCTCTCTCTCTCTCTCTCAAGAATAAATAAAACAGTTGGGAAAAAAAAAAGAGGAGGTAACTAACTGGTCGATTAGGCACATGGCTGCAGAAGTCGAGAGTGAGGGAAATTTCCTAGGTGCCTGGGGTCTTACCTCTAAGATGGGCTCTGAGGCCTGTGGACAGGCTGAGGTCAGAGAAGGGGGCTCAAGACTCACTTTAACAAATATGACCTGCTGGACAGAGAAGCCCATACCAGGTCTCAGGGGCTGGTTGGCTCCCATCTGCCCCTACACAAAAGGGTGGACTCGCTCTGCTTAGCAGTTAACCTACCCTGTTTGTAATTCCATTCGGAGCATCCTATATTCACGTTCAGTTCTGTGTTTGTTTTAATTCCCTTAGAAGAACTCTGCCTTCAAACCTCTGAGGGCTTGATGCATTTGCACAGAAACAGTACTTTGATCTTCCAGGAGAAGGGTGACCTTGGGGTGTGGTGGGAGGGGGCCAGCACTTGGGGAGGGGAGGGAAGTGGATGCTGCCAGAAATCAAAGCCCGGGCGGCCTAGGGAAGACAGCTCTTCAGGCTGGCGTCCCTCAGCCTGGCCCATCTCCTTCACTAAACAAGTAAGCCCTGGGTTGAATTTATATTGTGCTCGACTGGGCCAAATGGACAGCATCCACTTCAATGTTCTAAACTTATCTTGGCTTCTCAACTATTCCCTGTTAGACAGGCAGCTCTCAACACCTCCTTCCCTTCATCTCTAGGCCTGAGCCAAGCTGCACGCAACCTCATGCGTCTGTGAAGTTAGGTCCCTTCATATCATGTGCTGGAAACCGGCGTTGGTTGCATCTGTCTGTGCATGAAACATCACTACTAGACAACTCTGGGGACATTTTGGTGGCTTATCAAGCGCGGCGTCATGGCACCTTTCCAAATGTCTGGCAGACGCATTTGTTTCAGAGCAGATGACTTGCTTTGAGAGGATTCAGTCCCAAGCCAGGCTGGAAACGAAACCTCACGCAGGGCGTTCCCCACATCTCACTGCGGAGACCACGTCTTGGCGCTGACCCACAGCGTTCTATTAACATCGGACAGGCCCATTTTCAGTTTCCTGAGAACCTGCAATGCCACGTTCACCAATAATTAAGAAAATGGACAAAGCATAGGACAGGACAAGGGTCTAGAGAGGGAGCCCCATTTGGGTTTCTGGAGGGACTTAACCAAAGACCACTCCCAAGGGACCCATGAAAATACCACCAGGGCTGAGCCACCCTGAGGGCTGTCTCTCCCTCACAGCTCCTCCTGGCTGGCCCCTGCAAGCCCCTCGGGCTCCCACCCTGCACCGCCCGTCTCTGTTCACTCAACAGTGCTGTCCCATGCTGTCAGTGACTTTCCTTGCTGGACACCGCACGACAGTGCACGGATCCAGGGTGCTCTTGCATGTGCCGCAGGGTAGCACCACACCCCTATGCCCACCTCCCCTCCGCTGTCCCTCTTACCCGTTCTCTGTACACCTGCCACTCATTTCTCTAAAACTCATCTGACAGCACCAAGCCTCGGCTTCAATCCTCACCATGACTCCTCGCTGCTGCCATAATGGAGTCCAAACTCCTCAGCAGAGCCCAAGACCGTGGCCGAGCAGCTATGATGCCTTTTCAGGGCTCCCCTGCCCCTCTGGCCCTGCGGCCCATGGGGACTTCTGACTCCCTCAGGCACCAGGCCATCCGCCTGGCTGTGGGGCTCTTCCCACCACCCACATCCCCCACCGGCCTGGAGACGCTCGGACTATGACTATGCTGCTCATCTTTGCTTCTCCAACCCGGCAGAACATCTGGCACATCGTGAACGTTTGCTGAGTGAAGGGGCAGCAAAGACTTCAAATTGGGGATTGTTTTATTCAATCAGAAGATCTCTCAGAGCTCCAAAGGAGACACTGTCTCAGAACTGGTGAGACACCAGGTAGCTTCTGTCACCACATAATGTCCTGTTTCCTAAAATGTCACGTACATTTATAAGTGTCCGTAGACCTTTGAGAGCCATAAAAATTTCATTCTGCTACCTTCTCAAACCCCCAAAATTATACATTACATAATTGTCCAAATGCAGTAAACTGTAACTAAACAAGTGAAATGTTCAGGACCCTTCATGACCAGACTCATACATTAAGTTTAGTTTTTAGAGATTTTGTTTGGTTTATGTTTGGTTTGGTTTGGTATTTGAAGCTTGTTTTTCATCGCTCTTAAACACCAATGCATAAAAGACAATGGAGGTGGGGGGAAGGGTTATCCAGAAAACCAGGGGTGGCCTCTGGTTATTTGGGGGACATGTGGCAGGTCCAGCTTCCCCACGGGTAAGGGGCTCTGCATGCCTCACATCACAGGACTCTGAGGACATGGCCATCCTCAAAAATGAATGGATATTACACAAACAGGAAGGAGGCTGCTTCCTAGGCCCTCAACTCCCTCCCTGACAACTGAGACACACCAGCCACGTGTGCAAAGAGCTTTCTCGAATGGTGGTATCTCTTTGGATTCTTGCATATCTAGGAGAACCCAAATTTTAGGGCAAATGTTATCTCTGAACAACAGATTAAGAAAAGTGAGTATTAAGAAGGCTTATTATGGGGGCGCCTGGGTGGCTCAGTCGGTTAAGCATCCGACTTGGTTTTGGCTCACATCATGATTTCATGGCTTGTGGGTTCAAGCCCCACGTCAGGCTCTGCACTGACATTGCAGAGCCTGCTTGTAATTCTCTCTCTCCCTCCCTGCATGCTCTCTGTCAAAATAAATAAACTAAAAAAGGTTTTAAAGAAAAAAGAAGACTTATCACTTACCCCAACACCCAGATTAGTAATAGAAGACCTGGGGCTAAAACCTTGGGTCACATGACTAAATCTTGGGTCCTGCCTGGAGAGCACCTACCATCCCTCTGACTGACTTGTGTTCCAGTGGGTAACGTTACCTTGAGGAAGGTATAAGCAAGCCCAGTTTCTTGTTCCCTAGCCATCTGTGTAGGCTCTGCAAGTCCTTCTCTAGAATGCACTTTGGGTCGCTAAAAAGACCATACCTTTGTGTGAACACCCGGCATGGTGAATATGCTTCATGTTAAAATGTGGCCCTTATTTACATATTCCGAGACACTGGTGAGCTTTCCTCTCGGGAAGGCACACTCGCTCATGCTCACCACTTGGGTTTAAAGTTTCACTTATGCAACAAGGAGGATTCCCATCAGTGCCCTCCATGCCTTTGCCAGTGAGGTGCTCTGGTCATGTCAGAGCATCAGGCCTCCGCGCTGCAGCTCCTCAGATGCCACCCAAGGGCTTATTTTAAACACAGTGGAGCAGAGATGATGCTTTGCAGATAAAATGCTAAGCAGGTGAGGAGGTCCTGAGTCAAGGACGTCTGTCTTCTCTGGATGTCATGCACACGCTCGCACACAAGCTCAGCACACACACTTGCATGTACACTTACACACGTTCATGTACACGCTCAGCACGTACACTGGCATGCATGTTCACACGCATGCTCACATGCACGTTCAGCATGCACACTCAGGATGCTGCTGGATGCTCTGATCAGCACACACTCGGCAGTGTCCAGGCTCTGCCAGGCAGCCCTTCTAGAAAAGGGCAAGCAACGGACATGGCAAGACCCTTTTGGGTTATAGGAACCATAGCAATTTTGAATTTAATAGTATGAGAAATGGCATCTGGTAATTCTGAGGCCAAAACCTAGATCTTCTTTTGAAGGACCCTTTGGTTTTGTATGCAATCATATTGTGTCTCCTTGTCTTCTACTCCCTTGATCTGCCACCTTAAGATAGTTTTACAGTTACAGATAAGTATGGTAAAGAATGATACTCAGTGAATGTTAGAGGTACAGTATAAATAAATCTCCATCTGCTTACACGGTCATAGGATATCACCTTGGCTTAGAACTTCCTGTGTCTGTTAGCTGTGTTTAATAACCTAGGACAAACACATTAATCACATAGATAATACTGTCCCCCTACCCCTCATTGCTTACAAGTCTGGTGTGTGCTTATGCATTTCTGCCAATTGTGGGACACTCACCATTCTCTCTGAACTATGTAGAATGTGAGCTAAACATTATTTTCAAAAAAACAAAGAAAAAGATTTGAGGAAGGGAAGAAGGGAGGGAATATGATCTGGCATGGGGAATCATATAATGGTGGACCACTAGATTTATCCAGTATCTTTTCCTCCATGTAAGAGAATGAAATCTTAGATTCACTTATACAGGTGTGTGTGAGTGTGTGTGTGTGTGTGTGTGTGTGTGTGTGTATCATCTTTCATCTAGTTATTTATGTAGTTAACATCAATCCCCTATTTGGATCAGAAGCTTTCCTAAGCACTGTGCAGTATTTCTAATAAAAATCACGTCATATGGTGTGTGCCCCAGTGAACAAAAGCTATTTTCCTGGCCAGGCTGTATTGAGGAACAATGAGGAAAATAACTAACCTGCTGTATAAACACAGAAACAATCTGGAAAGCCTTATGTGAATGGCTCTGCAGCAGGTACCAGAGATTCCCGAGTTACCCAGCACCGGTGTTTTGCATGAATGTTCCCACCCCCAACATAACACAGGACAACACCGTCCATCACGTCTCCCAGCATCATATGCCACAGAGCACAGCATGTACCCACCACAGACAGACGAATGGGCCTGTTCTGCCTGTAAAAGAGCCCAGGGAACCAGAGGGATACTGTGGCCAGAGAGGAAGACTGGAACGCCCACCATGCCGTCACATGAGCTGAACCTCGCTGAGAACAGCAGTGATCACAGCCAGATCAGCCTCCTCTCCTACAAGGCTGCCACCTTCATTTAGAGAGCATGGCACAAATCCAAGTTCATTATGGTTCCTCAATAGATCTCTATGGTTGCTAATGGAGAATCTGGTAGAGAAGCTATTTTCCACAAGTGATTTTCACCTTCATCAATATAATACGGAATTGGCACAGTTCCAAGACTGATATTCCTTTAAGTTCGTTTAGCTGAGCAAGATTTTAAACAAATCAAGGAACAAATGTGATGATCAAGGAAATAATAACAACCATATGTCCCTAAAGCACTTTCATTTCCTGTTGCATTTCCAATAAGAAAGGTTAAAATATAAGGGGCCGATGGATCCACCTCAATGGATCTTATTTTGAGATTAAATGCTCAAAATAGCCATTTGACCTATACCTATAACTTATTTCTTATTTTAAAAAATTGTTAACGTTATTTTTGAGAGAGAGACAGACAGAGCATGAGCAAGGAAGGGGCAGAGAGAGGAGACACAGAATCTGAAGCAGGGTCCAGGCTTTAAGCTGTCAGCACAGAGCCCAAAGCAGGGCTCGAACCCACAAGCTGTGAAATCATGACCTGAGGTGAAGTAGGACACTTAACTGACTGAGCCACCCAGGCACCCTGACCTATAACTTATTATTTCTTTTTCTTATTAATTTTTTAATGTTTATTTATTTTCGAGACAGAAAGACAGAGTGCAAGAACAGAAGGGGTAGAGAGAGAAGGAGACACAAAATCCGAAGCAGGTTCCAGGCTCTGAGCTGTCAGCACAGGGCCTGACACAGGGCTTGAATTCACACAGGGTCTGACACAGAGCTTGAATTCATGAACCTTGAGATCACGACCTGAGCCAAAGCTGGATGCTGAGCCGACTGAGCCACCCAGGTGCCCCTTACTTATTTCTATTGGACTTTATGTATCATGTAAGTTCAATAGCCCCAACAGTTGGGCTGAACGTTTTTAGTCTTTAACTGTCCAAATTTCTATCAAATGGTTTAGTGCTTTGTTACATGTTGATTCACCTTACCCATGAGCCATCCAAGGTCATCCATGCCGTGATCCAAACTACCAAACACCCACCTGTGTGGCCTCAAACACCAAAGTGCCCCTTCTCCACGTGCCACTTTCTATCCCTCCAACTACCCCACACCAAGCATTTCTACCCATTCACACACAAGGTCCTCTATTGCCTTCTTTTCTCAGTCTAACATGCACCTCTAAAGACTCCTCATCTGGTCAGAGTTCATGGGAGGCCATTTTAGGACCTCAGATGCCTCACTGGGACCCTGAAGTGATTGCCCCTGCCACACACTCCACCTTGCCACACTCCCACCTGTTTTCTCTTCTTAGTTCTTGAGCACTGCCATTCCCAAAAAGGCTGTTTTCAACAAAATCTTAGGTGGAAGGAGTCCACTCTTGGTTGGTGATTCATATATTCTCATTCTCTCTCCCTCTCACTCATTCATTCCACTCAAGTGTTGAATTCCTGCTCTGTGTCATGTGTTTCTAGGTGCTTGGGAAACATCCGTGCGCGAGACTCAGATCCCTGACCCTACAGAGCTCACATGAATAGATATATAAGTATGTTGGAAGTGGACAAATAATGTGGTGAGAAAAAAATGGAGCACAGAGAAGACTAGGAATGCCAAAGGGGGTCGGAGAGTAGGGCAGTCGTTGAGGACCTCACTAAGGTGCAATTTGGCCAAAGGAGGTGAGAGACAGTTGGGTAACGAGTGCACTGGCAGAGGGGAAAGCCTGAGAAAGGGCACCAAGGCAGGGGACGGCCCAGAGTGAAGGAGGAGCCCCCACAGAGGCCGGGTGGCGGGAAGACGGTCAGGGAGGTCATGGATAGACAAGACCATAGCAGCTCTTTGGGCCATTATAAGGTCTTCATAGGACTCTAAACACCAGAGTGATGTCATCTGACCTACCTTCTAAGCTGACTTTTTAAATTACTCTTGCTATTCTCTTAGGATAAACTGGAAGGGAGCAAGGATAGGAATGTGGAAGACTTGATAGAAGACTCTTGCATTAGCCAAGACAAGAAAAGATGAGGGCTGTGGCCACAGTTACCGCAGTGGAAGAACTAATCAAGGACTCTTACCACCACATTACTACCACATTCTTCTTACTGTCACCCCCCTCTTCATCTCATTCCCCAGGTTTCCAAATTCTCCTTACTGCCCCATCTCCCCCACTGAGCCGTACCCACTCTGTACCAGCCTGACATGGCCCCTCAGCCCAATGTACCTCTAAATTTCTCAATAGCTAATCCTCTCCCTGCTACTCAGAGATGAAACTCTCTCTCCATCTTCTCCCTCAGACCCTTAATTCCATCCCCAAGTCCTCCACAGAGCCCTGTTTCAAAGCACATCCCTGTGCATCTTCAATGTCTTCCCCATTCCTGGACTTCCCTTCTTAGCTCATTCTCTCATTTTCCCAATCCCGATAAAACCTCTTGTTATTACTCTGAGCCACCATCAGTCCTTCTCTCTACTACCATTTAAAACTAACCCCTGTACCCCAACTACTCACTTCATCAGCCCTGGCCAGAGACTGTCTTTGTGGGAAAGATGTCCTAGGTATCAACTCCCCACCTCATTAGGAGGAACGTGAGACTGTCTGAAGAAGAGTTGAAGCCTTCTTCAAACTCTTCACGCTGCCTCCCGGGACCCTGCAGTTTTCCGGCTCTTTCCCTACTTTCTACCTCTACTTCTCGCTACCCTCCTTCGTAAGTGAAGGCACCCCCAAGATCCACCCACAAAGGCATACCCATGCCCTTGGCCTCGGGCCGCTGACTCACATTTCTAAGGGTGAGCCAAGGGAACAACCTGCTTCTCTCTCAGGCTGAATTTCTGCATTTCTAACCACTTAACGGACTCTTAACACCTGGATGTTTCGCTGTCTCTAACTTCATACTTTTAGAATAAATTCCTATGGGACACCACCTCTCTCATGATACTAGTCACATTCTCCTTCTTACTTCAAATATCCAGTTATTATCTCTTCTAAGTTTTAAGCAATTTGAAAGCAGGAGTCCTGTCTTACATTTATACCGTAAGCATCTCAAGAGACTGAGCCCTTTGCAGAAGGGGGAGAACTTTCAATTAGAAGCTAAACAAATAATACTCTTCAACTCCACTTGTCAGTTCCATTCAAAAATAAGCTTTGAAGACATTTGATAATGAAAGTATGATCTGTCCCTGTTCTCTGTAAAAGTCATCACTTGAACTAGAATTAAAATTTCCGTCTCCTGAAGGTCTGGCTAATGTTAATTTAGAAATACCATTTATCCAGATTTTATTCAGGTGGGTTCAATCCTGAACATGAACTTATATCCCAGAAACCACATGCTCACAGAAAGTTACATTGTCGGTCACTGAATTCCCTCTGATAAAAATTTCGAGGAATTTGTCAAAAGAACATTTTTCAATAAAAAGCTCAAAACAAAGTACTGAGATTATTTTTTGGCAGCACATAATAAAAAGTGAGGACAAAACACCGTGGAAAGAATTTTTTCTTTTCAAAAGGGCAGATGGGAAATGAGATCAGGGACTTCCAGGCCCTTTGTAAGTAATGGGGCCTGGCTTCCTTTTCAGGCCAGTCGTTTGTAGATCATTATCAGTCTCATGTAAGTAGAGGAGGAAAAGAAACAGAGGACAAATAAAAATCAGGATGTTATTTAAAGGGAAATGGATTAACCACATTTTTCTATACAATGCTGAGAAACACTCGAGGATTCTCCTGTATCTAAACATTTCCAAAAATGAAAATTTCTAGGATGGCCAATTATTAGCCATCTTTCCTTTTAAATTCTCTGGTTAGGAAATATAATGTTGATACTAAACCATGAAATATCAGCAGAAAAAGCTCCCGAGGAATTTACTCCTCACCCTGACTTGAAACGACTTTAAGGATGACAACAATTTCACATCCATATAGCACATGAATCCTGCAACCACATGCTGGTTTCTTTTTTTATTTGTGATAAATTTTCTGTAACATAAAATTTAACATTAGAACCATTTTTAAGTGTCCTGTTCAGTAGCATTAAGAACATTCTCACTGTGGTGCAGCCGCCCCTACCATCCACCACAGAACTCTTTTCATCCAGCAGAACTGAAACTCTGTACCTGTTAAACCATTCCCCTAGCCCCTGACGACCACCACTTGACTTCTTGTCTCTATAAATGTGACTATTCTAAGTAATTCATGTAAGTGGAATCATACAATATTTGTCCTATTTGACTGTCATACTGACAATCAAGGCTCATCCATGTTGTGGCACATCAGAATTTCCTTCTTTTTAAAAAATTTTTTTACTGTTTATTTTTTGAGAGAGAGAGCTTGAGGGAGGGAGGGAGGGAGGGAGAGGGAGGGAGGGAGAGAGGGAGAGGGAGGGAGGGAGAGAGAGAGGGAGGGAGGGGGAGAGAGAGAGAGAGAGAGAGAGAGGCAGAATCTGAAGCAGGCTCCAGGCTCTGAGCTGTTAGCACAGAGCCCGATGCGGGGCTCGAACTCACCAATGGCGAGATCATGACGTGAGCCGAAGTCAGATCAGACGCTTACCTGATTGAGCCACCCAGGCACCCCAGAATTTTTTCCTTCTTAAGGCTGAGTAACATTCCATTATATGGATATACCACATGTGTTTATCCACTCATCCATGGATGGACGCTTGGGGTGTTTCCAGCGTTTGGCTGCTGGGACTACTGCTGCCATGAACGCTAGTGTGCAAGTGCAAGTGCGCCTAAGTCTCTGCTTTCAATTCCTTTGCAGACATCTCTGGAAGTGAAATACGATACACCCTTTCTATTTCTTCCACACAAATTCTACCCCTTCTTAGTTTACGTCACACACCAAAGACTGACTTTCGTAAAATGTAAATGGCATCCATAAACTGCACCCCAACATTCTTTTTTTCTTTACTCACTACTACCTTTTCCATATCCAATCACTTTTCATAACTGCAAACACACTAGCAGGCTGTGTAACAAGCCAGGGTACAAGCAGCTCTCAAGCGAGCTACAGATTCAGTTAAGAATGTCCCCGCCACCAGCATCACCTGGTAAAGGACTTCCAGCTGACGGGGAACCGTGACTAGAAGTCAACGGCCAGACCCGCCTCGGCTTCTGTGTATCTGACAAGAAGAGGTACAGTCCTGGGTGTTACTTTGAGTTATGCGGAGACAGGTCATTTCTTCAGCAAAAGTCAACTTACATTTCTTGATCTAAAGCCTCCTAACAATAAAGGTTATCACCTCTGTCTAATTAACTTTTCAAGTTTACCTACAATTTCTCCAAGGAAAAGTAACTTCTCAGACTCTCACCAAGGACACTTGATAAAGCCACAAAACTTTAAGAACAATAGCTTCTACCAAACCAAATCACACTGATCTGGCAGAAAGGTTTAAACACCTAGTCATGGCCCTTCCACATGTGCTCAGTGGTATTCATATTCACTTTATGAATCAAAGAAAACTCCCAATGTCCATAATAATTTTACTGACTTTAACTGGAGCCAGAAGTACTTGATCTTAATAATACAGATTGCAGAGATCATGTGGATGAAAGGCGGCGGGGAGGACTGAGAGGCACACGCAGTGCTTGCGCCTTCATTGGGGCCGCAGCACAGGTGGTGACACTTGAACACAGAAGGCATACGAAGCCGTTAATGAAAAGCCGAGACAATGTACTTAGGTGTAAATGTATACAGTGTGGACAGTAAGTATTAGAGGAATTACGAAAATGGAGGAAAAATCACTGTGGACTTGAACAGTTTCAGAGGATATGGGATGTGAAGTGGCCTCTGAAGGGTGAGAAGGTTCTAGAAGGATGGAAAAGAAAAGAAGACATTGGCGGCAAGGAGAACCATGAAGCCAAGGCAGAGACAGAACAGAACAGAACAGACCCTAAAGTGCAGGGCTGATTCTGAAAAAAAAAAGAAGTGCAGCCGGCTAGTGAGGGGTGTGATGGCCACACATTCCTGCCCCTGCACCTGGCAGGTAAAACTTGACGTCATAACTATGCTGAGGGCTGTGAACCACCATTGTTTCTTTTTAAAATCCACATGGACTCCATGTCTCTTAGGTTATTTTGTCTGCTTCTTTGAAACACTTTTCTTCCACCCTTCAGCAAGTATATTTAACAACGATAACAACAAAATCAACAACAAAAAAATATATGTATATATTCTCTACATAAGAGTCATTTTCAGAGAACACAGATATACTTAGAAGCTGACCAGTATCAACACATGTCCTGCTCTAGAACGTATGTATGTTTCATCACTATCCATACTTACATTTTAACAAATTCTCATTTTGCACAAAATTCTAAGATTTTAATAGTTAATATTGTTTAACTAGCAAGCATGGCCATGCTATCTTTTATCCATACCCAATACTTTCTCTTGATCTAATTGTTTCCTCTGCCTCTAAGAACACAAGGAAAATTCCTTGTATTATTCTATTCATCTAAAAATAGAGGGACAGACAGAGGGCATCTGTGAGATCCTAAGACATTTTGCTCAGTCAGCTAAACAGACAGTTATTAAAATCACCAAGACAATCTAGCTAGAAAGCACAGTGTAATTGGTCTTACCTAAATAGAACATAGGAATCTCCAGGATAATAAATAATCGTATCCAAATTTAAATGGAGCCCATCATAATTACGGTGATAGGGATGAAAGCTGAAATTTAAGCTCCTTAATCTTTGGAAAAAATTTTTCCCAAACAGAAAATAACACTTGCTTACTCAATCTTGGCCAGTAAAATGTCAGTGAGTTCTTTGCCTTTTCTAGAATATTTATGCCTGGTATCTCCAGAGAAATAGTTACAGGCAAAAGGGACAAAGAAGTTTTTCTTAAAGTTTCAATCATCTGATTCTACAACTGCTTGAACATACAAGTTCCTTGTCGTTGGGATAAAAGATGATACTAAATTAACTGTGTATTTTATTTTATTTTATTTTATTTTATTTTATTTTATTTTAATCCAAGTCTGTTAACATATAGTGTAATATTGGTTTTTAGGAGTAGAAGTTAGTGATTCATCACTTACATACAACACGCAGGGCTCATCACAAGTGCCCTCCTTCATGCCCATCACCCATCTACGCCCCCCCCCAACTCCCCTCCAGCAACCCTGAGTTTATGCTCTGTATTTAAGATAAATTAGCTGTATCTTGTTTCTTTGGTTTGCTTGCTTCTTAAATAATTTTATGTCAGGCGGCAAATGCAACGTTGCTTCTAGGCTGCAAACACTAGGAATAACTTGGCTACTCAGAGGAAGAAGAATACATACTTCACGCTCAGAGAAACTCGAGATAACCTTTAGCTTCCTCAGAGCACACTACAGGAAAAATATGTCAACATGAAGTATAATTTGTAATCATCTGACTTAACTTCTCAAATGCTAATAAATTTATTGCCAAGATCAGAGGCGAAAGACATCACTCTGAGGTTTCCATTTATTTGTGCTGTCGAAATATCGTGCAATGAGGTTTTCAAAGCAGCTATTTTTAGACATGATCTGAAACCATCCATCACTGGAGGACACTCCGGCAGCTGCATCACACTAATGGTCAATGCCAATTCCATGGCTTTCCTTGGTTTTCAGGAAGGAATGAAAGTATAATCGTTTTCTTCACATGTATCTTTAGTAAGTTAAGAAAAAAATGAACATTTGCGAGAATTCCCACCTTTCTTATAAATTGGAGTCTCTCAAATTTTGTGGAACAAAACACATCAAGGAATATAATTTAACAATGGTTATTAACATGGAAGTTTCTAAACGCAATAGGCACAGAAGTCTCTGTGGTGGGTTATGGTAGGGGAGTCTCTTAATCGTATTTCAACAGGGTCTATTCTGTTTTGTTTTATAAGTACATAGTACTTTTTAAATTAACAAAGAATCAATGAAGCTTTAAAATAAATAAGGCAGCTCAAGTCACAGAAGACAGGGCTGGGGTGGTAACAGCACTGGGTAGAGAAGCATCAAGGCAGAAGAGGAGGAAATACCAAGATGAGGTCCTAGGAGAGCAAGGGAAGTCACCAGAACCTCCAAACAGACTGAGGCAACTCCAGGTCGCATCTAACACCATTGCGGTGCTTTTCTCACTCGCTCCTCAAAACTCCTGAGGGTCCCTTAGCCCCAGGCCTCTTGCAATCTCAGAGACCTCAGGCAACAATCTAGAGAGCAGCTCACAGAAGGAGCTGTGCCAGGTCCTCTGCTGGCAGCTGCTGGCATCCAAGAGCTGCACCCCACGAGGGAAGTAGGCGTCAGGACCTTCCTGGCTACCCTCAGGCCCCCTCTGGGAGCCCACACACAGTTCAGGGCACCCTCACAGCCATTTCACCAAGTGCCACTCTGAAAGGACGCGTGACAGGGGCGCCTGGGTGGCTCAGTCAGTTAAGTGTCTGACTTCAGTTCAGGTCATGATCTCATGGTTTTTGAGTTTGAGCCTCGCGTCAGGCTCTGTGCTGACAGCTCAGAGCCTAAAGCCCATTTCGGATTCTGTGTCTCATTCTCTCGCTGCCCTTCCCACCCTCATGCTCTGTCTCTCTCCCCTCCAAAAATAAATAAAAACATTAAAAAATTTTTTAAATAAATAAATAAAAACACATGACAAAATCCTCTACTTCCCCCCAGCAAATCTCCTCCTTAAGGGCTAAGGCACCTGGCAAAAACTTTAAATCTCTCTTCAAACAAAGCTCGTAAGACACAGGAGGCATTTGTGTCCATTAAATCAGCCCAGAGTATAGCACCTGTATGTCAAATATAACACACAATCTCTCTCTCTCTCTCTCACACACACACACACACGTATTTTTACATATGCTGTATGCATACGGGAATATACATAATATATATTCATATCTGTGTATACATATGCAAAAATAATACCATTTTATTTTTACTTTATTTTTTTAATGTTTTTATTTATTTACAGGGGAGAGAGAGAGAGAGAGACAGCGTGAGCAGGGGAGGGTCAGAGAGAGAGGGAGTCACAGACTGAAACAGGCTCCAGGCTCTGAGCTGGTAGTCAGCACAGAGCCCGACGCGGGGCTCGAACTCACGAACCGCGAGATCATGACCTAAGCGAAAGTCGGACGCTTAACCGACTAAGCCACCCAGACGCCCCCCAAAAATAATACCATTTTAAAGAAATCAACCCATAAAGGAATGCCTGGAAAAATAGAATGACATAACTTTTCTCTCTCAAATAATATCTTCATCGTTTACAAATCCTAAATTAAATGAGCAAACAATAAATCAGTAGTTAAGAAAGAGCTGTTTGAGAAGATGGACCACATGACTCTATCTGAGAGTTCCCTACCTGGAAGTCATCATAAGGGAAGAGCAGCATTTCCCTCAAACCATCGTTCAGGATTTGTGTCTTCTTTTGGACGATGACACTTTCATAGTCGAGTGGTTCGATCAGCTTTGGCTTTGCCTGCAAGATGAAAACATAAGCCACTGAAACATTCTTATTGATAAATGCAATTTCTTGGAATTAAAGAACTTTTTATATGTTTTTGCACTTTGCAACCCTGCTTCAACATTCATTTTGCTACAAGGAAGAATCAGAAATGAGAGATAAAAGTTATATTCAAAAGAACAGAAGATACTTCCTGGTTTTCTAGCTACAGTTGTGCTTATTTAGTTACTGAAGCACAGAGAAGGCTGTGAGGTCTGCTGGAACTTCCAGTCATGTCCTGGGTCACCCCTGCGTAGGTCAGTCCCTCTCCAAGCCTTAGGCTCCCCCAGAATTGCCCTGGAAGGGGTCCAGCCATGGTCTGTGGTGAAGGCCGGATGTCCATAGTGGCATCCTTCTTGGCCCAGGCTTAAAGCACCCACAAGGCTCACTATTTCACATAAGGTTCTATGGAACTTTGCTCAGAGGATCCAAATATCCCTGTCTCCTGAAATATCTATACACTTATTATCCAATACCTAAACATATAAAGGCGTGAGCTGGACCCAAACCAAGTAGGGCGAGAGGACCGTATCACTTAAACCAGGGCCTGTGGGCACCACCTCAGAGGGGAGGGGATGAGCATCCGTACCATGCACTGAGCAGAACAAAGAGGCAATAAGCAAGGGGGCAAAGAAATGAGAGAATATGCCTTTTCTGACCACTTCCAAAGTTAGCCTTTTCAGTGAAAATCTTCTCTACGGCCAGTCGTTGCCATGGTATTCACTGATCACCTCCCACATGGAAGGCACTACCAACTGGGCTAGGTCTGGTATAAAGACACATATTCAACTACCTCACAGTCTGGGAAGTGATAAAGCAGGCATGCACACACATGCATGCATGCGCACACCCAATGTTCTCAGAAGTAACGGAGTCCATTATAGCAAGAGTTACTTTAACATTACTTTTTTTTAACTACTAATAAAAATCATTTGACTCCATAATCTCAACACTGAGGCTGCTGTATGTTCTCCTGTCCTTCTGGGTACGGTTGCACTACATTTCCAGGTCTCCTGGTGCTTAGGTATGGCCCTGTGTCTTCCAGTCAGTGGCATGTGAGGGGAAGGGATGTGGCCAAGCCTGGACCATAAAAGCTCTCTGCTAGAGACTGAATGTTGTGTCCTTCCAAAATTTGTATGTTGAAACCCAATCCCCAATCTGATGGTTTTAGGAAGTGGGACCCTTCGAAGGCAATTAAGTCATGACGATAGAGGCCTCATGAATTTCAATTAAAAATCTTCTAAGAGACCCCAGGGAGCTCCCTTCTGCCATGTGAGGACACAGTGAGGGGAAGGTGATCTAGGAACCAAGAAGTTGGTGTTTCTCCAGACACCAAGTCTGCTTGTGCCTTGACTGTAGACTTCCCAGCCTCCAGAACTGTGAGAAATAAATATGCTGTTGAAGCCACCCACTCCGTTATATTCGCCAGCTGCGCTAAGTGACTGAGAGAGCCCTCCCTCCCTTCTCCCTTCTGCCATCAGAATCCATCGGGTCCAGCACAAGACTCAGGAGGCCTTAGGACAGGATAAAGCCCCAAGATAGAAAGAATCTGGATCTTGCATCACCCAGCAGAAGGCTGCTTGCTTAAAACAGGTGCTGAAACACCCTGTGAGCAAGAACTAAAGCACCTACTGTGTTAAGTCACTGAGATTCTAGAGTTGTTTAAAGAGGCAGTCGGCTTGCTCTATGTAACATACGTATAAATGTTCATATTTAACCTCAATTACTGGATTTAAGTGGATGCTACAAAGATGTTCTGACATGTTAAGAAAAAATGCAATGACCAAACAAGGGCACAGTTATTATAATTTAACAAAATATACATTTATGGGCAGAGACCAAAAAAAAAAAAAATCACAAAAATTAAAGCCATCATAATGGAAGTATAGATAATGTCTCCTTATAGGATGTTTATAATGTTAAACTGTTTCTACATTCAAAAAATGGTTCAAAGAAGAGAGATTGACACAAAATATTTTTAAAGAAAGAACTACCACAGAAAATAATACTCTGCAAAATATTTTTTTAAATGTTTGTTTAAACATTTAAAAGTGTACACAGGTAAGCAGGGGAGGGGTTGAGAGAGAGGGAGAGAGAGACCCAAGCAGGCTCCAAGCTGTCAGCGCAGAGCCCAACATAGGGCATGATCCCATGAAGCATGAATGAGATCATGACCTGAGCCAAAATCAAGAGTCAGACACTTAACCTACTGAGCCACCCAGGCACCCCACTGGAACATTTTTAATTCAGTTTAAATAATGTGCTCCTTTATTTTTAGTCTGTTACACCATACAAAGCAATCAGTTTGTAAGTACCTGTTGGCAGAATGGATAGATGTCGCAATTAATAACATTTTCCTTGGGAACCAGGGCGATTTTCCAAATAAAATCCAAAGATCCCCAGGGCACCTGGGTGGCTCAATAGGTTAAGCATACAACTCTTAACTCTGGCTCAGGTCATACGGTTTGTTGTGAGTTCAAGCCCCACGTCGGGTTTGCTGCTGTCAGCTCGGAGCCCACTTGGGATCTTCTGTCTCCCTCTCTGCCTTGCGCATGCTCTCTCTCTCTCAAAAATGAATAAACATAAAAAAAAAATATGCTCATAGCTTCATACAGTGACTAGAGTTCTGGATCCTGACAGCTATACCTCTATTACAGAGGTCCAATGGAGAGACAGTGCAGGATGGGAAAGACTGCATTCTCCCCTGCTCCACATGGTGTCTAGCACTTGAACATGACCCGATATGCTCAGAGCGGGTGACCTGGTCCCCTCTACCAGCCCGAGACCCCTCCAAAGGCACAAGTGGGCATGTTCCCTTCCCACCCTTTCCAACATGGGCCAGAAGCACACTCCCTCCAGGCCACGAGGCAAGGTCTGTGTGCATGTCAGAAAACTGCCACAATGTGAGCCCTTGTCAGAAAGGCTGCTGGAGAGACCTGCTGAGAAAGGGGTTTTTCTTAGCCTGTGATGTTTCGGAGGTTTCTATCTTGCTCCCATGGCAGAGCTGCCTAGATAGACTATTCTTATATTCTTAGAGCAGGGGCTGGCAAACTTTTTCTGTAAAGAGCCAGAGGGTAAATACTTGAGGCTTTGTCAGCTTTAGGGTTTCCTAACAACAACTAAACTCTGATACTGTAGTGCAAAAAGCAGCCACAGACAAGAACTTAATACATGGGCGTAGTGGAGTTAAAACTACCAAGAAACAGGCAACAGCCAGATCTGGCCCAAGAACCATCATTTGCTGCTGTACATGTTAGAGTTACCTTTACCCCTTAGCAGTCAGTCCTCTTTCCCCAATTTAATAATTTTTGTATTAATTTTCTGTTTTTAACTAACTGATAATGTTGCCTATCTCTGGGCTGATACGCACAATAGGTTTACATATTCTTAAACGTATTTAATGATTATTTCTCACCAATTTGGCTAACCTTAGATTGTTTAAAAGGTTTAATAAATGGAAGCCATAAAAACGTTCAGAGGTCAGTTCTGCCTGCTTATGATATGCTTTTGTTAATCGGGTGGAGAACGGTGTTCCTCTGAGCATCCCCTGGAAGTATGTACTGACTCTGTGTAATCCTACGGATGTTACATTACCTTGTTTTTGTGTGCCACTGTGTAACCCGGAAGGTCTTTGCACCTGGACGATCACATTTAATCCACTGTGAAATTAATTAAACAAGGTGGCCCTGTGACTGAGGTAGCTGTACCACCCTGGTGTAGAACCCGACATTCTAAGCCCATGAATGCCTCAAGGTTGCAAAACCAAAGTGCTACAGACGACCAATCAGAGCGGCCAACTATAGGCTATAACCAATCAATTTCCTCTCTTTGCTTCCGCACTCTCTCTACAAACTTCTTTCCAAGCTCCTAACAATTCCTGACAACTTTGGGTTTGGTGTCGCCCAATTCAAAATGATTTTTGCCCAAACTCTACAGATGTTTAATATACCTCGGTTTGTGTATCTTTTTTTCTTTTTTAATGTTTATTCAGTTTTGAGAGATAAACAGAGTGTGAGTAGGCAACAGGCAGAGAGAGAGGAAGACACAGAATCTGAAGCAGGCATCAGACTCCGAGCTGTCAGCACAGAGCCTGATGCGGGGCTCGAACTCACAAACTGTGAGATCATGACCTGAGCTGAAGTTGGACACTTAACTGACTGAGCCACCCAGACGCCCCAGGTTTCTTCCTTTTTTAGATACCCGAACCCCCTGCTAGATGTAGTGACTGTCCCCTATATTCTTTAGCGTTCTCTCTACCTCTTAGTAGGTAATCTCCCATTATGGTTAATAATTCTTTATATTCAACTCACCCTGTTCAGTGTGGTTTCTTTCTCCTGAATGAACCCTGACTGATACAGTGAGCTCTTCCCATAATAACTGACAATAAAGTCTACCATTTGTTGATGTGGGGCTCAAATCCACAGATGACAAGATCATGGCCTGAGCTGAAGTTGGACACTTAACCAACTGAGCCACCCGGGTGCCCCAATACACCTTAGTTTATTTTTTAACATATTTTAGGGCCACTCTAAGGTAGGCATGGAAATATTATTTCATTTTACTTAGGTTGCAGACTGAGGATCACAAATTGAGCTAATTGCTGGCCACGTGCCAGGTAACTCTCAGACTGGATTAGAACACGGCCTCTGTCACACTGAGGCTGCCCAATCAGTGGTCTGCACCCACCAATGCTCAACCACAGTAGACATGTAGAGAGTTTCTGAGCCAATGCTTCTCTTAAAGAATGATGATACATGTAACAGGAAAGCCCACGGGGTTGATTTCAACGATAAGGGAAATGTCGTGGAGGAATGACACGTCTTCTTTGGTCTCAAGGGCTGTGAAGATGAGAAACACACAGACCCATAGACAGTTCACGAAAACAACTCCTGGAGGCCCGAAGAGGCAGCAGTCTTCAGCAGCTGCAGGGAGTGCTTTCCGGGACAGAACCACTGACCGCAAGGAAAAGGGGTCAACTGAGAGTGACTTGTGTGCTATCTCAGAACGAGGCAAAAGCTCTTGCTTCAAATGCAAATAAATGGCACCAGGCCTCCCTTCTACAAGGTCCTCAGGAGGAGAAACGGTGAGCATGGAGAATGGTGAGGGAACAGGGAAAGAGACAAAGAAGGGGTCGGGGGAGGAGGAGACAAAAAGGGATGGACACCAGGGGTGAGGTAGGCAGGAGACAGAGAAGTGGAGAAACTAAAGGAGAAGGAGGAGAAGAAGAAGAAACAACCAGAAAAGACAGAAGAGAGAGGACTGGTGACTTGCAGTGGGCCCGTGGGAAGTCACACCTCTGTGTCTACTTACAGCATAATTGACTATTTTCTACTTTTCTTTAAAATGATGATTCACTGCTTACAGCTGTTCACTGTTCTTTAGCTCCACTAAGCTTTTCCAAGTGGTCACATGAGTTGGGGGACAGCCCACAAGGGTAGGAAACTGCCGGCTGCAACAGCACTGGTCACAGGAATGTCACAATAACAGCAAAATGAAATTAACTAATTACCAGACTGCCACTACCCCACTCCGGGTTTAGCAGAAAGAGGCTTCACGGAGACCTGGCACATGGCCTTGGCTTCAAAGCCGTCAACACACTTTAAGTTTAAGCCTCTCCCCAGTAACACAGCGGCAAGAGCCAAGTTGCTGATTTTCTACTGTCAAAAAGCAAGATTCTGGGCCCAGAACTACCCAAATCAACCAACGGTCATGGATGGAGCAAAGATCTGAACTCCTTAACCGACAACGCAGCTCTCCTATGGAGGCAGCTGTGTGGGGTGCGGCCGGGTCTCTAACCCCCAGGCCCAGGACAGACGCGACTGCGGCTCTGCTTCTGACACAAGCCTGATCCTGTCACTCGCTCACACCTCTGCACCTGTCACAGGCCTACAACCCTGCCCGCTGTGGCTGACAAATGTTCTATTTTAGCAGAATCCTTCCTCTAAAAAAACAAACCTCACCTAGGCAAATTCTCCAAAGGACGGAAAGCAGAGTAGCTCTTGGCCCAGGACACTCTGTACTTGGCTCTGGACCTGGAGCACACCTCCCTCACCCATCAAAGGCAGCCTCGCCCTGCTCAGACAGCGGCATGCCCGGTCAGTAGCAGACCTAGAGTGCGGTTCATTCAGCCTGGGGCTGAAATGACCTGTGAACAGTTTACTTCCTTGACTAATAGTGCATTGGCACACGGCTGGGTCTCCTTCTCCCTTAGCATCTAGCCCAGGACCCAGAGCCATACAGACTTCACGTGAACAAAGCTTAGCGCCCTTCGTTTACACCAACCCCTCTTCAGGCCCGGTGGCTGTATAGAGTTCAGTTGTCGCTGGGCATCTGGGTTACTAGGAAGACTCACAGGAAGGACATGGGTCCACCCAATGTCCTGACGCACGACACACAGGCGCAGCAGGAGGGGCCACGTTGCAATATAGCTATATCTCCAGGAGTTTGGCCCCAGAACTACTTGGGAGACAATCTGAGGTTAGTCGTCAAGAATGTCCCCAAATTATTCAGCTCATATATGAAAGAAACCAGAGGGGTCTTTATTCAATCCTAAAAATTTATGTGACATTGCCAAATGTTGTAAAGCTAGAGGAAACGTTCCTAAACTATGATCAGTAAAATATAAATGTTGACTAATGCTATAGGAAAGACTAAATGATCTACCGTGCAATACAGAGTGATAAAAACCAAGCCATGAACATATGAAGAGGTGATAACAGTATAAAATCAAAAAATGTAGAGAAGAAAGTATTATTGAGGAGATTCATTGATAAAAATGTGTTGTTCTCCTGTATTTCCCGTATCTATCATCTAAGTTAGCTTTTTGAAATTTGTCATTTGTGCTTTCTTTTCAAATTCTAAATAAATATTAATTTCCAGGCCTCATTTTGTATTTTAATTTAGAATTCTTTGTTTAGACAAGGCCCCCATATTCTTTTTTAAAAAAATTTTTAATGTTTGTTTATTTATTTGAGGGAGGGGTGAGCGAGCATGCCAAAGAGGGGCAGAAAGAGGGAGAGAGAAATTCCAAGCAGGCTCCACACTGTCAGCACAGAGCCTGATGTGGGGCTTGAACCCATGAACCATGAGATCATGACCTGAGCCAAAACCAAGAGTCAGATGCTCAACTGACTGGGCCACCCAGGTGCTCCAAGGCCCCCCATATTCTAGGCTTGGGTCTCACAGAACTTGGGTCTGCTCTGCTAGAGCTGAAGATAGGACTCAGATGTGGATCAAATCAAAGACAGTACAGCACAGTGGTTAGAAAGCTGAGCTGTGCAGTCGTGTGGGGCCATTATCGGGCTCCATTGAGTGCACGCATAGAAATGCTTGAAGGAGCCTGGCAAACTGTAAGTACATGATAAACATAGTTGTTGTTAGTACTGCCATTATCATCATCATCCTTATTAGTAACTGTTGCTTGCGTGACAGTGATTTAAAAAAAAAAATCCGGGGGTGGGGGAGGGGAGTGGTGAATGCTGCACGTATATTCTGTTTACAAAAACTTTCCTGTCCTCTCCAAGAACGTATGAAATAAAACAGACAACAATGGCAGAGACATTCACAGAGAAAGAGAAACAAAAGGCGAAACAGAGGAAACTGTATAATAATAGAGATGACACTGGAATTCAGGGACTGTGCCCAAAATAAACATAAATAGATGCTTGCATTAAAAACTGAACTGAGTATTGATGAAATCTGTGTCAGGCAGGCCCGAGAAGAAGAACAACAGTTGCAGGGGGTGGGGGGGCAGGGTGTATACAGGGGCACTTCAGACCCCCTGCCACCAGGGCAGCCCCACAAGAACAGTGGGACTGAAGGTCCCAGAGGAGGTGAGACGGGCAGGCAGTTATGTGGCACTTTGGGGGAGAAAAATGGAGGCTGACCCTACTGGGGAGTCTGGGAGGCCCAGGGCCCACAGGCATTTTCATAACAGTGAATCAGAACCGTGGCTCCCTTGCCAACTATCTCTCCATATATCTTGGCTTCCTTGTGGGAGATCAGCGGACAGGGCCTGAGGTCAAGGCCACATGATCAGGACGGTGGGAAGAATGGGCTGCACCCAACATGGGCATAGGTGAGCCCCTGATGCCAAGTCCCTATCCACTGGTTGAAGCCGGGGCAGCATGGTGAATCCCCCAGTGATCATGTGGCTGTCACAGGTGCCAAAAGGCATGATCCACATTGCCCTCCCCACAGACCTCCCCTTCAAGGCTCGCCCATCTCACTCCTTCCTCCTCCTGCATTTGTTGCCATGGGCCGGGCTGTCCAACATCCATGCAAATTGAGATTCCAGAATCCCGGGCAAACAGAAGCTAGGGAATCTTCCCAGTGCCAGGAAAATGAGACTCCTCTGGAATCCAGCATTAACTGGAGAGCATGGGCTTGCAAACGAGCTCAGTTTTGGCCAAGCATGTATGAAGCCTTGAAAATGATGGGAAGAGCTAAGCAGGAAGGCTCACTGATTTCATTGCTTTTGTCTCTGCCATGATAGCTTCCTGCAAACTTTCTAGTCATTTCTTGACTTTGTGTCTCTGGTAATTAAATGTTAACACAGGCTGAAACCCTGAATACCACTCCTCGAAATAGCAAACTAAGGAAACGGCAACTCTTGGAGCGTTCTATTTTAAGAAACGAGAAATTCGTTGTTTCTGCTTATAAAGAATTTAAAACTTCCTTGATTTATCTGCATGCCTATAAAAGCTGCTTGACCGGTCAAGATAAAAATTCTTCACCTAACTTAGTCCACTTTCAAAATGGTGGACTTCTCAACATCACCAACAGGTCCCAGCACCGTGGCGGGAGGGGAGGGGGGGGATGCAGCTTGCAGTCAGATGGAAGGGGCTTCTAAAGCCAGAGTTAATCGGTGTGGCCCAGGGAGATGTCTTGTGCTCCTGTCCTGTACATGACTCTCACTACATGCGTACTCCCACCAGGAACTGCACCAAGTGGTTAAATTTGAAGGAAGGATCCTCGTTTTCCTATTATTAGGGTGGGCACAGGACACTGGCGGCGGCCTCCCTTCCTCACACGCAAATGTTATTAGTGGTTATGTGTTCCTTCTCTCCACAGGCTTTTACTGAGCCTGTCCACATGCACTGCGGCAGGGTCTCAGGACACCAGGATGGCGGGGACACAGCCCGCCACCCCAGAGAGCTCACAATCGAGAGGAGAGACAGGCGTGTGAACAATGAGAGCAGAATGACTGACGGCAATGGGAACCCAAGAATGGCGTCTGACTCCCTAGAATGACACCCCCACCCCCACCCCGGTTACAGTATAAGCTCTACAGAGGCAAAGATTTCCATTTTATTTACCTTCTCCCTTATGCCTAGAAGAGGACCTGGCATGGGGGAGGCGAGGTGCCCAACAGACACGTGTTGGTTGAGTGAGGAACCTGACAATGGAGGGTGCTCCTCAAAGGAGGTTATTAGAGCCAAATCAAGAGAGGAACAAGGCAGCCAGGATTCACTGTGGATTGGGGGTTCCTTGCAGAGAAAATGGAGACACCAATGCTCCTGAATGGGACCACATTTTGTGGGGCCTGAAATTCGTATATTTGGAGAAAGGGGTTTAAAAAAATACAAAATGATGAATATAAAGTTGCAGGAGGCAGGACCTTGGAAGGGATCTTGAAACTGAAACACCCTTAGCTTCAGGATAAGTCCTCCTCTGAGCACGGTGAGTTCCAGAAGAGCAGAGTTCTGGGGCAGAGCTGCGCAAAGGGGCCTGGGTGGC
Source organism: Proteles cristata cristata (assembly GCA_017311185.1). Taxonomy (NCBI): domain Eukaryota; kingdom Metazoa; phylum Chordata; class Mammalia; order Carnivora; family Hyaenidae; genus Proteles; species Proteles cristata. Next base: position 176,673 of record JAESUZ010004044.1, on the reverse strand, counting down.
AGGTCGAGGGCCTGGGGGCCCAGTCCCTAGGGTGCTGCAGCATCACTGGAAATCCTGCATTTATGAGAACTCCTTTCTGAAAGGGAACTGTGTGTGGCTGCCCAGAGCACGCGAATCAGGCCCCCGGAGGCGAGCACTGGAACTCTGCGACGGACGTCTCTGAGAAACCCGGGATGCGGGTCTGTAGAAGCCTGGTTTCTCTGATGAGGCAGGCAACGCTGGAGTCGGAGCGGACCGGCCCTGCGCAGCAGTCCGCCTCACCCCCCACCTCTGTCTCAAGCCGCCCTCAATCTCACACCTAAAATAGTACACAATTTGTACAGCGTCTGTTTGAGGCAGAACGAGCGACTGGCTCGCCTGGGGTGCCCACACATCTCTGAGCCACCGCTGGACCCCAGTCTGCATTGGAAGAGGAAGCCACAGTGGCAGGCGGGCCACACGGGGAAGGGCCCTGAGGAAGGAAACTGGCGCACCAGGAAAGGGGCTGAGCAGGCACAGAACTAGGTCCCACACCACCCTCCGGCCCTGGAAATGGCGTTGTCATAGACATGCTCTTCCTTCCCTCAAACCAGGACATTCAAACTTGGAGGTGATCAAGACAATCCAAATACGATCACACTCCCCCTCAGTAATCCGTGTTCTTCTCCAGATTGTTCATTAGTGTGTGTGCAGAACAGTGGTCTCAGCAGTGGTTTAGAAGCACGGGCTTGTTTAAAACGGGCAGGAGGTTCGGTAACAGAACCACAATGTGTCAACATCAGGACCTGAGAATAACTGGACTAGCCCTCTAGCCTCACAGGGAGGGAGACGCGGAAGTGTGGGGGTTCTATGATTGTCCTGGGGCCCAGGGGGAGCTGCTGGCGAGGCTGGGTCCAGATCCCAGGTCTCCCGACCCCTGGTCCACGCTCTTCCCCACAGCCTCCACCTTCTGTTTTGTGCTTTCGCTAACAACATGCACAAGCACATGATATAAAAAAAAACTAGAGGAGAAACAGGACCTTATCTAAGCCTGGACTGAGAAGCAAGCTTGAACCTGAGCATCCCCACACAGTTAATTAACTGACAAATGTTTAGAAGAAGCATTACGGACACCAAAGTCGCAGACATCTAAATTTATTTGTCACGCTGAAGTGTGGTGTCATCCTCAGAGCAGACTTACAGCAAGAATGACACACTTGTGAATACGGGTTTTTTTATATTATAAACACTGATGAGATGCTGAGTTCCCTTTGTATATGGCACGAAAAAAAGGGCACTCAAACCGAGAAATGCTGTCACTGAATGAAGATTTCATTTAATTAGGCCTGTTGGCATTAGCAAAACTTGGACACTCAACATCAGTGCGATGGAAGGAAAAGAGCTGGCTTTTGTATTTGTCAGGTTTATAAATAACTGTGGTTTTCCAAAAATTATTATCCTATTACTAAAATAAACAGAATTAAAAGACTCTGTGAAAGCTGTCAAATCAGTAACATCTAGAAAATGGGGTAGGAGAAACATAATGATGCAAATGGAGGTAATAAAGATAATAGCAATTAATGAAGACCCACAGAGCTGCTTGCACTCCGTCAGCTCTGCTCAGCAGGGGTGTGCGGAGAATTCTAATGAAGGATGAGCCAGACAGGGATGCTGCCGTGCCCAGTGCCCACCACAAACCCAAGAGGGGAGCTGAGTGGCACCTGGGATCTCATCCTTGCAAAGACAGTACGTAGACAGTCCTCTACCCTGATGCAGGGCATGGGCTCAGAGAGGCAGAGAAGAGTGTAGAGAGAAGAGAGACTGATAGCCTTGGGGGCGGTTCACCATGTGTCTCTCACACACACATCCGTCTCAGCCGCCAATTCTGCCTGCCTTTTTTGCACAAGTTAAAAGCAGTAATGAAAGCAGAAAAGAAAAAGAGGTGCCGTGTAACTGTATAAATAATTCTGTCTGAAATCTGAACTATAGCATCTTTTCCAGCCAACAGTTTTTTTTCCTGTCTAGCATTTTGCTTGAAATTCTGAATACTTGCTGTGTCACTAAAAGCTGTTTTTGGAACTCTGAAATGAAGAGGTCAAGTAGGTAAGCTAAAAGGCTCTAAAGGCCCCATACAGTCAAGTTTCAAAACAACTTTAAGCTACTTATTTGAGGATACTAGGAGCAGGGCATGGAATGTTCATAACCCATGTCTGGTTCTCAGAGAGTTTCTATGGACCTCATCACCAGAAAGGCTGTTCAGAGACCAGCTAGAGGCAGGTGTGAGGAGTGAGGATTAAAATCCATCGGTGGAGGCGGTGCGAGGCGGATGGGCGTTCATTCCAGCAGTTCAATGGTTCTCAAGGTGAGTCCCAGACCAGCAGCTTTGGCAATATCTGGAACTCATTTAGGGGCGCCTGGGTGGCTTAGTCGGTTAAGCATCCGACTTTCGCTTAGGTCATGATCTCGCAGTTCGTGGGTTTGAGCCCCGCGTCGGGCTCTGTGCTGACTGCCAGCTCAGAGCCTGGAGCCTGTTTCAGTCTGTGACTCCCTCTCTCTCTGACCCTCCCCTGCTCACGCTGTCTCTCTCTCTCTCCTAAAAATAAATAAAACATTTTAAAAAAAATTTTAAATAAAAAAAATGCAAATTTACCCCAACCCTCCTGAACCAGAAATTTGGGGGGTAGAGCCCAGCAATCTGGGTTTTAACAAAGCCTCCAGGTGATTCTGATATGCATCCAAGTTTGAGAAACCCTCTACTAGTTCACTTTTGTGTATGTTTGAGAATTTCATATTAAAAAGTATTTTCAAGGCACCTGGGTGGCTCAGTGTATTAAGTGCCTGACTTGTGATTTCAGCTCAGGTCATGATCTAATGGTTCATAAGATCAAGCCCCATGTTGGGCTGTGGGGCTGACAGATTGGGGCCTCCTTTGGATTCTCTCCCTCCCTCTCTCCCTCTCTCTGCCTCTCCCCGCTTGTGCACATGCGCACGTGCGCACGCACACATTCTCTCTCTCTCTCTCAAAATAAATGAACATCAAACAAAAAAGTATTTTCAAGAAATCCTAGCCCCACTGCTTACTGGCTATGTGGCCTTGGGGCAAGTTACTCAATCTCCATTATCTCCAATGGAAAATAGGAAAAGTATCAAGTTCTCTACCATCATCACAGAGTTGCTAAAGAGTTTCAATACATAGTAGCTATTCGGAGCAGGAACTAAATGGTGGTCACTGAGAATCTTACAAAGTTGTGTCATTTGTACACAAGAGGATTTCAGTGCCTGAGACATAATGTACGTCTTTATTTCACGAAACCTCCTCCCAAATTGGATGTATCATCGCCATTTCACAGATGAGGAAACTGAAGCCCAGAGGGGTTACATAAACTAGTGAAGGTCACACAGATGGTGACCCTTGGATCTTCTGGCCCCAAGCCCAGGACCCTTCCCGTGACCCACCTGCAATAAGCACGATGGAATGTCAGAGTTCTAGAACAGGAAATACCTCCCCGGTGTTTCCACTTCCCTTTGTACGAGCTCTGCACAGCACCGCTCTGCCCTGGGGTGCCTCCAGGGAGGCACACGCCTGGGGCTCTCTGCCCATCTCAGACACCTAGAAACATAAGCCGCATCGAACCACCCAGGCTCCATGATCTCAGCAAGGGAGAGATACAAGGCAGAGAAAGAGTACTTTACAGTAAGGAAAGAGACCCATTTTCGGACTCAAGAATATTAAAAAAAATCACACTGCAAAATACTAAATCTTCGTGAAGAAGCAGGTTTGAGTGCTGGGACAAATATTAATGTCATCAGGTGGTATTTAATATACTTTACCAATTAATGTTTCAAGGATTATCTTTATAAGGAAAGCCCAACTTTACACTTAAAATCATGCATTTTTGCTCTATACAGATTCATAAATATGGTACCCTCCCCTAATGACTCCCCCTCCTCAAATGACAACTTTCTGCTTTGAGGGGTATAAGATATGGAATATAGAAGTCCATAGACCCGCACCATTCAATACAGCAGCCTCTAGCCACATGTGGCCATTCTGAATTCAGAAATGCTACAGGCAAAATTTTCAAAGATTTAGAAGGAATAAAAGAATGTACGATGCCGTGACATTTCCATAAGGGTCAAATGCTAACATAATTATTTCCACAATAATGGGTTATAACTACATTATTAATTACACCTATTTCTTTTCATTTTAATTTGGCTACCAAAAATTTTTTAAATTACATATGTAGCTCATACTGTATTTCTATTAAACAGTACTATAAAAGACTCTAGGAAACTTTAATATACAGGTAATTTTTTAGAAAATTTTTTACTGTTTATTTTTGAGAGATAGAAACAGAACATAAGCAGGGAAGGGGCAGAGAGGGAGGGAGATACAGAATGTGAAGCAGGCTCCAGGCTCCAAGCTGTCAGCATAGAGCCCGAAGCAGGGTTTGAACCCACAAGCTATGAGATCATGACCTGAGCTGAAGTTGGAAGTCTAACCAACTGAGCCACCCAGGAGCCCCATAATATACAGGTAATTTTTAAAACTTCACGGCAAAACAAAGGACAAGCCACTTTCTGAAACCATTACTTGGAGGAACAAGACAAATTTTGGAAAAACCACCATAACACACTAAAAACAGGTCTAGTCTGGGTTAATAAAGGAGGCAACCTGCATTGTTCAGTGTTGCTAACAGTGAACACTCTTACGTTTCTCTTACGTTTCTCCCCCAGGAAGAGGTGTCTTCCTTGCCCTACATCTGACGGGGTCTCCACTACCTTTTCCACATAAAGTCCATTTACTGGATGTTGGTAATAAGGTCACACGATGAGTTTTTTTCCAAATGTACTACAACCATCGAAGGTGATGTTACAGTTTCAGGAACGGTTGACAGAAAAAAAGTGGTATTCATCACAGAAAAGGGAGCCGGCTAAGAGGAAGAGAGAAAGGGGTTTTGACTTTGTTCGCCTAAGTTTGCCCTTCCGTCCTCAAGCAAGTACTCACATAAAAAGTTAGCTAACTGTTTAGATCAAAAATAACAGAAGCACAGGAGAGTTTCAGGGCATAATATGTGACATTTAGTCAAGCATGTTCCTTTAGATGTGTCCCTTTTTACTTGTGGAAATTCAACTCATTTGAATACTGGGGGCTAAATCTTTTAAGGGGATTGGGGGGCTGGGAGCCTGAAGAGTCCTCAGAACCAGTCTCCTGGAGGGCCCTTTCTGCAACCTGTTCTTCGCTAAATCTTTGCTAAACCATCTCTAAAGAATGACCAGGACCATGCCAAAAAAGAAAAAAAGGGGGGGGGGGCTTGGTATTATGTCAGAGATGGAACACAAAGAAAGCAAAACCACTCACAGTTGCCACTGGGATCCAGAGCCCTCCACCCTCATCAGCGCGGAAGGCTGGAATACAAGCCTGAGTTACAGGACAGCAAAGCCGTATAATTAAATAAACCTGCCAGAAGGCCATGATGGGCCCCAGAAGCACATGGCCTGTGGGAGAATGTGCGGACATGGTTTCGAAAGGCTTTTTGGAGGAGCTGGTTTGGGAGTTGGGCCCCGAAGGGTGCACAGGAATGGTCTGGCAGTAAAGCATGCCACGTATAAAAGCGCCCTCGATCAAGGAAGACAGAGCCCCGTCAGGGTGCATTTTAGAAAGTGCAGAAGAGGAGGCCAGCAAGCAAGTCCAGGGCGGGCCTCCAAGGATCAAATAAGCCCTGCTTTGCCTTCTCTGCAAAGGAAAGTCAGGAAAGGAGTTTTTCTGTGTTTTGGAAAGCACAGTCTGGCAGCATGTTGGAGCACGGCTCAGAGCGAGGAAAGACCGAGCCTGGTAAGCTGACCGAGGCAGGCCCGATAACCTTTGGAGATGAGCCGTCTAGAGGGCAGTCACCACTACTATCTCCATCTGATAGAAACGCAATCTTGGCTTAGAAATGTCAAGTAGGTTTAAACAACATGGGACGCAGGTCTCATGACTGAGTTCAGGGCTCTTTCACCAGTCACTTCTGCTTCTCCCTTAGTGTAGGGACAATTCTCCAAAGCAAGGAGATCCTAAGACAGAACTGGGGCCCGGCTCCTCCCAGGCAACCTGGCAAAACCCTCAGAGATCCACTGGTAAGTGGCACACAGTCGTCTGGAAAGTGAGCACCAAAAACTTCTAAAGCCTCAAAATGTTACTCTCGGAGACACTTGGGACTAGCTATACCATGTTACAGAGATATTTCAGAACTGTAATTTCCAAGCTTTCCTGGTTCTAAAATTATACTCACAGTGATATGTCATCTGTAAGCCCATCAGGCCTTTGTGAATCTCCTGCATAGTCCTCCCTGCTAACAGCTCCAAATTCCGCGGCCACTTTTCTGTCTTTCCAGTTCACTCATCTCACTCATTACATTGGGTACCCATCTAATAGCCGCTATTTTGCAGCTCCTAAAACTCACCGTCCACCCGGTTTTGAATAAACTAAACGCAGACCCTGAAACTTAAACTCCAGGGTCTTGGCCTGACTCCATCACAGGTTATTCTGAGAGCAAAGCTAACAACCTGGAACCTGGAGCTTTAGCCCCAGAAGAGAACTGAGATGATCTGCTGTGTGCTTCTCATTCTACAGAGGAGAAAACTACGAAAGCGGGGGCTAGGGCAGGGGTGGGGAGGGAAGTGTGAGGAGTATGTCTCCAGCCTCCGGAGGGCTTTGTTAGGACACCCTGTCCTAACACGTGCCACCTGTGACCTAGTCCGGCTGTCTTGTATTTAGCCATTACCTGTGCTTTCTGAGTGGCTGTGCTGCAATGGGTACTGACACAGCTGTAAAACCTTCTCTGTGCGAGTTTCCCATGCCTGCAAGACTAGTCAATCCACCCCGGCCCTTTCCAAGCATGCACTCCCCGAATATTCCTTCCACCGATGGCACCACAAAGTATGTGTGCATCTTCGCGGACCTCATTCATGCAAACTGTTCACCTGAACAGTCAGGGGTCCCTATGCCTTCCGTACAGTGGGGGTAGGCCTGCTTTGAATGCTGAAAATTCGAGGACATGTCCTTCCTAGAGCTGATGGTGATTTAAGTGTCATCTGCCTAAGTGGAAAAGGATGGGTGAGATTAGCACTCCCTGAGCCTAATAAATTCCATGTGAAAGCCTCCCCCCCCTCCATTAGCCAGACCTTGCTGCTTGGTGGGAGGAAGGATGTTGGTAAGTGTAAGTCTGGCACATCTCAGGGCCTATAAATGTGGGTTGAATGAAGAGACGAGTAAACAAATCAAGGGGAAAGCCAACAAGCCTTGTGAAGGCTTATAGCTCTGAGTAAGTGGACATTCCCAGTTTCTCACCTGGGAATACCTCACTACAGACAGTGTACAGGAACTTCTTTCCTTCACCACTCAATATTTTAAAAACAAAAAAACTACTTATTAAGTATCATCAATGTAATTAACATCATTTATTATTTCTAAAGATGTCTAGAGGGCCGAAGGGCTTTATAAGCATAATTTAATTAACTCAGTTACAGCCATCTTAGTTTTATAGGATCTATACAATGACATAATCATGGCCCATAATCTTAGATTTCAGGATCTGTGTCTTAATTCCCTCCTTTGGCTATTTCTAAATAGTAAAGAAGGTTTTCCCAGGCAATACACATACTCATCGAGCCAGAGGCCTGGCCTCCTGTCCTCACTGCTTCTCATGCAGTCATTTAGCCAATCCTGTGTTCATTCGAATATCCGAAGTGAGAAGTCAGGCTCAGTTTTTAACACTTGAAGAGCCCAGAAACGATAACAAAGAGAAAAGGTATCTCAAAAAAAGAAATGTTTCAAAAAATACCTAAGGAGTATGGTTAACACATGAAAAGTCAGCTCTTCTTTATCTTCACATCTTCCAACCTCCCCAAATAAGACATGTGCTGTAGTCCTTGGATGCCTCTCGAAAGTAACCTGGCGAAAGGGCACCACGAATGACATGTCCTGGCCACTTCTGACTCTGATGCCACATCCTGTTCCTCTAAATTGCTAAGCAGTAACAATTAGAAGAAATTAGTTCCAGGAATTTAGAGTTGAGGGGTGGGGTGGGCAAAAATAGGTATTCAAACGTAAGCAGGGTAACCAACCTGCAGACGTCAAGAATGTCCTGATTGTTCCCCCCGTTAGTCATTTACAGCCCACGAAGTCATTTTTCAATGGGGCTGGCAGTGAGCCTGCATGGGAGTGGACAAGTTTCACCATGCGTTGCCTCCCCCACTTACTGTCCAAATGAGGCGACAAGGCCCACTTACGAAGGTGTCTGGAAGTTGAACCTTGCAGCCTCTGAAGCTTCATAATGTCCCATCACATACTTCTCTAAGAAGCACTGGCTTTACCTAGCACCGAAGCAGCAGCTACACTAAGGGAGACCTCTGCCCTCGCAGAGGAGAAAGAAACATTATTGCCAAAGAAAAGCAACAAGAGACTTCTGATAGAAGTTTTCCAGAACAAACAGTGACTTACATAAGTGCTTGAAGACATATTTATAGTTACTAGTAAATGCACTGTTAGTTATCCACAGCCCAGTCATTTTTCAATGACCATACACTGTACTAATTGCAAAGAATTGGAAACAAATAACCATCAAATTATGATACTGCTATAGAACTCAGTACCATACAGCCATTAATAATGACATAAATCTATAGATGGTGACAAAATGTGTTTTTCTATATGTTCTAGGAGAATATTAATGCAGAAATCTATAGTATACCACATTTTCCAAACACACATACCACTGTAAGTTATATTTTTATATGCACAGGAGAAGTCTGAAAGTATATACGCCAGGGGCACCTGGCTGGGTCAGTCAGGAGAGGGTGTGATGCTTGATCTCAGGGTCATGAGTTCAAGCCCCACGTTGGGCATAGAAATTACTAAAAAAAATCGATAAAACAAAAAAGAAAGTGTATACACCAAACAATTAATTGGGGGCGCTTTTGGAGTAAAGGTAAAGGCACTTTGTTTTTCCCTATTTCTACCCTATATTTCTTATTAATTAATTACTTTTGTGCCTTCTAAATTATGTAACATTTTCCCCAATGACTGATTGTGTACATAAATAAAATTGGCAAAGTTGATTTCAAAATGCTACATCTTGAATCAAGTAAGTTACTTACATTTAAATATTAGAAATGTTCTCACCAAGTACACGGGCTACTGGAATAATAATAAACAACAGCACTACAATAGCTAGATCTCATGACCGGGCTGGCATACTTTACAAAAATCATCTTGAAAATAAGCTGTATTCCAAGCAGTTTATTGAATTTTCATTTGCTGTGAGCAGCGATAATCACAAGTAAGAAGATCCACCCTGGGCAAAGGCTTAAATATCCTTGTCTCTCATATCCAGTGTTAGCTCTTTTTATCTTGCTTACCCCAGTGGAAGAAGAGAAACGCTATCAGATAAAAAGTTCCTTGTTGTGTCACTGCGGCCTTCACCTCTCCCTCGTTTCTCTCTGCAAGTGCACAGAGCCGGAGCTCCGCATGCTGCCGGCAGCTTCTGGGCCCACCAGGAGCAGCTGAAGCCAGCACACCCTCTACAGTGGAAAAAAGAACTCCCAGTGTAACTTCCTGAGGTTGAGATTGACCTAAACAAGGAACTGGGACAGGAGTCTCAGATTTTTTGAGCACTAGAAACAGAAGGAAGTTTTTTTTTAAATTTTTTAAGTAATCTCTACGCCCAATGTGGGGCTTGAACTCAGGACCCCCAAAATCGAGAGCCACATGCTCGGGGCGCCTGGGTGGCTCAGTAAGTTAAGCATCCAATTTCAGCTCAGGTCATGATCTGGCAGTTAAAGAGTCCAAGCCCTGTGTCAGGCTCTGTGCTGACAGCTCAGAGCCTGGATCCTGCTTCAGATTCTGTGCCTCCCTGTCTCTCTACCCCTCCCTCCCCTTCTCAAAACTAAGTAAACATTTAAAACAAATTAGAAAAAAAAAAAAAAGAGCCACATGCTCTTTCCCCTGAGCCAGCCAGGTGCCTTGAGAAGGAAATATTTTAAAAGTCACTTGTGTGATTAAAAAAGAAAAAAAATCACACAGCATCTTTCTATGGTGTATTTAAGCCTCTGGATAAATATTTCTACACATCTGGAGAAACACTGACAAAAGACTTTTAAGAATATTCACAAGGGAACCCAAACCACACAACTTCCTCCAAGAAATCATAAGCTACATCAGCTAGGAGCTTTGGCCAGTTAAATAAATCCATCATAGAATGGGCTCAAGCCGCTCAACAGATAAATGAACTATTGTGCCAGCAGAAAGAAATCCACGATAATGAACAACATCTCTAAACAATATACCAGGGGGAAGAAAACCAAATCACTTGGGTGAAAATCTGCAGTGAAAAAGCTCATCATATCTACTGACTTTCTCAGTTCATAGTTAGCAGTGCAATTTTCAAAGCCAAACAATACAAAGCAGCCTCACATGTCACGAAAGAAAACAATTTAATTCCAATCCAACCCATTATAAGGAAGGTCAAGTTCAGATTATTAAAGACACTAATTGAAAATTAAGTGAATTAACTAAACACTTTATGATCACAGCCATTGAACCTTTGTTAAAAAACAATCACTATATAAAATCAGTAAGTACTAGTTTAACAATCCCTTTAAGAGATCATTAGAAAGGCTGGATTGTCCCCTCTGCAGTGCATGCTGGTGGTTTTTTGCAGTTTGCTTAAAAAATTATGTGCCTTTATTGTACTAAAGAAATTCCGAGAGGGAAGCACAACCTACTCACTGATGGTAACAAGACAACCATTTTTCACATTCCTCCCTTAGAGTCTACCCGGAGTGCTTTGAATTTATCCCGACTGCCCAGAGTTCAGCTAACAATAAGAACAGAACGGAAACTTTTTATCAATCGGCTCGAAGTTTAGGTTATTTCTTACTATGTTCAAGGCTGACCTATTAAAATGAGTGAGAACGCATGCAACTTCAACAGTTATGTTCCTTAACCCCATGTCATCTTAATTCTCACAATCTTATAAATACATAATGTAAACATGTTTTCATCTTGCAAAGGACTTCTGCGCCAACCCTGGGGAAGGGCGGTTGCAACGCGCCTGCCCTGGGTTTATGTTTGGCAACACTGCAGCTAGGTGGGACGTGCGTCGGAACAATACAAAGTTGTTAGATACAAAGCCGCCTCCTGCAGACCATATTCACCCAGAAAAGGTCAGCGTATCCTTTCCTCCCAAAGAAAAGTGGAACCAAAGTGAATCTGCAGAAGGAAAGTTCGCGAGGAGACGGGCAGAGCAAGTTTGAAAACCAGGGCTCCAGAAGGCACTGGGCGCGCACCCCCAGGAAAAGCAGCGGGCGGAGAAGACCGCAGAGACGCGGCGGCCGAGCCCTCTCACCAGCACTGGCCCCGGGCTCTCCGCCTCCGCTTCGCCCGCAGCCGCGTCCTTGCGCTGCAGGGGGGATTCAATCACCAGCTCCTTTCTGACGCTTCGACAGCTCATCCTGCATTTATCCGCCTGCATTCTCGGCTGCGAGCGCAAATCGGTAGAGTCTGCAGCCGGGACAGCCGCGAGCCCCTGGCCGTGCGAGGCACACGCATGCCACTGGCCCGAGCGGGGAAAGGAAGCTGGCTCCCCGAGCGCAAGTGGCCGGCCGGCGGGGCCGCGGGGGGGGCGGGGAGGGCGCGCCGCCCAGGGCCGGCCCCCGGGGCTGTTACTACCGCTCGCAAATGGGAGGCTCCCACACGCCGGGCCCGGAGGAAAACAAACCCGAACTGTCCGACACACAGTGTGCTGCCTCTCTGATAAGACCGGCCCCATTGTGTCGGTTCCGCACGGCGTGGGCCACATGGAGCCGAATCAAAACAGCGCAGTGTTTACTGCACACAGTGATAGTTAGGCTCTTTCATGATTTGCTTCAAATCTGAAGCTCCTGGAGTTGAAGAGACGGCTAGGTTGTCTGGGGGTTCTAAAATTCCTGGCGTTTCTGGACGCTTTCCTTCATGTTCCAGCTAAACACCAAATGCTTGGCTGATGATCAAGACAGGGAAAGGCAACGAGGGAGGGGTTCCCATAGCCTGCACCTCACCGGGGGCAGGTGTAAGGAAAGCATTTCTCCCTGCAGGACAGACCTCAGCTCATGGAACTTAATTTATCTACTATTCTATGCCAGAAAGACGAGGTCATCCAACAGTTTTATGGGACGCTACCTAGCATGGTAAATGCTTTTATTAAACAGAATATTACTTTAAATCAACAGGTGCCTGGGTAATGAGCCCAGGATTAGAAACTGAGAGGGTCAGGTAAAAATACAAGGCAGGGTCTCTCCCTTCAAGAAAAGTCAGAGCTAGTTGGGAAGGCAAGGTGAAGAGACATCATAAATGACAGAGTAATATAATTAATACAGAGTTACACAAAAGCACAGGGGAGTAGCATGGTTCAGTGGTGATAGCAACCAAAATGTGTTTTCCCCAAAGCCTGCTACTTCTTCACATTATTAGTGGAATAACATTTTAATCATTTAAAAAATCATCTCTTAGGAAAAAATAAAACAGAGGTCTTAAAGAATTTATTTAAAAATTACATGGAAAATGAGCATTAAAATGGGATTGGTATTAATCTGCACATCTTGGGATGCTGCAAAACTTCTCCCAGTTACTCTGTTTATTTCCTTGAAATCACAGGATTTAGTAACAGTAGATAATAGAAGTAGTAGTAATAATAAGTAGAACTTGGTGTCATTTAGCAGCAACAGGTGCCATAAGGTACACTACCCAAGGAAATGCATGAACCATCCTATAAGATACAGGGACAAGGCTCCTGCTCTCCAGGCAAAGTAACTGCGGCTGGAAGGGCTCAGAGCCGCAGTGCTAGAGCCAAGATGGTGCCCTAGGCCCCTGTGACCTCTTTCTTCCCACTATGGGCTGCCAGGCCAGGCCAGTCTGTAGCGCTCAAACGCCAGGAATCCTGAGTGTGAACATTAATTGTGTAGTAAGTCACAAGGGTTCAACTAGTCCATTAGAAAAATTAGGTTTCTACAATAGATTTTTTAATATTTTATTTTTGAGAGTGTGAGTAGGAAAGAGGGACAGAGGGAGAGGGGAGGGGGGAGAGGGAGAATCCGAAGCAGGCTTTACGCTCAGCACAGAGCCCAACTGGGGCACAATCTCACCACCCTGGTATCAAGATGCAAACTGAAATCAAGAGTTGAACACTCAACCTACTGAGCCACCCAGGCTCCTCTACGATAACTTTTTTAACTACCCCATTTCTCACTTGCCAAATCTATGTTCTGAAATAATATGATGTATAAATTTTAAAATCTATCTTCATAAAGTTACAAGAGGGCAAAAAACAAAAACCCAAAACACAGAGCTTCAGTTACATATACACAGATTTAAAGTGGCAGTTAAATCGAAACATAGAAATGCCCTATAAATCAGAAGAGGCAAGAAAGTCCAAAGCCACTGAGCCTCAGTGAGGTACAGAATAACTAACAACTTGAACAACTTTTTGAAATGGCTTGAGAAGTTGTAAACAACCCAATTCTTCTTCATTTCACCAGCTGCATTAATTCCCCAGCAGGTCAGGACTTTGAGAGAAATGATACCCTGTGTATTTAGTTAAAATACTGACATTCTGGGCGCCTGGGTGGCTCAGTGGGTTGAGTGTCTGACTTCAGCTCAGGTCATGATCTCACAGCTGGTGGGTTTGAGCCTAGAACCTGCTTTGGATCCTCTGTCCCTGCCTTTCTCTGCCCCTCCCACACTCAGGGGAGCACACGTGTTCTCTCTCTCTCAAAAATAATAAACATTAGGAAGAAATACTCTGACATTCTGTAAGTAATGAATAGGAACTTAAAAGGTAGGTTGTTGCATGAACACTACAAGTGTATGAACACTACAAGTGCCCAGCATGGATAATTTAAGTAATCTTTGTAACAACCAAGCAGGTAACATGGTTATCCCTATTTTACAGATGCAGAAACCGATGTACAGGGGGGTTCCGGGTGTGCAGAAGGGGATACAGTGAGCGGAGGGCAATCTAGATCCATAGCCATGATACTATGAACCATTTGTCTGTTCTAATTATGCCAACTGTTAAAAAGCAAAATATAGAAAAAAACTACTGATCAGCAATTACAGATAAAGGCAGCATCTGGGTCTAGTCCCATCAAGGTAACTTAGTGAAGAAGTAAAAAGGTAAAAATGGCATAGCACAGAGAAGGTACCTAGTAGGTCTTCATTTAATGGTAACTACTGTTACTGTTGTTATTTCCAGCTGAAGAAATTAGCTTTCATCTTAAATTCAGGGCTTTGGCTGTGTGATCTGAAATGACAATTCCACCAACCATATTGCGACAACACATTAAAAAGTGCTCCAATTTAAAATCAGTTGCTCTTGGCCACCTGGGTGGCTCAGTCAAGTGAGCATCCGACTTTGGCTCAGGTCATGATCTCATAGCTTGAGTTCCAGCCCCACATCAGGCTCTGTGCTGACAGCTCAGAGCCTGCAGCCTGCCTCAGATTCTGTGTCTTCCTCTCTCTCTGCCCCTCCCCTGCTTGTGCTCTGTCTGTCTCTCTCTCAAAAATAATAAACATTAAACATTCGTACTTAAAAATAAAATTTAGGGCGTCTGGGTGGCTTAGTCGGTTAAGCATCCGACTTTCGCTTAGGTAATGACCTCGTGGTTCGTGGGTTCGGGCCCCGCGTCAGACTCTGTGCTGACTGCCAGCTCAGAGCCTGGAGCCAATTTCAGAGTCTGTATCTCCCTCTCTCTCTGACTCTCCCCTGCTCACGCTGTCTCTCTCTCTCTCCTAGAAATTTTTTAAAAAATTAAATTAATTTAATTTTAATTAAAATTATTCAATTAAAACTTTTTTTTAATTAGTTGCTCTTGGGGTGCCTGGGTAGCTCAGTCATTTGAGCACCTGACTTCCACTCAGGTCATGATCTCCCAGTTCATGAGTTCAAGCCCTACATCAGGCTCACTGCTGTCAGCACAGAGCCTGCTTTGGAGCCTCTGTGCCCCTCGCTCTCTATCCCTCCCCCACAGGCTCTCTCTCTCTCTGAAAAATAAACAAACATTTTTAAAAATTAATTAAATCAACTGTTCTTTACTCTTTGCTGATTATGACTGCTGCCTTCTAACAGTCATCTTGACCCCCCTGGGCTCATCGCAAGAGCCAAGCATCTCCTTCTACAGTTTTCCTGTATTTCTCAAAATTTTAACAATGAATTGATATTCCTTTTGTAATCAAGGAAAAAACTTTAAGTTGGCTCTGAGTTTCCAGGCAGCCAGGACAGAACGGTAAACACCATCCGTTCCCTATTCCTATCACCAAAAGGAGAAAATGTACCAAGCTGTAAGGCAAGAAAAAAATTTTTAATCTTCTCATGCAGAGATGTGCATAAAAAACAGACCGATTAATACACTAGGTTGTCAACATGTGTATAAGAGATGCAGCAGCCAAGTTCACACTGCTTTCTCACCACCATCTCCAAGCATTATACTTAAATCCTGGATAAAGGAAAGCAATTCTGAGAGCAAGATGGTCTTGTAATCTATCACCTTCAAATGGCCCAACTTATGAGAGAAGGACTTAGAGGAATGAAGACACTATTGCCAGCTTTCCTGTTATATAACTTCTGGGGCAATGTCAAGTGCTCTGGTTCTGTTCTGCTCATTTAGGACCACCAATGCTTTACAAGTCTGCTGGTCTAGGGGAGTTATATGGTACAGTATTTAAGTCCATAACCTAAACCTCTAGGTAGGATGTGGTTTCTATAAATGGTTCGTGAGACCGATGTGTAAGGACATGAGACTGACATCGGTCAGAGCAGTCACAAGAGGAAATGACACGTTAGAAGGATGGGAAGTAGGTGGCCAAGGTTTTCTTTGCAACATTTCAAAGAACAAGTTACATGCTGGACCTCTCATATAAGTCCACCAACATTTACTGAGCTCCTGCTATCCAGCAACCTCAAGTTCTTTCACAAATTACCTGGTTTAACTCTTAAAAAGAAAAACAAACACACACACAAAAAAAAATCAATTAACATTATCAAAGGTATAGAATTTTACTGTTTAAACAGAATGGAGTAAACCCTGTGGGAAAGTAGGAACACTTCAGAAGAAGGCTGGAATGAATGCTTTTGTGTATGAGTTTCAGTTCTCAGACTTTAATATGTATTCAAATATAGGTTGGGTACACAAAACCATGAGAACTTTACAGAAAACTCATGGAAATTTCCAAGGGCAATGTTTTACTATAAATACGGCTAACATTAGACTGTATAGCTCCCAACTTCCCCCTCCCACTGTAAGATAAAGCTCCACCATACTCTGAAAAGCAAAGGGCTTCAGAGCCTCTCACCCAGGACTCCGATGCATGCCCTAAGACCCAGTTTCAATGCCACTTAGATCCCTCTAGCCAGGGCTGATTAGCTCTTCTTCTACCCACCCTCTGGGAATTACTTTTATTTACCTCTATTTTGGAGCTTTTCACACTCTACCTTTTATTAAGTTTGTATGTGTCATACTCTTCAGCAAGACTATAAATTCGTGAGGACAGAAACTAGATCTTAACCACCTTTGCCTCCCCAGTGTTTTAAGTACTGCAGCCACTCAGAATGTGTTTGCTGAATTCAATGCTTACGTTCGTTTTGTGTCACTGGTTATCTGTAGCTCTAAAGTAAAATGTAGTAGTTGTAGAAAATATGCAAACATTTTCATTTGTTAATGGCCCAAATTAAGGCAAAAGCATTTAATTGTTACTAAACTGAAGCCCAACAGACCACTTACTAATTAAAATGTTCCTTCCTCCCACCTAAGAAAACATTATCCTGCAAAACTTGCTAGACACTTTTCAGACAACAAGGGATGCTTGCAAACAGTACAGCCGAACCTTTAAGAAGTGCAAATAAAAATTTTTTTAGCAATGAACTATATAAAATATAAAACTGCATTTTCCTGTGGCTAATAATCACATAAGGAATAACCCATACAAGGAAAAATTATCAATCACCCCAATGAAATTTCCCAGACTTCTATTAAGGGCTCTTGCCATATCAGAAAGATATTTAAAACATAACATACTAACTTTAAAGGCTAATATATATATATGTACCTTTAAGGTATATGTAAAGTATATTTAAATAAAGTATGTACATATAAAGACATATACATAATTTGGGGTAGATTTAAATATATTAATATACATCTAAATATTAAATAACTGTATATGCATTTGTACATATATACATACAGACTACACACACACACACACACACAGTCTCTACTCCAAAGTAATCATCTCTTTTCTCTTGTTCTGGAAAACTGTGAAACAGTAAGCACAAATTATGAAAAACTACAAGAAGGACCAAATGACTAACTGAAGATTTTCCAGGGTATTGTTCCTGGTCAGACCGCTGACTGGCCAAAGAAAAGAAAAGGTATCAGGAAAATGATCTGTCCTTCTGAGAGAAACAAAAATATAGGACACAGAAGGCACAAGCAGCAGCTAAACAGAACAGGATCGGACGCCACAGAGGCAGGGTACAAAGTCATAGTCACGTTGGCGAGGGATATAGTGATGAAAAGGGCAATGGATGTGGGGGCAGGGAGAGGAGGGAGAGGAACGAGTTTTCTGCATCAGACCCTGCCTCTTTGAAAAGTTAAAGTTAAAACAAAAAAAATCTGATAGGGGCACCAGGTGGCTCAGTCGGTTAAGCTTCGGACTCTTGATTCTGGCTCAGGTCATAATCTCAACCATTTGCGGGATCGAGCCCCCACGTAGGGCTCTGTGTGGACAGTGCTAAGCCTGCTTGGGATTCTCTCTCTCCGTCTCTCTCTGCCCCTCCCACACACTCATGTGCACTCTCTCTCTCTGCCCCTCCCACACACTCATGTGCACACTCTCTCTCTCTCTCTCTCTGCCCCTCCCACACACTCATGTGCGTGCTCGCTCGTGCTCTCTCTCTCAAAATAAACTTTTAAAAATCTCATATAAAGTCTGATGCTCACCTCAACTTTTTTTTTTTTGGTCATCAGAGATTTAATCAAATGATCACAGAAATGGAATATGCATCATCATCTAGTCTAGTGCTCCTTAGCCTGGAACCCAAGGCTGAACTTCAAGGGTCCATGAACCCTCTAAAATGACATTCAAAATTTTGTGTGTTTGTGGTTTTTCTGAGGAGAGACCGCTCGAGTTTATCTAGCATTTAGAGGAGGGGCCAAGGGAAGATCAACCATTCACAGAATAAGGAAACTGAGGTCCAGAGAAACGAGCTAGAGAGCCAAAGTTTGAGGATACAAAGCTCCTCACTCTAGCAGGTTCAAATTCTGTTTAAGTAGAGATAACAACAGCAATGTAAGCACCAGGCACCAGTTAAATAAACAGGCCATCCGATGGCAATCAGCACTGTCAACACCTGCAGTCTGCTCATTTGCTGAGTGACGGCCAAGTCAGCAAGTGTGGGTCATTACACGAAATATCATGCCAGATGCACAACTCAAGGCCAATGAAGTATACCTCCAAAACAGGGCAAATCACCGATATAAACTATGTTTTCTGAGAACTTTTAATGACATTGAGAAAATCCGCACAGTAATACACACATACAAGATTGAAAATAAATATATGTCTGCTGATTAACTCTGGTATGTGAGACTATCAGTAATTTTTTTTCTCTAAACTCTCCACATTTTCATCAAAAGCACTTACTACTTCTATATTCAGGGGAAAAAAGGAATATGCTGTATTACGAGATAATGGTATAGAAAAACCTCACATTGAGGTTTTAGCCCTCACTATACCACTCAACAGCTGTGTGATATTAGAAAAGTCACTTCAGAGGCATCTGGGTGGCTCAGTTAGTTGAGAAACCAACTCTTTTTTTTTTTTTAATGTTTTATTTATTTCTAGGAGAGAGAGACAGCGTGAGCAGGGAGGGTCAGAGAGAGGGAGTCACAGACTGAAACAGGCTCCAGGCTCTGAGCTGGCAGTCAGCACAGAGCCCAACGCGGGGCTCGAACCCATGAACCGCGAGATCATGACCTAAGCGAAAGTCGGACACTTAACCGACTAAGCCACCCAGGCGCCCTGAGAAACCAACTCTTGATTTCGGATGAGGTCATGATCTCACGGTTTGTAGGATCCAGCCCCACATCAGGCTCTGTGCTGATAGCATGGGGCCTGCTTGGGACTCTCTCTCCCTCTCTCTCTCCCCTACTCATGTGTGCATGCGCAAACACACACACACACTCTCACTCTCTCTCTCTCTCTCCCCCTCTCTCTCTCTCTCTCAAAATAAATAAGTAAACTTAAAAAAAAAATGAAGAAAGTCACTTCACCCCTCTGGGTCCCACAAACTTTACCTATAAAATGAAGGACTTATACTAAAAAATCTGACCAGCTCTACAGGTCTGTACTAACTATTAAAACTTCCTTTATTGATTAGTTTTGGGGAAAAAAATAAATCACCCCAATGAATGATAAACATTTCAATATCATATTTCCCCACTACACACAGAAGAAAAGCACAAAGACTAAACAGTAGATATGTTTCTAAATGTGGAGGACCCTCAACAGGAAGCACCCTAAATGCAAAGGACACTCCTCCAGTGGGGCAGGGACAGAGCTGAGACGCTGGCAGGTGACAAGGACCAGGATGTCCTATCGGTGAGGAAGGATGTCCCGGGGAGGCCGGCCGCCCACAGCACGGGTTCTGAAGAAGGCTCTGTTTTCAGAGGAGGCAATGAAGGTGGAGAGTCCTTCATTTCTAGAGGCGGCTCTCCAGTACCGGCTGTGCGAATCAGGACAGCAACCTCACCACCCTGGGCGCCCCAGGTTCCTCACCTGGAAAAGAGAGGTCAGAACGCCCACCACTACAATTCTAACCAAGACCCATGTGGATCATGGAGGTGTCCCACTGTGTGCAGGGGCACTGCGTGCAGCCACATTCAAGAAGCTTCTCAATAAAGACAACCCACCTCCATCCACAACATCCCCTTCCCCAGCTTCCAGTCTTCCACAGCCTCTCTCACCATCTGGCAGTCTGTATCCTGTGCTCCTTATTTGTTCCATGTCTGTCTATTCCCAATTAAAAAAAAAAAGGCAAAGAAGCTCTGTGAGGGCAGAGATTTTTGTCTATTTTGTCCACTGCTCTATTCCCAGGTCCTAAAACAGAGTGGATGCTCAAGAAACATTTCTTGAATGAATTTAGAAGAGTCAGGATGCCCTCAGTCTGGATACGGAAGTTTTACACTCTGCACACCAATAGTTTTTCTGTAAACTGTCAATTTATTTTCATCACAATAATGGTAGTTCAGCCAGCAGTGTCAAAGATTTGGTTTAGAGGGGGAAATTTACAAGGTAAAGGAAAACATACTGTGCTGGCATTTTTCTCAAGGAACGAAACTCCTGGCCCGAGTTATGGAGGCCTGGCCAGCTGCACGGCATCACCCCTGACAGCGGTGTGCCAGCACATTCTATCTCCCCTTGTCAGCTTGAAGCACTGCAGAAAGGGCAGTGCGTATGTGGTGTGTACACAGCAGACAACCCATAAATATTTGCTTATAGAATAAATGAAGAAATTGCCTCAATTTAGTTTGATTCATCACAGAAGTTCAAATCAAGAATTTTCTTCTAACTTTCCTTACTACGTGCCAAATGTTGAGGTTAAGGGCCAGATAATGTATGCTTGGTGGGAAGAACAACTGAAAGCTTTTTTTTTTTAAGCACTAAAGTTTTTCCTTCTAAGTAAAATGCTTTATTCAGTTATAAATGGAATGGAATACAAGTCTCCATTCTTTCACTTCTCCCCATATCCACCTCCCAAAGCAACCCGGTGAAAACCACAAATAACCACCTTCCAAGTTTACTCGTTCTGTAAAATCTTTGTGAAGGTTAACTTCACTTAAAGCCAGTTCCATCAGTGCTGCTAAGGTACAAAGCTGGTGGGCCGGGGCGCCTGAGTGGCTCAGTCGGTTAAGCACCCAACTCTTGATTTCAGCTCAGATGATGATCTCATGGTTTGTGGGATCGAGTCCCGTGCTGGGCTCTGCCCTGCCCTCCAGGAACCTGCTTGGGACTCTCTCTCCCTCTCTCTGCCCCTCCCCCATGCACAAAGGCACACCTGCACTCTTTCAAAATAAATAAACAAATGTTAAGAAAAAACAATGAAACTGGTGGACCGCCTTGATACATGGTTGATGGAGATGGAATTAGCTGGCGGGGGGCACAGGCTCGGATTACTCCCTGGTATCACAGTTCATGGCCATCAGCCACCTATCCTGCGGGCAGGAGGAGACAGGGCTCCAGGCAAAAGCAAGACACCTACTTCCGCACAAAGAAAACATCCCCCAGCTGCAAAGGGGAAGTCCACCAGGAGGAAATTTGGCCAAGTGAGTTACAGAGTACCCCCTGGCGCTTCTGGCTTAATTTAGCTGTTTAAAAGACAATGACCATTTACAATAATACCAGTTCCCGAACACTAATTGGGAAATCCCGGCTTTTAAAAAGCAGATTACGTCCCCTGCATAAGATAAATTCATTAGCAGCAGAGATGATGTATCCCTTCTCATCCTGCTGCCTGAAGGATGGTCTCCACTTCTTCCAAGCTCATTGTGATTGATTTCCTATGTGAAATCAAGAGACTGCCAAGGAATAGAAAACAAAGCCAGTTTTAGGGGACTCCAACGTTATTCCTGGACAACACATCCTGACACGTCAAACTTTCCCCCATGCGTGCTTGCAAAAATATGGAACTAATTTAAATGAGTTTCTTCATAGATATGCTACAAATAAAGGGACCAGAGTGCATGGGGAGGGCCACATGTCAAGGAGGACCCCAAGGCTTCCTTCCTCTGCACCTGCCAAACCAAAACGCACGCATTTAGGAACTGATGGTGGTGGCAGTGGTGGTGACAGGGATGGTGACAGAGCTGTTGCCTCCTCTGCTCCTTTACTAAAGGTGTTTGAATAGTCCTGTTACTTCTGTTACATTTCTGTAGTTTTCTTTTATTTCAGCTGTCCCCTCTCAAACAAGGGGAAAAACTCAAACAAGGGAAGAATATGGTTAAAACAAAGAAGGGTGATGTTTAATTACACTCAGAAAACTGGAACACCAGTGGCCGGGACTATTCCACCGGCCCCTTTCATAAAAACAGCCAAGGCTTGAGGTCCCACTTTTGGTTCTAAAAGAGGTTAACATAAAACAAACAAGGCTTCCTCATCACACAGAGCACTTAGGCACACACTTCCATTTATGCTTTGCCAGAACCTAGATCTATAAGCCAATACTTATTATCAGTATTTTGTAACCGTCACACAAGAATGTCAACACCGAAAAGAAGGGGAAAGGGAAGAGAATGAGTGATGGCAGAGACGGGCAAGGAAAACATTGCCTGAGTCCCTATTGTGTACTAGGCCCTCAACATACATTCTCATTTAATTCAGATCAATATTTTATTTTATCTTATCTTAATTTTATTTTAGAGACAGAGTGAGTGGGGGAGAAGGGGGGATAGGGGGAGAGAGGGGAGAGGGGAAGGGGGGAGAGAGAGAAAGAGAGAGAGAATTAGAGGCAGGCTTCACACCCAGCACAGACCCAGATGCGGGGCTCGTTCCCACAACCCTGGAATCATGACCTGAGTGGAAATCAGGAGCCGGACGCTCAACCGATTGGTTTAATTCAACCCTTAGAGTCATAACACTATATCAGGTATTTTTGTTCATAGAAACTGGTGTTCTTATAAAGTAAATAACATACCATAAGTTTGCATAGTTACTATGCTTTGGGGCTATGTTTCAAAATCAATCTTAAATCTGGTAACTACATAGATCAAAATTTTTATTTAAGGTTTATTTCAAACATAATTTCATCTCCCTTTTGAACATAAATCTCCTTAGGGGAGCCACTGACATTTAATGTTAGTAGCAGCTGTGTCTGAACTATAGGACGAACGCTTTTATTTTCCCTTCTTTCTACTTGTCTGTCTTTTCAAAACTTCTCTCAGTAAGCATGAGTTACTTTAAACACATTTTAAAACTTTTTTAAAGCCATTTATTTACTATTTGGGAAATTTTTAAAAATTAATGTACACAGAGTAGCTGATGCACATAACATGTTTCTCCAGGGACACGACTTGCAGGAAGGTTAGTGAGGCATCCAGTTCAGGAAAGGAATTTAAGAAAACACCACAAACTCCGTAATCAAGATAGATAAAATTCAATGAAATTTAAAAAATCAAAATTAATACCAAAAAAAAAAAAAAGCCATGATAAACAAAACTTGGAATGAAGATGGGCTCAGTATAAATGAGCTTTACTGCCCCAGGCTCTAGCACGGCTCCGCTCAGCAAGGGCATTCTCCGTGCCCTGCACTGTGATACACAGTATATTTATTCCTCCGGCAACTGTGAGACAAGCACTCTTATTTTACAGATTTTACAGATGAGGAAACTGAGGCATGAAAGTTAAGGCGTTAGTCCAAGGTCACAGAACTAGTCCAAGGTCAGAGGGCTGGTACGTGGCAAAACCACTTTAAACAGGATGGTAAGGGGTCATTTTTACTTTCCTTGGCCGTCAACATAAAATCAAAGTCTGTTTAAATCTGCTCTCCAAGCGACCAGCTTGTCAGATAAAGATTTAAACTCAAGCTCAACACACGTTCTTCTTCCTTAGATGATTAAGTGATTCGGAGGCAATTTGGGCAAAGGACCAAACCCCCACTCTACTGAAACCTGTTTTATTTTAATTGTTCACACAGAGGTGAAACCTCCTAATGGTTCAGAGTTTGGAACAGAGGGAGGGAAAGAGAAAATGTGAGGGCAAAGACTTTCCTCTCGTTTTAATTCCCCGCAGGAAGGACATTAGAAGCAAACAGGATAGCCTGGAGATCTGGCTCCCAGGGCAGGGCAGTCTCTGGGTGTGCTGAACGGTGATGAGCCCCGGGGACAACCCTTCCCCTCCCACCCCCTGCAGCCTGTAGGGCAACGAGGTGCAGAGACCCTTGTGGCCTCCCTGCCCTCCTCACCACTGCCTGTCCAAAACCTTACAGACAAAGGCCACCGATTGTCTGTAATGCCTCCCCACGCCTCCAGAAGTGCTGCCCATTGATCTGGAATGTTCCCTTACCACCTCCTGATCTTAACCTGTCAAATGCCTGCTCACCTCTGTACTCTGCAGATTCCAGAAACCACCCAAAACTGCTCAGTTGGAATCTTGAGCTGAGACCCATGGGTCTGCCTTTTTCACGGCACCCAGGTGAGGCCTCTGCTAGAGGCTTTCATCCATCTATGTCTGAGAATCACCGATCCTCATTTATTAACTTAAAAGAGACAAGAACACCCGCGGTGTTTAAACACAGATCCATTACAAGGAAACGTGGATGGGTTCCCAGATACGTCTCCGCGCAGGTATGACACAGATGGCTGTACTTGGCTGAAAGCAAGGGGTGGCGTGAGGATGAGGCCCAAACGCTTAAAAGTAATCCTCCGCAGGACGGAACACACACCCTTGACCTTACCAAGACGCCACAGCAGGTTTTGACTCATTAATGACTGATCATTTCTATTTAGCTGGACTGTGGGGAAAAACACAACGTTGTGGGTAGATTCTTCCACCAGAATTACCCTTCACTCACCTTCCTCTCTCCTCCCCACCCTTGTCAAAATGAAATGCCTTTCAGTTTCCGGCCAATAAGGAAGGCCTTACAGAGCAGTACGAGCTTCACACATCTCTCAAATACTTTTAACAGTGTGATCATAGACTGAAACCCTTGCTGATGAGCAGGATACTTTCCTAAAGAGACCACAGAGCAAAACCAACCCAAAGGTTTTGTTGCCTAGAATCCTTTCTCAAACACCTAGTTTGCCAGCTGAGTTAGAAACTCTCGTTCGAGTTCAAATTTGTGACCCTTACGGTTGCTAACTAAAAGCCATGAAGCAATCTATTTAGAGAAAAGCAGCTGCACGTGTTAAGGGTTTCCTTTCTCCTGCTACAAGAGGAACAAGGTGCCAAAGTTACATCCTCCATATGTATCCTCCACGATTCACTGCAATTAGGCCAGTAGTGAAGAAAACATCGCTCATCCAACATTACAGGCTCAACGTACTATTATTTTCCCCTTTTAAGTAGAATCTCTTACTCAGATGTATACATTAGATTGATGACAACTTTCATGAGCCTTCAATGCTGATTTAAGACTTGAAGGCAGTAAAATAAATAATCTTAAACAAGTTTTGTCTAGCAGCATTTTTTAAAAATTTTTTAAAATATTTTTATTTATTTCTAGGAGAGAGAGAGAGAGAGAGAGACAGTGTGAGCAGGGGAGGGTCAGAGAGAGAGGGAGATACAGACTCTGAAATAGGCTCCAGGCTCTGAGCTGGCAGTTAGCACAGAGCCCGACGCGGGGCTCTAACCCACGAACCGCGAGATCATGACCTAGGCGAAAGTCGGACGCTTAACCGACTAAGCCACCCAGGCGCCCCTGTCTGGCAGCATTTTTAAGTGGAGACTATGATAATACTTTCCCCAACATCTCGTTTTGAAATAACTGCAGCATATACTACACTCTGTCTTCACTGATTTCAGGGGAAATACAGGACTTGTGGGTTTATTGCAAAAGAGTCAACTCAATCAACCAAAGCATCAATAGATCCAGCTCCCAGGACCTGACATGCCACCACCAAGTCTCCACTTGTCTTGGGGACACATGCTCATCAAATGAGGACACCCAAGCTATCTGATGGTCAAGTTCTTTTACGCTCAAACTTTCTGTAATTCAGTGATACATATTACCACTGCAGCTAACTGGGCTTCCTTCAACCTTCCTTCAACTATGACACTAATTTTGTTACATTCTGTGCGGCCCAGCATTTATCACATAAGAGAACTTCTTAGGAACATTCATGAAAGTAGTCAGTGGAACGCTCTCTGTATTTACTCATTAATCCATTTGTGAATGAGCTGATTCATGCATTAACTCCCCTGTCTGCTCAGTTAATCACTCAGCAGGCATTTCTTAACCACGCGGCACTATGCAGGACTGAGAGGTGACGGACACAAATCTGGTGTGGGGCAAGTAACTTCAATACCATGAGTGACAGAAGAAACAGACGAGGCCTGTTGTTGTCCAGTATGACAGCCACAGGTCACATGGGGCTACTGAGCATTTGACATTTGACTAGTCAAACTGAGATAAGCTCTATGTATAAAATACATAGTGGATTTCAAAGGCTTTGTATGAGAAAAAGAACGTAAAGGACCCTACTTAGAAGTATTTACTAATACATGTTGAATAATACTTTGAATATACTGGATCAAATAAACAGACTACTAAAATTAATTTCATCTGGGGTACCTGGGTGGCTCAGTCGGTTAAGTGTCCGATTTCAGCCCAGACCATGATCTCATGGCTGGTGGGTTCGAGCCCCGCATGGGGCCCTATGCTGACTGCTCAGTCTGGAGCCTGCTTCGGATTCTGTGTCTCCCGCTCTCTCTCTGCCCCTCCCCTGCTCATGCTCTGTCTGTCTCTTTCTCTCACTCTCGCTCCCAAAAATAAATAAAACATTTATTTATTTATTTATTTATTTTTTAATATTTTTTATTTATTTCTGGGAGAGAGAGAGAGAGACAGCGTGAGCAGGGGAGGGTCAGAGAGAGAGGGAGACACAGACTCTGAAATAGGCTCCACGCTCTGAGCTGGTAGTCAGCACAGAGCCCGACGCGGGGCTTGAAACCACAAACCGCGAGATCATGACCTAAGCGAAAGTCGGACGCTTAACCGACTAAGCCACCCAGGCGCCCCTAATAAACAAAACATTTAAAAAGAAAACTTTTAAAATTAATCTCATCTGTTTCTTTTTACTGGTTTTTTTTTTTACTATAAAATTGCACCTGTGACTGGCATTATATTTTTTATTGAAAAGTTGCTGGGCTAGATGCTCCCCAATCCTGGGTTCCCTCCCTGCCGGGTCAGACAGAAAGGCCAGCGTTTCCAATCTCCTCGGCACTTAGGTTGAAACTCCGTGACTGGGTTCTGGCCCGGGGAATATAAGAAATATGAGGCAGCAAAGTCCAGGTGCAGTTATGAAACACGGCACACCACCAGTTCAGTTCGCTCTGTCTCCTGGTGGGCCCACTGAATGCAGGGTCCACAGGAGGCCCTGGGCATGGGAGAAGCCATGGATGTAAAGCCACGGCCTCCTGAGTCATCGCACGGAAGACCACCCTATGTATTCCCAATGGGACCCTGTCACAGGTGAGAAATACATACTTACAGCGGTAAGCTACTGCCATTTGGTTACAGGAAAAGTTGTAGAATGACTACCTGCTCAAGAACTCTCCAGATAAGCTTCAGAGATGAGGTGCATGCGAAAGGCACCTACGTGTGTGGTTCTCAAACTCAGTTAATGTCAGAATCACTAGAGAGCTGTTACAACACAGACTGCTGGGCCCTCTTCTCCGCTCTCTCGGCTGACGGAGCTGGGGAGGGAGACCTGTGTGGACCCTCTCTCAGGACTGGGGGCTGCCTCCAATGCGGCAGGTCTGGAGGCGCTGCTGACACTGCTCATCTGGGGATGCACCTTAAAAACCAGGGTCTTAAAGGATAAGCAAGGCTTTGTCAAGCAGTGAAGGTTACAAGAGGCACTCCAGGGAAAGGAACCACACACACAGAAAGGTTCGGAGGGCTGGAGGAACATTGTAGGTTGGGAACAGTTAGACCTGATGTGAAGAAGTATCACAGGGCTTGGAGGAAGGGGGTGTGTAGAAAAACACCAGTGAATTAGAGACTTCATCTCACAGTCAGGAGTTCGAATTCTCCCTCCTTAATAACATTGCATTTTTTTTAATGTTTATTTTTGAGAGACAGAGACAGAGCACAAGAGGGAAAGGGGCAGAGTGAGAGACACACAGAATCTGAAGCAGGCTCCAGGCTCTGAGGTGTCAGCACAGAGCCCGATGGAGGGGTTGAACCCACGAACCGCTAGACCATGACCCAAGGTGAGGTCGGACACTTAACCAACTGAGCCCCCCATGAGCCCACCCTTCCTCAATAAAGCAGAGCTTCCTCTCCACAGTTTATCCAGTAATAAAAATAATTAAAGTAATATGAGTATTGGTTAATACTTCAATTTCCTACCAAATTCCCAGGAAAACGACAGGAGTACAGTACAGTCATTTGACCACTGTGGGCCAACTGTGAGACTCCAGAATCCTGATTCTTGGGCCAACCACCTAGCTATTATAATAATCTCATTATGTTACCTGAGAAACGATGTCACCACTACTAGCTGCCAGGTTTGTGCCATAACCAGAGTAACATTTGCCTTCAACCTACTTCACAGAAACATTTGGTAGAATGAGGAAATAAAAACATGCGTTCCTAGGAAAAGGTATATAATTGACATGCAAAGAGCATCTATTATTTTAACCAGGTATTACTCAACCTGGTGAGATACATATGGCTGCCGGGGAGAGAAGCAACCAGAACTGACAAATATCAGGGAGGAAGGCAGGGACCAGGGAACAGCATAACTTCACTAGGAATCCTTTCCAGTAATACGATTCCAAATGCCCTCCTTCCCACTATTCAGGACAGGCGGGGGTTGGGGAGAGCAGTACCAAACTCACTGAACTGGATTAAAAGCCAGATGTCGGCACCCTCTGAGTAGATATAAAATACGGCGGTGGTGGAGAGAGCCTCTCAAGTCACCGTTTGTACTGCGTCCAAATGAATGATGGCTGAAAGATTTTAATAAGTGTTTTTCTTTCTAACAGCGCAAGGAAGGAGAGTTCTGTTTGAGCTGAATATATTCTTTGCTCAGTATAGAAATCTAATGGTCTCTTTGTGATCATTTAGACGTGGAGAAAGTGATTAAAAAGTTTGTTTAAAAAACAGTTTATTGGGGCGCCTAGGTGGCTTAGTCGGTTAAGCGTCCGACTTTCGCCTAGGTCATGATCTCGCGGTTTGTGGTTTCGAGCCCCGCGTCGGGCTCTGTGCTGACTGCCAGCTCAGAGCCTGGAGCCTATTTCAGTCTGTGACTCCCTCTCTCTCTGACCCTCCCCTGCTCACGCTGTCTCTCTCTCTCTCTCCTAGAAATAAATAAAATAAAACATTAAAAAAAAAAGTTTATTAAATGTTTTCTCTCACTGTATTTAGAACTAGATAGATGATACATGAAATTTGCTTATGTCAAAAATACATAATGCTTTTACCTCAAAGAGAAAAAAGAAGTAGATTACGTTCAGCAATATACCTTAATACCCTCAAGCTGCAATACTAGAACATACTTCTTTTGATATCCTTAATTCACAGCTTTGTCAAAGAAGTTTCATATACGTTGTCAACTTTTTATCAGGGCACTGTCATAGGTTCCCAATATTTGTTGTCGCAAGTAACAAAACAAAAAAACAAAAAGCCCAAATAACATTAATCACTACCAAGTTTCATAGAGAAGGTTATTGAAAACACATGCAAATATACTTGAAACTAAAAATGACAATCTTAGAATTTTTTAAACCTTAATTTTTTTAATGCTTATTTATTTTTGAGAGAGAGAGAGAGAGAGAGAGAGAGAGAGAGAGATGGGGAGAATGAACAGGAGCAGAGCAGAGAGAGAGGAAGAGAGAGCATCCCAAGCAGGCTCAGTGCTGTCAGCACAGAGCCAGATGTGGGGCTTGAACCAATGAACCATGAGACCATGACCTGGCTGAAATCAAGAGTCGGACACTTAACCGACTGAGCCGCCCAGGTGCTCCTTTAAAAAGTTTTTAAATTTTGGGATGCCTGGGCAGCTCAGTTGGTTAAGCGTCCACCTTCAGCTCAGGTCATGAACTCATGGTTCATCCGTAGGAGCCCCGCACTGGGTTCTGTGCTGACAGCTCAGAGCCTGGAACCTGCTTCTCTCTCTCCCACATTCACACTCTGTCAAAAATAAATAAACATTTTTTTTAAAAAAACTTTAAAATTTTTAAGAGCTCACTACATTTTCCTTATTTTTCCTCATTTCCACACAGATCAGAAAAAGCTTTGTCGTGGTGTGAGGATCAGCACTTGGGAACCAAGGAGGGAGACCATCAAATGCTCACAGGAGTTGACGGGAGATCACCTAGCTCTTTGCAAAAGGGGGTCTGCGTTGGCTCTAAAAGTAGAACTCAGGGAGCTTGTGGGGTGGTGAGCACATGGAGAGGTGTGGAGGATGGCGGGCTCTGAGGGAGCATGGAAGCTCCGTGCTTCCCCACGGCCTGCCCTTCCCCATAACCTTGCCCTGTGCATCTCTTCCCTCGCCGCTCTTCAGTTCAGAGGCTGGAAAGGGTGAGGCCATATATTGCTGACACCAGTCCTGCTTCTGGAACCTGACAAGAATAGAAGCCTGTAAACCTGAGTGGCCTTGCCCTAGGGGATATTTTCATATGACATGCTGGTAGACTGGATAGTTACTAATGACTGAAGGAGATTCCAGTAACGTGCCGGGATCCTTTGACCTTCAGGAATGTTTTCTTATATGAGATCCTTGTTGGAAGCCCAGGAGGTAAACTGTGATATCACAGTTTTTAGTAAGAAATATATATTTGGGGGCCACCTGGGTGGCTTAGTCAGTTAAGTGTCCAACTCTTGGTTTAAGCTCAGGTCATGATCTCATGGTTCATGAGTTCTGGCCCCACGTCAGGCTTTGCACTGACAGCACAGAACCTGCTTGGGATTCTGTCTTTCCCTCTCTCTCTGCCCCTCCTCTGCTTGTGCTTGCATGCACGGTTGCTCGCTCGCTCTCTCTCTCAAAAATAAATAAATAAATTTTTTAAAGATTTAAATAAATATATGTTTGGTTATATATTTAGTCTTTGTCCCTGTTCTGACACAGAGCTCCGGGAAAATAAAAATAAAAATAAGGGGCACCTGGGTGTGTCAGTCGGTTAAGCATCCAACTTTGACCTAGGTCATGATCTTGCTGTTCCTGAGTTCAAACCCTGCGTCGGGCACTGTGCTGACAGCTCAGAGCCTGGAGCCTGTTTTAGATTCTGTGTCTCCCTCTCTCTCTGTCCCTCCTCCACTCTTGCTTGCTCTCTCTCTCTCTCTCTCTTTCTCTCAAAAATAAACAAACATTACGAAATAATAATATTAAAATTAAAAAATAATTTAAAAATTGGATTGGTGCTTCAAAACTAAGTTTTTTAAAAAAATCAATGAACTTCAGAAACATCCAAAATGAAATATCCAAGGTAGGTAAACTGCTGGGGGCATGAGTCTCAGCAGTAGCTGGGGTGTGCCCACCGTCTCCTGGGGCAGAACTCTGATGCTGACGGGTCCCCGCTGCTGCCCATCTCAGGCGTGTCTGGGACACTTACCCTGAACCCAAAGCATCAGATAGTCTAATCTAGTGGTTCTTAAGGCAGGTAATTTTGCCCTCCTCGGGGGAGCGCCTGACAATATCTGGAGACGATTTTAGTTATCATGTCTTGTGGAAGAAAGGGGGTTGATACTGCCAGTGGGTAGAGGCCAGGAAATCTGCTAAATATCCTACAAAGCCCAAGGCAGCCCCTAAAACAAAGATTTATACACCCAAAATGTTTAGTGCCGAGACTAAGAAACCCTGTACTAACAGAAATCCTCTCAGAAAACTTACTTCTCAAATGCACAGACCTCCTTCTGCAACAAGAAACATTCACCCCAAAAGTTCAGTGTCTTCATCCTATCATCATACTTTTATATAATCATAATTATATAAAACCATATTATATACATAAATATATTTACAACTATGTCCCTGAAGGTCGATTAGTTATCTTTGTTCCTTCCTCCCAATTGTGCACCTAATATCATAATGTCTTTTCCTTCTATGTATCAAGTGATAGTTCCTCTTTCTTGTTCTTTCCATACCTTCTTTTGAATTTCTGGAAAACAACTAGGAACATGCTTAGCAAAAATCCAAACCTTCTACATGGTAATTAATTTTTTGTGTCAAAAATATATAATTATTACACTTTAGAATAGCATATTCTAGAAGCCCAACAATATTACACACTCAGTTTTGTGTTTCTGTTCACTTTAATTTTTTTTAAGTGGACTCCATGCCCAACATGGGATTTGAACTCACAACTCTGAGACTGAGAGTCTCTTGTTCTACTAACTGCACCAGCCAGGCGCTCTGTTTCTATTCACTTTGAATTGTAAATACGCAAAAACCTATAAGAAGTTAGTGAGGTATAGTTACTACCACTTTACAAATAGGAAATTGTGTAAACAATCTTAGGTGTTCTAAAAAAATATATGCATAGCATAAAAAATCACTAGAATCTGAATCATGCTCTTAGAAAAATACATGCATAGAAAAAAAGTCACTAGAATCTGAATCATGCTCATAGAAGTCTATCTGCTAGATGGGCAATGGTTTTCTACCACAGGGATCAATGTGCAGGTCATCAGACTATCAAGAAACCAAGTCCAACCATGACAAAAACATCTTTTCCCAGGAGGGCCTTTATCTGTGGACATTCTATTAATATCATTTATTCATATAAAGCTAATGCCAGGGTACTGTTTCTAGTGATAACATGGCAGGGGTTCATCATATATGCCACTAAGTAGGCTGGAAAAAAAGGAGGTCAGGGAGACCTGTTAACTACCCAGGGTTTCTACAAGTATAACCAGAGCTCGCAATGGAATCGTCCAGAAAGCAACTAGTAACAGAATTACACTAGAAGAAAAGGAGAAGATGCTTACCCAATCTGGGCTCAAAAAACTTTTCTCTGAAGAACATACTCTTAAGCTGTGGCTAGACTGAAGAATAAATTCAAATAAAGAATGGCTAAATTAGGGGTCCCTGGTTGGCTCAGTCAGTTAAGAGCCCGACTCCTTTTCAAAAAAAAAAAAATTAAATTTATTTATTTATTTTGAGAGAGAGCACAAATGGAGGGAGGGCAGAGAGGAGAGACAAAATCGCAAGCAAGCTCCACGCCATCAGCTCAGAATCCAACGTGGGGCTTGAACCCAAGAACTGTGAGATCATAACCCGAGCAGAGATCGAGAGTCGAACACTTAACCAACTGCCCCACCCAGGTGCCCCATAAGCATCTGACTCTTGATCTCAGCTCAGGTCTGGATCTCAGGGTCCAGAGTTCAAGCCCCACACTGGACTTCACACTGGGCATGAAGCCTACTTTAAAAAATAAATAAAAATAAAATAATAAAATAAAATAAAAAAGAATGACTGAATTAGTGTGAGTTGGGTGGGGTGGCTATGTGTGAAGGCTCTGGGACACAAAAGAGCTTGCCCTTTTGGGGAACTGAAATGTAGCCCATGCAGATTTAGTGTAGTGGTCCGGGGGGATACGCACATGCTGGACTTGGTAGGGTAAACAGAGTGCAGATACACTGATAGATGTACTAAGGATTTTTGTTTTAGCCTGAGCTACATGGCAAGCCATTAAAGGGCTATAAGCAGAAAAATGTCATGTGGCCACAGGTGTATGAGGATGAGAGCTGAGCTTCAGATGAGATATAGTAAGAGACCACAAATCAGCAGGTGGGAGTGAAAACAGTCAAAGTGAACGACATCACTTAAGATGCTCACCAAGGACAGAGCCCTGAGCACCACAGGTGCTAGTAATCATCACTACACACCCTCCCCATCTGTATCCTCAGTGCAAACCAACACTACTATGACCACGACCACACATCTTTTTCCAGATCCTGAGTACCGACAACAATTCACCAAAGCTGACTTCTACCTTCTATAATCATCCTGAACTAAGATCAAGGCTAATATTACCTAACTTTTCATACATTTCTACCTCATACTCCAACTGGACCGTGCTTTATAGTTCCTTAATGATCTCTCTATATTCCAACAATCTATTTCAAAACCAACAAATTTCTGACCTGGAAGAGATAATCTAATATAAATCTTCCTTTCCGCAAGAGGTAAGGGTAGCTCATTAAGGAAGCTGGTCAAGGCCTGTCTGCTCTGGTCACAGGTTGTTGTTTTGCAGAAGGACGGCTGTAACCACAGTACCTAATTGCCGATGTCAATTTTTGTTTTATCATAGTAACTGGGACATTAATTGCTCTGTCAATGGGCAAGCTAACAGCACAAGCCTGTTTGAAATTCCATCTGTGCTAAGCCCAATCTGCACCCATTTCTCAGATGGCTTAACAGAAAGAAGACAAGATGTATGTTCCCCTTCTACAGCCTCTGAACAGGAAAAGAGGCCTGCATGGGGCACTTACTCTAGAACACATCTGCTTAGGGGGTGGGGGCGGGGGGTCGGCCCAAGCTGCCTGAGGTGCCACACACCCGGTAACTTAGGGAACACACAGCAAGCGCATGTAGCTGAGGCTCTCCACAGAGGATTTCATGCCTCCCACTTATTACACAGGTGTCCTCCGCCCCTCTAACATCCTCCATCACCCTCTCGGCACTCCATCCACAGGCCCCCCCCCTCTGTCCTCAGACTATTTTCCAGGGTATGCTAGGCTCAGCCTCCAGGGTTTCTTCCTAGGAATTCACTTTCCCTGTCTCTGTGCTTTGCTGAGTCACGGATCATCAGGACTACTCCAGATGTGAGGCATCTGTTAGATCACAGAAAACACTTTGCAATCTCATAGTTAGAGAGGGCTTTGCTCCGCCTAGGTGTGGTAGTGGTCCAGCCTACCCTCTGCCAACACGACAAAGCCCTGCTAAATCCCCACAATCCTCTTTGCAAAAGCCCCGAGGAGTTTCTCAGACTGTGAGGCAGAGGCCAGTCTGCTTTCCCAAGGTGTGTTGCTCACCCAGAAACGTCCCGGATAGGGAAAAGCTTATACCACGGTGCCCACCCTGACAAACTCCACTTTCCCTTTGCACGTGGCTGGCCCTCTGCGGATGAGTCACAGATGAGAACAGCTAACACGGGGCCTGCGTGGATGGCGGAGCCACAGGGCAGGGGTGAGGGGATGCATCACAGAGAAAAGCCACACAGAGTTTTACAAGACCCGGGCGTGTGCGCGCACGCACACGCACACGCGCGCGCACACACACACACACACACACACACACAGGGTCTCACTTCACTAGACGAAGCAGAGGCCCATAAATGTAGGAATCGCCCCATCTTCCCGGTTCCAATGTGCTCCCCCGTTGGGTATCAGCTAAGGGCTGATCATTGGTCCTGGCAGACAGACAAATGGAAAAAGCCTGTCACCAATTATGTGATGAGAGCTTAAAGGCCCTTTTTAACCTCGAGTGCACTTCCAGCACTCCTGG
This sequence comes from Proteles cristata cristata, assembly GCA_017311185.1. Classification (NCBI taxonomy): domain Eukaryota; kingdom Metazoa; phylum Chordata; class Mammalia; order Carnivora; family Hyaenidae; genus Proteles; species Proteles cristata. The sequence goes on along the minus strand of JAESUZ010004044.1, from coordinate 141,465 downwards.
CCTTGGTTTCCATCGGAATCACGCAGGCAGAGTCCCAAGCCGAGCTGCCAAAATATTTCAGAGTTTCCAATCCAAGAGACTTGGTAAAACCCATAAAGGAGGAGATGTGTGATTCAGGGAGTATGGTCTTAGTCAGCACTGTCTCCTTCTAGCCCGACGTCCCTAACCCCCTCCCAAATGAGCTCTCTCTTACTTAGTACAGTGACAACACCCTCTAAGAGAAAAGTTCCATGACTGCTAATAATCCAGGTGAAACTCAGGCCACACAACTCTTCTAGATCAGATTACTCCCTATTACTTCCAAAAGAGTACTGGAGAGAGGTGATGGGCCAGGCTGTTACGTTGGATAATCCAAAACCATCTATATTTGCTTATGGATTAAGCAATCAGATTACTCTTTAGGGCTATTATCAAAATTAGTTTATAATTCCAAGCACACAGTGAGTGGATGGTGGAGAAGACAGCCACGGTGTCCCTGGAGGGGGAAGGAAGAGCAACTTCAGAATCATGATTTTGTGACATAGATCATTCAACCACATATAAGAGAGCAGACAGGAAGTCAAAGAAAGATTGGCATCAACTCCTCCTTTTACTTTTGTGATAAAAAGACCTAACCCAACCGCAAAGTTCAGCATTAGAGGCTCATATGTTTTGTGTATGTTGCAAATAAATGGCCTAAGTACTCTCCCAAAACCTAGTGTGGCAATTCCCTGTGTTCCTTCAACAGTCTTTCCAATCATTAATCCCGTCGCTCATAGACTCAGAGGATGGGTATGTGGCCTGGAACAAGATTCACAGCAGCTTACGAACACACATAAACACACACATATGCTAGAAGGTGGCCAAAAAGAGGCTAGCAAAACAACATTTTTTAATAATAAAGGCAAAAATAGCTTTAAGGGTTTTTTAAAATTCATTTCCCAATAGAAGGGATTCTTACACGATGAACTCTCTTGTTTCAAGACTGTGTGGCTTTCTCCAGAATTCTCTAATTGCCTGAGTCCAGCCAAGTCCTACATGTCTGGGGTTGCAGCTCAGACAACTTAAGCAGTCTTACAGCTTATCCTCAATGTTTTTCTTCACGTTTCTCTTTTTCAAATGAGAGTGGTTAGAAATTAAGAAATCAAAAAGGGTTTTAAACATGTTAATGTTTAAGGTTTAGCTGGTATAGCTAGAGGTTGTTTTCAAAATTAAGAGCATTACTGCCTGCTCTCCTTTGGACAGTGCCCAGCTTTTTTGATAAACACGCATCTGCAGAAACCATCAGAGTTTCCACTTGTTTTACAACACCGGTCACAAGAGTATGACTTGGGTGGCAACCTGCATCCTTCCATACCACAACAGCCCATTCGAAAAGGTGGCTGAATTCTAAGGGTGAAAAGTGAAAACGGAAATTCAGCATGAACTCTCTTGTATCAAAGTTCCCAGAGACCATCAATGTGCCTGCATGTATCAACTGGGCAAAAAGATCTGGTGAAATCCTAGTCCAGTTAGTAGAAAAGAGAAACCAAAAATAAGACAACGATGGCCACTCTCCAGGACTGGCTAAAACGTTGGGGGCTCTGCCTCTTTTTAGTCCCCATCCCACCCGATCCCCCCAGATAGAGTTATAAAAGCAGAATGGTCTGGTCTGACTTAACCTTTGGGAGAGAACACACATAGAAGGGGCTCCTACCCACTGTGTATAAACATGCACTGACCCTTTTGATAGCCCCTTTCTGGATTTCTCTTGCCCTGATCTGTCCTTCTTAAGATGCAGCACTCTGTTCTAAACACGGACTCAGAGCACGAGCAGGTCATGGATTTAATGAGAAAGTAACATCTTCGCGCTCTCTCTTTACAAGGCCCCAGCACGTGAGGCCTGCGATGCAATCTGCAGATTGCAGGTATTTTCAGTTCACAGGAGCAGGAGCCAGCCTTTCCAAAGCCAGGTGCTGGGTTCCCAAGCTCATCTTTCTGGGAGCTTGGGAGAGGACCTGGGTGGTCTACAGGTAGCAAGATACAGCAGAGAGGGCCCTCACTAAAAACCCCATGCCCTCCCCAATTACACATTTGAAATTTGCTCTAGATAACTGTACCCAGAAAACTCTCCTTCTTGGAAAAGGAAGAAGAAAAATGAGGTAAAAAATATTCTCCTTCTATAATCACAGCACAAACCCAAACTCAGAGACTCAGTGGCATCCAAACCCCGCTCACTCCACAGTTTGGGAAATAAATGACAAGCTGCTCTCAAATCCTCCATCATCACCCCTGCCCTACCCTTAGATAGCAAACTCCTCTCTAAAATGCAAATACCCTTTGGCAGAGAGAATTGTTGGCTATTTATACCATGTGTGAATGTTTTAATCAGATAAGAGCCCAACATCTAGCTGAGATCATTCACAGGCAGAGACTGACAGAAAAAGGAAATGGGGGTGGAATTCTGGAACACTGAGGTGTAGAGGTGAGGATCAGGGCTGCAGTGGGGGTTCCGCGGCTGAGCACAGGAGGAGGAGGGAGGAAAACATTTTCCCCAAATATAACCTTGTCCTTGGCAGTGGCCGTAACCACCTCCCTGCAAGGAAAGGCTTTTCAGCCTGAGTGATCAAAGACATAGACTAAACAATGATTCTAGGGTCCTGTTCTCCACTCCCATCTTCCTGCTACAAAACTCACTTTGTAAGTAGTACTGGGAGAATTATCTAAACTCGATGCCTTTGGCCTTACGTTTACTGGCTATTTTGAAACCACTTTTAATCCCTATTAGGAAACCACATAAACTTGGTTTAAAAGGTTTCATTCTTAATAAGAGGCTATCGGTAAAACAGCTCCCTGAAACTCTGTCTTCACAGGAAAAACTGGTAGTGTTAGCAGTTCATCGTCTAGGGGCGCCTGGCTGGCTCAATCAGTTGAGAGTCGACTCTTGGTTTCAGCTCAGGTCATGATTTCACGGTTTCGTGGGTTCGAGTCCCGAGTCGGGCTCTGTGCTGACAATGCAAAGCCTGCTTGGGATTCTTTCTGCCCCCTTCTCTCTTTCTGCCCCTCCCCCACTCATGCTAGCTCTCTCTCTTTCAAATAAACTTTTAAAATTAGAAAAAATAGTTCATTGTCTACATGGCTACCATTTCCTGTTGCTAATCCAAGTGGAATATACTTTCATATTGTATCCTCTTTTGGTCATGGATAGGGATAATATACCAAACCTTTCATCCCATGAAAGACCTTTGTAGCTTTTTTAATTTTTTTTTTCCTGTTTCTCTTGTGTGTTAGGAAGACAGCAGAAGCAGGGTACGTCTTCTGCAAAAAAGTCTGAAGGTGCGGCATGGGCCTTCCTGGATTCCACACTGAGGTAAACCCTGGATTAACTTTAATTACCTCTAACAGTTATAACAGGATGAAAACCAGCCTTTGGCTCAGGGAGGAGAACCTGGGGACTTCCTGACATCCAGGAAGGCACGGGCAGGGAAGGAGACGTCAGGGAGCCTCAGACTTCTACCACGAAGCCGAAGCAGGCTTAAGCTTCAGGAACCCCCCCAACCCCCGCCCCCGGCAGGGGCCCCGCCCAAGGTCTTGCACCTAACTTGGTATTTATCATTTTCTTTCTTTTCTTTTCTTTTCTTTTCTTTCTCTCTCTCTCTCTCCCTCTCTCTCTCTCTTTCTTTCTTGAGGGAAAAGAGGGGCAGAAAGAGAGGGAGGGAGAGGGGGGGAGAGAGAGAGAGAGAGAGAGAGAGAGAGAGAGAGAGAGAGAGAGAGAGAGAGAATATCTTAAGCAGGCTCCACGCCCAGTGCAAAGCCCCATGCAGGGCTTGATCTCACAACCATGAGATATGACCTGAGCCGAAATCAGGAGTCGGATGTTTAACTGACTGAGCCACCCAGGTGCCCCTTGGTATTTGCAATTTTCTAGTAGTTTTCTTAAAGAGGGGCTCTAAATTGTAAACGCTTCAGGGCCCTCCAAAAGGTGGATCTGTCCCTGACCTGAGGGTTCCTCAGGAACTCAGACCAGAAGCAAACGCCTGATTTCTCGGGTCACAGCTCCCACCAGCTGCACTGAACCTAGCCTCGCCCCTGCAGCACCTGCGTTTGATTAATGGCATCACCACCTCCAGAGTCAGAAGACTGGGTGTTGTCATTCTCACTCTCTCACCCACTTCCAGCATGCAGCCGTCGAGCAAATTCTAGCTCTAATAAATAACCCCTGCAGTCTGACCCCTTCTCCCCATCCCCTCAATCAGAGGGTTTGCTTGGGGGCTCAGAGCTTTCACCCCGGGTCCTCCCACCTCCAGTCTCTTCCTTTCTGCCTCTGATCCCACTCTGACATGAGAAGGATGGTCTAATATACCCTGCAGGGGCTCCACAAGTTTCCAGACTGGAACACGGGGTGCTGGGCACACGAGGCAGCTCTTCAGGAACTGGCCACCTCACCTCACATGCAGCCCTGAGCTTCTCTCCCCTGCACACCTCTGAACTCACCTTTCCCTTCTGATCAATGCAGATCCCCGCCAGCCATGCCTACACCCTACCCTCTTGAGGGACTGTGTTCATCCTTCACACCCAGCTCAGAGGCCACCTTCTCTTCAGTCCTTCCCAATCGACTGCTCTGGTCACCGGTTCACATTACCCTTGACCTCTTGTGGAATCCAGCCCTTTTTCCTACTAATGTTTGCTTTTGTCTCCCAAGCTAGACAGGGGTCCCTGCTCATCTTTGTCTCATCTTTTCCTCACTCTTCCACTCTGGTAGGGTTCATTCACTTCCGAATGCTTTTCCACATCCCACTGTGATTTCACCTTAATGCTTGCATCTACTGTACTGAAAGGCAGGACTCCAGGGTATCACGGTTAGAAGCACAAGGCTCTGGAACTAAATCGCTGCTTGGAATCCCGGCTGCACTACTCGCGATGTGGCTGTAGTCAATGTTTACTTTTATCTTGGTTCCTCCATTTCCCCATCTATAAAATAAAGGTAACAAGAGTATCTACTTCATCACCTTGTCCTAAAGATTAAATACGTAAATGGCCAGAAAGAGCTTAGAACAGCACACGATAACTAGTGAATACTCAGTAAGTGTCAGCGAGTCTGATGGAGGAGAGGGAAGGGAGGAGGCGGAGAAGGGTGGCTTTCTTCAGTGGTCCACTGGTTCCCCACTCCACTATATAAGTCTCTTCCAAAGAGCAGAGGGGACACTTAACGTGAAAGTCTGTTGTGCCGAGAAGGACACTGTGCACATATTTCCTAAATGTTTCTATGAATAATAAAGATGATGCCATCAGAGCACTAGAAGCAAGAGGCACATGCACAAACACACGCAGGAAAAGTTCTTCAAGCTCTGACTATTTAGCTGGCTATACTTCCATTTCCCAAAGCAGAGCAGGCTATCCTCTACACCCCTGGCTGCTCAACTCCAGAGAGCTATTCCAGCTCCTTTTCCTTTGTACTTTCCAGGGCACTCTTACCAGGAGAGCCTGTCCATTCCCATGCTAGAACCCACAGCTCTACCTGCAGCCTCAACAGTCACAACCCACTGATCTGCTAATGTCTCCTAACCTCATACTAGAGATGCCCCAAACCGAAATCCTCCTCTCCATCCCAACCCCTCCCATTCCTTTTTTAGATGCCCTGAAGGTATATAAGGCAAACATCTGAACACTCTTGACTCCTCCCCTGACTCCCTCTCTCTTCTGGAGTTAACTTTCTCTTAAATCCGGATACTTCTCTCCATCTCCACTACCATCTACTTTAATGAGGCCAACATCACTTGTCACTCTGCTCAAGGACCTTCTCCTTAGTGTCTCCATCTTCAGACCTCCCTTTTAACAACCCATCATTCACTCTGCAGTCTGACTGATCTTGCTAAAACATCAGTCTGACCACATGTTGCCTTGTCTAAAATCTTCAGTAAATGGCTCCCCTCCAATATTGGAATAAAGTTCCAAAAGACCCAAAAGATCTGGTTACATCCCTGCTTACCTCTCCAGCCCACTGGTCACCAATGTACTCCCAGGGTCATCCAGCTCCATAAGCCCCCTCCAGCCTTGTGGAATTACCAGCAGCTACAAAGAGGTCTCAGCTCTCCCTCTGTAGGACTTTGCTTCCTTGGCAGAAATGTCCCTCCCCTCCCCCCACCTGGTACATTCTTCTCTTCCTTCAATACTCAAGTTAGACATCACCTCCACCAGAAGCATTCCCTGACTCTGCCCCTCAAAGGTAAGCTAGGAGTGCCTCATAGATATTCTCATGGTAACTACACTTACCTTACCCTATCATCATTTGCACCCCACTTAGGACTTCCTACTGGCTCTCTGACAGCACAGACTGTATTTGTAGGCATCCAATGAATACTTGAAAATTAAAGAAAAAATGAGGAGGTGTAACATAATAAGAAATATATATTTGGTCTCTGCCCCAGTTCCTGGTACAAAGCTTCTAAAACTCTTAGAATTCCACAAGTAATAGAGGAGCATCTTTTGTTATTCAAAATAAGCCCCATTCAACCTTATCTGGGTTTATGCTAATGAGATGACTCCTGGAGGCTGGTTGTCAGAGGAACCAACCGAGTGATTAGAAGGTAGGATCTTCCAGATCTGTTGCCTGACCTCAAGGGAGGGGACAAGGGCAGGAGATTGAGTCCAATAACCAATTACCAATTATTTAATCAATCATGCCCACATAATGTGGCCTCCATAAAAGCCCTAAATGAAGGGGTTCAGAAAGCTTCAGCGTCAATGAACACATCGGGTGTCAGGAGTGTGATGTGCCTAGAGAGGGTATGGAAGCTCTGGATCCCTTTCACGTGCATTGCCCTATGCATCACTTCCATTTCACTGTTCCTGAATTATATCCTTTTTAATTAACCAGGAATAACAAGTATTTTCCTGAGTTCTGTGAGCATTTCTAGCAAATTATCTGACCCAAGGAAGGGGTCATGGGATCCCCAGATTTACAGCTGGTCAGTCAGATGTGTAGGTGACAAATGAGGACTTCAGACCAGCATCTGAAATGGGGGCCATCTCGTGGGACTGAAGCCTCAACCTCTGGGTCTTGTACTGACTCTAGGTAGTTAGTGCCCAAATTGTCTAATGTGGGGAGCAGGGGGAAAACCCACACATTTATTTTCAGAAATGCTGTGAGTACAGGAAATAGTTCTTCACAGCAGAAGGGAAAAAAACAAGGAACATGTCTCAGAGTTCTTTCTGAACTGCTTTCCAACAATAAAGAAAGCAGAGAGAAATAAGAGTGATTTGTAAGACTGATTCTTCAATGTTGCTGTTGCCTATGTCATCAATCTAGAAAACATACAAGGAACTCCAAAAGTACATAAATGTTGAACTATTAGCATCTAAGATGGCCACCAAGTGCACATGTTACAGTTCCACAAACACACCCTCAGCACAGAGACTCTGTACAGACAGAACGAACCCCAGAGAGAAGAGAAAGCCTACCAGCTAGCAGCTAGCTCCATGTCAATGCTCTGCTTGGGTTTACAGCTCACATCTACCTCTGTCCCTAGGACACGGGTTTTTCCTTGGCTGAGAAACAAATGTTTATTGAAATGCATCCTAAGATAAAGCCTCTGATTGTTCACTGACATTGGAGACAAAGTAAAGTACTCCTTTATCCAACATTCCAGGACTGAGGTAACAATAAAACACATACACACACACACACACACACACACACACAGTTACACAAATACACAGCCACACATACCTCACACACAGACATACATATATCCAAACCTTTCACATGTAAGATAAGGGTAAGGAGGAAAATTATCCTTATGTAACAGAAAAGCTAGAATTTATTCTCCATCTATTAAGATACAGATGTATTTCCCATAGACACAAAAACACTGAGTTTGGAAACTCAAGTAGTACCCCTGCTTATATTTTGCTGGGACTCCTTTTGTTAGCAAAGAGCAGATATAGAAAATATGTAGATTCAAATCAAGGTTATTTGAGGATGCAGCTGCCACACTGGAATTTTTCCTTCATCAAAATGCACCAGAGAGTCCTTACAAAGACAAGCTTGAGCTGCTTTATGAACAGGCTATTTCACAAGGGAACAAATTTACAAATATACTTAACTCTAGACTCAAACCTTAACCCTTAGCTCCTGAATCTTTTTACCAATATATGCTTTAAAAGACTCCTTCAATTAACAATTTATGGAGGATAGCCTACATATTCTACCTTAAAAATGTAGTTTCTGTTTCTCTAAATTTGCATCTACTTTTACTAAACTGCATTGAACTGACAGCCAGATAAGAACTTTGCCTCTGTAATGGACACACAGTGGTACCAAAATAAAGGCCAGTATACAGAAGAACATAAAATATAATAAAGGCAATATTGCAAATCACTGAGTAAGGAACAAACGAATTCAACAAACGAGATTGGGGGAAATAAGTGTTGGGCGCAAGCAGGAAATCAAATTAGGCCCTCAATTAAACTATATATCCAAATAAATTGTGAAGTAACAAAGCAGGAGTTGGCCAAACTGTAAAGGGCCAGCTACTAAATATTATAGGTTTCTGTCACAACTATTCAACCATGTCACTGTGACAGCACTATGAACAAATAAGTGTGGCTATGCCAATAAAACTTTATTTACAAAACAGGTGACAGGAACTTTGGATCAAAAAAGCAAATAGTAAACAAACAAACAAACAAACAAACAATTCCAAAAGAAAATAGTGGTGAATATCTGATCTAGGGAAGAATTTCTAAGTATAAAGCAATGGGAAAAATCACAGAGGAAAAGATGATTATGCTTATCACATACACTTAAACTTCAGTTAGTAAAACAAGTATTATAAAGAAAGTAATTAAAAGGCAAATGACAAAATGAAGAAATATTTGAAATAAATATGACAGGGCCACCTGGGTGAGTCAGTCAGTAAGTGTCCAACTCTTGATTTTCATTCAGGTCATGATCTCACCTTGCATGAGATCGAGCCCCATGTCAGCCTCTGTGCTGTCAAAGCAGAGCCTGCTTGAGACTCTCTGTCACTCCCCCACTCATGCTCGTTCTCTCTCTCAAAACAAATAAGTAAACACTTAAAAAAATAAAATTAAATAGTATGACAAAGGATTTGGAGCTTGAAAGTTATCTCTTTGGGGCTCCTGGGGAGCTTAGTTGGTTAAGCATCCAAATTCGGCTCAGGTCATGATCTCACGGTTCATGAGTTCAAGCTCCATGTCGAGCTCTGTGCTGACAGCTCAGAGCCTGAAGCCTGCTTCAGAATCCGTGTCTACCTCTCTCTCTGCCCCTCCCCAACTTACGCTCTCTGGTCTCTCAAAAATGAATTCATGTTAAAAAAAAAAAAGAAAAGAAAAAGAAAGAAAGTTATCTCTTTGTCTCTCAAACTGGCAAAAATGATGCTGGCAATTATTTATAAAATGACTAATATTCACTGCTCTTGGAATGTAAATGGAATCAAACAAGCAATAAAATAATATGCTTTAAAGGGACTTTAAAAAATTCATTCTTGCCTTAATAAGTTCATGATCATGAAATATCTGGCCTATGAAAATATTCAAGACCCAAAGAAAGATTTTTGAGTGAAGATAACAGAGAAGTATTTAAATAAATTCTAGTATATGTGCTGCCGAAGAAAGCATGAAATAATTCTAGAATAAACATGGAATATAATGCACATACCAGTGTTTTAGTGGAACATTATGGGCCATAAGAAAATTTGTAAGAGGCATCAGGAGGGGTACCTGGCTGGCTCCATTGGGAGAACATGCAACTTTCAATCTCAGGATTGTGACTTTGAGCCCAGGTTGGGTGTAGAGATTACTTAAAAATAAAATCTTTCTTAAACAACAAGGCATCAGAAATTACTCATGAAATATGCCATTTTTATATGTGCATAAGCAAAGTATTAGAAAACACACTACATGTTCAGCAATAATATCTCTTGACCTTGGGATTATGTGTGATTTTTATTTTCCTCTTTATTCTTCATGGTCTCTAAATTTCCTCTAATAATTATATACTCTAAATATGAAAGACAATGTTATTTTTAAGAAGCAAAGGAATTGTTGCTTCTCACTAAATCTGTGAGAGAAACATAAATCCCCTACTTGGAATATCTAAAAAGACTTGAGCAAAGCAACAACAGCCTTCCTCATCTGTTTCTACTCAATATTTCTGCTTCTTTCCTCTTTAATATCTAAGAAACAGCTACCAGCTCTAAAAGGGTGAAGACCTCCCAGAAGAGACACATTCCAGCCCCCACAATGGAACATTTCAGAATTCCCCCAGGATATCGGAGAATGCCTGTGGTCATGCCTCCTCCGACAGTTGAGGCAAACCGAGTGCTAATTTGAATCCCGGTGCAACCATGTTATTGACTGAAGTCTACAGCAATCTAAGGCAGTTATTCTGTTCATAGATAATCATAAATAACTCCGTCAATAGCTTAATAAATAAAGAGCAATAAGGAAACTAGACTGCTTGAAGTCACATGGAGAGAAAACAAATTTTCTTGTCTTCAACTTTTAAAAATCTCAAAAGAATCTTTCTGGAGGGCAATCTGGCTAAACGTATACTGAAATCTTTTAAAAAGCAAATATGCTCTCGCCTAACTATTCCAGGTCTAGAAATCTGTGCTAAGAAAACAATTTGACAAATGTCTAAAGCATGTATGCAAGGATGTTTATCACGGCATTTATAGTTGGGACAAAAATAGAATAGTGAAACAGTGGGTATGGATTAAACAAAATGTCACATCCTGCAATGTGAATGTGTATGTCCCCTCAAAATGCATATGCAGAAACCTAATTCCTGATGGGAAGGTAGGTGGAGGTGGGGCCTTTGGGAGGGGATTAGGTCATGAGGCTGGAGCACTCATGGAGCTCGCTTCTAACCAGTAAGAGGCTATCGTGCTCTTATAAAAGAAACCCCACAGATATCCACTGCCCCTAGTCCACGCGAGGTCACAATGAGAAGACCACCCTCAAGGAGCCAGGAAGTGGGCCCTCACCCAACACCGAATCTGCAGATGCCCGTATCTTGGACTTCTCAGCCTCCAGAACCGGGAGAAATACATGCTTGTTATTTACAAGATACCTAGTCTGTGGCATTTTGTGATGGCAGCCTGAAATGAACTAAGACACATCCATACAATGAAATGACGCCAATAAGACTGAGACATAAATCTATACTCATTAACATGTAGGGGCACCTGGGTGGATCAGTTGGTTAAGCGTCTGACTTCAGCTCAGGTCATGATCTCACAGTCTGTGAGTTCGAGCCCCACGTCAGACTCTGTGCTGACAGCTCATAGCCTGCTTCGAATTCTGTGTCTCCCTCTCTGTCCCTACCCTGCTCATGCTTTATCTCTCTCTCTCTCAAAAATAATGTTAAAAAATTTTTTAACATGTAAACATATGTGTGATATACTGTGGAGACTATTTAAAGCTAGTTACAGACTATATAACAAAATAACATGCTTATGATACGTACGTATTAGCTTGGACTGCCATAGCAAAATATCACAGTCCAGGTGGCTTACATAACAGAACTTTAGTTTCTCACAGTCCTGGAGGCTGAAGCCCTAGGTTAGGGTGCCAGCAAGGTCAGTACCTGGCAAAGATCCTTGTCTTGCCCACACCTGGCCCTGCAGTGGACACAGCTGCCTTCCTACTATGTGCTCACACTGCACAGGAGTTAGGACTCTCACTCTTCTTGTAAGTCCGCAGCCCTATCAAATCCAGGCCCCACCTTTATGACTACATTTAACTTTATTATTCCCTAAAGACCCCCATCTCCAGATTCATCATATGGGAGGGGGGAGGTCAGGACTTTGACATATGGATTTGGGGAGGGATACAATTTAATCCAGAGAAACTCATAATTGTATATATATATATAAATATTGTGAACAATGATGTACATGGATGAAATTCTGGAAGGTTTTGCCTCAAGATGTTTAAATAGGTGGGTTACCTCTCTGTACCAAACACAGCATGCTTAGTTATCCTACGATAATGCTAACTACCTGTTTATAATTTCATAAATATTAATAAGATAGCACACTTTAATAAAGCGTTGGGGGGAACAGTGCAGTAGTCTTTCAGGCTGGCCACGCTGGCTGCGTTCACAGAAAGCAGCACCAACAGAGCAGAGCAATCTCAAAACCCAGGAAATGGATCCAGGAATCAGAGCAGACGGTCCCTTGAAAACACCTTCAAATTACGACTGTGATCCAAAGAGGCAACAACACCCGCGGGGCATCATTAGGAAGGACATTCGAAATAAAATGGAAAACACAGCCTACCCAGAGCGGCACTCCAGCGATCGGACTCAAAACTAAGGCAGTGTTCCAGAAGGCAGCCGAGCAGGTCTTGGCTTCCTTACACCTCAAGACAGTTGTCCCAGTGCACGAGGAAATTATGAGGAAACACCTAAAATAATCAAGATCCGGCCTGTACGTTCTCCGCTGCCTCAAACTGACAGGTATAGACCATGTTTCACTTATCGCCTGTGGCAGATTCACCACTGCTATCCCCTAACCTCTCCCCTACCCGCTCCCCCCTCCCCCCGCCCCTGGCCCCACCTCCAAGCAGACTCCTGCAGGCTCTTAGGGGCACATGTCACCCTCAACTCCACTCTGTGTGCACAGTACAGATATGACAAATCAGGATTTTCATAGCCAGTAGGCAAGGTTTTCTATTAGGAAGGATGGGTTGGCCTGGGGAGACCACAGTGATCTGATGAAATTCTGTACCATAATAAAGGCCGAGAGTGTGTTGAAGACATGTAGCAAATCTTATAATAAAAGAACCATGAGAAATTTCACGTTTAAGGAGGTAAGAAAAAATTAAATATTAATTTAATAATTAAATTAAATATTAATTTAATAATTAATTTATTAAGGAGATAAAATTATCACTTATTATCCAATCATGTCACAAAAGAAATTGAAGACAGAAAGTTGGTTTTCTCCCCTTGTGGCTTCCAGCAGTTTGCCGTCACGGCCGCCATCTCGGGACGCTGCTGGCAGGATCCTTGCTGCTGTCGAGGTTACAACTGAGCAATTTCTTCCACTTCACTAACAGGCAAACAGAGAGCATGGTACAGAGTAGTCCCATGGCTCTTCCGTTCTTCCATAGACATGTTAAGAGAGGGGAATATTAGATTACTGGCTTGAGTGAAACAGGTCAAGTTCTAGCCAGAAGGCTGTGCCCATCACAAACCCTCACAGACAGCTGTGTTGTGTCAGCTCGCACCACCCCTCCCCACGGAAGGGGCCTGGGCCGAGCTGGGCCTTCATGCCCTCAGACGTGCCCTTGTGCTTTCCTTTGGCCTCTCTGCGACAGGGACGTGAGCTCCCGTGTCACTTCTGTATGCCCATCACTCAGCACAAAGGAGCATTCAAGGTTGTGTCTGGAATGAGCTGAACCAATCCATTCAATTACTTAGGAAAGGGAGACGTTAGGGGAAATCTGTACTCAGGTATAGAGGCTCTCCCAGCTCAGCCTTGACCCTCCACTGTGGCTGGATTACTAGTCAAAATTTAAGGGTGGTACATGGCGCACCTGGGTGGCTTGGTCAGTTAAGTGTCCAAGTTAGGCTCACTTCTCATAGCTTATGAGTTCAAGCCCCGCATTGGGTTCTGTGCTGACAGCTCAGAGCCTGGAGCCTGCTTCAGATTCTATGTCTCCTTCTCTCTCTGCTCCCTCCTCTCTCTCTCTCTCTCTCTCTCTCTCTCTCTCTCTCTCTCTCTTTCCCTCAAATAAACATTTAAAAAAGTTTTTTAAGGGTGGTACAGTTGAAATTCATTCAGTCCACAGAGGCCACATGAGCCCCCTTCCCAGCGTCTACCCACCATGGGGCTGATTCATGCCATTTAGACATAAAAAGAGCCTTCCTGTACAAGATCGCACAGCTACAGCCTTACAAAACTAAAGTCTGCATTAGAGACATCTAATTTTTGCTTCAGAGCCAACTTTAATGATGATAAAAATGCTTTCTCTTCACTATAAAGTTCTCTATTAGCCTATTACACTCGACCTTGTTGTAAAAGGATGTAAAGTGATTTATACAAATACATACAAAATAAGACAAAAAATATTTAATAAGCACATGAAAAAGAGCAGACGGTGATAAAACAGTAACATAAGAAAATAAGGAGCAAAATTTAAGGGCAATAAAAAAAATCATTTTGAAGGAGTCTATATACCAGTTAGAATTGGATTTTGGGTTTGGACCCAACCTGTGAGGAAATAAGCTTTCTTTTACTAGGCAACTGGAGATCAGCTGTGGCTAAGACCAGTTACATGAATCTTAATGTATATAAAATACAAACAAAGTTAGTTCCTCAGGAAAAGCACAGCCATTCAGAGTATGGAAAGAAACTGACTTCCAGGGCTCCTCCTAAAGAGAACACTAGAAAATAGAAATTATTATGATAATAGCTAACAATTAGCACTAACTTATATATAAAACACTGTGCTAAGGGCTCTAGATATACTCACCCATTTAATACACCCTTGAGGTAAGTAATATTTTTATCTGCATTTCATTAAATGCAGATTCACTTCATTATTCATTAATAATGAAACTGAGGAACAGAACAGTTAAGTAAATTGCCCAAAGTCACCAGCTAGCAAGTTGTGGACTGGGGATTCAGGCCATGCGGGCTTGGCTCCAGGGTCGGCACTCTTAACCACCACACCACAGTGCCTCTGCCTGACCCAAAAGCAAATGAGCAATGTCCTCAACAAAACCCCCATAGTAGACGTCACTTTCTAAGGATGTTTCTTATGATGCCCTTCACTTGGGCCAAGAGAAAAACACAAAGCTTTGTTCAGGAGCAGCAATTCCACTGAGGCCAGAATGAGGTAGTCCATCCACGTGGGTTTCAGACACATGGGCACATATCTGAGAGAGGTAGAGTCTCTTGAAGAATGGGTGGCCTCAAGCCTTTCTGGCTAAGCTTCATGAATATTATTACTTCTCTTCCAAAAGATCTGGAGCGCAGCAAGCAGCTGCGGTGGGGGTTATACTCTGAGGAGCAGGTGAAGTCCATCTCTGATCTGCTGACATTTAAGGCACAGCCACAGGCTGGATAAGCCTCCTGAGCTGGAGGAAGGACAGACACCCTACTAACTAAGGCTGAGAAGCCAATGGGCCTACATCTTCCTGAAGAGCAGGTCAGCCCTACCCTTGCCTGGACGGGACTCAAAGGAATACCATTGGGCAGGGCTCCCCTACGAAAGGGTTTGACTGGCTCAAAGCAAAAGATGAAAAGGTCCTCATGTGTCATAGGACAGGTCTCAGCAGAGGTGGTCTGGATGCTGCCCAAAGACGGTATCGTCAATCGTCAGTTGTGACCACAGCAAACCCGTGGAATGTTCAGCCTTGAACCACAGAATTCCTTGATGCGGCTCCAGGACAGGCAGGTTAAAAAGTACGACTCTAGGGGAGATTATTGAAAATGAGCCAGTTACTGTTTGGGGGATTCTACAAAAATGTATGAAGAAAGACTTTGGCTTAAGGATAAGTGATCATAACCTGACTTCTCAACAGCTTCTCCAAGTTCAAGTTCAGGGCCATTAAAACCATTTCATTAGAATTCACTCAGTAACTAAGCACTTAACTACTAATCAGACACTGTTCTTGCTGTTGGGGCAGAACAACAAATAAAACAGACAAAAGAATCCCAGCTATCCGAAAGCTTCTTCTTCTTCTTCTTTTTTTAAGTATTTATTTTGGGAGCGCACAAGTGGGACAGGGGCAGAGAGGGGGACAGAGGATCCAAAGTGGGCTCTGTGTGGGGCGCCTGGGTGGCTTAGTCGGTTAAGTGTCCGACTTTCGCTCGGGTCATGATCTCGCGGTTCGTGGGTTCGAGCCCCGTCGGGCTCTGTGCTGACTGCCAACTCAGAGCCTGGAGCCTGTTTCAGTCTGTGACTCCCTCTCTGGCCCTCCCTGCTCACGCTGTCTCTCTCTCTCTCTCTCCTAGAAATAAATAAAAATATTAAAAAAAAAAAAAGTGGGCTCTGTGCTGACAGGAGGGAGCCCAACGTGGGGCTCGAACTCACGAATCCGCAAGATCATGACCTGAGGCAAAGTTGGACGCTCAAATGATTTGAGTTAGCCAGGTCCCCTGAAAGCTTATTCTTCTTATAAGTCTGATGAGCAACACTTCCTGCTAACCACTATTACTATACTTGACTAGCAGTGTCAGGTGGAGATAAATATTATGAAGAGACCATGGCAGGGAATCAGAGAATAGGGTGTGCTGGGAGGCTACAGGATTATACTGGTGGTGAAGGAAGCCTCACAAGAAGGGGAAATCAGAGCGAGCCCTGCAGCAGGCCGGGATGGACGGGGCAAATGCCTGGCTGAGGATGTCCCGTAGGAGGGAACAGTGAGGCATCCTGCAAAGCCAAAAGGAAGTGTGGAATGAGGAGAGAGTGAGAAGCAAAGAGGGGTATCCAGGAGGAAGCAGGGGGCAGCAGGCGGCTAGGGACAGACCCGGAGGAAGGAATCCCGGGAAGGATTCTGGATCTGCCTCTGAAGAGTGACCATTGGACTTTCCTTCCCAAAGGACCAAGGTCTGCCAAGTGAGGAGAGGCCACGGGTCAAGGACAGAAGCACGGAGAGTTTGGAGAGAGAGGGTGCATCTTTCCACCCACAGCACCCCAGCCACACGCACGCACGCACACACGCACGGCTGCGCCTTTCCTGGCCTGCGGTGCAGGCGAGTGCAGTGGGCAGGGGGCACCTGACCCTCCACACAGGAGCAGTGCTTCACAGTCCCGCCCCCAAGTGCCGACAGAGCCCCTGGCTGGTCCTTCCTCCCTCTTGCAACCAAGGAAAAAGGGGAACAAGCAGAGCCTCTCGAGGATGGGTTAACCCAAGCCAAGTCGGCGTGGCAGGAGGGAGGCGAAGCCGGCGGAGTGGGAGAGGTGGGGCCCTTACCGGCCCAGCAGTCCCAGGGCTGTCAGGGTTGGGGATTACAGACCATGGGGCAGACTCTGGAATGAGCCAGTCCTTCTAATCTCGGATCCCAGCTGTCCTCCAAAGCATATTCCAAAATACATTAGAGTTTAAAATATTTAATAGTTAATACATCCACTTCGGTTCCATGCGCACACATAGTGCTGCCTTCCAAATGCATCTGCTGCTCAAATGATGCCCTCCTGCCCTTCCTCCCAAGGGCTTTGAGAGCTAATGTCGCATAAGACCTTCCACAGGATGCGAGGCTGGGGTGACCTGATCTGATCCTGGGGTGCATATGGCCTGCCGGCACCACACCCCCCGCCACGTCGGATGGCAGCCCAACAACCAGGAATGGCTTCGGGGTTTCCACACGCCTCGCCCTCGCCTTACCGAGTGGCTGCTGGCCAGACGCACACACAGAGACTCCCACGTGTGTTATTCTCACTCGTTTCCACAAAAAGCTGTGATAAGAACAGAAGGGAAAATTGCAAGGCCTCCTGAGGACGGAGGGGACCAGCACACCGCTTCCTCATGAGCCTGGTGTTTGTGAGAAGGCCCCGGAGAGGCACACCCATCTGTGACCTGTCACCTCATCGTGCCTTGTACCCAAGGGGGCGGGGGGACAGAAGCGTCAACTAAGCTTCCTTTTAACTCTCAAGAGCCTTCACCCCAAAACAGGATAAGCAGTCAGATTTAATACAATAAAACTGTAAGTATTTCTCCCACACCCATCACAGATTTCTGTCATGCTCCCTTTCAATCTCTCCCAGAATGAAAGGACCAACCACAAGCCATTGGTAAGAAAATTTCACCAGGGAAAAGACGAATTTGTAAAGGAACTGAATAATTCACTATCACCGGTAGAGGGTTCAATATACAATGCCCTAAATACTCACTTTTGCCACGTATTATTTCTGAGACTATACCGAGAACGTGTAAGCTCGTAAAGCTAACTTAGAAAACTAATCTGCAATCAATTATCGTGCTCCAGCTTCTGTCTCCGTAGGCATTTAAGCTCTGATGAGCGCACGGCATTCTGGCACATACAAACAGGCACCTCATAATTAAACTTAAGGCCACTTAATTACCCATTTACACGCCCAGGCTACAGATATATAAGCACACTGAAGTAAATAAATACATTTGCCTTATAAGTAAAGCCAAGTTTATTCTAACACCACCAAACTACTTGTTAATGAAGCAAAACAGCATTTACCAGACAGGAGGAGATCAATAATTCTGAGTCTTCTTTTGTCCAATTGTATGCTGTATATTCAAGGGCATTATTCTCTCCTTGCTGTTTGCACATATAAGCACAGTTTCTTTCAAACACGGTGCGGATGCCTTTAAAGAGAATTACACTAGTAGTGCAACCCATCCCCAAGGTGTAGATGTTCAGATTTCTAGCAATCTCTACTCCATCTCCACATCATCTTCCTTGGCTCTTCTGAGCAGGCTCCCACCGTACCATCCTCATGACAGGCAGTTGCCGGCACCAGAACAGAAGGGAAGCTCCGAGCTGTTGCACTAGAATCTGCTCCTGCCCAACTGCCTGACAAAAAAAAAAAAAAAAATCCAGGCTCCGAGTGTCAAACAGGAGGGGTGGTGCAAAAACCCAGATGACACACCTCGGATGCACCAAAATCTTTAAAGTATCGTTTTTTCCAGTAGATTGCTTCCCTGTTAATGCCAAACAACGAAGAAGCAGAAGATTTACATGTGGATACTGGAAAACTGCCGGCTCCTGTGATTTGCTTAGGATTGTTCGGAATCTCAGAACCTGCCCAAAATGAAAAAAATGGTGCCAGACAGCCACCCTGCTGCAGATGCTGCTGGAAGGCACAAAGAATGTTCATCTGCTGCAAGGAATCACTCTCCCAGAATGCTTAGCCCAGCATCTATATTAGCAAACATCTCTTTCCTTGACCTAAATATGCTGTTTGTTTAATCCTGCATCCATGAGGAACAGAGAAGCAAAAGAAAAAAAAAAAAAGCCCAAAAATGAGAGGAACCACTAAGATGACTGCTGCTATGGAAACACGTGTAAGCCCACTTCAAACAACCTTTTGCATGTGTGGGTAACAGCTTGCTGACAGCAAATCACAAGGGAACACAAAATTGCTGTGTCAATCTTGACTCCTGCCCACTTCCACTCTGCTTAGAGAGAGGACTAGCAAGTTTGCTCTGCTTAATAGGATTCTCCCATCTCTGGTACCCAAAGACGCAAATAAGAACGTGCACAAGGGGCCACCTGA
This sequence comes from Proteles cristata cristata, assembly GCA_017311185.1. Lineage (NCBI taxonomy): Eukaryota > Metazoa > Chordata > Mammalia > Carnivora > Hyaenidae > Proteles > Proteles cristata. The sequence goes on along the minus strand of JAESUZ010004044.1, from coordinate 122,274 downwards.
TCGGGCTGGATGTACGTACACCTTCCGCAGTGGCGCTCTAGTATGCGACGGTATATACACACCAAGTACCCCAGTCAAAAGGGTTATTATCTGGGGTGCATAAGTTAATCCAGGTCCTTCCACTGCAGAATGAACTCCCTAACACTACACTGCCTTATGTGTGTCTTTGGTGATGGCGAATAAGGAAGCTTGTAACTGATAAAATACTAAATTGACCCTTGCATTCTCCTTCGAAAATGGAAAAGTAAATTATGTAAAAAGACTATGATGAACACACAGGAAAACCCCTCCCATCTACAATATGCGTCTAGAAAAAAGTTACTGCTCTTTTAAGATCTGTTCCAAATTCTTCCTTATTTCACAAGGCAACAGATGGTTTTCATTTTCTATCTACAGATTTCAAAGTTAGAGTGAATTTTAATGACTGAGTACCTGCTGGTTGGTAACAGAGACCAGTGTAATGTAATAAAAGCAGATCTTTAGAGAATACTATGTAGTCACATAATCCCCACATTTCTGTTTTTTATGGTTAGTTTACCTATTAGACCGCATAGATAAGCAAAAATCTAGGCTTCTCCTTTCTCCTGCATTTTTATGGAAAGTTTCTCTAACAGTTACGGAGATCAAAGGAGTAAAGATATTGGCCACACGAAGAAAACAGTAACTATATGTGGTCTGGAGCATTCACCTTCAGAATTGCAATTGTGTTAAAACAAAGCTACTGCGTTCAAGATTACACCCAAGTCCTGACATCAGAACAGCCACATCTTCATGTGACATCACAGTGCTGGCAGATAAAGAACATGAAAACTCATCTACATGGAAACAGAATATTGTGGACTATAAAAACACTAAACAAATGGGGTCAAATATCTATCTTGAGAATTCCGAATGGTCACCATTGATCTTAACTTCTATACTGCAAGGAAGGGGCACCAGGGTAGCTCAGTCGGTTGAGCATCCGACTTCGGCTCAGGTCATGATCTCACGGTTCGTAGGTTCAAGCCCCACGTCGGCCTCTGTACTGACAGCTAGCTCAGAGCCTGGAGCTTGCTTCAGATTCTGCATCTCCCTCTCTCTCTGACCCTCCCCTGCTCATGCTGTCTCTCTCTTTCTCTCAGAAATAAATAAAAAACATTTTTAAAAAATTAAAAACTATACTGCAAGGAAAACAATTTAAAACATAATCATTCCCTGAATATAAATAAAGATGATACCTAGAAATTTAAACTTCATTTATTATTGCTACTACCTATTTTAGACATCCTGGGTGCAGAAGCCAGGGAATATTATTTGAGATACAAAAGATTATGTTTGAACTTTACAAAGGATTATAAATGATAACAAAGCAAATTTTGAAGCTGCTGGTATGTTCTATTTGAATTACTTCAAAAAGTCCCAAGTTAATATTTAAAACAAGAGGATGGAATGGAACAACTTCCCAACAATCATTCAGAGGAAAAGGAAATATTTCCTAGGGACCTACTGATAAGCATTTAAGCAATTTGTGTTAATTTTAAATATTAATCATTTTCCAACCAACAAAATTAGTGGGCAAGAAAAACAACAGAAAATATTTAGAGCAAAGGGTTCAACAAGGCTAAAAATGAGTTTCATGCTAACAGAAGCATGACAAAATGAATCATTCAAATGTGTATTTGGTTTCACTGATTTTTCTGCATCAGAATGATCTTAGATTAGTCTAAAAGGATAATTACCATGAATTCCATCAGAGGACATACAGATGGATGGTATCTACTGGAAACCAGTTCAGCCACCTACAGAGTACGTGTTTCAATTTGGAGATCACATTTACTCTTTCATCTTTAAATGTGACTTCTAATTTTCACAATTTCTGACACTGGATGTCTGCCCTTGACTCCGTCTCGAGCCCCAAGCCCCTGTCTTCCTCCCCTGCGAATCATGATACCTGAGTCTCCTAGCGCCGCCTCACCCTTAGATTCCAAATCAATCATCTTTCAGTGTGAAAGGCTGGGATGGTATGTCCACACAATGTCAGATCTTTAAGCCATAGGAAGGAATGAAGTAGTGATGCAGGCTATGATATGGATGAACCCGGAAAATGTTATGCAGAGTGAAAGAACCCAGTCACAAACGACCTCATATCATAGGCTTCTATTTAAATGAAGTGTCCAGAATAAGCAAATGCATAGAGACAGAAAGTAGATGAGTGGTTGCCAAGGAATAGGGAGTGCTTTCTAACGGGCACATAACTTCTTTTAGGAGTAATAAAAACGTTTTAGAAACCAGACTGTTTCTAACATATACGCTGTCTACACACAGCATATAGTCTGTGAGTAGACTGAAAACCACTGGATTGAACACTTTTAACAGGTGAGTTCTGTGGTTTGTGAATATACTAAAGAGCCTGACTCCACTGGTCTTTTACTACTGACAGCTGTAAGCCTCTCTGCTCTTCTTCCCCTTCTGGCCCACATCTGGCCACACTTGACAAGACATTCCAGGTGGCTCCCTCCAGTGGTCCCAGCAGGAAATGCAAACCACGCTGGCCCCACCCGCTAACCACCACAAAAACCCCAAACCAGGCTCAGGACCCGCTTGGGAACTGCCCTGCTCCCCTCTGGGAGCTTCATGACATGAGTAATAAACACCCTCCTCCTAAGTGCAGTGTCATTAGTGTCAGCATCCAAAGCAAATTTAGGATGTGAGGGGGTAGGGGGAGGGTGCATCCTGTTTCTGTGGAATGGCCCCGCCAGTGAAATACATCTCAACAAAGCAGTTATTAAAAACGGGAGAGGGGAGGAAGACAACATCTACTCTTGCCCACCCTGGAAGGTTGTCAAGTTCAAATAAAATAATAAGTGAGAACTCAATCAAGAAATTGCTGTAAACATGTCACTAACTATTGCTTCATACTGCACAGCAGACTTACCGTGGAGCCCGAAACAGCCACTTTGCTTAATGAATTTACAACTTCGGAACATTCCTCTCGCCCTACTATGCAAGGACACAGGAGCCAGGGACCACGGGAGGTGCCCGGGTCTGGCCTTGGCTGTGCGGTTTATTTTCTTTTTGATTTGAGAGAGAGCAAGAGTGTACAGAGGGAGGGGGAGAGAGAGAGAGAGAAAGACAGAATGAAAGAGAGAATCTTAAATAGGCTCCACACTCAATGCGGAGCCCGATGTAGGGCTCGATCTCATGACCCTGGGATCGTGACCTGAGCCATAATCAAGAGTCAGCTGCTCAACCAACTGAGCCACCCAGGCACCCGGGGGTGTGCATTTTAACCCAGGAAAGGAGCTCTACCCTCTATAAACCACCAGAAAATCTGTACAAATAATAAGTTCAGGATAAGACCTGCTGTCTCCCTGGGCAATCACAACAAACCTCAGCCATTCGGCCACAGAGACCACAGCAAACAGTCTCAAGCTGTAAGCCCCCCACATCTAGAAAGAATATCCATCTAGAACCGTTGTTCCCATGTGCAACCCTCCCCTCGCCAACCGTCTTTCTGTTTTCAATATGTTCTAAAGGTCAAATTAGTTTGACTAGTAGATTTACTTCATACTGACTGAGAAAACTGTACATGCAGAAGAATTTGAAGTAATACCAAAAACATCTAGAACTACAAACTAGAATTAATATAGTATCTCAAACAGATATAAGTCTTCTACCTAGGTCCGACCTTGGGCCCTACCTTAGGAGGAGGCCAGGAAGAGAGTGAAATTCTGTCCATTCTGCAGTGGCTAAAATGAAGATCTCATGTAATAATAATACATCACACTCTATCTAATGGCCATTATAGTACGCAGTCCATAAGAAGAGCTCATTTTCACCCTTGACAGTCCATATACTACATTTCTCATCGCAGTGAATTCTTCTAATAAAGAAACCTTATATACATTGGCTATTACTCCTTATTCATTTTGTATCTAAAGTATAATCAAAGGTAAGTAGGGTGTCTAACAGAGGACCTGGTATATACCACATGCTCAATAAATGGTAGTCTCCTCCATCTCTGCCCCAAATTAAATGTTCTTCTTCCATGTTATAAAGTGAGGTAGTTCTTCTAAAAATACAAGCACTTCCTACACAAAACTCAGGCATACGAGAATTCAAGATATACTAAATTCAAACTACAAATCCTTATATCAGTAAAAAAAAAAAAAGATTCAAAGACAGAAATGGGAGAGTGGGCAAACAAGAAAAGGGAGTTAAGATAGTGAAAGAGTGGAGGTTTTAGCAATGATCATTAGAAAAAGTTTGTTGTTAGGGCGCCTGGGTGGCTCAGTTGGTTGAGCATCCAACTTCGGCTCAGGTCATGATCTCACGGTTCAATGAGTGTGAGCCCCTCATTAGGCTCTGTGCTGACAGTGCAGAGCCTGAAGCCTGCTTTGGTTTCTGTGTCTCTTGCTCTCTCTGCCCGTCCTCTGCTCACACTCTGTCTCTCTCTCTCTCTCTCCAAAATAAATAAACATTTAAAAATACTTAAAAAAAGAAAAAGTTTGTTGTTTTTTTTAAGTAAGGGAATTAAGGATGTTTTATTACATAAGGACCTTTTTAAAATAAAGAAAAGGTAAACTCTCCTACCATTGTGTATTTCAGGAACATAAACCTCAAAATTGTGGGAAAGGAGGTAGACTTACAGCATATGTGAATTTATGCATCAATTATTGTCCCCACCTCTGAAACACTTGGAAGTGCCACTACCAGTTACCGTGGGATGAAGAGAGGTGGCCGGTGGGCCTCGCGGCGAACGGGGAGTTTTAGACCCTCAGAGAGCTCAGTGAAACACTGCACTGAAACAAACTAATTTTGTTAGAAATATTTGAGCCAAGTCTGCTGCTAACAGTGGTATTTAAATGTTCCCAAAAGTAGACAACGCAAAGTCACACAGGTGTCTCCGTGTTGGCACTAGAATATTAGGGAGAATGCAAGGAAGGTCCCGGTGAGGTGCTCTGAGCACCGAGGGACGAAGTAGGAGTGGATGCACCCAAACTGGCTCTCCGGAACGGAGGCCAGTGGTCTTCCAGAGATGACCAGACTCTCTCAAAAGAAATCAGAGAGGCACCTGGGTGGCTCAGTCAGTTAAGTGTCTGACTTCAGCTAAAGTCATGATGTTGCGGTTCATGGGTTCGAGCCCTGTGTCAGGCTCTGGGCTGACAGCTCAGAGCCTGGAGCCTGCTTCAGATTCTGTGTCTCCCTCTCTCTCTCTGCCCCTCCCCCGCTCACACTGTCTCTCTCAAAAATACAAACATTAAAAAAAAAACAATAGAATCTTCCTTTTGCTGGCAGGAGACTGAATTAAACAGATTTTAAAGTAAAACAGAACTCCTAAAGGAAGAAAACTTGGGATTACAAAGGCCAACTTACTTGCTAGTAGGAATATAAAATACCCACTGTGAAATAGAGTATGGTGATTCCTCACAAAATTAAATGAAGAATTACCATGTGACCCAGCCATTCCACCTCTGAGTAGATTCCCAACAGAGCTGAAAGCAGAGGTTTGAGGAGGTATTTGTACCCATGTTCATAGTAGCATTACTCAAATAATCAAGAGGTGGAAGCAACCTAAGCGTCCATCAACAAGTGAACAGACAGAATGTGATATGTACATACAGGGGACACTATTCAGCCTTAAAAAGGAAGGACGTTCTGGGGCACCTGGGTGGCTCCAGTTACATGTTTGACTCGGTTTTGGCTCAGGTCATGATTTCATGGTTTCCTGGGCTCTATGCTGGCAGGGTGGACGCTGTTTGGGATTCTCTCTCTCTCCCTCTCCCTCTGCTCCTCCACGGTTTGCACTGTCTCTCTCAAAAATATATAAATAAACTTAAAAAAAAAGGGGGGGGGGAAGGACATTCTGACATAGGCTATATGGATGAAGCTTGAGGACATTACACTCAGTGAAATAAGCCAAACACAAAAGAACAAACACTGTGCGGCTGTACTTAAATGACACAGCTGGAACACTTTCAGGAGACAGAAAACGGAACGCTGGTTACCAGGGGCTGGGGGGAAGGAGGAATCGGGGATTCTGGTTTAAAAGGTACAGTTTCGGTTTTGAATGATGAAAAAGGTCTGGGGATGGATGGTGGAAATGGATGGTTAAGCAACTTTGTGAATGTGCTTAATGCCACTGACCTGAATATTTAAAAATAGTTACAATGGTAAATTTTATGTTATATAAATCTTACTGCTATGGTGGGGGGGAACCCAATGTACTTACTTGACACTGCTGTCCTATGACTTCCAGAAACAAGTGAAATAACAGAAAATCGGGAGGGTATCAGTGCCCCCTCATGTCTGACCCTGGCCCTCACAAAAGGCAGAGAAGTCCAAGGAACAGCCTTCATAAGATTTATATTCTAATTATTTCCTCATTCCACTTAGTAATGAACCTCTTAGAAATCCTCCCAGCTCTGAATGTCACAGAAACAAGATAGCCGAGATTTAAATTCCTGATTCACAGACAACTTGCACTTGTTTCATGGAGAACTGCGAGCTGAGAGAAACACCACAGCTTAGGGTTCCGATTTATCTATCCCTCGGCTCAGGGAGCTGCAGGCAAAGTCAGAACCTCAATGACCATTATGGGAGGTTAGGGAGCAAAACCATCGTTTCTGAGGGAGCTCAGTTCTTTGAAGAAAAAAACAATAAATTTGTAAGTGTTGATCCTGTCAAACACAAGAAGCTGCCAGAAGAGCTCACCTATTTGCAAAGCTTTCTATACCCGCCGAAACCACCGGGAGCGGACTTGGGGGCAGAGCCTCCCTGGGCTGATGATGGCACAGATCGTAATGAATGCAATAAGCGCCAACGTCCAACTGTAAATGAAATACTGAGTGAAAAGTAAGGGAGCTGAGCAAACTCACAATGGAATAATGAAATCAGAACTCGCAGTGACCTCCTCCTGGCCTCCACCAGACTCTTCCAAGGAAATTCTATTTTAGGCAAACATCTGAGAAGATCACTTAGTGGCAGGGTATACTGAATTTAAACACAGAAAAGATACACAGCATAATTCATGTACAAAGGCGCTTGGGAAACAGTTTATGTGCTTCAAATGCACAGTTACAGTTGTGGGGAAGTTGTTCTTATATGCGAAGAGAGAGACTAAAATTTAGAATCTACACACCTCAACTATTTGTATCGCACAGTTTAGCAGCTGAATATTTTAAATCTTTTGCTGTCATTGGGTCAATATGGAAATGCTGTCTCAGACATGACTAAAAACTTCTTGAGGGGTAAAAAGGAAAACATAAGCATGCAATCTGAATTTGTCATTTGAAAAGCTACTACAATATAGTCAGATTTTCAGTTAGATTAATCGAAAGGTAAATAATAAGAAATAAAGATACTGTGATGGTTAGCTTCCCAAATTATAGGAGGGAAAATAAAATTTTTCAAAATACTCCTGTGGCTCTGGGGTGATAGCTTGGAGACTGGAGCCTGCTTCAAATTCTATCTCAGTCTCTCCCTCTGCCCCTCTCCTGCTTGCACACCGTCTTTCTCTCTCTCTTTCTCTCTCTCAAATACAAACATTAAAAAAAAAATTTTAAGTGAATTGTAAATGATACAGTAAACGTGTATAAGAACATTACCCCACAAAAAAGTGGACCCATACAATACATATTATACTATATTATTTTGTTAATGTTTATTTATTGGAGGTGAGGGAGGGGCAGAGAGAAAGGGAAATAGAGAATCCCAAGCAGGCTCCATGCTGACAGCACAGAGCCCGATTTGGGGCTCAAACTCATGAACCGTGAGATCATGACCTGAGCCAAAGTCGGACACTTAACCAACTGAGCCACCCAGGTGCCCCTACACTTTATTATTTTCTATTCCAGCCTCTCTAGTCTATTCTAGCTCACTAGAGGGAAGAACAGAAGGGAGGGAGGGAGGTCACAGTCCACTAAACTGTTTTTAGGACCATGCTGGCTCCTGGCCTGAAGTTCGAAAACACCACGGATACCAGTTATTAGGTAGGGTCTGTCTGCACTTGGAAGTTCCCAGTCTTACCATACACTCTCATTAACCACAAACTGGCCCAGGAGAAGAATAGAATGGTCTACCGGAGAGGGCATTTATAAAACAACACTCTGAAGGGATGGTGTTCTCTTTCACACAGGTAGCATATGCTCTCATCAGCTGTCTCTCCCCAGGTCCGAAGACACCAGTCCAGGAATCAGGGGCTGAAGTAGGAGTCACCCCTCTCTACTGCCTTAGTACACACTCCATCCCTGCTAGGATGGAGGTCCTGGTTTTAAAGGGAAGAATGTTCTCATTAAAGCGAGACCGCAGTGGACAAGAAATCAGAAGGTCAGAATGCCACCTGGCCTTCTGGAGAGTCCTCAAGCCACTGAACCAAGACACAAAACAGGAGGAGACGCTACTCACTGGGGTAAGAGAAAACTGGGTGGCTGCCTCAAAAGGGTCAGAAATCCAGGGCGGTTCTTCAGGGCACCTCTTAGCACTTCTATCTCTAAATCCATGAAAAACCACAGCAACCCAAAGAAAGGTAGGGCCACTGAGGATTCAGGCACTCAGGTAAAGAATTCTAATCAGTTGAAGTCCTGGCTGGGGACAAGGGAAATATGGAATGAGTAATAGATGAATGAAGATCTAAATATCAACTCCTGCCGAATAGCCATTTAGGGAAGCAAACACCGCAAGAGCATTGCATATTTCCCTCTTGCTTGCTGCTTGGGGGTGGGCGTAGGTACCAATTTCCTCTCTTCCTCTCATGTTATTTTATATAAACACTGTGCTGTAACTGAAACTCGACTCTACAATTTAAACTTTGGGCAGCACATATTCCCGTGAGATTGCAGCTGAATTTTAAGGATTAATGAAAAAACTCCAGCAATGGATAATGTGACTTTCTCCCAAAGACAGATACGATGACTAATGGGATGCTGTGACTTCTTGTTTTAAGGAGCTAGTGAGAGCATCTTCCTCTGAGTTAAGGGTATCTGTGTTCTGTTAGGCCGAAACATAGTTGTTTGTGCTGGGAGGAGGCTCATACACGCGTAGGCGGTGGGCGTGCGTGCTGAGTGGTCCAAGGGGTGGGCTGTGCCAGTTATTAAGCTACTGCCTCCCAGCACCAGCCCCTGCCTTCCATACTCAGCTCCGTGATGCTGGCTCCAAACACCACGGTCTGCTTTACCAGTTCGCTCCTTGTTGGGCTCACCACCCGAGGGCACCAGGGAGAAATGCAAAGCTGGGGGAGGAAAGGGAGCCTCCTGTCACCCTGCAGCGCTCCTTCACCTGGTGGCAGCGGGTCCTTCCTGAATCAGGGTTGCCACTTTCCCAGCACTTACAGACCCGTCCTCCTCACACCCCCACAGAAACCCTCACCAGCTGCCCAGCACCCTCCACATCTGGGTTTCAGCTCTGTGGGCAGCCCCTCCAAGCTTCTAAGACTTAGTATCATAATCTCACTCCTTGGTCCCCCCACCTGCAGAGCCGATGGCTGCTTCCTGTCTGTGACAGGTTAATGTACTCTTTTTACCTTTTCAATACCTACTCAACAACTTTTTTTTTTAATACTTTTATTTATTTCTAGGAGAGAGAGAGAGAGAGACAGCGTGAGCAGGGGAGGGTCAGAGACAGGGAGATACAGACTCTGAAATAGGTTCCAGGCTCTGAGTTGGCAGTCAGCACAGAGCCCAACGCGGGGCTCGAACCCACGAACTGCGAGATCATGACCTAAGCGAAAGTCGGACGCTTAACCGACTAAGCCACCCGGGCGCCCCTCAACAACTTTATACCTAATAACAATTCTTTATATTTAACTCTCTGTTAAAATAACTGGTGTGATTTGTGTTTCCTGGCTGGGCCCTAACTCTTATACTATACTAGGGTCTAAACAGTTGTGGGGTTTTTTTTGTTTTGTTTTGTTTCGTTTATTTATTTTGAGAGAGAGAGAACACACAAGCGGGGGAGGGGCAGAGAAAGAAGAGAGAAAGAGAATCCCAAGCAGGCTCGGCTCTGTCGGCACACAGCCCCATGCAGGGATCGAACTCACGAACTTTGAGATCATGATCTGAGCCAAAGTTCTACACTCAACTGACTGAGCCACTCAGGCGCCCTAGGGTATAAACAGTTTTAAAGGACTAGATCACCAAAGAATGAAAATGGTCAATAAGCACAGAAAAAGATGCTCAACATTGTCAGGGAACAAATTAAAACTACAATGACATCCCAGTGCACATCTAATCGATGGCTAAAACTTTAAAAGACTAGCCATACAGAATGTCAGCAAAGATATAGAATAACTGGAACCCTAATAATGTGGGAAACAGTTTAACAGTGCCTAAAAACGTCAAAGAGGTACCATCTAACCTAGCAATTCCACTCCTGGGTATTCACCCAAGAAAAATGAAAGCACATGTTCACACAGAGATACATGTTCATAGCAACATTTTTCATGATAACCAAAAAGTGGGAAATAATCCAAATCCATCAAGTGGTGATGGGATAAACAAAATGTGTTTTGTTTGGAATAGAATACTATTTGGCAATAAAAAGGAATGACGTACTGATATATGGCTACGGCATGAATGAACCTCAAAAATATTAGGCTAAGTAAGAGAAGCCAGACAAAAAGGTATGTATTGTCTGGGTCTTTTTGTAACTTTAGAAAATGTGAATTTATAGTGACAGAAAGCAGATTAGTGGTTGCCTGGAGCTGGGGTTGGGAACTGAAAACGGACATGAGATTTCTTTTGGGGGTGACAGAAACATTCTACAATTAGATCACGGTGATGACTGCACAAATCTGCAAATTTACTGAAACTTGTTGAACTGTATTTAAAATTTAGACTGAACTTGATGGCATATAAATTATACCTCAATGAAACTGTGAAAGGAAGGACTAGGGAAAATATCTGGAGAAAATATGACCCTACAAGATCTAGCATCATAGACAAAGGAAATAAATCATGATAAGAAACCACAACGCCCTGATAAGTAAAATGAAACAATTGTGTCTAGACATACATATAATTGCACGTGATAAATACAGCAGCCTAAGGACCAAACCATTTCAGCAAACAGATTTATCTTTCTTGCAAATGCTCAAGAATAGGTCTGGTTGTGAAGCATTAAAGACTCGCCCAGCTTGAGTGAAAGATGGTTTGTTCAAAACCAAACACATGGGGTAGCACCAGCATTCACATCTCGCTAATGTCATTAAAGAGGAAGAAACTATTTTGAAGGTGAGAAAATTCTCTCAAGTGAAGGGACAGGCTTTTTAAATTTATTCTGTTTGTTTGTTTTAAGGAATGCCTCTTAACAATGACAGTGACATTGCTAAGGAGGGCAGGCAAAGGATGCCTCATTACAAAATAGCAAAGACTGACCACAGGCAACTTGTCTTACAAAATACCTTTAAGTACGTCGCTGAAATTATGCTTGAAATCAGATATCATTATAATGTACAAGTAAGGGATTTCTAAAGACAGAAATAATCACACACACACCCACTAGACTAGCCATTTGGATAGGCAAATCATTTTTCTTAAAATGAATGGCTTAAATTTTGGGTTTATTTGTTCTCTATGCTTGCTACAGAGAACTATTCTTTAGCCCAAAGTTCAGGGCATTTATATTTTAAGACTCTTCCCCCAAAATGCATGTAGAATATCTCAAGGAGGAATATCACGATAACATACATTTTACAAATATCTTGTTTTTCAGAATTTATGTTTCTGAAAGTATTACTGTAACTTTTTAAAAATAATATTTGGTATTTTTATTAGTTTTTAATAAAAAATATTTTCTGCCATAGAATCCCAATTTGTAACATTGTGCTGAAGGGAAATAAACAAGAAAAGTCACAGGCATTGCTTCAAATGTCACCCAGGAACTAATTAAGCTGTAAGACATGGGTCGTCTGTATGGCTCTCCCATTATAGGTAAGACCAAGGCTCAGAGAAGTAAACTAACCTGACCAAAGTCACACAGCTGGTATATACAAGGCTCCCTGGCTCCTAAGTCCCTGTTCTTTCCCGCATGTCACAAATCCCATTAAAAATAATGTTGATTATAAAAACTGAGGACTGCTGGATGTGGGGGGGAGGGGAGGAGGGGCATGGAGGAGGACACTTATGGGGATGAGCACTGAGTGTTATGTGGAAACTAATTTGACAATAAACTATTTGTAAAAAAAAAAAAAGAATTGACATCTGTTTGTTGATATTCTCATTTTATTTATATGCCATTAAAAAAAAATCCCTTTGGTTAAAAAAAATAATAATGTTGATTATGGGGTGAGTGGGTAGCTCAGTTGGTTAAGCATCCAACTCTCTATCTCAGCTCAAGACTTGATCTCAGGGTCATGAGTTCGAGCCCCGCATTGAGCTCCATGTAAAAAAATTATTTAAAATAACGTTGATTACAGAGAGGAATTAAAAATGATAATGTATTTATATATGAATATTATATATATATAATACCTGAAAGAACACATGAAGTTCCAGTACTTTATTCAGTTACATTAGTTCCTTAAAATAGATCTGGTCTTCTATTTGGGAAGGGGAAGGGCTGGGCCTTCTGAAAGGGGACTTAGAACAGAGTCAAAGAACATCCAAAGAGATGCTCAGTAAGTGGCCGGGTACTGTTTTTATTATCCCAGGGCCCCACCGAAACTTCTAAAATAGCAAAGGTGATTCATGCACAGCAAAAGGAATGTCTCTATTTGAAGGGCCTGCTTCCTAAACTACTCACAACATAAATCCCTCACTTGTACGGAAGGTAAGGAATCATTCCTTCTGTTCCAGATGAGAACCACAGAGAATTCAAGAGCTGATGTCACAGCTACCTGCTCAGTACATACCCCCGTTGGGTGGGAGAGATTAGAATCCTCCAGGGGTGCCTGGGTGGCTCATTTGGTTAAACGTCCGACTTCAGCTTGGGTCATGATCTCACAGTCCATGAGTTCAAGCCTCGCATCAGGCTCTGTGCTGACATTTGGGAGCCGGGAATTTGCTTCAGATTCTGTGTCTCCCTCTCTCTGCCCCTCCTCTGTTCATGCTCTGTCTCTCTCAAAAATAAATAAATGTTTAAAAAAAATTTTTAATTAACAGAAATTATAAAGTGAAATTACACATTTCCATAGAATGTTCAAAGCTGCCTTAAAGTGAAAGTTTTCATTTTACTCCATTAAAAATTAAGAGGCAGATCCCAGTAGTCTTAAGATATCATTGGCTTTTAGGAACAAATGTGTCAACAACTGTTAAAGAATAGTTCCTTGCTAGGGGTACCTGGGTGGCTCAGTCTGTTAAGTGTCTGACTCTTGATTGCAGCTCAGATCTTGATCTCAGGATCCTGAGTTCAAGCCCTACACTGGGGCTGGCTACATGTTAGACGTAGAGGCTACTTTACAAAAAAAGAGAGAGAGAGAAGTTTCTTGCTACAAAAGCTAAAAATTTTAGGACATGTGATGTTTTAATATATTTAAGCATAGATAACAGACTGAAATATATATGTCTGCTTTTCTATCCATCAGATAAGAACTAAAGACCAGCAAACATTTTGATGATATTTATTTATAGATAGATCACTTATTTATTTAAGTTTTATTTATTTATTTTGAGAGACAGAAAGAGAGCACGAGTGGGGGAGGGACAGAGAGAAGGAGAGACAGAATCCTAAGCAGGCTCCGTGCCATCAAGACAGAGCCCAAAGTGGGACTCAGATTTACAAACCTGAGTTCACGACCTGAGCCAAGATCAAGAGTCGGACACTTAACTGAGTCCCGCAGGCGCCTCTACAGACAGATCATTTAATTCAGCCAGGCCTAGCAGTAGAGAAGGCAAAGACACATGTTCCATCTTGGCTCTAAACAGAAAATCTGAATATGGAAAGCAGACTAGATTACCAGATCCAGGCTGCTCTGGAAGGGACACAGGGCTGACATGTGAAAAGTCTCTAATGACCAGTGTTGCCCTAAGACAGAACAGGCTGTTTGGGAGAAAATGAAACTCCAGCTCCCTGGTGTGCTCACCCAGGAGTGGGAATGCCAGCAAGTGACAGAGCACTGCAACGGCAGCTGAACTACAATGACATCAAAGGTCACTTTGGGTCATGCAATTTGATGGATTCTTCACTTTACAGACCTTGGCTGTGACTGCCAAGTTCAGTCAGGCAAAATGAGAGATAGTGTGTCTTTTGTCACACGGGTGGCCTAAAGGGATGGCCTAGAAACACAATATACCCATTGTATAAGATAAGTTTCATATAACATTGCTTAGTACAACAATGTTACAAGTGAAGGCACTGAGGCTCAAAGATGATTAGTGATGACCAAAGTCACAGAGTGCTGGATATTTAGTCCCTCATCCTCAGACTTCCAGATTAGACCTCTCTCTACTTTACCACGATGCTTCCCTGCCAGGTTTTCTAAGAACCTCATACATTCCTGACACACAGAAGTACTAAGTAAAAGAAGCATTTATATTCATACAGGGAAAAAAAAAATCCACAGATCAAAATGCTTGGTCATTGTTAGGGGTCTACAATATCGCTCCAATGTTAAGACCACATCGTGTCTTCGGACTTCAAGTCATGAAATATATTCAAACCATGTGCTCCATCTAGTGGATTCATGGAAGATGCTCAGGAGAAGGGAAATGCACATTTTGAATTCTGTTCAATTCACACAGCTCTGAAGTATTCGTTTGCAGGAGTCAAGGCTGAACTCATTCCAACTGGTTAAAAGTATACTTCAAATTTGCTTCCTCCCACACATTTGCCCAGTTTTCCCCAACAGAAGCAAGTGAGGTGGGTCACCTGGGAATCAAGGTAAAAGCTATCAGTGGGCACACCCAGCAGATATAACTCAGACCTGACTTTAAAGCTCTCAAACATTCCATAGCCTCCTCATATTACTGAAGTGACTACTCATCATCTTAAGCTCAAGAGTAGACCTTCCTCTCAAAGAGAATAAAATGTGGTAGGAAAAATTCAGGCTCGGAAGTCGGCCAACGTCCCTGGCCCTGCCAAGTTTCTGGATGTTTCAACCGTAAGTAAGCCATCTAACTTCTGCCTCGGTTCCTCGTCTGTAAAATGTGGACAATAATGTACACCTAAGCGGGTGCTATGAGGACCTTTCCTTCAGCTCCAAACTTCTATTTTAAAGAGGTAATAAAATAGCTGGTATGGTTGCTAGAAGATAGAGAGACACATAATAATAAGGAACAGTCAAGAAACTGTATGACTAGAAGAGAGGTGATACCTATAGATGCCAGGAGCTGAGGTATAACAATAAGATAGATCCTTGTAAACCATATTAATGTGTTTAGATTTCATCCGCAACCAATGGGGAGCCACCAGATTATCTTTCCTTCACCTGCATCTATCACTCCCTCACATTGCTCCAAAACCTGACGTCAACCCATTCCCTGAAGAACGAAGTAGAATGCTCTTCTTTTTTTAATTGTTTTAACATTTATTCATTTTTGATAGACAGAGAGACAGTGTGTGAGCAGGGGAAGAGCAGAGAGAGAAGGAGACACAGAATTTGAAGCAGGTTCCGGATTCTAAGGTTGTCAGCAGAGTCCGACACGTGGCTCAAATCCACAGACCTCAAGATCATGACCTGAGCCAAAGTCAGACGCTTAACTGACTGAGCCAGCCAGGCTCCCCTCAACCTCCCACTTTTGAGTGAGCATACTTAATATGAGCAGTAAACACCCTCAACTCCAGGTAAACTATTAACTGTAACCTTACTCAAAATATGAATGAGCACTGTCAGGCTGCTGATTGCCTCCCTCACTCTGGTATCTATCCTCCCCTGTCAATATAATAATAGCAATATTTGTGAGCTTATGATCACCCAGCCAGTGACTACATTTTTCAGCCTCTCTTGAGGGAGGTATGGCTACATGACTAGGTTCTGGCTAATGGGATGCAGGCAGAAATGAAGTGTACAACTTTAAAGTCGTGCACTTAAATGGGAAGGAATGTACCATCCCTTAGCCTCTCCCCTTCCTGCTAACTAGAATATAAGCAGATTACCAGAAACTAGAAGACCTTTCTAAAATTATAAGAAGAGGGGCGCCTGGGTGGCTCAGTCGGTTAACCATCCAACTTCAAGTCAGGTCATGATCTCATGGTTTGTGAGTTTGAGCCCCACATCAGCTCTGTGATTACAGCTCAGAGCCTGGAGCCTGCTTCAGATTCGGTGTCTCCCTCTCTCTCTGCCCCTCCCCTACTCACGCTCTCCCTCTCACTCAAAAATAAATAAATATTAAAAAAAAAACATTTAAACTACAAGAAGAAAGATGATGTGGAGGACAGCACAACAACCAGACAGAAGGAGGCTGGGGTCCCAAAATGGTAGTCATCAATCAAGACTGGACTGCTTGCACTTGGACTATTACATAAAAAAGAACTTAACTTCTATCCTTTATAGATCACTGTTTTTTGGTCTTTGCTAAAGTTAAATCCTAACTAATACTAAAACATCTACACAAAGCTGAAAACAAACATTTTGTCCATTCCATGAATATTTATTGGGGACTTTAGAAATACAACTGAGAATAAGATTTAGCTCCTGCCCTCTAAAAGCTCATACTCAGATGCGCTTTTTAAGACTTTGGACTATAGATTAAAAGAAAAAGACAATGTGAACATATTTAATGCCACCAAACTATACAGTTAAACAATGTTTGTTTTACTTTTTTTTTAGATAAGTAATCTCCATGCCCAATGTGGTGTTTGAATTCACAACCCTGAGATCAAGAGTCACATGCTCTGCTGACTGAGCCAGCCAGGTGGCCCACATAAACAGTGTTTAGACAGTAAATTTTATGTATACCTTACCACAATAAAAACAAAATATTACATGGGGCACCTGGGTGGCTCAGTTGGTTAACCGTCCAACTTCAGCTCAGGTCACAATCTTACGGTTTGTGAGTTCAGGCCCCATGTTGGGCTCTGTGCTGACAGCTCAGAGCCTGGAGCCTGCTTCAGATTCTGTGCCCTCCCCCCCCCCCGGCTGTCCCCCCCCACCAGTGCTCTATCTCTCTCTCAAAATAAACAAACATTAAGAAAAAAAATTTTTTTTAATATATTACAAAAAAGAAAACCGTAAAACAAATTTTAACTTAGTGATTTGTTTTCAAGTCATATAGCTGATAAAAAAAAAAATCCAGATATATAACTTTCAAAACTCAATAAGAAAAAAAACAAAAATAGGGGCGCCTGCGTGGCTTAGTTGGTTAAGCGTCCAACTTTTGCTTAGGTCATGACCTCGCGGTTCGTGGGTTCGAGCCCCGCGTCAGGCTCTGTGCTGACTGCCAGCTCAGAGCCTGGAGCCTATTTCGGAGTCTGTATCTCCCTCTCTCTCTCTCTGACCCTCCCCTGCTCACGCTGTCTCTCTTTCTCTCTCCTAGAAATAAATAAAAAATATTAAAAAAAAAAGAAAAAAAAATAGACAAAAGATATGAACACTTCCCCAAAATGATATAAAAAAGGCAGTACATGAAAAGATGCTCAACTTTGTTAGCAATCAGCAAAAAATTATTTTAAAGCTCCATGAGCTACCTATACGTCCCATTTTAGAATGGCTAAAACCAAAGACAGACCACAGGAAATGTTGGCATGGATGTGGAGGAAAGGAACCCTAAAACAAGGATAAGCTGTTGGAGGAATATAAAATGGTACAACTACCTTGGAAAATATTCTGGCAACTTCTTAAAAGTAAACATTCACCAACCATATGACCCAACATTCTACTGCTATGATATTTACCCAAGAGAAATTGAAACATGCATCCATACAAAAGCCTATACACAAATATTCATGGCAGTTTTATCTGTAATAACCAAAGAATGAAAGCAACCCAGGTATCCAGTGAATTGACGGATAGATGAATACATTATAGTATATCCACATAATCAAATGTCAGTCAATAAAAAAAAATGGATTGTTGATATACACATGCATGAATCACAAAATAATAATGTTGAATGAAAGATGCTAGACCAAAAAAGGTTTGTAACATATGACTGCATTTTTACAAAAACTAATTTATAGAAACAGAAAGCAGATCTGTGATTATGAAGGGTTGAGGAATGAACAAGAGGGATAGATTACAAAAGGGCACACAGGGCCACTTTTGGGAGTGATGGATGAGTTCATCGTGAATGTAGTGATGGTTTTACAGGTGTTGAAACTTACCATATTTTACATTTCAAGTATATATAGCTTAAGGTATGTCAATTAACCTCAATAGAGCTATTTAAGGGGAGGAAGCCTTTATGGTAACATTTTCACACAGGTTCAAATGTATGCTCTCTTGTTCTTAGCTTCCATCAATCTAATTCAGACTCTGCTCTAAAGTTATCAGTATAACCTGGTATTACTATTAAGCTGAAAAGCTGATGTAATACCACTCTTAAAACAAAACAAAACTGACTTCTGAGAAAAGATGAGTGCCCATTTCACACCCTCTGTCCTTTGAAAACCAACAGGATTCCGTTTTCCCACGTGCCATTTTTGGCTTCTCCCATGGGAAAGCTCATTTACACTCAAGCCTGTGCATGCGTATATTCTTCAAAGAGGGATTAAAAAAGGAAAGGATAAGAAGTGACTAGAAATTACTGAGCATTAATAGATGAACCAAAGTTCTAATCCCACCATGAGAATTTCTCCACAGTGAAAAACTCACAAATACCATATCTATTTGATACCTTGGAAGCTATACACATCTGGTGTAGGACCATTATTGTTTCACATCCTCCTCTGACTGACTGTAAAATAATTTAACTCTTTAATCCAAGTGATTTATATCTACTTTCTTAGACAATTTCTTTTTTTTTTTTTTATTTTTTTTATTTATTTCTCGGAGAGAGAGAGACAGCGTGAGCAGGGGAGGGTCAGAGAGAGAGGGAGATGCAGACTCTGAAATAGGCTCCAGGCTCTGAGCTGGCAGTCAGCACAGAGCCCGACGCGGGGCTCGAACCCACGAACTGCGAGATCATGACCTAAGCGAAAGTCCGACGCTCAACCGACTAAGCTACCCAGGCGCCCCTCTTAGACAATTTCTAAATAAAAATCTGTGCTATGGCATTCGCTATATCTAGCATCAAGTACTACAACCTTTCAGGGAACATCTTTTATAGATCAGCTTTAATGCATCATCTAAAAAACAACATCTGTTTGGGCAGTAGATCCCTCTAGTAAATAACGGATTATTTTAAAAACAACATCTGCTTGAGCAGTAGACCCAGTAAACATTTTTTGAAGTTAGAAAATTTATTGTTTTGTACACTTAAGTTATGTTAATAAACTCTCCAATACATAAGACAGGATCTTAAGTGTCTTAACACTGCAGTTCACAAAACAAACCCTGTAATTTATGGGTGTTAAAATGGCTATACAATCTAACTTTTAAATGACATTATTGTCAACCATGACTCATGGGAAGAAAAAAAAATGTTTTTCATTTCTTAACACTTGGGAGTTATGTTATTTTTAACTATGAAAATAAAATAAAACCTCACTCTCAAATGAAACTGTGGGAAAATGTTAACAAAGAAGAAACCTTAATAGAAAGTAATACATGTAATACATTAACTGAATCCTGATAATAACAATAATAATAATAATAATAATAATAATAATAACAGCATAGCAGCTCTTCTCTGCAAAACGATGCCGTTGGGTTAGGGTTTTTTCAATAAGCACCACGGTTGGTGGAGGAAATTTAGTGGAGAGGTAATTCAATCCCACAAGAGTTTCTGTCTAGCAGAGAAGTTTTCTACAAGAGGGGAGGACCAGCCCCTTCCTGGAAACAGACTCTAAGTGTTTCCTCCATAGTTACTCAATCATCAGCATGGCAATACTGTTAAGGAGGCAGAGTATCTTTAGACTTTGATTACACATTTCCTGCCTGGACAACCTTTTGGGAGTTCTAATTTTCAGATAGTACTGAGAGGGTGCTCAAATTCAGGGGGGCCCTGGAGTCAGACAGCCCTGGCTTGAGAAGCTCCACCCACACGCCTCACTGGCATGTAACCCTGAACAAGTTACTTACCCTCTCAAAGGCTCAGTCTTCCCATCTGTTAAAGGGGGACAAGAACATTACCTTTCTCTAGTCTAGTGAGTACTCCACGAACATTAGTTTATTACCACAGGGTTCTTTTTATATCATAGTCAGCAGGAGGGGCATCTAAAGTACTGCTGAGACCTGAGTAGAAAAAAACAATTGGCGGGGGGCGGGGGGCGGGTGTGCTGGGTGGATCAGTCGGTTAAGCGTCCGACTTCGGCTCAGGTCATGATCTCGTGGTTCATGAGTTCGAGCCCCATGTTGGGCTCTGTTCTGACAGCTCAGAGCCTGCAGCCTGCTTTGGATTCTGTGTCCCTCTTTCTCTGCCCCTCCCCCGCTCACACTCACTCTCTCAAAAATAAATAAACATTAAAAAAAATTTTGGATTTTTTAATGGTACATTCTGGGAAACCAAAGATACCATTTTCAGAAATATATAAATTTTAGGAAAATGTATACATGGTGATTGTGAAAATAAAGTACTCTGCTTGAAAATTCAATTCGAATACTGTACCAGAAATTCAGTGGCAGCACAAAGCATTCATGGGTCCCCCGAACTCGGGCAGTCATTCCCTAAACGTCTGTGGAGGGCTCCTCCTCTGTTCCAGAGTCCAGGGACAGGACACACGGAGGGACGGCATGCTCCCGCCCTCGGAGAGCCCGGGAGGGCACAAGGTGCGGAGACAGGAGGGGGGGTACAACTCAGAACAGAACGTACTGAGAGAACAGGGGCTCCTCCCTGAACCCCCCAGACCATCACTGCAGGAGACAACCTTCCCCAAGCCAGCAGTATGACAGACGGCTCTACGGAATAGAGAATGGTTTGGGAACCCACACGAACATCGGTCCACCGAGTTGGTTTTCCTGTTCCCAAGCATTCAATTCACACCTAAGATGGGCCCTGCCTGTCCACAAGTATCTAAGTGCCATCAGGCAAGAGTGTGGGGCTGTGGGATGGCGGTGGGTGCGGGGTGGGTATTAGCCCACTGGGGCTCCCATCACAAAGGACCACGGACAGGATGGCTTACACAACCGAAATTACTGTCTCACAATTCTAGAGGCTGCAAGTCTGAAATTAAGACGTCAGCAGGGTTGGTTTCTTCTGAGCATGTACATGGCTGTCTTCTTCCTGTGTCTTCACATGGTCTTCCTTCCATACATGCCTGTGTCCTCATCTCTTCTTGCAAAGACACCCATGGTATCAACAGGTCCACC
The DNA here is from genome assembly GCA_017311185.1 of Proteles cristata cristata. Classification (NCBI taxonomy): domain Eukaryota; kingdom Metazoa; phylum Chordata; class Mammalia; order Carnivora; family Hyaenidae; genus Proteles; species Proteles cristata. The sequence continues at coordinate 101,015 of JAESUZ010004044.1, read as the reverse complement.
ACAATGACCTCACTACTTCTTTAAAGACCCTATCTCCAAACTCAGTCACATTCTGAAGTTCTGGGGGTTAGGACTTCAATGTACAGACTTGGGGTGGGAGTAGAGACACATCTGAGCGCATAAGGCAGAGGACTGAGCATACGTAGTCAGGGCATCTTTGAAAGAAGTACAGGGAGGCATGAAGGTTTCCAGGCGAGACATTAGGTAAAAATAAGCCACTTTCTCCTACTCTGCTAGTGAGAAGACATACTGGTAAGCAGATACATTTTTCCCCTGGTTTCTTTACAGTCTTCTGTATGTTTCAAATGCTCTACAATAAGCTTAAGAATGAACTACTTTAGTGTCTAAAAAGCATCAGACCCCTCAGACCTGGTCCCCAAGTGCAGGCAATGAGGTGCCTGGTATACTTTCTAGTCATCAGTATGCAGATGGAGAGTATGGTGTGCTGAATGGTGTCCCCCAAAAAGATATGTCCATGTCCTCTCCCCCAAAACCTCTGAGAGTCTCTGCAGCTGTAAAGAAGGATATTGAAGTGAGATCATCCTGGAGACCCCCGGGTAGACCCTAAATCCAGGAACAAGTGTCCTCATAAGAGACAGAAGACAGGAGACAGACCTGGGGGGATGGCCACATGAAGACAGAGGCAGAGACTGCTGTTTTAAGCTGCCAAAGTTGTGATAATTTGCCACAGCAGCCCTAAGAAACAATACAGAGAATAATATGATTAAAACAGGAAACTCTGTGGTTGTAAGAATTTTCTAGTAGCCTTTTACTGGCAGCCGATAGTTAGGTACCTTTATTTCTGTTGTAACCAATATTCTTTTTTTTTTTTTTTCAACTAAGCAGAAGAGACGATTTATTGAACACTGCTACATTCAGCCACAAATGAAAACAGAATTAATCCCGGAAGTCACAGGTCCAGGGAAAAGGACCAAAAGAGACTGTTTTGGTACGAACAAAGTGGGTCTGTCAAAGGTGGTCATTGCGACCAGATGGCGATGGAAGTTCCAGCCCACTGAATCAAGCTCTAAAAGTAGGCGTGCAGTGTGACAATTTGTACCAGCATCCTGGCCTCTTGCCTTCCTCACTTCTGCTGCTGTGGCTTCCACGGGTGCACGAGCTAGAGGTTTACTTGGACCTCGGCCTCATCTTTCTTCTTTTTTCGCTTCTTTCTCCACTTGGCTCTCATGTCATAGAGGTTTCCAAGAAGATGGCACAAAGGCCAAGGCCAAGAGCTTATAAACTGCCAAGGCAGGCGTTATCTCCATTCTACAAATACTCAAGCGTGCACCAAAAGCTAACTTGTTAGAGATTATGCAGCAAGATGTGGTAGAGAAGCATTGCGCGTCCTGGACTCCACTAAATGTGGTCTTTCTCCTACGTCTCCATGCCTTCCTCCAAATACTATGTAAGTTTTGCACACTGTCCAGCCTCCTCCTTCTGCACATCGGCCTCCCACCCCCTCAGCCCCTCTGGGCAGTGATGCTTCCCAGACTTCTAGATTCCCCTGTCAAATGAGGAAGGAACCTGCAAGTATTTTTAAACTTTGATTGAAATATGTTAACACCAAGGAGTTACTACTCCCCAAGCGTACATTTTTAGACATTTTGCTTTCAACTGTGGAACAGGAAAATCTGTCACTGTTATATAAATGGACCAGAGATGGCCTCTATGCATTGACCCCTAGGTAGTTTATTTTTTCACTGCAGGCTGAGAGCAGTTAGCTCAAAAGCCCACAGGCACAAAACTCAAGTTTTTACATTTCCAGTTAAATAACACAAATTAAATTTTTAAAAAAATGTTTAAATAGCACAAGCAAGCAGATTTGTAGCCATTTAGCCTGCTTTACATACCTCAAGAACTTCACCTGATACTGAAAAGACAGGGATTTATAATCCAAAGGCGCTAAGCTGCTAGGCCCTTGGGAGCTCCCTGCAGCACCCCTGGATACCCCTGCCCCCTCCGGGCCCCCTCCCTGTAGGGGCCTCCTCCCCCTCTGAATAGTGGTCCCTTTGCTGTAAGCCTCTGGCCACTCTTACAATCCCCTCCAAGCGCCATCCAATAAAGCTTGTGCGTTAGTATGGCCTCTCCTGGTTGCACCTTTCTCTAGTTCCTTCAACCCCCTACAGCCACCGCAACAGGCCTATTGGCAACAAGAAGAACCTGAGGAAGAAAGCATCCTGTCTTTGGCCTTAGAAATCAAACTTCCCTCAGAGCTGGCCCTGAAGACAACCTGCCCTCAACTGCAGCTGCCTGGGGTGTGTGGCCTTGGGGGGGGGGAACGCGTACACGGCCAGCCAGGCCATGGTAATAATGGAGAACAGACCATTTCACCAGAGTCGTCTGGCCCACACTCAGCTCAGGCGCACTGGGCCCTCCAAGACCACACACGGCAGATGTCAGGGTCCACTCATCCGGCCCCACTGGCCTCTGGACGTGTCACTGCTACACCGAACAGCACGAGGGGTGACCCCTCCCTCCACTGAGCAGGGGAGAGGGTGCAGGACACTGCCTGGCATCAGAGGCTGCTAGTAAACGTTTGCTGAATGCATGAGCACAAGCACTAATGTATCATTCACATCTAATTACAGTATAAACCAATTGTGATTCTTATTTATATGACAAATTAATTCTGCTGTAAAGTTACCTACTAAGGGCAGCTCAGGAAGGCTCAGTTACGGTTCGCTGGTCACAAAGCACGTCCAACTGCTTCTGCAACATTGCCGAACACGCGTAAGTAGAAAGCCAGGGCCAACCCTGACTGTGTGCTGGCCCAGTTTCACAAATCGAATTGATCTTGAACACAGACACTGAGGGGAACCACTGGCCAGCCCTCCTGCAAAAGTCTGTTGCAACCCCTGACTCCAGAAACACAGGAAACTCAGCCCCAGACAGTGGGTCTTATTTATGTTCCCCCAGCAGCCGGCAGGATGCTCAGTATACAGTAGGCCGTCAATACTTCCTTCTCAGCAGCTTTCCTGCAGCAGCAGGTGCTTCGGATAGCTGAGATATTTCAACCTCTAGAGACAACAGACATCCCCTTACCGGGCCGCAGCCCCAGCACACCCACACCACTCAGGACCGCCATGCGGGGACAAGTAGAGAGGAACGACAGACCATTATTTATGATGACTTCCTACTTCCTTATTTAAAAGCAATACAGAATTACTACTCACTGATCCAGTAAGGAGGTGTAAAATTTGCCACATATCACCCACGCACACAAAAGAATGTGGAAATCCAAAAGCTTTGGACAAAAAGCAAACTGGGTGAACTTAAAAGACACATACCTTGGGCCGCCTTAGAAATTGTTTCCATTTTGACTGTGGACTAAAGACAAGTCACCATTTCCCTTAAATTACAACAAAGTTTTTAAAACCATAAGTGAAACTAAAAGAACCCGCACCTGATTATAAACACAGCTGCTTACATGACACACATAGTACTTCATTTCTTCCCATGTTTTCTTAGGGACAGGACTTAACCATGCTGAGCCATGCTGAGTAAGAAGGGGGAAACTCCCACCCTAATTCCAACCCATAAAAACATCTACCCATCAACCGTTTAATAGCACCCAGGCAGAGAGACATTTTGCAAGAGATGCCTATGTTTTTGTTTTGTTTTATAAAGTTTATTTATTATGAGAGAGCGCATATGTGCACAAGCAGGGGAGGGGGGGAGAGAGGAAGGGAGAGAGAGGATCCCAACCAGGCTCTGCACTGTCAGCATGGAGCCCCACACAGGGCTCGAACTCACAAACCGTGAGATCACGAGTTGGACACTTAACTGACTGAGCCACCCAGGTGCCCCAAGATAGCTCAGTATGTTCATCGGCATTTTTAAAAACATGTCTGAGTGTGTTTCACTAACAAAACAACCAGAATACATCCAGAGCAGACAGAAAAGCCAGGAACTCCTGCTCTGACAGTGGCCCCCAGACCCTCAGCACCAGGCAGGAGGTGGGGTGCTCGCAGCAGGTTCACGTTCACGTTCCCCTGTGCTCTGACCTGAGGAGGAGGATCCTGACCTCTAGGGCCACACATGTTACATAACTAAAGGCTCAGCCTCCTCCTCATCCCAACAGAGACTAAGAGAGGAAGTAGTTTGTTGGTTTTGAGGTTTTCAAAAGGAGGAAGGACTTTACACCCAGTGTGCTAAACCCCTTTGCTCTATTCTGGAAAACAGCAATTAAAAAGTTGCTCAACTTTCCGGTCGGGTCCTGGCAGCAAACATCCCATTGGACTTGCCCAGTTATTAAGAAAGTACCTGACAGGAAGCCGAGGGCCCCCCAGAAGGGTGGTCCTAAAGACCCATTCTGAAGCACTGCTGGGCTAAATACCTTCAGTGTATTTCATACACACCCTCGAAACCTGTTTTATTTTTTAAGCTTTTATTTGGAGGGGAGGAGGGGCAGCAGGAGAGAGGGAATCCCAAGCAGGCTCCACGCCATCAGCACAGAGCCTGACGCAGGACTTGATCTCACAAGCCACGAGATCCTGACCTGAGCCAAGACCAAGACACTTAAATGACTGAGCCAGCCACCCAGGCGCCCCTCGAAACCTGTTTTATTCAAACTCAGATACTAATATCTGTCTCTGACTGAATCCACCATTTACTTTCTTTAAATTCTTATATCCAACTCCTGACCCCCAGCTCTCCTAAAGTTATCCCCAGCAACATCTCAAGCATGCAGTGATGCAACAAAATGTAGCCCTGGACGTTTCTTCAAGGCTCCTTCTTAGGTTATGCTTCAAGTGAAAATCCACCTTGACATTTCCTCTCCCATAGGGTGAATATGAAGAGAGAGCAAATGTTGATGAGTCAAAGTTTAATCTGTTCTGTCTCTAGTAATTAACAAACAAAATATTTGTTTAAAATAATGACAAACAGCCACTGAAGTCAGTGCCATTCTTGGTGGGTATGTTGGGCTCACAGGTGGGGGCCAAATAAATAAAACAAGCCAAGCCTATTAGTAAGTAATCTTTTCTCAGCAGTAAAATTTCCCAAGATGAAGTGCTAATTAAGATACATTCCAGTTGACCTTGAAAGTAAAGTATGGCCTACCTATCCCCAAAAAAGTATATGTCCTTGACCTCCTCAGAAAATACAGCCTTTTCTATGGGACCACCTAGATGGAGCAGAAAGCCACCAGACAGAGAAATGTGTGCCCCTGCCAGCCAAACATGCAGGTTTCAAATGAGCATTTCACTTTCTGTCAAGGCCCTGGAATTGGAAAACAAGAATTAGGGAATTATTCTTCTACTTTTAAACGTTTCTGGCTCGGTTCTGTTGTTATACTGTTTTTCACACCTGGGGTATTGCCTGAAGATAATCAAACCAAAAAATAAATGTGAAACTCCACAGTCACACTTGTTCTGAGAATTAATGACTCTACGGGCACCTGGGTGGCTCAGTCGGTTGAGTGTCTGGCTCTTGCTTTTGGCTCAGGTCATAATACAGGAGTTGTGGGATCGAGACCCACGTCGGGCTCAGTGTGGAGCACACTTGAGATTCTTTCTCTCTCCCTCTCTCTGCTCCTCTCCCCTGCTTTCACTCTCTAAAATAAAAATAAATAAAAATTTTAAAAAAACAAAACCAAAAAGAATTAGTGATTCTAAGAAGCACCAGATGTAAGCAATGGCCTTTCCTGCAAACTGTCCCTGGACACAGACTCAGTATTCTGCTCTCCCCTTCTTCCTCGCCTATTTGGAACTCAGGTCCTGCTTCCCGTATAGTATTTCTAAACAGCAGAGCTCCCACTAGGCAAATCATTGGCTCCGACATAGATGTGCAGCCTGGCAAGGCCCGTGGCCCTGGGGCAGCACCAGGGACCACCATGGCAGCAAAAGCATTAACCCAACACTGACGCTCAATGTCAGCGCTCACAGATAATTTATTCTGTTGTACCTCGAGGTTCAGAAGATATGCAAACGGCGTTAAAAAACGATTCGTCATTGTCCGTTTCTTTAGTTTACTGGTTTGTTTTGTTTTTTTTCACAGTTCAAAGCTCTGGCGAGATTTTCAAACTGAGTTTTGGAGAAAGAAGCAAAAGTGGAGTCAGCCTGTGGGTGACGGGGACTCTAGGCTTCCCCAAGTTCATCCCTTACTGCCGCTGCTCAGTGTCTACCACTCTATCATCGGGCCCCTACCATGGAAAAGAAGGTAAGATGGGATTTTTAATAACAGCGTGTGTTTTGTGTTTATGAAGGTAACATATACACACAACTAAAAATATAAATATAACCAAAGACCTTTCAATGAAAAGCAGATGTAGCCTGGTTCACCTGCTGCACTCCTCGCCTTGGTCCTCAAAGGCAAATCCTTCCAATGACTTTGGTTTTTCTCCTAGCTGTTCCCTCAGTATCTCAAATATAGACAGTTCCTAAATTCGGCCTTTCTAAACATTTGTAACGTCATGCTGTGAGAGAGATAAAGATGGTACATAAACAAATACTCCCAGCCTCACAATGTCACTATTTTTAGGTCTCCTTAATTACCTGTTTAGCTTTCAGTAACAGACTCTGTTATGTATTCCATCATGACTTCCCACTTTGTAAGGTTAAAAAAAAAAAAAAAGTGAAATCCGAGTCACTACAATGAAGCTTTGCCCCTGGTATCAGCTGATGAATCAATGAATGAGAAGGAACACTTAAAAATACGTTTTGGCACTGTATGCACTTCAATACATCACTCTTTTCCCTGGCTCCAACAGGCAGTGTGTAATCACTGGCTGTTCTCACTCAATTCTCTCACGACTTACGGATCTGGGAGGTGAAGACCACGTGTGAAGCAAAACTGCATCAACAGTAACACTGAGCTCATCTGCATATGTTTACTATGCTCCCCCCACACTGGCTTACCCTTCCCCCCCCTCCCATTTTCCAACCTCACTATGTCTAAGGGGAGACAGCAGGTAATGCTGAAGTCTGCTCATCAGACCAGAGGGTGGCTGGGCCAGCCCAGAGCCGTGGAGCGCATGCTGTAGCCACAGAGTAACGACATACTGGGAAAAGACAAATCTGATTTGAGGGGGCCAATTAAAGGCGACTGATGTAACAGAGAAATTTTTGAAGGCATGACATGTACTACATGGCCAGGTAATGAGCCCTAACACATAAAACTGAACTCATTAGAAAACTACTCATCTTTCTAGATAATCAGTCTGCAAACACTCTCCTAGGTGAACATCACACTTAAATACAAAATTATGATACAGATGGGGAAAAAAACTGTAATCCAATAAATGAATGCATTTTATTTAAAAAAAATTTTTAATGTTTTATTTATTTTTGAGAGAGAGAGAGAGAGAGAGACAGTGTGAGCAGGGGAGGTCAGAGAGAACAGGAGTCACAGAATCCAAAGACAGGCTCCAGGTTCTAAGCTGGCTGTCAGCACAGAGCCTGACACGGGGCTCAAACCCACAAACCATGAGATCATGGCCTGAGCCGAAGTCAGAGGCCTAACTGACTGAGCCCCTCAGGCACCCTAATGAATGTAGTTTAAATAACCTGTGAAGCTTTCATAGTTTATAGAAGATATTTAAGTTTCAGAATGTAGGATGACACCTGATTACATGTTGCATCCTGTTTAAAATTTCAAAAACTAGACAGCAAGTAAAAACAAATCAAAAATTGAAACACACATGGAATGTGTCGTTTATATATGTCACAAAGCAGAAAATATCAGTAATGCTTTAATTATAATCTGGTATCGACAGCTCATCCCATATTTCAGGGCTGTAGGAGAAAAATAAACAAAACAGCTTTGTTTGGGGCAATACGCCAGTAGAATGATCTGAAACAGGAACCTGAATCAATGACTAATAGTTTGATCTTGAATGACTCCCCTTACTCTCCTGTTCATTCAATAAACATTTCCCAAGCACCCCACGTTCAAAGAAAACAGAAACTGGAATGATGAAGGCGGTCTATACGGCACTTGACCCGGCTGCAGAACTGAGTTTTTGGCTATCGCCATGTTTACCCTTTTTGCCTACAATAACCTCCCTACTCAAATAAAAATGATCCTAAGCTGCTAAGAGTGATCCATGAAGTACATAAAAATCCTTTCAAAAACCAACAAATAAAAACTATTTTTCCAGTCTGAATATAAAGAACATGCTTCACTCCTCGAAGTGCAAAAAAAAAGGAAGAAGTAGGAACTCACAATCTGATAAAACTTCCCTCCTAATACATTTGCCCACAAAAAACACAAGAACCACAGGAAATACTTCATAGGAAAGAGAAACGAGCTGGCTTTTTGAAAATGGAGAAGAAATTCAAGGAGAAACAGGAGCCAAATTGACATTCAGCCAAGGTACCATTCCTGTTTAAAGATTCAAAACATCCTTAATAACCACAAGGCATTAGCTCTTGGCGTGTCGGCACGGTCGCCTTCTCACTGGCAACGCCTGGACACCAGCAGAACCGGGACGCATGCTGGGAGTTAGGGACACAAACCCACCGCTCCACCGCCGTGCAGAAACACCGAAGGAGCCGCGGGCGTAGTGGACACCCAGCACAGGAAGGAGCACGCGCCGTCTGGTGCCGGCATCCTCTCCTCCGAGGGGATCCCGCCCTGGTCTGCCATCCATGACCTGAGCATGAAGCAGGAGGGAAGACTCTCATGTCAAACACGTGCCAGCACACAGCTTATTCGATTCCTTGAAGGAATAATAATCCACATGCAAAACAGTCTATCCTGAGATAGTTTCAAGTATCCATTTCTCCATTCACCCTGTTGCCAAAATCTCCAAGGAAGAAACACTACAGGCTTTACTGTGACTTTTTATTTTTTACCCAAAAGGCCTTTGCTTTTCATTCTGCAGGCTATGCAAGAGAGTGGAACTGTATTACTATAGTATATCATAACTACCTCTAAATATACTATTTTTAAGAGACTTCGTAAATTCAGTGCCTACCATGTGTCAAAGCTTAAGCCACATATTTTATGCACATCATCTTTCATCATCCCAGGTTTAGAGTACAAAATCAGTAACAGATAAAAGGTGCTCGGGATCGGGGCGCCTGGGTGGCTTAGTCGGTTAAGCGTCCGACTTTCGCTTAGGTCATGATCTCGCGGTTTGTGGGTTCGAGCCCCGCGTCGGGCTCTGTGCTGACTGCCAGCTCAGAGCCTGGAGCCTGTTTCAGTCTGTGACTCCCTCTCTCTCTGACCCTCCCCTGTCACGCTGTCTCTCTCTATCCTAGAAATAAATAAAAATATTAAAAAAAAAAAAAAAAAAGGTGCTCAGGATCACTGCTGACCCATTCTTGCCAGAAGCAACTGCCCTGCTAGTGAACGTCCCAGTCTTACTGCTAACTCGGCCATCATCCAGAGTCACTTGATGATTCTCTTATTCTGTGCTCTTTCCCTCTTTTATGCCCCACCTTATCTTGGAGGAGAGTTCTCTCCTAGAAAATCTAATTAGAAAATCTCATAGAAAAACTAATTTGCACTAAGATATTAGTGAATTGAGGTATAATTACTCCAAGAGTTGTGTACTCAACAAAAGAAGACCACAAACCGATGAATTACTAATGGTAGATTTTTCAGGTCTTGGTAAGGACTATACGGTGGGGTGAGGTCGTTGCCATCGCTCCTTCCATCAAACCACTTTCACTAGCCTGTTTCTTAGTTGTCTGTTTCTTAGTTGTCTCCAGGAATCCAGTTCCTAACTAGCCCTGAAAATACCACTTCTGAGCACCACCCTCTACATCATCCCCCTACATGGATTACTACTTTTGACATCATAACGATTCCCTCGCCCTGCTCTCACTATGTTCACTCTCCTACTATCTTTTCTATTGAAAATAGGAAAGAATTGTGTCAATAATAACCTCACACACATAGATTACAAGGGCTTTGTTACATGAGAAAAGTAAAAATTCACACGCCTATAAGGGTGCTGGGTGGCTCAGTCAGTTAAGCATCTGACTTCAGCTCAGGTCATGATTTCATGGTTCGTAGGTTCAAGCCCTGCATCGGGCTCTGTCCTGAGCTCAGAGCCTGGAGCCTGCTTTAGATTCTGTGTCTCCCTCTCTCTCTGCCCCTTCCCCACTCGTGCTCTGTCTCTCTCTCGCTCTCAAAAATAAATAAACATCAAAAAAAATTTTTTAATTCACATGCTATAAAATGTGCGGAAAGAGTTAAGAAGAAAAATTTTGTTACTCGGATGTTGTTCAAAACTGTAGCATTGGGTACTATAATTTCCCACACAAATCACATAAGCCAAAAAGAGAGGAAAAATCCCTAGACACTCTGATACATATTTCGAATATAACATATTATACTTTTAGGAAAAAATTCGGAATATAAATTTAATTATTCAAATTCAATTGAATTGAATGTAATTGCATTATATTATTTAAATTGTTTTCAAAGATATTCCTTCTATAAGCCACGTGAACCAAGAAAGTCACCTGTTTTTATTTAAGGCCAATGGTAAGAATTTTCTAAGAGAAACAGAAACCTCTGTAGCTCAGATAGGTGTACAAAGGAGTAAGAAATAATAACAGGGTCCCAGGTTTCATTAACCGCTAGAGGATTCTGCTTCCTGCCAGGGCCTGGAGTTGGGATCAGTTACTGTAAAGAAGAAACCTCCGACGGCTACCTGGTCCCCGGTGACAGATAGTACAACATGTGGCCTGGGCCCATCAGATAGCACAAACCCAAAGTTACCCAACAAGGAGAGCAAAGTGCCCCATACCCTCCACGTCCACTCACCCACCTCTCTATCCCAAGGTTAATTCTGCATTGGAAAAACACACAACAGATGGGTGCTGCGAGAGTTTGAACACCACATCTCAAAGAAGATTATCTGCCCTAACACATTAAGCAAGAAAGAGGGGAATTGCGGAGAAGCTCAAGTCAAAATCTGCGGTGAATTTCTATATGGATCAATGTCACCTTATTCCTTTTCCACCATAAAAGATGTCACAGTGCTTTGCCACATGTTGAAGGATTTGACTCTTCTGGTGGCTTGGTCTGAAATCTAGTTCATTGGGATTATCTGGGTCTATTTATAAACCCAATGGCTGCTAACTTATAAATGTAAGTGCTCTCACCTAGAAAAAAGAAGCCTCAGTTCCAGGGTAATTGTGACATAGAAATGTTACTCTCGGTGTTCTGGGACCCTTAAGGGGAGTTAACTTCCAGCCTAGCTGAAAATTTAAGAGGAGATGGGCCCCAAATGGTCCACTATCACCTAGAGCCCTAGGCCAAGATAGCTAAATCTTGGTACATCCCGAAAACCAGACACAGACACTGAGCTCACAACAGCAGAAATGATACGAATCGCAATGAAGCAGGTTTTACAGAATAGCTAGAGAAACACCACAAACCCACACAAAACAGTTAAGTTCCTAACTGTGACAACCCTAAAAACTGGACTTTTTTTTGTTTACTGGTTTGTTGGACAGGGTTTGAGGGCAAGTAAGAGAGAAGTCACAGCCAAGGGTAACAGCAATTTACTTTTATTGCTATTGTTTTGCGCCAAGCATTAAGCACTGTGGTTTGATACGAACTGCTCCTTGTTTTTAACGTTGCTACATATGTTCTCTATCCTTTGCTGAGAAGATGGTACGCTGCTATCACTCACAGAACAAGCCCAATCAAAGACCCCATCATCCTGAAGTTAAGGGATGAGGCTAAAGGAGAGAGGAGGGAAAGATTACACCACTTTGCATCTGAGCTTGCCTTTACTACGAGCCCTTTCTAAAACCAATATCCCGCAGAAAAGACAAAGAAGATGGTCTCAGAATTACACAAAGGCTTTTCCATTTACCTTCCCAAGTGAGAGAGGTTTCCATTAGTCCATTTTACAGACCAAGAAACTAAATCACAGTTATGACTTGCTGTTATAAAGTAGGAGAGATTCTCATCCATTTTTTTTAGTTTTCTTGTTTTTTTTTTTTAATTTATTTTATTTTAGAGAGAGAGAGAACATAAGCAGGGAAGAGGGGCAACAAGAGAAGAAAGAGAGAGAGAGGGAGAGAGAGAGGGGGAGGGAGAGGGAGAGAGAGAGAGAGAGAGAGAGAGAGAGAGAGAGAATCTTAAGTAAGCCCCACACTCTGTGGAGAGCACAATATGGGGCTCAATCCCACAACCGTGGGATCATGACCTGAGTCAAAATCAAGAATCAGATGCTCAACTTACTGAGCCACTCAGCAGTCCCATGCATTCATTTTTTAAAAAACCTCTTGCTATGAAAATTTCTTGAAGGAACATATGAATAAATGGCCCACTACTCCATAGTTGGAGGAGTTCAGTGGCTTACCTAATTCTCTTTAACTTACGTAGACAACATGTCAAGAGTCAGAAGAGGAACAATGTCACTCCTAGGCATATACCCAAAGGAACAGAAAGCCGGGACTTGAATAGATACTTGTAGGCCCGTGTTAACTGCAGCATCAGTCACAAGAACCAAAAGGTGCAACAACCCAAGTGTCCGCTGACAATTGAAGGGGGGTGGGGAGTGGCATATACATACAATGAAATATGAATCAGCCATAAAAAAGAATGAAGTTGGGCAACCTTAAAGACATTATGCTTAAATGACAGAAGCCAAGAACAAAAGCACAGATATGTATGATTTCATTTATTGGGAGTTACCTAGAATAGGGAAAGTCATAAAAACAGAAAGTAGAATAGAGGTTCTTTCAGGCAGGGAAGGAGGGATGGGGACTTAATGTTTAATGGGTACAGAGTTTCTGTTTGGAGTGATGAAAACTTCTGGAAATGGGTAGTAATGACAGTTCCAGAACATAATACATGTAATTAATACCACAGAATTACATGCTTAAAGATTGTTTAAATATCCTTGGAACATTAAAAACAGAACTACCACATGATCCGGCAATTCCACTTCTGTGTATATACCCAAAAGAATTGAAAGCAGGAACTTGAAAATATATTTGTACATCCATGTCCACAAGCAGCATCATTCATGATAGTCAAAAGGTAGAAGCAACCCAGGTGTCTGACAGATGAATGAATAAACAAACTGTGGACTAGACATAGAATGGAAAATTATCCAGCCTTAAGAAGGAAGGTAATTCTGACACATACTACAAAATGGATGATCCCTGAAGATGGTACGGTCAATGAAATAAGCCAGACACAAAGGGGCAAACACTATACAATTTCACCTATATGAGGCACCTACAAAAGTCAAATTTATAGGGACAGAAAATAGAATAGTGGTCGCCTGGGGGTTGGGATGAATTGGGAGCTACTGCTTAATAGGTACAGAGTTTCAGTTTTGTAGGATGAAAGAGTTCTGTGGATGGATGGTGTATGGCGATGTGAACATATTGAATGGCCCTGGACTGTACACTTAAAAAAGGCTAAGATGGCAAATTTTATGTTTTGTATATTTTACCACAATTCTAAAAATTAAAAAAATGGCCAAATAGTCAATTTTGTGTTATACATATTTTAATCACAGTTTTTGAAAACTAGAGGCACCTGGGTGACTCAGTTGGTTGAGCATCCGACTCTTGATCTTAGCTCATGATCTCATGGTTCATGGGACGGAGCCCCGCATGGGGTTCTGCACTGACAGCACAGAGCCTGCTTGGGGTTCTCTCTCTCCCTCCCTCCCTCTCTGCCCCTCCACTGCTCCCGCATGTGTTTCCTCTCTCTAAAAATAAATAAACTTTTAAAAAAAAACACTAACAAAAACTATTGAGTTGTAGACTTTAAATAGGTAAATTGCATGGTATGTATGTGAATTATATCTCAATAAAGCTCTTAAAGGAAAACAGCCTGAGGAGAAAGGGACAGCCCCCACAGGGCTACCTGCCAGAGGTCACTTCTGCTACAAAGCCAGCTGTCTCACTCACCCACTTCTGGGTGCCTCCCTTCCCTCCCTACTCCAGACCACAGGCCACAGGGAGTAAGCTAGAAAAGAAACACCCTCCACAATGTCTTCTCTTATTTTCACAGCCTGAAAGAAATGCAGGAAATGGCTTATGGAATGAGTGGGTGGGAAAAAGTGAACTTGATAAAAATGGCAATTGCATTCAATGTCTTACTAAGTTCTCACCAGCATGGCACTGGAACTTGCAAAGAATACACCATTAGATACTGCTTGATACAACCACACAAACACCAGAGAGAGTAAAGGGCCTAAAGTTACAGAGAAGTCACAGGACTTCACAGAATAGAGAAGAAATCGTATTTAGTTCATGCTTTTTCCGTGTGTTTGCAGGAAGGTGATCGATAATAACCTGCCCTCACATAAACAACTAGAGTATCTGGGTAAACGGTATGTGGGAACTTCTGGTTCTATTTTTACCTTTCTGTGTAAACTTGAAATTCAGTAAAAGTTCCAAAAACAGAATAGGAGGGAAAAAATATTAATTTGCCCTTGTATGGGGTAGGAGTCCTTCCAATGAAGACCATCACTAAAGGAGCTTTCTAGAAGCTTACAAGAACAAAATCTGTCCCCATGTAGAAAGAAGCAGGAATAGTAGACTCTCTGGGAAGGATCTGAAAGGAAGGAGGGAACTTCTAGGAGGCAAGGAGCTGGAATGTTTGTCTGGGTCTTGGGATGCTCGAGAGATGGAAGAAGATGGCTGCAGGCTCCGATGTACCTGGTAGAAAAAGCTGGGGCTTTGAAGAGCCATTAGATAAACGCCAGAGATAAAAGAAGCCTGGATAGTGCTCCATCACCGTGGCCACAGTAGAAACAGAGCAGAGCAGGGAAAGCAGCACAAGGAATTTGGATTTGGGTTTGAAGGGGAAACTATATGCAATTACACATGACATAAATAATGTAATTAATTACATTGATGACTACTATGCACATAGTTCTTAGCTCTTCTCCAGGCTTCTAACAGGACTGCCTGGTAAAAGCCGATACAGCCTCTGTCCAGCATGAAATTAAGACAGATAGCAGACACAGCTCGTAACAGACCTTGAAAGTGCGCAGAGACTAGATCCAGGATCTGAGGCCTATTGTAAATTCCCAGCCCGAAGCATCTGGGCTTTTTTCCGAAATAAGCCAAACTTTCCAAAAGCACTGTCAGAAGCAAATATCAGCTACACTAGCATCACAGGGACATGGAATTTTAACAAAGTGCCTTTGTAGCTGAATGAAACAGAACCGAGTCTGGTTATTGTATAGTCTGTACCAAATGCTTTGAAGATGACAAATTTAAATTTCAGGTCTTCTTCGACTTAGTGAATACAGTGTCTCGCTGGAAATCGCTTTTGTTTTCTGATAAAGTGTACACTAAATATATTTTTGCGTATTTTTTGGAATATACATGTAAAAAATATTTCTGAAGATACAACTGTGAGATCTGTTTTGCCACAGAGTCTAGTAACAGGCAATTCAGCTTCTCTGGGCAACCAACTGCAGGAGATTTGGGCATTGCCTTGCAAAGAGGTTTGGGCATTGCCTTGCAACATAAATGGTGCCGATGAAACTGTTTCTGAGCTTGTCTTTAAAAATAAATCAAAAAATAATAATAATAAGTAAAACAATAAATCTTAATGGAAAGCATCATCAGAGTGAGAGTGAAATACTAAACACTCAAAAATATAAAGATATGTTGTTATCCCTATAAAAGATAACTAATATTATTTTGTACATTAACTCCGGGGAAGAAAAAGATGTTATGTCTGTAATGATTCAACGAGGTGTGGCTCAAGCTTTGCCACAAATAAAACCAGCTCCTAATGGCCCAGAACAAAGACATGAGCAATCCAAATGTTATTTCTGAATGGATTTATGTTTTGGGGCAACAGACTTGCCTCTCTGATTCTGTTTTCCTAAGTCAAAATAAACTTCATGGAGCAATGGCTGTGAGGCTGCCCAGCCCCGTTCTTCTCTGGGGCCGAGAAGTCCCTAGCTCTAATGAAAGGGAGTGGCCAGAAGCCACATTCCTACAATGACCCTCAGCCCTGGCCACAACGGAGGGCGCTAAGGGTAAACATCAGACCCAATCCAGATGCCTACCCTGGAGGTTTTAGAGCTGAGCTTGAGAGAAGGACCAGCCCCTTCCCAAGTAGTTAGACTCTCAGACTGCTATTTCCCACCATGCAGCCTGGGAGCAAAGAAAGGCAATATCCAGGTAGAGGGGGAACCAAACACTGAAGGAGAGCAGAGGTAAGGGAGAGATTCTTGAAGGCTGGGAAACCCCTCAACACACCCAGTGGCATCCCCGCCCTTGGGTTCTGTGAGACACTCCGTGTCCTTATAACCCACTTCCCCGTTTGCATAAATCACTTGAATTAAGCTTCTGTCCCTTGAAACCCAGACTATAAATCAATACACAGATTTTCTAATATTCACACCAAAGAAGCAGTCTCAAAATATTAGGAGTTGACGCACTGGGTCTGAAATCTTGCAGCACAAAATAGATAACCATGGAATAGGGGGAAAAATGATACTTTTAAATCCTAATCTTTACACAATTACCCCGCTACTCAGGTAGGGAGAGTCCTGGCTGAGCTGGAAGACTGCTTCCCCATGTCACCTCGGATTTCTTCCGTAGGCCACTGACTCACAGCCAACTTTGCATTAGGGGACTTCCACATCTTCCTGTTGCACAATAGTCCCCTGAATAAAAGAATAATAGTTATTTGAATACCTAAATGCTTCCGTTAACACTAAAACTCTGCTTTTAATAAAGAAAAAAAGCAACTGCAACTTATAAGGTTAAAAGTGCAAATTACAAATTTAAAAGTGGAACAGCTTCAAAGCTCTTTGAAACAATAACTAAACCCTCCTTAGAGTGTAGTGGTTTCAAAAACACCAATAAGCAGACCTGGAGCTCCATGCCAGCTGACAACACACTGAGAGATCAGTAGGCATTCTACTTAGACAGTAAACTAACGGGCACCCATTAAACTGGATTTGAAGATACTGTCATTCACACTGATTTTCCTTATGCTGATAACACACAATAATTTTATTACACAGAACTGCAGACACCAGATTTACAACTCTAAGAGAATTGTGTAACTTTTATTAGACAATCTTTCAAAAGGCAAAAGAATGTGCCAAACTCTTGGGCGGGGGGAGGGGGGGGAGCTATCACCTCCAAGTATTTGTACGTTACCTCTCCCAAAACGGTATATGGCCAGCAAACCAAGAAAAATGTGAAATGCCACAACTTCAAAACTCTGGCCTTAGTGATTCAGACCCACAGCTCAGCGGTACTGGATATCTTTACACCATGCGGGTCACGGAGCAGAGCACCAGGCTCTACCAGGCCAAGGGAAAAACCAGAGAGGACATCTGCTAGTGTCAGCGGCCCCAGGACCCCCTCCCCTGCCCAGCCCCACATGTCCTGTAAGCCTAGGCCATTCGCTGAGGGTGCCCCACACACCCTGGCCAATCGCTCCCCAGGGGAGGCCTCAGAAGCACTCAGTGCATTTTAACAAGGCTGAGGAATGAGGCAGAGCCAAGAAAAGTGTTCGGGGTGGCAGCTCACGGGGCTC
This sequence comes from Proteles cristata cristata, assembly GCA_017311185.1. Taxonomy (NCBI): domain Eukaryota; kingdom Metazoa; phylum Chordata; class Mammalia; order Carnivora; family Hyaenidae; genus Proteles; species Proteles cristata. The sequence continues at coordinate 83,564 of JAESUZ010004044.1, read as the reverse complement.
CACCCCTCGGAGGACCCACGGGCCATTTGTGGTAGCGCCACGACAGCCCCGATCTGGAGGCACGTCTCTACTATCCAGGCCCTTACCGAAGGCCACTTTGTGGGTAAACCCAAAGCCCACTTTGCATCTTTTATGTTCCTTCTCAGAAGCTTAGGACACCGTGGGACACCTCCTTCCTTGGCTTCCACCCTCCCGGATGCCTCTGACCTCTCTGGTCTACAGATCCAGACACCCCTGAGGTCTCCTCTTCCGCTACTGGGCCTATAAAATAGTGACGGGGCCACTTCTCTCTGCCACACCCTCTCCCTAGGGAATCACAGTCACTCCTACAGCTTCCAGGCATGTCCACAGGAAGCCTCACGTTTTAGGTAGGTCCACCACAATCAGAGATTCTGACTCAATATGTCTGGAGCAAAGCTTAAGAATTTGCATTTTTAACAAGAACCTGGAGTATCTGGATTCCTGAGCTCTGTATCAACTATCTACTGGACATGGCCATGTACGTGGTCCAGGGACATCCCAGTGGATCAGGCTATAAGCATGCTGAGGTCACCTTTCTTCTCTACCCCGCTCTCTTCTCTACCCACAGCTCCAGATGGGCATACAGGCATCGTCCTCAATTCCTCAGCTAATGAATCACCAAAGCCCACCACATTTTGTATTTTGAACTGTCTACCTCCTCTCACTCCCACTGCTATTTCCCTAGTTTAAACCATTAGTCTCTGACATGTATTACTCAGCCTCTTGATGGGATCCCTGCCTCTGGTTAAACCAGTTTCCCCACAGCCAGACTGATTTTCCAAAAACACAGATCCAGCTATGTCCACCACCTAGTTTAAAATCCTTCAGGGAGTCCCAACCAACCTCAGGATAACATTTGTTTTTTTGTTGATTTTTGTGTGTGTGTGTGATACACATACCACAAAATTGCTTTAAAGTATACAATTGAGTGGGGTGCCTGGGTGGCTCTGCTGGTTAAGAGTCCGACTCTTGATTTCGGCTCAGGTTATAGTCTCATGGGTCATGGGATCAAGCCCCAGGTTAGGATATGCCCTGACCGCACAAAGCCTGCTTGGGCTTCTCTCTCTGCCCCTCCTCCACTTGTGCTCTCTCTCAAAAGTAAACTTTAAAAAAAAAAAAGTATATACTTCAGTGATGCTAATATAGCCTCTCCTTTCCCCAGGACCTGGTAAATGCTCCTTTATTTTCTGTTCCTTTGGATTTGTCTATTCTGGACATTCCAAAAAAAAAAAAAAATGGAATCAAACAATATGTGGCCTTATGTGTCTGGCTTCTTTCACTTAGCATGTTTTCAAGGTTCATCCATTTTGAGGGAATGTATCAGTACCTCACCTCTTTTTATAACTAAATAATATTCCATTGTATGAACATACTACATTTTGTTTGTTCATCAGTTATGGATATTTGAGCTCTCTATTTTTAGGCAATTATCCATAATACCACTATGAACATCCACTCTGATATCTAATTTTATGTGTCAGATTGACTGGGCCACCAGATGCCCAGATATTTAGCTAAATAGTATGTCTGGGTAGGTCTGTGAGAGGGTTTTTGGATAAAATTAACAATTGAATCAGCGGACTCAAGAAAGCAGTTCACCCTCCCCAGCCTAGGGGGGTACCATCCAATTTGTTGAGTCTAAATAAGAAGGCCAAGGAAGGAAGAATTCGGTCCTTCCTGCCTGATTTCTCAAGCTGGGACATCAATCTTCCTCTGTCCTCAGTGCTCCCGGTTCTCAGGCCTTCAGACTTGGACCGGATTATACCACTGGCATTCCTGGGTCTCCAGCCTACAAACGACAAAATGTGAGACTTTTCAGCCTCCATGATTTTGGGAGACAGTTCCTTTGTTGGTTCTGCTTCTCTGGAGAATCCTGAGGAATACATCCACGTAAAAATTTCTGTGTGGACATATGTTCTCAATTCTCTTAGCTGTATACCTACAAGTGGAGTCATAGAGTAAAAAAAAAAAAGTATAGAGTAACTGGGTCATAGAGTAACTGTATTTAGCTTTCTGAGGACCTGCCAACAAGGTCTTCAAACAAAAAAGTACAAACACTTTTCCAAAGTGGATGTGCCATTTTACATTCCCACCAGCAATGTATGAGGCTCAAATCTCTCCACATCCTCACCAATATGACAGTAACAGAGAAGACTGATCGCCTGTCTTCATGCTATACCCATTCTAGTGTGTGTAAAATGGTATCTCACTGTGGTGTAGGGGTTTTTTGAAAATTTATTTTAAGAGAGACAGAGAGAGAGAGAGAGCATAAGCAAGGAAGGGAGAGACGGAGGGACAGAGGATCTGAAGCGGGCTCTGTGCAGACAGCAGAGAGCCCGATGCAGGGCTCAGACTCACGAACGGTGAGATCATGACCTGAGCTGGAGTCGGAAGCCCAATGACTGAGCCAGGCGCCCCTCACTGTGGTTATGAATTACATTTCCCTGAACAGATTTCTACTGTTGAGCAATTTGTACATTTCCTTTAAAGAAATGTTTGTGTAGGTTCTTTGCTCACTTTTTAAGTTATCTTTTAATTGAGTTCTAAGAGTTCTTTATATATCTAGATGCAAGTCCCTTATCAGATATACGACTTACAAATCTTTTCTCTTATTCAGCGTTTTATCTTTTCACTTTCTTCATTGTGTCCTTTAAAACACAAAAGTTTTCATTTTCATAATATTCAATTTATTTATTTTTTCTTTTGTTGCTTGTGCTTTTAGTATCGTATAGAAAAAGTTAATGCCTCATCCAAAGTCATGAAGATTTATAACCTATGTTCTTTTTCAAAGAGTTTTATAGCTTTAGGTCTTACATTTAATTCTAGGATCAAACATAAGTTAGTTTTTATATATGGCATGACATTAGGACCCAACTTCATTCATCTGCAACAGATATGCAGTTGGCCCAGGACTATATGTTAGAAAAGACTATTTTATCTCCATTGAATGGTCTTGGCACTCTTGTCAAAAATCAATGTACTATAAATGTTTTATCAATTTATTTTTGGACTCTCAATTCTAGTCCATTGAAAATATATGTCTATTCTATGTTAGTATCACTCTATTTTGATTACCGTAGCTCTATAGTAAGTTTTAAAAGCAACAAGTGTAAGTCCTCCAACTTTGTTCTTTTTCAAAATCATTTTCACTGTTCTGGGTTCCTTACATTTCCATATGAATTTTAGGATCAGCTTGTCAATACCTGCAAAAAAACAATGCTAGGATTTTGACAGAAATTGTTTTAAATCTATAGATAGATTTGGGAACTATTGCCATCTTAACAATATTAAGTCTCCCAATCCATGAACACTGGATATCTGTCCATTTATTTAGTATTCTCTCTTTTAACAATTTTTTTGGTAGACAAATCTTGCAGTTTTTTTTGTTACGTTCAGTTCTAAGTACTTTATTCTTTTTCAGGCTATTGTAAAATGGAATTGTTTTCTTAATTTAATTTTTGGTTTATTCACTGCTAGAGTAGACAAACACAATTGATTTTTCTGTATTAATCTTATATCCTGAATCTTTGTTGAACCCATAAGTTCACACATGCGGTAGATGGCCCTTTGTCTTGGGCTCCAACTCACCTCTTCAGAGCTCTCGTTTCACCCTCATCTGGGACTACATACAGGCTTTGGTCATACTGACCAGCTTTTAGCTCCTGAATGATTCCATGCTTTTCCTTGCTCCAGGCCTTTGCACATAGTTCCCTAAGGCTAGAATAAAATATCTCCCTTCTTTATCTGGCCCATTTCTTCTTATCATTTAGGTCTCAGCCTAGATGTCATCCCTTCTGGTCCAGAACAGGAGTCTTTCCTACGTCATCACAGAACATCCCACATGTCTCTTTTCAGAGCTCCTATCCCACTATGTTAGGACTGTCTGACTACCTATTAATGTCCTGATCAGAGAAGGTCTGTAAGATCAAGCACTATGTCTGTCCAATTTATAATTCTTTCCCAGGTTCTAGACCAGTGGCTACTATGTAACAGTAGTCAATGAATGTTCATTACACAACCTACCAAAATCAACAGGTTATCTAGTCCAAGCTTCTACCCCTTCCATTTTACATATTAATCCTATATTACCCATAATAAAATAGCGAGTAGATTTTATGTTAAATATGTTTTCACAGATTTAAAAAAAAAAAGCCCAAAACAACTTATTTTAATGTTTGTTTATTTTGAGAGAATGAGAGAGAGAGAGAGAGAGAGAGAGACTCCTAAGCAAGCTCAATACTCAGCACAGAGTCCAACACAGGGCTCAATCCCACAACTCTAGCTTCATGACCTAAGCCAAAATCAAGAGTCGGACATTAAGTCGACTAAGCCTCCGACTTGCCCTGAGAATTTGCTACTTTTATGTGATTTTTTTAAACCTAAAAATAAATAAAACTTGGAGAGAGTTTCAGTTCATTGCCCCCTTGCAGGCAAACTTAGAATGACCTCATGAGAAACAGAATAATTGTTTCATTTTTCTAATCTGTCGTGTGCTATAGATCTCTTTGTCTGACAAGTTTTTAAATCACAGAGCATAAACTTACAACCGTCTTATTAACCACCATAAATAAAAAGAAAGGCATTTGACTTGGCCTGCAGAGTGACTGATTTCCTTCCCATCCGCTCATATTCCTTAAAGACATGGAAAGAATGAGGTGCCTTCGTCTGCATTCTCTCCCCCAACAGGATATCTCCATCCGCTGCTTGCTTTTTGTCCACTGCTCGTAACAGGAAAACTCGCTTTCCTGCTTTCTCAATACCAAATGGGTTAGTTCTGGGAGGGGGGGGTGGGGACATCCCCTCAGAATCCACCCCAAGGCTACACAGAAGGCAAGAGAAACAAAAGCTGGTCCATTCTTTCCCCAAATATTCCACTGGCAAGCAGCCGAGGACCACGCCAGTTCGGTGGTTTAATATCCTGTCGCTTTCAGCAAAGCGGAAAAGACAGAAAAAATTATAAAGTTGCCAGCCCAGGATCGCAGAATCTGCTTTGCTCACGTTAATATGTGCAGGGCGTTCATCACAGAAAGAAAAAACAGCCACTGTCAGGTAAGTTACAGTGCTAAGTAAAGGCCTATGGAAAGGTGCATGGTTTTGAATACAAGGGGTCCAGGAAAAATATCAACAGAAGGAATCACTCTTTATGTTAGAAGAATATTAATTTTTTTTATTATTTTACTGAGAGATAGAGCGTGAATGGGGGAGGGGTAGACTGAGAGGAAGACACAGAATATGAAGCAAGCTCCAGGCTCTGAGCTGTCAGCACAGAGCCTGACACGGGGCTCGAACCTACAAACCGTAAGATCATGACCTGAGCCAAAGTTGGATGCTTAACCGACTTAACCACCCAGATGCCCACATGTTAGAAGAATTTTAAAGAAAGGTTCAGGAAACAGAGAAGAATCAACATTAAGCTTTGTGCAATACGTCTATCTAGGCAGAGTCAAGGCAAGAAAGAACAGAGACCAATAAAGGATGAAAAGCAAGCTCAGAGCACACCAGAGGAGGAGATAACCCTATTCACGTCCTGTGAGCCAAAGACGACACTACTGCTGATGGTCCCATGGCCCCTACTCAGGCTTCAGGAAGCCCCTGACCAGCCTAGAAGGCCCAGCCAGCGAGGCGATATGCACATTCCTATCAAACACTGGGGCCAGGCCTCACCCAAGTGTGGGCACCGTGTGCAAACACCATCCTCTACCCCACAGCTCCCCAGAGTCACAAGACCCTGTCTCAGCGGCCCCCCTTTCTTCAGGTGCTGAGATGAGATCCCACCTGCTCCCAGCCTGGGTACCCGTCGTTCCCACTGCCCAAACCAAGCACTTGGAGTAAAACCTCCCCAACTACCATCTCCACAAACCTACAACACGCTTCTCAAACTGCCTGTGGTGAAGGTGCACCTCCTTCCCCAAACCATCTGGGACCAATACTTTTATAAAATACAAAAGAATAATAATAACTACCAAATGAAATAAAAAAAACAAAGATATGCAAAATAAAAGTCCCAAATTTTTACTAGATTGAATAGACTTAAGGTAGGACTGTAAAATTTTTAAAGGTTTCTAGAACATTATTCTCCTCTGTATATAGCTCATCACAGGTCAGCCATAAACAATTCACAGACAAATTCCTGTCTGTGGATTTCACATTGAGTTGCACTCCCTTACATAAGAAATGGAGGTCCAACACCTTCACATCTTTGCTTCCTACTATGTTTCTCTATTCTGAAGCCCACCCACTGAGACCCACAGATCTTCTTCCATTTAGGGCAAACTCTCATTGTGTCCTCCTCCTTTTTCTTTTATCATATCCCTTCACCAATGGGCTTCCTCCTGACCTTAACAAATCTCTTGGTCAAGGCTGGAAATAAAGACATGGGAATGAGTCACTGAAACAGAAGTAGCAGATAAACTCTCTGGAAAGTAGAAGGAAGAAAACATCAGGTACTCATTCTCCTAGGAGATGGCTACAGTGGGAATCTGAATGGGAAAACAGTAACAGAGAGATGTGAAAAAAATAGTATTATTATTACCATTCACCATATTGATTAATAACCAGGTAACAATAACAGTATTTAGATATCAAAGAAAGATGGGTTTCAAAGAAGAGAGATGTATGGCCATACCAAGGAAAGAAATCCAAGAAGAGGAAAATTGAGAACCCTTTTCTATCTATAATTTATCAATCCATGCAGTGACTTAACCTGTATTTAGAAATGTTAGAGAAGCTCACCTCCAAACCTGAATTGCGGCCCTCTGGTACAAAGCAGCCACATTTTCTCTTACCTAAAACAAGTAAACTTTAGAGCTCTGCACAAAAAGAGTAGTAACATTAATTACCTATCTTGACTCTACATAATTGTTTATGACCCTACCATTTAAGGCTTCTTTAATTTTTTCCCTGAAAAGGGGAGAGAGGAAAGTTCGTTCCAAAACACTGATAGGAAGTCAGAATGTCAGGCTTGCAGACCGTAGCAGAGAAGGCAGCTGGCTGGGGCCTCACAGTTAAGCACACACTGATCATGACGGGAGTATTTTAAAGAGGACTAGCTAGATAGATGGTTTTTAAAGCTGTGGGCTCTACCCTAAACACTCTTTAAAAAATGAAGGCCACTAACAGCTCACTGCTAATCCTTCTCTCTGGTGATGGTTTATAATGGGAGATGAGATTCTCATCTGTCTGCAATGGTTTATCTGAAAGCAGGAGACCAGATAAATTTACACTCCCCTCAAGGCCCGGGTGGTTTAACAAGGGGGATGTTCTCAGATTTCTGCATCACCACATTCCTGGTCTCCCAGGGCTGAAACCTAAGGCTATATTTAATACCTCCCAGCTTCTGAATCTCACCTAACCAGGGAACACTAAGCTCATCCTGGGTGAGCAGAAGATTATTGGTAAATATTTATTGAATAAATAAATAACCTAATCATGTCCAAATACCCATCCGCTTTATCCCAACATACTTCTTTTACAAAATCACCTCTTTATGCCCTCCTCATTACTTCCTGTCTAAATTATGGCAAAAGTCTCCTAAGTAATATCTAAGACCCCAGTTCTCTGCCCCATCCATGTCCTAGCCTCTAGGCGCCAACCACACAGTCACCATATTCCTGCAGCAAAACTCTATAATCGGGGCATCTTCCAGGTCACAAATCCAAAATAAAGAATAAAGTCAGGACTCCACAACCTGGCCCTTGTCCATCTTCTCCGCACCATCCCGCGTGACCCAGATCCGTACATCCCTAGCTCCCTCTACACTTCACCATCCTGTGTGACCCAGATCCATACATCCCTAACTCTCTCTACCCTTCACCAGTCTTAACTACTCACTGCTCTCCAGGTACAGCCCATGATTTCTTCTCCAGGACCCTTCACGTGTGCAGGACCCTTTATCTACAAATTCTATCACTCATGCAGGACCGTCTAACTACAATTCAAGTCTACTTTCAGCTCAAAATGCCATCTCCTTCATTAAGCTTTTTCTGATTCACTAGACTGGGAGCACTCTCCCTCCTGAGTACTATTTAAGGCTTTACTTAGAACTCTCCAATGATACAATCTTCTATTTAAATGTGCAGAAAGCTTATTTTGCAATCTTCTCTCCTCTATTAGTGTGTCAGCACCTTAGGATAGGATCTGCCTTACTCACCCTGGTTCCCCAAAGCACTGAGCAAGGTGGTCGACACATGTAAGGACTCAACAAACATGCTCAACTAATTCGGTGCATGTGTGAAATTTAAAAAATCTATTCAGATAAATGTGGAAACACAGATGTGGAAGCATCTACAATATACCTGTACATACATACTTATCTGTCAATCAAATGCTTGCTCATTCCTTTTCCCAGGGTATTATTAACATGATCCACACACATGTCCTTAAGCAAAATAATTAATTAAGATCAAACTAAACAAAAACCAAGCCTAAACCAAGTGCATGCACTTTCATATAAGAACCATTTTTAGTACTTTATGAACAGATGTCTCCTTGCACTTGAAATAGTGACAAGTACCTTACTAGTTATACTATCATTAGCCTAATTGCAATCAGCAGGATGTCACCTTGTTTCCAAAAACCCCCATGTTTAGTATTCAATATCTTTTACAATCAGTAAAAACCCGGGTAACAGCACCATGCAAATCTGTGTTCCATGGAGCCTCAAGTTCCTGATGATTTTGCATAAAAAACTTAATTTTCTTTTCATGCACTGTTCTTACAATCAATGCAGATTATTTTTAATCTGAAGCTTCACAAAAATTAGTTTCATTTTCAGTTCTGAAGAAAAGAGAGGCTTTACAGTTCTTGTACCATCAACTATATAGTTGAAAACAAACTACTGTAATATACTACCATATCATTTAATATAAGTTTAAAGTGCTAATATGATACTTTTATTAAATTTCACATTACTTGTGGGGGTAAGTAAGGACATAATCAAGATCCAAATCCCTGTATATCTGGGGTCTTCATACCTAAGAGATACATTCTAGATGCCAAAAGAAATGACTCTCATAAATGCCCTATTTTCCCTAGTTAGCTTCAAGGTAAATCACATGTATATAGCTAAAATTCTAATTTTAGGACTCTTGATATGGTTAACAGCTGCATTACCATAAAAACAAAAAGCTTTCCCTCCCACCTCTCTGGCCTATTCCTTTGAGCCCTAACCCACAATTCCCACTGCACCATTATCATTGATGTGATTTTCTTCCAACCTCATCCAACAGCTTCATGAGAAAACAGTCTACCAGCACCCCTGCCATGAACATGTACACCAAGCTTCGAGTTTCCTAGGTCTCATAAAAACAGAGTAATAGATGTAGAGGTCCTGGTATATTTCTATTCCCCAAAAAAGCAGACCTCAGTCTCAGCACCTTCCTGCAAATCTGATCTGCACTAGTCACAATCTTCCTTCTTCTTTCCAGGAAGCCTAAGAGGCAAGAGGCAGAGGACTCCCAAAGGGGAACACCAACCCCAAAGTCCCCTGGGACTCATCTATGCTCATCTTTCCCTCTAACACCCTTCTGGAAGACAAGGTCTGTGCCTTAATCAAATGTTTATCCTTTAGTGTTTGTTGAGTAAATGAACTACAGATAATAACTGGGGACCTACTGAACACTGAAGCATAAGAACTTAAAAACTGTAATAACACTGCATTTTTGTCTGCTAATGTCATCGTTAAAAACTCAAAAATGACTCAAGATCTGCTAAGATCCTCACTAAAAGATAAACAAGAGGACAATGAATCCTCAGAAGGCTCTAGGGCAAGATGCCCTAGCCTGATAATGTGGAAGATCACAGGGAAGCCTGGAACAGAAAAGACTGGGCTCCATCAGGCGTCTGCCCCTCCCTTCTCAAAGGTTACTGCTGATGGAAATGAGCTCCAGGCTGCACCAGGCCAGGCTCCAAACCTAAGGATTTGGTCAGAAAGAATCAGCTTAAATCCACTCTGGGCTGGTTAGTGCCTCACCTACAGTACAGGTCACACAGGGCATGCCCTAGGCCAGGATACAAAGTTGTTAAGTGTCACAGGCAGAACCCAGATCTCCTGGCATAAAGTAGTATACGTCTGGCTGGAATATGCTGGGAAGTTATGGAGCAGGGCTGATTTGGGACTTATTTCCCAGAATGGAGGATGTCCAAGACACCAAGACTCCATATTGCAACAACAGAAGTTGGGCTTCTTTATGACAATTTCTAACAAATGATGCCACAGGAAAAGACATCTGTGATTCTCTCAAATTCTAGAAGCTATTCTGAAATTCATTTCCTCAAATGAAGCTCCCTATAATGTCTACCAAAGGAGCCTATCCTCACCACCCAACCTGTGGGGTATCCAGAGCCCATAATCTTTGCTTCTTCTCTCCAGCTGTGAAACTCCAGACCATGATATGTGACTTATAAAACGTGACTCTCCCCAGTTCAAGAAACCATCATTTGGGGAGCCTGGGTGGCTCAGTCGATTAAGCATCAGACTTCGGCTCAGGTCATGATCTCATGGTTCATGAGTTCAAGCCCCGCCTGCTTCAGATTCTGTGTCTCCCTTTCTCCCTGTTCCTCCCCTGCTCACACTTGTCTCTCTCTCTCTCAAAAGTAAATAAACATTTTAAAAAATTTTTTTAAAGAAAAAAGAAACCATCATCTTCTACTGATCATCCCACTTCTCGCTCGCTACCTCTTACACAGCAAAAGTTCTTATGCTTCAGTGTTCAGTAGATCCCCAATTATTATCTCAACACGGAGGTTTTTACTAAAATTTGCCTGGATATATTAACTCTTCTAGAAGAAATGAACACTGTGTCACCAATCTTTGCCTCCCTCAGTTTTGAGTGGTTTTAAGTTTTATGTTCTGTTAAAAACTTGATATGTTAATTGCTTTTTCACAAAATCACCTCCATAGAAGACAGTAAAGCACACACATTCTTCAGTTCCAAAAAAAAAAAAAGACTCCTTTAACAGCAGCTATTATTAATCTTCTAGAAAAAATTAGCACCCTCTCAGAAGTTTTTCTTAAAAGAATAAAGAAAATCAAAATGGCTAAATGGGTAAATGGATATATTAAAAGCCAGGGAAGAATGTTAACCTACAAGATTAAATATCCTGCAAACTCTAGCTAGTATAATAGTTTATAAATGAATCTAACATAGTATAAATATTATGGCACCTCTGCTACCACCATGGGAACTCTGTTTTCTACTTAAGAAAACAGCAATATATTAGAATGACAGACTAAATAAATTCACTAAACAATTTTAAAAATGCAAACTTTTCTGTAATAATACAATTTGAACCAAAATGCCACTTACAGCTGAATATTTATTTTAGCCAAGGCAAAGCAGCCCAAAAGGTAAAATGACCTCGATTAATAGAACTTATTCTACAGTAAAGAATTTTAGGTTAATAGGCCCAGGAAAGTTTTTTCTTTTTCTCAAGCCACAGAAGAATCTGAACCAGAGTACACATAAAACTATGATTTTCTATCCCTAAAATAACATTATTTGACTACTAAATTAATCCTTCATTCCTCAATAAGTTTCTATTGAGATCTTTTTTAGATTAATCTTATAATTCTTGCCTTTTAATTCCTTTGCTCTTTCCTCCTAACCCCTTAACAAAAATGTAAAACTCCCATCTTGACTTGTAGAAAAATGAATGTCAACTTCACCTACCAACTGGCCTAGGAATAATGAAATATACAAGCAGGAGATCCAAGGTGCAAATGGATGTATCATAGTCTGATATTATCTGATTATCATGGTCTGTAAAGATACTCAATGAAATGCAAGTGTAAGCAGAGTAAACTCAATTATTTCCTGTGGTCAGTGGAAAGTACACCGGACCCAGAGTCAATAAACTCAATTTTGTTCTTGTCTATAATACTAACTAGCTATATGATCATAGACTAATTGCTTAACCATGATAGATCTTAATCTTCTTCATCTGTAAAATTAGGAAACTGGATCAGATGACTTCTAAAGATAACTTTCACCTCCAAAACAATATGATTTCATTTCCATGTGACTATTTCTCCCAACCCAGAGAATTCACGGTACCTTCCTGAAAGGTATATAATGATTCAAGTTAACAATTTAAAAATTCTAAGAAACTCGGGATGCCTGGCTGGCCCAGTCAGTGGAATATACAGCTCTTGCTCTTGGGGCCGTGAGTTCAAGTCCCATATGGGGCATAAAGACTACTTTTTAAAAATTTAAATTTAAACTTAAAAAAAGTTTCCAGGAGCTCCTAGGTGCCTCAGTTGGTTGAGCGCCCAACTTCAGCTCAGGTCATGATCTCATGATTTGTAGTTCAAGTCCTGACAGCTTAAGAGCCTGGAGCCTGCTTCAGATTCTGTGTTTCCCTCTCTCTCTGCCCCTCCCCCACTCATGCTCTGTCACTCTCTCTCTCAAAAATAAATAAACATTTAAAAAAAGTTTCCAAGACTCTCAAACTATATCATTTAGACAATCCCTGCCATGGAAAAACTGCTAAATTAGCCAGATGACCTTAAGTGAATCATTTGATCTCTCCTGTCTTCAGCTTCTTCATCAAAAAACAGAAGTAGAATAACTATCACTGTCCGACTGGATTTTCCAAAGTTTGAAACAAGACAGTTTTTGAAAAGAATTTTATAAAACTGCCCAATGCGAAATTTCACTATTTCACAAGGGCCTCCTTCTATAAGCATTTAATGCAGGATCTTAAACTGATGGACAATATTTTTGCTACCAAGATGCATGTGGGGGCACCTGGGTGGCTCAGTCTGTTAAACGACAGGCTTCAGCTCAGGTCATGATCTCTCAGTTCATGGGTTCAAGCCCCGCATCGGGCTCTGTGCTGACAGCTAGCTCAGAGCCTGGAGCCTGTTTCAGATTCTGTGTCTCCCTCTCTCTCTCTGACCTCCCCTGCTCACCCTGTCTCTCAGTTTCTCTCTCAGAAATAAATAAAACATTTTAAAAAATTTAAAAAAAAAGATGCATGTATATGTCTCACTTCAGGAGCACATTTTACATCAAGATACACACTTGTTTAAGCACTAAGGTACACACGTGTAATTTTCAGTCTTAATTTTATATGCAACACCAAAATTTTCCTCCTACATTGTCTTCTTGTGTCTTCTTTTTCCTAATAGATTATTACTATTCATTTATGGAAGTAATACAATTAGGAAATAGAATATATAAAGGACAAATCAATGCCTTCTTTTCATGTATTTCCTTCCAACATTTTTCGTACACGCAGGCTATTTCTTACACAGTTGTAATCAGACACATTTAAGTATTTTGCTTCTTTTTCACCAATACTGTAATTTTTCCATGTTGTAAATTCTCCCTGAATGGCACTTTTAAGGGTCATATGATATTCTTTCAGGTGGCTCTCATAGGTAATAAAAGCTTGTACTTACTGGGTATTTACTGTGTGCCAAACCTTGTTCTAGGTGCTTTAGATGCAAGTGCTCACTTAATCACCACAAAGATCTACAAGAGAGAAGTGCTGTTATAATGTCCATTCTCAGAGTGAAAAGCCTTCTCAACAGAGCTTGGGTTTAGAATGTCCGGAGCCCAAGTTCTTAACCGTTATATTCCACTGTATCCCTAGAAAGAACAATGCCCCATCAACATAATCTTGGTTATACTACCATCTGTTTCTATGTTCTAGAATTCAGGAACTAAACATCTGATATTTAACTTTCTCCTGAAACAAAAGAACATGGTTTATTATATCATCTGTAAGATCACAAAACTTTTTCGTGAACAAAATACCACTTCTACTTTTTTCAGTGAATCATTCTGTATATACTGTTTATAACCTCTTTTTTAACTTAGCACAATAAACATCTTTCCACACAACATTACTCTAGACACATGACAGAACATGTATTTTCTGTCAAGAAGAAATGTTTGAAAATAGAGTATGTGAATCTCAAACTAAGAATATAAAAGCTTCAGAAGAAACTTGAGAATAAAGTGGTCAGTGGAGACCCTAGGTAGTTCCTGGACATCAGCTTCCAGATTAAGTCTCAGTGAATCTAACATTCAGTAAATGTTAATCTATAATAAATAAATGGGCATGTCTCTAACACAAGCAGGGACACAGCCGGCCTCCCAAAGTAGGACACACCCAAGTGCTATCTTAATTGTATTTATCCCTGCCAAATTCAAAGAAAGGGGGTAGGGAGATTCAAACACACCATTTGGCATTAGAGTTCTGATCAGATAGTATGTCTCCTTGCTATCAATTCACTGATAAGGACTCAAGGAGTCTGTTAGAGGAAAAAATGACAAGAGATGTAAAAGAAATAGAAACAACTTCACCATCCACACACTCCTTCATGGTTTGCAGAACTCATGATTCAACTGAATGGAAAGCACCCCCAGTGGTTTCTACTGGTTGTATTTTTGTTTATTTTGTTTTCAGATGAGTTAGCTAATAAATAGCTAACACAAGAATTAGATATCAGTGTGTTATTTTATACACTGAAGCTCTAAAGAGTTGGTGAAGACAAATGGTCCTAAAAAAGGAAATTAATCTTATTTGTATCAAAATGTGTGGCTGCTTTCAAAAACGATGCAAAGATCATATAGATTTACTGACAACCTGACCAGTTTTTTTCCTCAACTAAAACAAACAGAAGGGCCAGCCCCCAAGTGGTCATTCTTACATGTGAGAAGATCACCAAATTTGTCAGGCGGCAATGAGAAATTAATGATATAATGGATTGAGATTAGGAAAATTAATCTGGCAGAGGGAGATGGGCTGGAATGAAGTAAATAGAAATGGGTACAGGGAAGTGAGATTAACGGCAATGGGGGATCAAAAAAAAAAAAAAGATGAGAAACTGAAACCATAAGATGTATGGTTCAGAATTCATTCACTCACGCATTAAATATTCGCCGCAGCCCTGCTACCTGGCAGGCCCCAGAGAAACTGTAGTCAGCAAACAGTTCAGTGAGGGAAACACATTAAAAAAATGCACACACAAATAAATATCTAAATGGTGCTAAGCGGAACGGAGAAAAGGAACAGGCAAGGCCTGTTGCAGTTTGGGTGGGTAGGCAAGGCCTCTGTGAGGCAAGGCATGTAAGTACAGTTCCAAAAACCTAGGGGAGTGGCCTGGCAGATGAGGAAAGAGGCAAGAGGTGATTATTATCCCAGGCAGAGGTAAGCGCTCCTGCCAAGGTCCTGGGGTATGAGAGAGCCTGGCATCCGGAGGACATTAAAGCCGGGCCAGTGAGCAGGGCAGAGTGGTGCCTGAAAAGGAGAGCACCTTACAGTCCCAGCTCCTATTTCAAGGGCAGGGGAAGCACTGGTGTGTTAAGGATTCAGAATTAAATCCTTAAGGATAGAGTAAGAAAGGCAGCAAGGAGACCAGATAGGAGAGACTATGGTGGGGATCAAAGGAAAGGGAGGGAAGAGAGGGAAGGAGACAACGGGTCACAGCAGTCAGGGTGCGGCTCACCAAAGAATTTAGCTCTCCTTCCAGGCACAGAGATAAGATTGGACTTCCCTGCCAACGGGCCGGAAGAAAAAGTGACTGCGTCAAAGCCTAAGAGCCTATGAGGGAGTTCCCACACTGTTTCCTCCCAACAAGGACACACCATATTCAAGATGGTGGCTGTCCCCAACCCAGGTCCCAGGACGTGGATAACATGGCCCCAGCCCTCCTCAACAGAGAGGAAAAAAAATCTTCTGAGGCACTAAGGTTTGGGAGTCATTCGCCCACACTGACAGAAGCAGAAATAGAACATAACGGATGCAGTGAGGATGGAGAAGAGGAAGCAAAAGGAGATGAAAAGAAGAGATAAAGGAGGAATGAGAGGTTTCAAAGTGAGCAGCCATGACAATGATGCCTATTGCTAAGGAAAAGAACGCGAAGAGGATGGTTGGTTTGCGATGAAAAGCAGCAATTTATGTTTCAGAGATGCTGAACCTAAGGAACTTGTAGGACAGTCAAGTACATGTGTCAGACAGATCCAAGTACACACGGACAAGCAGGCCTAAGCTGGGGAAACTGAGATAAAGATTCAGAAATCCAAGTGAAGGTGCAGAGCTCCCTTCAGAGTGAAGAGCAGAGATTAAATTCCATGAGCCAGTGGTGAAGGGACCCATCACGAATGCCGCCAGGAGTCTGGGTAGAAAGGGGACAGAGTGACGGGAGCTCGGAGGAGAAGCAGAAAAGGGGAAGGAGTAGGCCTGAATGGCGTCAAAGGCTGCAGACTAATGAGTCGAGAGGCCACCCCACCCCAAGGACAGAAGTCAGACTTCAAGAGCGCAATCCAAGGTCACACCATGTTTAGTAGCAAAGAGGTACTAGAACCCCAACAGCCAGGCTCAAGCCCCTGAACTTAATTAACCACAAGTCCCCCTGCCTTACAGCGATGCAATGGAAGAATTTTCTCAACATTATTCTCCTAAAACAAAACGTAATGGCATCATTAATATTCCACGTTCCACAACTCACTTAGACTACTTTTAAGATCTTTCAATAGTTTGCAGTTGGTCGGTATTTTACATTTTCTGCCCAGAGCAGTCAGCACTGTGACTTCAGACACTGAACTTAATGTACATTTCAGGTTAATCCTCAGGAGAAATTCTCACGGTCGTAAGTACCGGACCAAAGAAAGGGAGCGTGTTAAAGTTTTTGATATGTAGCCCAAGTGCAAAAAGATTATACCATTCATCATGTCACGCAATCCAGGAGACCCAATTCTCATTAAGTGCCGTGCAAATGGGAGTCTCTGGAGTTCGGAGCAGGGTGGTCCTGAAAACAGGAGTGCCTGGTTCACCCATCCTTGCAAATATCTTTTCTATCTTTGCAAATTTGCAAATTTATTAGGCAAAAGTGGCGTCTTGTTTTAATTAATGTTTCTGTAGTTATTAGCAAGGTTGAACATTTTTGTCTGCTCCTTATTGGCTAATTATACTCCTTTCTTTGAGAAATTGTGTATTAGTGTCTTTTCCTATTTTTCTACTGGAGTGTTTTTCTTTTTGTAATTGACTTGTAAGAATTCTCAATATATTTTTAAAAACTTAATACCATGAGATATGGATATATAAAGAGAGTGCTTAGTGTTTCTAAGCTTACGGACTTCCTATTTTATTTCGTTTTGTTTTTATTTAGGGGCGGAGGCAGAAAGAGAGAATCTCAAGCAGACTCCATACTCTGTGCAGAGCCCAACCCAGGGCCTGATCCCACGACCCTGGGACCATGACGTGAACCAAAATCAAGAGTGGGGTCCTTGACTGACTGAGTCACCCAGCCACTCCTTTAAAAAATTTTTCTGTTTCGTTTTACTTATTTTAGGGCAAGAGAGAGAGCAAAGCTTTTATTTTCTTTATATTTTGGGTGTCTATATATGGACCACAAGGATTTTTTTTTTTTTTTTTTTTGGAGAAAGAGAAAGTTAAGAGCAGGAGAGGAGGACATAGGAAAGTGACAAAGAATCTTTTTTTTTTTTTTCACAAATAGTTTATTGTCGAATTAGTTTCCACACCACACCCAGTGGTCATCTCCACGAGTGCCCTCCTCCATGCCCATCACCCCCATCCCCTCACCCCCACCCCCATCAGCCCTCGGTTTGTTCTCAGCATTCAAGAGTCTCTCATGGTGTTATATGGAAACCAGCTTGACAATAAACTATTTTTAAAAAAGTGGGGCTCCAACACTGGTTCTTTTGCAGCACCATTTACTGAATGGCCTGCACCCACCACATCTGACTACTCCACCTAAGATACCCTAAACATTTACACCCACTGAGGCCTATTCCTGGGTTTTCTCTGCATGCCCCAGACCATAAAGGTCTGTCCTTGGACCTGCATGACACAAAACCATCACATTATTTACCCCCAACGTTACACTTAGGAGAAGATGTCTCTAAGAAGCATATATTTAGGGGCACCCAGGTGGCTCAGTCAGTTGAGTGTCCTACTTTTGATTTTAGCTCGGGTCATGATCTCACCGTGTGTGAGTTTGAGCCCCACATTAGCTCTGTACTAACAGTGCAGAGCCTGCTTGGGATTCTGTCTTCTCTATCTCCCTTTCCCCTCTCACCTTCTTTCTCTCTCTCTTTCTCTCTCAAAAATAAATTAAAATTAAATTAAAAAGAATATATTCATAGGCTGCTAGGAACCTCTTTCCTAAAATAGGTTTCAAAGAGACGGGAAAAAATCTATTTTGTGATTTACTCTCAGCCAATCATTGAAATTATTCCCAAAATTAGCAAACATACCCCTCAGAATTTCTCCCCCTTCCTCCTAAAACTTGACCCTCTTTGCCCAAACTGCTCTGCTTGCCCCTTCTTGGCCTAGCCAGGCACTCTAAGCATTTGTTCAATCTCTCATTCTTTTCTAGAAAACAAGTGCCCCTTATCCCTGCATCTCCCAGGTCCTGTTTGGTTCCTCAGAACACTTTCCCACGTGCACCAGCTCTGTCTTCTCATCTTCCTCTATTCCTCTATTTGCTGAACCTTTTCATCAAAGGTTCAGCATTTGACCTTTTAATGTGCTCCTTTGTATTGTGATTCACCTTCTTGTAGACTACTGACCTGTCCACCTGTTTAGATCGTAAACCCTCAGGGCGAGGGCTCGCTCTAACACAGCAGCATATTTCCACCACCCAACAAAGAGTCCTGGCACAGAGAAGGCCCTCAATCCATGTGGAGAAAGGTTTTACAATTCCTTCCCTCCCTTTTCGAGTTCAAGGCATTACTAATGCCCTCCTGTCTTTTAATATTCAAATGGACCAGAAACCAAAGAAATAGAACCTGTTGTTGATTATCTACTTAGAGATGGGCCTCCACCCTACTTCCTGTGTTTGGGGACATTTCTGTTTGTCAGGACTCCACCAGAGGGTGGAGAAAGACAGTGAGGTGATGCTCAGGCCGGTTCAGTTGCCGACTTACTAACATATCTGATTTAAAATTACAGCCAAAATGAGGTTTTACCTTACCGAGGATTTCAAAGACCACCACCACTCGGGTCTCACGTTCCCTCAGATAATACTGGAACCTGGGGTTGACTGACCGAAGAGGGTGAGGAAGGCCTCAAGCGTGTCCGCCAGGAGAGTATCATCCCATCCCTTCTGTCCATCTTCCACCGGTAACACAAAGGAAAATGTAGTGACCTGACTCGGTTTCATTTCATTTCACACTGCCGGATCTCCAAAGGGCATGGAATAGTATCACTGGCAGGGGTTTGACATGGAAGGAGAGTTTGAAGCTGAACATACAGACATAAGATCAGTAAGGAAGTTGGCAGCCAGGTGACTCAGGCATCAAAACCCAAGTTCAGGGGCGCCTGGGTGGCTTAGTCGGTTAAGCGTCCGACTTTCGCTTGGGTCATGATCTCGCGGTTCGTGGGTTCGAGCCCCGCGTCGGGCTCTGTGCTGACTGCCAGCTCAGAGCCTGGAGCCTGTTTCAGTCTGTGACTCCCTCTCTCTCTGACCTACCCCTGCTCACGCTGTCTTTCTCTCTCTCCTAGAAATAAATAAAAATCTTTAAAAAAAAAAAACAAAAAAAACCCAAGTTCATATACCTGGTAAACCCACACAAAGGCCCATGTCACAATATTTACACCAATCTTTCAGAGAAAGGATATTTTTAGGCCTTGGGTGGCACAGTCTGTTAGATCTAGGCCATTATGATGCTATCTTTAATAAATCTGAAAGACCCAAGGTAAAATGCTTTCAGGAGCTCCAAAAGCAATCATAGCTCAGCCTGTCTCAGGGAAGATTTTCTTCTGAGCTTGCATATATTTTGAATGTACTGCCCTCCTGACTATTCTAAATCATGGAAAACTAATTCTGGAATTGTGAGGATTCTTCTTGCGTTGGCCAAAATCATAAATTACTTTTCCTACAGCTAAGATGATAACTAGCAATACATCTACTGCTCATAAAAAGCAACTTAGAATTCAAGCCTGTTGATAAGGAAAGGGATTCTAGGATCAATCTAGTCCAGAGCCTCACTTAATATAATGGAGCCCTAAAGTTCAGAGAAGTTACACAACAGTCCAACGTGACTTAAGTAACTGGTCAAATAAATGGCAAGCACTGTCAAAGAGCTTTATCTATATTACTCATTTAATTCTCCCAACCAACCCTATAAAAATAAGGTTATTATCTCTACTCCACAGATAAGGAAACTGAGGTACAGCAAGTTATATGCCTAAGACTGCCCAGCTGGTAAGGGGCAGAGCTTGACTTACAATCTACATGCTCTTCCCTCCAGAGCCCATGGTCTCAACCACTACATCTTTAGGATTAAGACCCAGGACTCCTAACTGCAGATAGGGCCCTCACTGTCATAATTCTAAGCCTCACAAAAGGGTGAACCAGAGCACCTGGCTGGCTCAGTCAACAGAGCATGTGACTCTTAATCTCAGGGTCATGAGTTCAAGCCCCACATTGGGTGTGGAGCCTACCTTAAAAAAAAAAAAGAGCTAACCACATTTGAAGAGGTCTACAAACCTTATTTAAATCCTGATTAGAACAAACTACCTATCAAAGATGTTTTTTAACCAATCTGGGAAACCTGAAGAGTATATCAATAATTACTGTTAATTTTATCATAATGGCATTATACTTCCATACAAAATATCCCTATTTTTAACAATACTTACTAGGAATATGGGGTGAAAGGACAGGAGGCCTGGAATTCACAAACATACACCTATACACACACACACACACACACAAAAATGAACATTTGAAACAAAGTTAGGTAAAATCTTGATAATTATTGAATCTGTGTGATGGACTATGAGGGTTTATTATACTATTCTCTCCACTTTAATATGTTTATTTTCAAGCTCTTCAAATTAATACAAAATCATTTTTAAAGGCCTGCAAACCTGAGCCTATAAAAAAATGAAGCTATCAAACAACGAAAAATTTATGAGCACATCTCACTTTTTCATTTTAAAGTTTGTTAAATGGCAGTCTTTAGTACCTACTAAACTATTTAATTTTGTTATTTCTGATCTCACTACCAGTCACTCACCAGTACTGGAGGCATGGGAAGAGCCAGTTAAATCCATATCCTCTTCATTTTTAATTTTAGTCCATCTGCAAAGTAGCTGTATTAGTCAGCTAGTTAAAAATATTTATTGAGCATTTACTATGCTGTAGGCGTTGTATTAGCAGTGACCCAAGTTGTCAAAGAGTAATCTTCTGTCCCTCTCTCTGCCCCTCCCCCACTGCACTTTCTCAAAAATAAATAAAACATTCAAAAAAAAAAAAAAAGAGGGGTGCCTGGGGAGCTCAGTTGGTTGAGCATCCAACTTTGGCTCAGGTCATGATCTCACACTTTGTTAAGTTCAATCCCCATGTGGGGTTCGCTGCTGTCGGCACAGAGCCGGGGTTCAGATCCTCTGTCCCTCTGTCTCTACCCCTCCCCAGCTTGCACTTTCTCAAAAATAAAAACATTAAAAAAAATTTTTTTTAAAGGCCAAGCAGAGTAATACTTCCATCCAAGGCTGGATCAACAGACCATGGGGTTCCAAATCCCGGCTTGGTTGCTGTTCGGCCTCCTGCAAGGATCAGGGGCCCTCCTTACGTCCTCCTAGAACAAAGCCAAACGTAGTGGCAGGAGCATTGTGGCCTCCTGGCAGACTCTGGGGAGAAGCAAGAAGAAGCTGGTGGTGGCAGAGTGCCTGGGAGGAAGGGAAGGGAGTGAGGTTAACGGGTAATTTTTTTAAAATGTTTAATTTATATTTGAGATAGAGATAGAGACAGGGTGAGCAGGGGAGGGTCAGAGAGAAAGGGAGACACAGAATCTGAAACAGGCTCCAGGCTCTGAGCTGGCAGTCAGCACAGAGCCCGACGCGGGGCTCAAACCCACGAACCGTGAGATCATGACCTAAGCCAAAGTCAGACACTTAACCGAGTGAGCCACACAGGTGCCCCGGTTAATGGGTAATTTTTAAGGTCTGTAAACTATCTCCAATTCCTCCTTCTGCAACGCAGAACACCTGCAATGCACTTCCCATTCCGCTAGCAAGCCCCTCAAACGCCCCAGGGAGTACCCTGGCTTTCCTGCAATTTGCATTTGTTTCGTCATACAAGTGACTACCAACAGAGGACACTTAGAGTTGAGACATCAGCCAGGCATCTGACGGTCCATGCCAGAGGGTGCCCAGGGAAAACAGATGTACCATTAAAGTGTCATGAGGTGCCACGGAGGTGTGTCAAACATGGGAAGGGACACTACCAGCTCTCTATCAGTAAGCCATCTCCCAGTGGGAAGGGCAGATACTCAAGGAATGTTGCACATCTATGTCTGTTGCAAGGTTGTGCCTATTTTGGCACTTCTGTGCCCAACCTGATGGTCATTAAACTGGAACTTCCTCTTCGG
Source organism: Proteles cristata cristata (assembly GCA_017311185.1). NCBI lineage: Eukaryota > Metazoa > Chordata > Mammalia > Carnivora > Hyaenidae > Proteles > Proteles cristata. Next base: position 61,194 of record JAESUZ010004044.1, on the reverse strand, counting down.
TTCAAGTCTGCCAGGATTTTGGAAATCATGGCACAGCCATGTTTTACTTACTCTTCTTTTGCCTCAAATCCCTGATGAAGGCAGTGGCTCCCGGTTAAAAGAACTAAATTGCATGTGAGGACAGAAAAGATGCCACAGATGTTGCAGGCTTTATCCTTAACACATACACAATGGCACAAAGTCAAGAAGATGCAGGAAGTCCTCGTTAGACGAAAGGAAAAGAAGTCACAGTGGGTCACGGAGGAGAAGCTAGGTTCTCGTCTATTCCCAACTCCTGCTCTAGTTATCACTAACTGATCAAGTGCAGTAGAAAAGCAAAATAAAAATCCCTATTTTATTACTGACCGGCTGGATGGGGTTTGAGGAATCTGGGGTGACCTGGCAGAGCTGTCAACTGAGAGAAAAATCTAAAAAACTAAGCAAACTGGACACGGAAATCAGCAAAGCTTCATCTCCAGTCTCCACAAACATCACTCGTGTCATCCTGTGTCTGGCCAGGAAGGGGATCTATCTGCCACCAGAAAGATGTCCCAGCTCCTGTGTCAAGGGGCCCACACTCCTCTGGACAATACCCCACAAAGAGCACCATGAAGCACAGACAACCACCTCCAAGGCCCATCTTCCTGCATCGTTCCAACAAACACGAGTCACCCGCCCACAAACAAGTCCCTTTCCAGAAAATAAATGCCAACGACAATGCAAGGAGCAGCTAAAAGTTTCCAGCTGCCCCAGAGAACATGCCTGCCACCAAAAGCCGTTCCTCTCCCGAGCCATCCGAGTGATCTGGATGTACTGCGTTTCCAAATACTGCTGGCTATGGAGAAGTCGACTTAAAACTTCACCTTCCTACACCCAGGGGCCTATTCTTTAAAGATGTTCTGCTACAACCCAATTAATCGTGGACCTCCTAGCTTCGCTTGTTTCAAAGCTCAAACTTCATAGCCATTTGCACCCGTGCTGAAATTACCAAGGGTTTCTATCACGCCCCCTAACCCTTCAGAAGAGGAGGCCAAACCTCAGGAAGCCGGCTTAAGGGGAGGGGGCGGAACCGCTTCCCTTCTGGAGCTCAGCCCACCCAAAGGGTGTGCAGGGCCACCTCTTACCCTGGATTTTGGATTGAAAAAGGAAGCCCCCACCTCCAGTCCCCTGAGCGCCTCCAGGCCACAGGTGTCAAGCCCCTCCTGAATACCGGAAGAGCAGGGGACTGCGGGAGAAACGAGGCAAAGGAGAGTAAAGCCCCATTTGGCAGAAGGAGGTAAACTTGGGGGTGAGGGAGAGGGAGTAGTTGAGGGAGATGGCGATCTCACTCGCAGGAAATTTCCCAGGAGGGAAGGGGCCCCAGCAGTGGGGAGAGGACCCCCGGACCCAGGATGGGGATGTGGAAGTTGCTGCCCCTCCGGGACCTTCCCTTCTCCCCAGTCCAGCATCCACTACCTCTTAACCCTGCGGTCCTAGCGGAGTCGGGCTGCTCGGCCTGGGCCCGACCGACTTCGAGGAGCGTGGAGGAGGCGGCCGCCCGCCCGCCCGCCCCCCACCATCTGTGGTCCCGCACTCACCAGGAGCACCGAGCCGCGCACCACCTCCGACACGCTCTGTCGCAGCTCGGCCGCCGTGCCCGGCTTACTCAGCGCCCGGGTGAACTTCCGAGTCTCCGCCGAGGCAGGGAGCAGCGGCGGCTGCGACATCGTCGCCGCCTCTGCAGCCGCCGCGTCTGCTCCCGCGGTCCGGCCCGGCCGCGCCGCCGCCAGGTGCGCCTAGGGCGCCCGGCCTGGCCCGCCGGCAGCTCCGGGCGCTGCCGCCCGCCCCGCTCCCCCTGCCGCTCGCCGCTGGTCCTGGCGGGGCACCCCGGGCCGCGCCCTCCGCCCCGCGTCACGCCCCGAGGCGTCCCCCCAGGCGTCCGCGGTCCCCCGCGCTCAGAGCTGCGCCCGAGCTCGCTAAGCGCCACCGTGAGTGTGGCGGCGGCGGCTCCCCCATGCCACCAGCCTCCCTCGGCGGCCGCTTGCCGGGCCGCCTCCTCGGGGCGGGGTGTCCGGCGCGGCGCGGGGCGGGGCGGGGCGGGCGGAGGAGGGGCCGGCGCGGCGGGACGGCGGGCCCGGCAGGTCTGCCCCGCAGGCGCCGCGCGGCGGGAGTGGGGTGGCGGGACGCTGGCCTGCGGGACGGGCGCCGGGCGCCTGCGCTCGGATCCCACTGCTGCCCGGGCCGCACGTCCGAAGACCCGAGGTGAGGGCCGCGCACGCCGCCGACTGGGCGCACAATCCGGGGCTGGAGCGGGACCGAGTCCCCGAAACGGGCGCCGGTAGAATGGGACCGTGCGGGCAGCGGCCGGGTGCGGGCGCCGCGGCACCACGCCCCCTGTGGGGTCTCAGGAAGGTGGGCTTTAGGCGGCACCCACAGAGCACAGAGCCGTTGGGTAGACGCGGTCGTGCGGGGCCGCACGGAGCGCCCTGTCTGGGACCCGGTGTGGAGCGCCACACGCACTCGCACTCGCGCTTCTCGGCCTAAAACCGCCATTCCGCCCCGAGGCGTGGCGCGAACGGCGGGAAGCCTCCGCGAGGCGAAGGGAGCGTCCCCGGGAGACGGGCGGCGCAGGCCGGCACAGCCGCTGCGAGTCACGCAGACCCCGGCCCGCAGCGGCGACCTGCTGCGTCACCTTGGGCGGGATCGAAACTTCTGGGCCTGGCCTCTCTCTTCAGGACAATTACGTGCAGGAGGCTGAAGGGGCACTACAAGCGTTCCCGCCGCCCTCCCGCGGCCCGGTGCGAACGTAAGGCGCGGGCCCCAGGAGCTGGCGGCTGCTAGCGACAGCTACCCATCTGAGGAACTTCTTCTCACAGACTTTCCCACTTTCCCATCCCTAAGGGGCCCCACCGCCCTGTCTCCTTTTCCTCTGTTTTCTGAGGAAACCCTGAGCGGCGTAACTCTGACCCCGCCGGAGAGAGGGCGCACGGGTGGAGGGAATTTGCGCCGAGCCCTGGACGCATGCTCAGTGGTCTGGGTTCGGGCGGGTTCCCGGGGCGGGGAACCCGTCTTAAGGGCGGCCCCGCTGATTGGCCGGTCTTTTCCGGCCACGCCCCCTGCCTGCTGATGGACAGCTCCTTACCTGCCTGGTCGGATTCCGCAGCGAGAGGTGGTAACTTCCAACAGGCCTCGGGAGGAATCGCCGCCGGCGCTCCAGCCACAGTGCCTGGAGGCGTCGTAACCGCGGTCACCGCGACAAAGGAGGCCGCCCATTGCATCCCACCTCACCGGAAAGCCAAACACAGGCCTAAATCGGAATCTTAAAGCGGTAGGAAAAATACCAGTCTCGTGCAGAAAGCAAAACACGGTTCAGGATTTAATGAGCAGGTCTAGCATGTAATAAAACTGGAGGTTAGGCATGCAGTTAGCGCCCAATAGAAGCTTGCTGGATTGGATTGTTTTCCTAGGAGGTTGGAATGCAGGATGTGGCAGTGAGTGAGCCTAACAGGCTGAAAGATAAACAAAACAAGTCATGTGTGATAACAATTACACACTAACCCATTTCCTTCTCTGCGAAATAAGGGAAGAGCCTAGACACTTCCCAGGCCTCTCCTGTTCCTAGAGTAGAACTGGTTGACCTCAATGAAGTAGGGTGGATGCGGGCCCGTATCTCCCAGCCCTTGGGGGGAACTTGTGCTGTTCTGTATGAGCGTGCACATCCTCTGGGCTACACTGGCGTATGTAAGCTCCATTCTTACCTAACCTGGTAGATGATAGTCTGAGAATCCTAAATTAAGATTTTCCCTTTGGGCTTCTGACTCCTGAAGTAGTCTCAGACACACATTTACCCGACTGTGTTATCTTGGCTCTTTAAGCCATTTCTACTTCCATAGAAGGCAAACATCATTTTTTTTTTTTTATTAAAAACAGCAAAAGCATACAAGGTTATAGGGCTTTCTTTTATTTTTTTCTTTCTTTCCCTTTTTGTTTTAAGAAACATGTAAATAAAGAAAAGAACAGAGGAGCCTGAGTGTCTCAGTTAAGCATCTGACTTCAGCTCAGGTCATGATCTCCCATTTCATGGGTTCCAGCCCCATGTCGGCCGCTGTGCTGACTGCTGGAGCCTGTTTCCAATTCTGTGTCTCCCTCTCTTTCTCTCTGCCTCATCCCCACTCATGCTTTGTCTCTCTCTGTCTCTCAAAAATACATAAATATTTTTTAAAATTTTTTGAAAAAGGAAAACATATCTAGAAAGTGAGGAGTTCCCCACACCTCCTAATTTCATCCATGTCTGTATCAGTTCTGAATTCTGTGCTTGCTTACTAACCCATCTTTGTTTTCAAAACTGTAAGAAGAAAGCTTTCCTTTCTATTGAGGATGATACTAGTAGGTAATGGAGATGAAATATAATTGCAGCCTGTTTTGGAAATTTGCATGTAAATAACTGGGCCACACCCAAGTACTGATAATTCACGAATTATCCATGTTTTAATGATAACTTCTTACTGCATCATTTCCTTGTTAGGTTTGCTTTTAGGATTTGTGTGTGTCTTTATGATGCATAATTAGTTTAAAATCTTTCCAGGTAAATCTTGAAAGAGCATATCTATTTTTAGTATAAATAAAAAAGTAGCCTGTAAAGAGTAGCCAGTCTTGTGGATTGTAGCATCCAGGGAAGTGGGAAGGGGGCTTTCTTTTTCTTTTTTCTTTTATACTTGCATTGATTGAATTTTTAAAATTAAGCATCTATGACTGTTGTACTTTTTCTTTTCTTACAAAAGCTGGACACTTTCTTTTACCAAAAATATGTTGAGCTCTGTTATATACGAGGCACTACTAGAGATCAATATAATAATAAAATTATGGGGGTAACTGGGTGGCTCAGTTGGTTAAACATCTGACTTAAGCTCAGGTCATGATCTTGCCATTTGTGGGTTTGAGCCCCCCGTCAGACTCTGTGCTGACAGCTCAGATCCTAGAGCCTGCTTCATATTCTGTCTCCCTTGCTCTCTGCTCCTCCACCCTTCACACTCGCTCTCTCTCTCTCTCTCTCTCTCACTCTCAAAAATAAATAAACATTAAAAAAAATTTAGGGGCTCCTGGGTGGCTCAGTTGGTTAAGTGTCTGACTTCAGGTCAGGTCATGATCTCACAGTACATGGGTTCGAGCCCCTCATCAGGCTCTGTGCTGACAGCTCAGAGCCTGGAGCCTGCTTCAGATTCTGTGTCTCCCTTTCTCTCTGCCCCTCCCTTGCTCGTGTTCTGTCTGTCTGTCTCTCTCTCTCTCTCTTTTTCTCAAAAATAATAAACATTTTAAAAAGTTAAAAAATTTTAAATAATAAAATTATGAAGCTTCTTACAATCTGATGGTGAAAAGACTGAGGTTTTTTATTGTGTCAAAATGTTCATAATATACACTTAAAAGAGTATCATTCAATATCCTTTCAAATATGAAGTCATTATTACCATATCCAGTTGCCTTCTATATTTATTATACTCATTAATATTTATAATTCAACTGCTTTATTTTTTTTATGTCTTTATTTTATTTTGAGAGACAGAGACAGAGAGAAAGTGGGGGAGGGGCAAAGAGAGAGAGGGAGACACAGAATCCAACGCAGGCTCTGATCTTGAGCTGTCAGCACAAAACCCAATGGGGGGCTCGAACCAATGAACTGTGAGATCATGACCTGAGCCAAAGTCGGTCACTTAACTGACTGAGCCACCCAGGTGCCCCAATTCAACTCTTTTAGACTATAGCATAGAGCATTGTTTCTTTGAGTAGTTTGAACTACTCTTTTTATAGTAAATAGTTGCTACAAAACAATAATAAAGGAGGACCAATAAATTAGCTAGAAAAAAGAAAAGACACCTGTTTTTAAAATAGAATTTGTTATCAACCAGATTAATTCTATTCGCCTTTCTTTAAAGGACAGTATTAATAGTTTGCCATTATTTTTCTAGGACAGAGAATCCAAATTGCATTTTAAAATGTTTTCAGGGGGCACCTGGGTGGATCAGTAAGTTAAGCGTCGGACTTTCGCTCAGGTCATGATCTCACGGTTCGTGGGTTTGAGCCCCTCATCAGGCTCTGTGTTGGCAGCTAGCTCAGAGCCTGGTGCCTGCTACAGATTCTGTGTCTCCCACTCTCTCCCTGACCCTCCCCTGCTCATGCTATCTCTCTTTCTCTCTCTCTCTCTCTCTCAATCTCAGAAATAAATAAATAAAACATTAAAAAAATTTTTTTTTAAGTTTGCAGAAATCATTTCAAGAGATGATATTGTCTGACTCCCATTTAAATCCTTAAATACTTTATTAACACTTTTTGGGGAATAGTGTATCAAAATATGGATTTTCCAAAGTTTGGAAAACTTTTAACCATTTACTACCCAGAGATTGTGAGGAAAGTCCCAGGTCGTACACCCCACCTTCATAATAAACAACCAGAAATTAATCCAGTCTAGGTTCAACAGTCTTCTAGCCCACCAACTTCTCTCTTTTTCTCTTTGAATCAGCCACAGAATTTAACTTCTTTTAACTGCTCATCACCAGCAGTTTTGCTTTTATTGGTAAACATTCTTAGATAATCTACAAAGATTAAGTGGCACCAAAAGAGCAAATTGTCTGTTCATTTCATTTTTTGGTCTGTAACATGTAATTCAGGATACCATTAATATCCTTTGTGGGGTTTGTATTTCAAAACCTAAGCTTGTCATGTCATTATTTAATAAAAGAGAGTTGCTGGGGCACCTGGGTGGCACAGTCGGTTAAGCGTCCGACTTCAGCTCAGATCATGATCTCATGGTTTGTGAGTTTGAGCCTCACATAGGGCTCTGTGCTGACAGCTCAGAGCCTGGAACCTGCTTCAGAGTCTATGTCTCCCTCTCTCTGCCCCTCCCCCCACTCACATTCTCTCTGTCTCTCTCTCTCAAAAATAAATAGACATTAAAAAAAGAATTTAAAATAAAATTGGTGACTGATGAGTGAAAATTGTCTTTAGTATCATCAGATATCAACAACTTATTACTATTGTAGATACGATCACATAATGATCATTTATAATAATAGTGAATGCATAACCATTAGTTTGGGTTAAAGTACTGTTGCTGAAGCCATCCCCACAATATTCCTGCAAGATAAATTAGTTAAAGTTCATGTCACAGATGAAGTATATCTACACAAATAGGGATGGATCCCTAAGTAACTGCTAAGCTCTTGAAACAGGGTAAAACAGGACTTGGGTATCAAAGACCGTACCTGAAGAAGTAACTAGAGTTTTGTCCTCAGTTATTTCCATTGTAGGTAAGACTTTTCAATGAGCCAATACAGCAGAAATTAGGTAGGAATTTTGCATAAGTTTTAAGAGTCTACCTGATCTAACCAGCTGAAATAGGATCCAAAAGCTAGTTTCCTTTGAAAAAGATTAATTTGGTAAAATTTACACAATTTTTAAAAAACATACTAAGAATGAGACTGGGTGACTCAGTTGGTTGAGCGTCTAACTTCAGCTCATTTCACGATCTCGCGGTTCATGAGTGCGAGCCCTGCATCCGGCTCTGTGCTGACAGCCAAGAGCCTGGAGCCTGCTTCAGCTTCTGTGTCTCCCTCTCTCTCTGCCCCTCCCCCACTGATGCTCCATCTCTCTGTCTCGAAAAAATATGTCACAAAATTCAGAAAACTAACAGTCTCTCAACTTCATTAACTTCCTCCTTCGTCTCTAGAATGCTTTTTTTCCTATGGTTTTTGTCTGCATACACTTTGATAGTGTCTTCAAAAGACAATAATTTTGTGATATGTTTTATAGCAAGAACAGAAGGAAAATTCAGTCTTTTTTTAAGTATCCTTCATGGAAATCCTTTTATTGTGGATAATTTAGAAAACTCTTTTCAACTTTGCAATTAGTTGTAAGTCACATCTTAGAACTCTTGGATTTCATCAGATTTGGAGGAAGCAGTGTTGAGTTTCTTCCATATATATACTATAAGATTTCAGGGTATTTTGAGGAGGTTTTTTTGTGTCAATGTCTTTGAGCTGACAATCTTCAATAGCCAGCCTGTCACTGGTGTCCTCATTACATTGGAGTATTAACAGTTTTATGCTCTCCTTATCAATACCAATATTTCCTGTTTGATCCATAAGAATTTATAGTTCTTTTCTAATGAGCTCATATAATTCACAGCTCTTCATAAATCCTATTTTCCAACAATCCAAATGCCATTCATTTCTCTTGATAGAATGTCTCTTCCTCATAATGATTCAATATGATCTGAAAGTTTGGCGTTATGCTTTCTTTCTCCATGTCAGAATAACTTGTTTTGACTTAATCTCTCATCTTAACTGTTTCGTTTCATATTCCATTAATTTTTAGCTGAATTTTCTCTTGTTTTTTAAATAAACAAATTTAAGGAACGTAAAATAAGCTACCCTTTATATACATCTAGTTTATAGTTTCTCATGTGTTTTTATTGAAATGCTCTAAAACATCTTTCCTTTTTGTTGTTGTTTATTTATTTATTTTGAGAGAGAGTATGCATGAATGGGGGGGGGGGCATAGAGAGAGAAAGAATCCCAAGCAGACCCAAAGCCATGAACCCACGAACCATGAGATCATGACCTGACCTAAAATCAGGAACCAGATGGTGAACCGCCTGAGCCACTCAGGTGCCCCTAAGACCTCTTTCTAAATTCCAGTTAATACGGTATATCCTTAACTCAACATTCCCTTAGCAAATCCCAAAACCATTCGCAAAGGAAGTTGACGTGGAAAGACATGGTGGACTTAACGGTCTGAAGTTCAGTATCCTAGTTGCACACATTTTGTAAAAATTTAAGACCAGATGAGCATGATGCTAAGGCCTTCCCAAGGCCTTGGAAGGGGCAGTGTGCTGAGGAGCCCTGAAGCTTAGGCAAACCCACTCCTGCCCCCAGTCCTGATAGAAGGTGCCCCCTAGAAGTAATGTCTAGAGAACAGTCAGCAGTTTGCCAATTGTTGTACCATACTTGAATTTCGTCTTGTTTCATGACAGCCTCCTGTCAGACTCCGCCTCCTCCTGCTATAATTGGGTGTGATGACGAATTCTTTCTTTCTTCCCATCCCTCCCCCTCCTTCCTTCTGTTGGCTGCTTTTCTGCTCCCCTTGCATTCTGGGAGATCATGCTCTGGATCCCTGCTGTGGCTGACAGGTTTCATTAGCCTGATGGAAATGTTTCTCCTTCTCAGGCCCTCTTTTGGCAGCTGCTGAATTTCTCTGATACTGTCAGTGTGGCAAGTCTCACCTCAGGTCCACGCTGACCCCGAGCTGCCACCGTGATGTCCATGTGATGCAGTGTGTGGCAGTCAGTGGAAATCTAACTATGGACCATGCCCTTCAGTTCACGCAAAGAAAGAGTATGTTTTGACCAATGAAAATAACGATACAACTTCAGATGCCCTGCATTGGATAACTATTCTTTAACTACTCCTTGCTTTTCACGTGTCTCTGAAATCCCAAGAATAAAGTGGCCTCCAGGCTTTAAAGTGTGGCGACAGCCACACTGTGAGGTGCATTATCAATGCCTCATAATTACAACTTTGAGCATATGAAAAATAGAATTACACTTTCAACACAAGGAATGATAGTTTCAAAAGGCAGTGTGCTCATGGAAGAAGATTATTCTCTCCATAAGCTTCCACAGGCCTCCTGAGCCGATGCTCGGAACACTTTCTGGACAAAAATAAACACACTGCCTTTTGCTAATGTGAAGCAGCAGGAATGAGACACTGCATAACTTGGGAGAAGGCTTCCTGGGTCACATTGTCTTCAACCATAAAAATGAGAGGATTGCTAAGTTCCCTTTGGCTCCAATATTTAAACTCTATACTACTCTATTAATGCCTACAATGTTCATCTTCTTTCTCTTTCTTTCTTTCTTTTTCTTTTCTGCCTATGGGCATGGCCTTTCACTTTCTACACTTATATACCACAGTAGGCAAAAATAATCAAAGACCAAGTTCCATCGAGTATAGACATATTTCAACAAAAAGCCTTAGAAATGGGAAATCCCAGCCCATGGTCATAGTCCTAGACCTCAAGTTTTGTGGAACTTGAGGCAATAATTACTGTTCAGTCTTTGCTGAGTCTAAAGCAGGAGCCCCCAGATTTTTTTGTAAAGGACCAGGAAGTATTTTAGGCTTTGTAGCCCACACAGTCTCTATTGAACCTTTACCATTGTATTGTTAAAACTGCCATAGACAATATGTAAATTAATGAGCATGCTGTGTTCTGTGCTATGGATATTTGCATACTATTTGCAACTATGGATATTTGCAACTATTTCTGTTCATGGATATTTGAATTTTATATAATTTTCACTTGACATGAAATACTATTTTTCCTTTTAAAAATTTCAAAACATAAAATCCATTCCAAGTTTACAGGCCGTACAAACACAAGTGGCAGTACAGATTTCAAATGTAATTTCATCTAAAATAATGTAATCTAAATTATAGCTACTGCTTTTGCAGAAATTGACAAACTAATCCTAAACTCATATGGAAATTCAAGGGCTCCAGAATAACCAAAATAATCTTGAAAACAACAAAGCAGGAAGATTCGTATTTTCCAATTTCAAAACACACTACTACAAAGTTACAGTAAACAAGACTATGTGATATTGGCATACAGATGGAGAAACACATTGCCAAAAAGTTACAGACCACTATTCCTAATTAATACAGATGTAAGAAACCTTTAAAAAATACCATTAAAGAGAACCAAAGACACCATGACGAAGTGAAGTCAATTCCAAAGGTACAAGACCGGTTCAATATCTGAAAATTGATCAATGTAATCTGTCATACTAACAGAATAAGAAAGAAAAGTCACATGGTAATACTGATGCAAAAAATAGTGCAAATGTCAACACTCATTCATGATTTAAAAAACTCAGAAAAATATAAATATAAGGGAACTTCCTCAACTTGATAAAGAGCATCTACAAAAAAAGCTAACATTATACTTTTTGTAGAAGACTGAATGTTTTCTTTATGAAATTGGGAACAAGGCAAGGATGCCTACTCTTAGCACTTCATTCAGCGTGGTTCTGGTTGCTCTCGGCCAGTGCAATAAGGCAAGAAAAAGAAATAAAAGTCATGTAGATAAGAAAGGAAGAAACAAAACTACCCCTGCTTCATATTTTATAATTGTCTTCATAGAAAGTCACAAGGAATCTACAAATATACTCTTAGAACAAGTAAGTTTAGTAAGGTCTCAGAATTCAAGGTAAATGTACAAAATCGTTTGTATTGCAATGAAAACACAGATACCAAACTAAAATACAGAACTATTTACAATTGCTCAAAAAAGATAAAACACTTAAGTATAAATCTAGCAGGACGTGCAGGTTTAAGCTGAAGACTGCACAGTGGTGGTGAAAGAAACCACCTATCTAAATAAATGTGTTCATAGAATAGAAGACCAAACATAGTAAAGATGTCAATTCTCCCCAAATTGATATATATGGCTAATAAAATTCCTATTAAAAAAAAAAACCAGCAAGACTTTTTGTACCTATAGATGAGATTATTTTAGAATTTAAATAGAAATGCAAGAGAGGGGCGCCTGGGTGACTCAGCTGGTTCAGCATCCAACTGTTGATTTCAGCTCAGGTGATGATCTCATGGCTCATGAGATAAAGTCCTGCATCAGGCTGTGTGTCAGGCTCTGCGCTGACAGCAAGAGCCTGCCTGGGATTCTCTCTCTCTCTCTCTCTGCCCCTCCCCTGCTCACACACGTGCTATAAATAAATAGGTGTTATATGGATAATTGACAATAAACTATTAAAAATAAAAACATTAAAAATTTTAATAAATAAACTTTAAAAAAAGAAAAGAAAAAGAAATGAAAGAGAACCAGAACAACTAAAACAATTTTGAAAAAAGGAATAAAATGGGAGGAATCAGTCTACCCAATTTTTAGACTTAAATAGCTACAATAATTGAGACTGTTTAGTACTGGGGGAAGATGGACAAAAAGATCAGTGAAATGGAATCAACCCAGAAATAAGCCCACACAAACATGCCGAACTGATTTTCGACAGAAGTGCAAAAGGAATTCAATGGAAAGATAGTCTTTTCAACAAATAGCACCAGAGCAAGAAGTTGGACATCATCAAAAATGACCTCGTTCTCGGTCTTCTACCTTATGTAAAATTAACTCAAACTGAATCAAAGACATAAATGTAAACACATAAAACTATTAAACACTTAGAAAAAACATGAGAGAAAATCTTTGGGATCTCAGACTAGGCACAGAGTTCACATACTTGTCATCAAAAGTGTGACACATATAAGGAGAATTTCATAAACCGGACTTCTTCACTCATACATTGCCGACACTCTGTTGATAGGATCTGGTATCAATGGAATGTTTTCTGATAACACAGGACTCATAGTCTCCCTACAGTTAGACCTTAAATGGCTTGCTGACTAAATGTGGAATCCAGTTGTCCAGTTGTTCAACCAGAAATAACCAATGTCATGTATTTGAAGATAACGACCATCACTGTGAACACTTTGTCAATAATTTTAAGACAGATTTGCATTTCAGAGTTATAAGAATATTGAGGTGGAAGAATGCACAATTCAGTAGATTCTATTACTGTTTGGATCTAATGTACCCTTTTCAAAGCCTGATGAGTGATATGAATGAATTGGAGGTCTTTTAGGAGATCTTAGAGTAGAATATTTTCACATACTCACATTCACATTCCAGGGAATGTCCCATCTTGTAAATAGAGAAGGTATGTAGTCTTCCATAAAATGCTAATTAATTAACCAATTAACTAATAAAAGTGCTGCCTGAGTCCAAAATACACTTATAAATAACTGTATATAACAAATATAGATACAAATGTTTATTTCACATATACGTTATCATGATTCATTTACAGGGTTGTGATTTCTTCATTTGGGGTTGCTATTATAGTGCACTTATTAAAGAGAGAAATATTTCAGTTTTATGTCTTTAAACATACTTTATTAAAATCAACCCCAGGACCTAGTACATTCAATACTCAATTATCTGCAGTTCATCAAAGATTAGTTGACCTTTGAAGCTGGTATGTAATAGATTCTAGCCACTTCCGAAAATGAGGAGGAAAAAAAGATATATGACTTCAGGAGGGAGTAATGGAATTTGTAGAGAGGTAAGGCAGTCCTTCCTCTGCTCCTCTTCACCTCTTCAAAACTAGCTCCCGTTGGCCTGATAATGCTGCTTACTTCTTTAAGCAATGCCATTTGCCTCTAAGACATCTCAGTTTCCTACTGCCAGAACTTTTACAACTTCTATTTACTCAAAGTTCACTGTGTACCGGGCCCTTGGCTGGGTGTTTTACAGTCAAAGTGCACATAACCCAAAGAAAGGCTTTTCATGATTTAGTTCAAGAAATAGTTTTCTAACTTAGTAACTATTTTTGTGCAAGACCCTGAGGGGCTAGGCGACTTGTTCTTAAGGGGAGCTATGCCAGCTCTTGAAGGCCATTTTGGGAAATCATGGAGTGTTAAGTTTGTTTGTTTGTTTGTTTGTACATTTTGCCATAAAAATTAGGGCAGCTATTGGCATTTTGGAGTCAGGAGCCAGGGATGCTAGATTCAGAGCTGCCCCACATAGGTGTTCATTTTTGTACCACACTAAGGCACTCAGCAAGGTTTGTAATGCTCTAAGCCTAGACTCTAACTCTGTTTTCCATATAAACAGCAAGGTATTTTTTAATCTTATTTTTTAAATTAATATTAACATGATTTTGGAGTGTGTATAACTTTAATACATACATAGATTTTCATATACTTATTTGCCATCTGCATGTATCCTCTTTGGTGAAGTGCTCAAGTCTTGTGCATGTGAAAGTTAGGTTTTTCATTTTCTTACTGTTAAGCTGTGAGTATTCTTTATATATTCTGGATAGATGCCCTTTGTTGGATGTGTGATTAGAAAATATTTGTTCCAAGTGTGTAGTTTATCTTTTCATCTCTTAATAGTGTCCTTTGTAGAATTTTGACCAAGTCTAAATTACCAATTTTTTCTTTAATGGATTACGTTTTTAATGTCGTGTAAAAGAACTCTGCCTAACTTCAAATCACAAAGATTATTACATAAGTTCCCTTTTAGGATTTTCATAGTTTTGTGTTTTACATTTAGATTTATTATCCATTTTGAGCTAACTTTTGTATAACTTGTGAGTTTAGGCTGAGTCTCTCTTTCATTTTTGGTTTGGTTTTTGGTTTTTTTTTTTTGCATCTGGATGACCAGTTGTCCCAATACTACTTATTACAAAGACTAACTTTTCTCCATGGACTTGCCTTTGGTTCCTTTGCTGAAAATCAAATGACCATATTTGTATGAGTCTACTGATAAACTCTGTTTTTTGTTTCATTGGTTTTTCCGTAAGTAGCTTTTCCAATGTCAGTTTCCATTTTCAAAATCTTTGCTGTGCTATTTGGATCTGTCCTACGTGTTTATCACCTAGCGGCCAGTCTGGGACGTGGGTGGTTTCTACCCCATAGTTCAGTTCTGTTCTCAAAGCTTTTAGTTTGCTGTTTTGGGTCAGATTCATACATGTGCAGCTCAGAAGTGAGCCCAGTAGTTACCGAACTTTCCTGAGGCGTTCCCTGTCTGCCACGATGCTAGCTAGTACTTTCGAGTTCCCTGCAGCTTCCTTCTCTGGTCTTCCTTTTGGAAGCCAGGGCATTACTTATGCCCCTATGCTGCACACTTCCCACAACAGTACCCATCTGTGGGACCAAGAGATGGGAGGACAAAGGGAGAGAAAGCACTGGAAATTTGCTCCCTGTGGTGGGATCACACCTCCTCTGATTAAAGAGAAAGGCTTCCCCATCCCATCGTTCTAGGTACTTGCAGGCTCACACTGCTGCTGTGTGACTGGGAGTGCCCGGGTACTGGGGCTCAAGAGAATGGAGAAAGAAGGAAAAAAGGAAAACAGGGCATTTTCACCTCCAGTTGTGACTATTCTGAGTCCCCCTTCTAGTTGCTTCAGTCAGAACTAGAGTGATTTGGGGGCATCTGGGTGGCTCAGTCAGTTAAGGATCAGACTTCGGCTCAGATCATGATCTTGGGGTTTGCGGGTTCCGGCCCTGTGTCGGACTCTGTGCTGACAGCTCAGAGCCTGGAGCCTGCTTCGATTCTGTGTCTCCCTCCCTCTCTGACCCTCCCCTGTTCACACTCTGTCTCCATCTCTCAAAAATGAATAAACATTGAAAAAGAAAAAGAAATTAAAAAGAACTAGAGTGATTTGCCTGGAGCTCTTCCCAGGGCCCACCTCCACATTTCAGACTACCTTGAGTCCAGGCAAGGGGGTTACTGAAAGGGGCAAAATTAGGAAACTCACTGGTAGTTTGGTGGTAGTTCAAATTCTGGTCTTTCCCAGTCATCTGCTCCCATTTACCCAGAACCAAACTCCTAGACACAAAGCAGTTTTTATACTGTTGTAAATACATACTGAATTTTCAAGGACAGCACCTAATAGTGTATTTGGTTTTGTCTAGAACTTTATGAAACCATGTTTATTCTCTCCAAAAGTCACCAAGGCCATCCTACCCATGCCATTTGCATTGCCAGCACCACATGCCTGAATCTGTAAGTCTTGTGCTTTGCCTGAAGCATTACACATTAAAACACATATTATTTTATTATCAATAACTTAGCTTTTATTTTTCTTTATATTATAAAGACATCGGAGTAACATTTTTGAAATGATGTGCTTTGGCAAATTAAGGAGGAGGACCTTAAATCTTTTGACATTCTTCTTGTCTAGACATGTTTTGGGGGCTGCCCAGGTGTCTCCTCATGTGATTTCAGGGACTCTCCCTGTGTTCTCTGAAGCATGGTGGGCTCAGGGTAGCTGGACTTCGTATATGGCATTCCAGGGCTCCATAAATCCTCCCAGAGCTCTAGACGGAGAGCTACAAGAATTCTCATGACCTAGCACTGGAAGTGCCCAAATGCCACATTCTCCTAAGCTTGCAACCACGAAGGCCCAGCCTGGATTTAGGGGAAGCTAAGGCGGGAGCTACTGAGAAAGGGCCAGAGCCAGGAATGGCTTGTGGGTAAGATAACAACCTGGAGAGCCAAGGCTCCCTAGATGCCATCAGGGAACAAACTGCTAAGCATTATGACTCTTGTTGATTCATAAAACAAATAGACAGGGAAGTCCCTGTTGGATGAATCTGCATGTAGTGCCCATGGTATATGTTTCTTGTTCTTGAAAGAGTTGCCAATGATATCTTTTGAATGCCTATATGCACAGAGCAAATACATATTTATTCAATAGCACAGTGCTAAGTATGCGGGTGATAGTTAATAAGTGTCTGCCCTTCAAGGCTACAATGCTGTTATAAAAAACCAATATACAAATATTTACAAATCAAATAGTATAAAAAATTACCTTTGAAATAGTATGTAAAATCAAAGAGCTTCATGAATCCAGAAAGGAGAAGTGTTTATTTTCATCTCTAAACTGTGTATCTGTGATGTCAACCCTGACTTTTTTTTTAAGTTTTATTTGTTTAGGTAATCGCCACCCCCCACATGGGGCTCAAATTCATGACCCCAAGATCAAGAGTCTCATGCTCTCCTGACTGAGCCAGCCTGATGCCACTCAATGGCATCACTTGGGGAACTTACTAAGCATAATAATCTACCTTTCTCTACTCTACCCTTGCCTCAGATTATGATTTCATTGGGGAGTGGAGCCCAGGCACTAGTATTTAGAAAGAGCCCTTCATATGATTCTTTTTTTATTTTTTTAAAGATTTTATTTTTAAGTAATCCCTACACCCAACATGAAGTTCCAACTCACAACCCCAAGATCAAGGGTTGCAAGCTCTACCAACCGAGCCAGCCAGCCAGCCCCTCCATGATTCCAGTGAGAAGTCAGAACTGTGGCCAGTGCCCAGCGTATCTCTGCTTTCCCCATCAATCAGCTTCCAGGGGGTTCCTTTGTGAGCAGTATCATTTCCCCTGGGAGACAGGGATTCAGGTCTGAGAAGGATTAGGAATCTGTAGCTTCAACAATTGCCCAGGTGATTCTTGGGCCTCAGAGAACTTTGGGTGACTGTGCCGTGTTCCAATTCCTTCCCATTGCTGAATGCAAATTTCACTCTGAAGCTAACCTCTATCTTAACCTCAAATATAGGGGCCATCCTCAGCTCAAAACCCTGTAAAATCCAACACCACCCCTGAACTGAATCTTAACCTAATTATTAGGTTTACTAATTACTGAAATTCTCACCCTAACACCTACTTCAAATTTTAACTCCCAAATCCATTCATTAACACCTCTGAGGAAAAGGCCCCATTTTTAGCCATTTTTCTCATCAGATTCTCCACCTTTATCTCCATCAGCTTGTTCAACCCTATGTGGGAATCATTTGGTACTTTAGCTTTTAGAGACAAGCAAATCACTGCTTGAATCTCAGTTCCGTGTTCAAGTTGTTGAATCTCTCTCTAGGACTCACTTTTCCTTCTCTGTAAAATGGGGATAATAATAACTGTTTTATAGGATTGTTCAGAAGAATTAAAGTAATATCTGGGAGGTGTTTAGAGTTCATAGATGCAATTAACATTCCTACAACCTTCCTGATGTTTCCATTCCAGGCCTCAATGCCTGCCAAACTCCTGCTTTAGAAAATCTAAATAAAGGGACATCTGGGTGGCTCAGTTGGTGAGGCGGTTAGACAGGTGTCAGAAATCGGCTCAGGTCATGATCTCACGGTTCATCAGTTTGAGCCCCACGTCGGGCTCTGTGCTGACAGCTCAGAGCCTGGAGCCTGCTTCAGATTCTGTGTCTCCTTCTCTCTCTGCCCCTATCCTGCTCACACTCTGTCTCTCTGTCTCTCAAAAATAAACATTAAAAATTTTTTTAATAAAAAATAAACATTTTTTAAAAATCTGAATAAGATTTATTAGACCATGTTGTGAAGGTCAAAGAAAAATCTCACCTTACTCAAAAAGTATGAGGAAAGTTATGAAACCGGAACGGTTTCCTGAGGTTCCTGTAGTCTTTCCCTTCTATCTATCCATGAAAGCTCAGAAAGCAAGTTTTTAATATCTAGACCCTCTTAATTTGAAAAGATTTATTATAGACATTAAAGGAATATTAGCGACAGATGTTTCTCTTTTGACCTCATTTATAGATCTACCATAGCTTACTCTGTTTATGTTTTGAAAAACATGTTTTTCCTTTCAAATTGTTGTTACCTTTCCTCTAAGAGTTAGGCTTCACCATGAACTCCAGAAGATACAAATTCATGTGTAGGCAATGATTTTAGCTTTAATATTTTCAATACTTTAGAAAATAGAGAAGGATAAGGGCCTTTTGTTAAAGTCAACTCCCTTCTGTGTATTCCTCAGCGTGCACAGGCTGCCTTCTGGAAGTAGGACATAACCTACTTGTATGTCAGTTAAGATGATCAAAAGTAAAGAAAAAATATGTTTAGCCTAACCTTAGAAATGGTTTCTTTTTTGGTAGCATGGAATTCATGGAAATGGAGTTCCCAATGAAAATGGGAAAAGAAGAAAGATTGTTTGTAAAAGAAACATATTCTCATTAAACATACAGATTCAGGATCAGTGGTCTTAAAGAAAAAGAAAATATTTGTCAAGGGGCGCCTGGGTGGCTTAGTCGGTTAAGCGTCCGACTTTCGCTTAGGTCATGATCTCGCGGTTGATGGGTTCGAGCCCCGCGTCGGGCTCTGTGCTGACTGCCAGCTCAGAGCCTGGAGCCTGTTTCAGTCTGTGGCTCCCTCTCTCTCTGACCCTCCCCTGTTCACGCTGTCTCTCTCTCTCTCTCTCTCCTAGAAATAAAAAAAAAAAGAAAATATTTGTCAAATATATATTTCTGCTTGTATATTTACAATATATAATATATAAATGTAATATATTATATATGTAAATATGTAAACACAAATATACTGTATAGTTACAATATATAAAATATAAATACATTATAAAAATATAAATATTATATAATACATACACTTAAACTTGGAGAAGATGTGTGTGTATGGAAATTCTCCAGGTGAAATCTCAAGCTGAGTTTGGAGCCAGTGGTGGGGCTCAATCCCATGACGCTGGGGTCATGGCTTGAGCTGAAATCAAGAGTCAGATGCTCAACCAACTGAGCTGCCCAGGTGCTCCTCCAGGCAGTAGTTTTTTAAGTATATTGTTCATGGGAAACTATGACTGGAAATTCACTGCGGATATAGTTCACATGATGAGAAATTCTAGTAAAATGAAGACAACTGAGGGCAACCACCTGTGAACTGAAAACAAAGATCATTCTCTAGACTGAGAAGACCCCATTTCTTCTGACTCCATCTTGACTGGGCAGAAAAAACAATCCTAATCCTCCCGCTGAGTTTGTGTGTGTGTGTGTGTGTGTGTGTGTGTGTGTGTGTGTGTAATTTCCATTCTTGCTCTTTTTCACTCTCTGGTGTGGCTTATT
The DNA here is from genome assembly GCA_017311185.1 of Proteles cristata cristata. NCBI lineage: Eukaryota > Metazoa > Chordata > Mammalia > Carnivora > Hyaenidae > Proteles > Proteles cristata. The sequence goes on along the minus strand of JAESUZ010004044.1, from coordinate 41,738 downwards.
CCTTCTCTTTGGTGTGGGTGCCTGCTGTACTAAGAGCACATTACTTTTAATTTCTCAGAAATCCATAAACATTCAACTAAAATGATATAGAGAATGTTGTGCTCACAGGAGACAAGCTCTTTTAGCCACGCTTTCCAATTCCCTTCTGTAACTTCTAGGTTATTCTAATTGTCTCCTGTCTGTAGTTGAGTGGTACTATAAAGCAGAGTGAACAATCAAAGGCTTGTTTCAGTTTTAAAAGGAGCAATGTTTCAAATCCTAATTGGAATGTAAGAGTATCATTTATACAAATTTGCCAGAGTGACCACAGGCAGACTTGCCAACGTGTGCGCATCACTGTTATTCATTCTTAAAGATGCCGCTCTGGCTAAAACAACGATGGGAATTTTCTTTGCTTGTTTTGCTTTCCGTTTGGGCTGAATGAGATGGCAGCTTTATACATTGTTACTGTGCTGTATCACCTAACTTGCAGAGCATTTCAATCTAAAAATTCCTTATGCTTCGAGTTTCGGTTCACATAAAACGAACTCAAGCCCTCTGTATCCACAGAGATTCATAGGGGAGCAAAATAGGTTTCTTTCGATAGAGGTAACCCAAACGAATGTTGAGTGTGTTTAAAATTCTGAGCATGAGGATTGCAATGGGGAGAGATCTCAGTGGTGGGTTTGTAAGGGCAGACCAAAGGGAAGGAGGAAGACCTTGCTGTTTGACACGGTGCCGTGAACTGTAAGCCTGAGAAGTGGCATAAAAGGCTGGGGATGAGGGGCTTGGCAGGAAAGCAAAACAGACCCTACCTGTGTCCACGGCCAAGTTACTTTCCCTGGAAACATCTGGAGTAGAACAGGCTAGGTGAAACCAGGGGGACGGGATTTTAGGCACGTTCTTGCCATAACCTTCCTGGTATCTCACAAAGCACAAGCACCCACCCAAACCCAAAGGGGAGATTTTAGCGGCTGCCATGGACAGACACTATATTGACACAAACTATCTTGGGACCGATCAAGGAATTCCAGAGGGGAACGCAAGGGCCGGGGGAAAGATCAAGGGAGGTAAATTTCAGTCCAACCCAAAGAAAAGCAACCTAAAAATTGGAGTGTTTCACTCCAAACTGCCTTACCATGGAAAGTCACCCCAACTCAGCCCAGCACCCAGAAGCTCCCGTGAATGGTTTCTGACTTTGTACAGGTTCAGCCCTCGCATATCTCCCAGCCAGAACACCTTACAGTCCAGCCCCACTGGATACGGCCGAGCCGGTCGGTTCAGGCCAGGCTTGGCATTGTCTGCATTGGCCTAGGAGCTGCCAGGAAACAATGCAGGGTCCAGGGAGAGCACTGACCTCCAGTTTTGCACTTTTCATGCCCCTGGTTAGCCTGCCCTTCTGGCCCTGATGCATGGCTCCCTGGACACTCATATTTTCAACTAGCTCTTCCTGGGCAAGGAAGAGGCACTGGAAACCCTGTCCAGCTCACCTGGCTCCTTCCAACCCCCTTACCCAAGACTTCACTTTTCATCAGGTTTTTCTCCCTGGCCCAGGCACAGCCAGCCACGTACTTTAGCCTGACGCTCTTGGGAAGACCAGTATTTCCATCATGCCAGTCTCATCATTTGGGCTCCTGGCCACTAGTCATGGCCTGATGTCATCTAGGGCCCTCTCACTACTCATCCTCACCACAACTTGACTCAGGTTTCGCACATGTTTCCTCAGACTGGTCACCTCCTTGACTTCTGTGTTTCCCCCATTTCTCCCGCAGCCCTTCCTACCGGGGACATTTCTAGGTTCAAGGACTGTATGTCCTCTTCCCTTCTTCAGGTCAAAAGCAGGGAGGGAAGGAGGGAATCGGCATTCTGCCTTGTGTACACAGCAGAAACTATTGGTGTTCCCCATGCCAAACCCCTCGAAATTCATTTCCAAAGTCAAAGGCTACTTACCACTGACTCCCCAAAATATCCACTTGTAGGCTTTTTCTGGCACTGGGGACTCAGAAGTGTTGGACAATGAATTCCCCCTGGGAACACCCTGAGACAGTGACAAATGGAGAACTGGTGAATCAATACCCCCACTCCCTGGCCCCTTGGTTGGGTTATTTGTGAGCCATGGTTTTCAAGTTCCCCGGTGGGACTGAGCTCTATTTGTCCACAGTGGTAACTTGCTTGGAACTGAGTGCTTTGTTGCCTTCCTCCCCTTGCCTGTCATACATTCACCATATCCTGTACTTCCAAGGATATTCCTCTCTCAAATAAACTTGAATCTTGCACTTGTACTTGAATCTTCATCTCAGGGGTGGCCAATGAGCGAGGCACAATGTCTAGCATATTGCAAGCACTCAGAGCATGGGTTAATTAATTCATCTTTGGCAGGTCATCCATCAGTTTCATAGATGGGGTTTCTGCATTATGAGAAAGGCTGGACTCTATGACTGTGAAAGATTCGTCCAGGAGCGATTAATACTTCTAGGGAGAAATAAATGTCTTTGTAACCAGAAGGCCTGGAAAAGGAGCTGAGAGATGAAAAGATGTGAAAAAAAAGAGATATTTCTCCCCTGTGTGCCACTGTGCTTTCAGATGTGAAGGGGAAAACTAGGATCACAGGTTAGTTATGAAATCATGCCATTTCTTGAGCCAGCACATTGCCTTTTATGGATACTCGGTCCACGGTGCTGTGCAGTGAGTGATTTTCCATCCCGGTCTATAGCGTTCAGGGCTTCTAGACACAACAAGCAGAGCCCAAGAGGATTGTATTATAAATATGTAATGTCAAAATCATACATGATATAAAGTTTTAATTCCCCTATGACTGGAATTTTCATAACACTCTTTTATGGTTGGTTCACACTGCCTTAGTATTTCTGTGTTACAAGTGAGGAAATGAGTCACAAAACTGTAAAAAGAAAACGTGCTGAGGATTCTCCGGCTGCTGTCAGAGGAAGGCTGGAAGAAAATGTTCCTGACCGCTCTCCTCATATGCTCAGACACGAGCTTTCTGGCATAGTTTCAGATTCTCAAAGCTTTCTGATATAGTTTTATGAGGGAACAAAACCCTGTGGTTAATGAGCTACAGAAGAGCCATTTGTGAAGGGGAATTTAATTATATTATGTATTTGGGAGGGGTTAAAATGAGAACATGAGAAATCACATTTTTTCATAACAACTCAGAGTCTAATATGATTGAGCAAAACAGATTTTTTTTTTTCATAACAACTAAGAGTTTAATATAGTGGAGCAGGTGCAAAATGAGGCACCCCCCACTCCCACCTCCAAAGAGCTGCCCTGCTGGGAAGTCTCTGATTTCCACATGTTTTCTACCAGAATAAGAGCTTTAGGGAGGGGATGGGTGGGACCGGACAGCCCAGGAGGGGTCTTGCCTCTGAAGTCTAGACATGCTTATGGGGCACAGACAGATGCTGGGAGGAAAGGGACCCACGAGCAGGCAGAACATAACCTGCCTGGAGGAGAGCAGCCGGCGATGGCCTGGCTGGTGATTAGCACCCCAGATGTCCAGAAAAGAAGTCATAGGCAGGTGTTGTGCAGACCACCGAGGCATGGCAGCAGGGAGTGGGTAACATGTGACATCCAAACAGACCTGGCAGCCACAGTACTGGTTGAAGGGACAGTCACTTGTCAGGCTACAAAAATAAACCGAGAAGAGTCAAGAGGCTCTGGAACTGAGTACTAGGTGAGGGCGACGAGCCCAGCCTCTAGCACTAGAACCAAGGTTCAAGAACACCCAGCAATATGGCAGAATTGATCGGGACTCACTCCATCTACTGCCAAAGGCTTTAGAAATCCACCCCCCACCCCCAAGTCAGGCACAGGGTTAGCTCCAGAGCTGAGAGTAGGGGACTGAAGCTGTTTCCTCAGCTTGGGTATGAGTCCATTGTGTCGAGTGGAGGCAGGAGGGAAGCAGGTACAAAGGCACGGGATCTGGCAAGCCACACTACAAATAATCCCCAGGAAGGAAAACATTGATTTCTAAGAAGTAAAAGGAGGAAGTTACCCTCTCTTTTAAACTTGGGACCTATGATACAAAGGCTAAAAAGTTCCCCACAGGAGGACAAAAACAAAAGTAAACTTAATTTCTAAAAAATAGAGTCTTCGGAAAATGAGGGACTAAATGAAAAAATAATTGGATCCTAAAGAGAGAGAGTTTCTGGGATGGGTATCTTTGGCTCTCATCTATTTCATGTTTTTATCAGTATCTTGGACCAAGACATAAGACACAGAGTTACCGGATAAGGCAATGACGAAATTCTGGGAAGCTAGCCAAACTCTGGGTATAAAACTAGACTCAAGAAGAATCCTGACAAAATTTTGAGAAAGTGTTGTCTTAGATATCCCCATGGTCTGCTCCCTCCCAACTCCAAACAACTCCAGGAGAACCTGGAAGGTGGAAGGAAGACCCTGGGCTCTGCCACCTTTCTCTTAGAGAGAGTCGGCCATGACCTTCCACCACTGGACCTGAGAGGTGCCGTGAGACACACAGCTAAGTCTCAGAATAAGATTGGAGGAGCCTTCTTGAAGAGAAGGCTTGTGGAGATCTATTCTCCTGTGTTAGTCAGGGTTCTTCAGAGAGATGGAATCAACAACGTGTGTGTGTGTGTGTGTGTGTGTGTGTGTGTGTGTGTGTGTGTGTGTGTGTGTGTGTGTGTGTACAGAGAGACTGATTGATTTTAAGTAATTGGTCACACAGTTGTGGGTCTGGTAAGTCCAAAATCTGCAGGGCAGGCTAGTGGGCTGAAGACCCAGGGAAGAGCTGATGTTGCACCTTGAGTCTGAAGCCAGTCTAGAGGCAGAATTTCCTCTTTCTTGAGGGACTTCATTCTTTTTTCTCTTAAGGCCTTCAATGGACTAGGTGAGACCCACCCAAGTTATTGAAGGTAATTTACTTCACTCAAAGTCTACTGATTTGAATGTAATTTCAGGGGTGCTTGGGTGGCTCAGTAAGTTAAGTGTCCGACTCTTGATTTCGGCTCAGGTCATGATCTCACAGTTTGTGGGATCGAGCCCCATGTCGGGTTATTGCTGACAGCACAGAGCCTGGTTGGGATTCTCTCTCTCCCTCCCTCTCCTTCATGTACTCTTAGTCTGTCTCTGTCTCTCTCTCTCTCTGTCCTTCCCCAACTCACGTGTTCTTCCTCTCTCTTAAAATAAAAACTTTAAAAAATAAAATAAAGGGGCACCTGGGTGGCTCAGTCAGTTAAGCGTCTGACTTCGGCTCAAGTCATGATCTCATGGTTCATGGGTTTGAGCCCCGCATCGGACTCTGTGCTGACAGCTAGCTCAGAGCCTGGAGGCTGCTTCATATTCTGTGTCTCCCTCTCTCTGACCCTCTCCTGCTAACGTTGCCTCTCTCTCTCTCAGAAATAAAAATAAAACATTAAAAATTTTTTTTAAATAAAAAATAAAATAAATGCAATTTCACTTGAAAAATACCTTCTATGTAAAAAAAAAAAAGAAAAAGAAAAAGAAAAATACCTTCTAATCAACCTCTAGACAATGTTTAACCAAACGTGGGTACCATGGCCTGGCCATGTTGGCACATAAAATTAGCTACCATAGAACACCAAGAGGAAGGGTAAATCTGGTCACTTATGCCACTGGCTTTCCTAAATTCCAAGAAGCTGGAGAAGGAAGGAGGGAGATAAATGTGTTCTTATGCAAGGCTAAAACGTATAAGCCCATGGAGCTGAAAAGATGAGGGGTCAAGTAGCCTTCCTCCCAGTGTTGTACGGAGAACAGATGACACGTCAGCTGCCACGCTGCAGGTACGAAAGTCAGGTACCATCTTGCTTTCATCTTTCATAGAGTGGCTTCCCTTTAAGTAAGGTGGTAGACAGAATAACACCCCTCCAAAGACATTCACATCCCAATCCCTGGAGCCTCTGAATATATTATCTTATGTGGCAAAAGGGACTTTGCAGACATGATTACGGATCTTGAGAGGGAGATGATGTTGGCCTATCCAAGTGGGCCCAATATAATTAGAAAAACCCTCATAAGAAGGAGGCAGGGACTACAAGCTGTAATCATCAAGACAGTATGGTATTGACACAAAACCAGACACACAGACCAATGGAATAGAATAGAGAACTCAGAATTGGACCCACAAATGTATGGCCAACTCATCTTTGACAAAGCAGGAAAGAATATCCAAGGGAAAAAGAGAGCCTCTTTAACAGATGGTGCTGGGAGAACTGGACAGCAACATGCAGAAGAATGAAACTACATCATTTTCTCACACCATACACAAAAATAAACTCAAAATGGATAAAGGACCTGAACGTGAGACAGGAAACCACCAAAACCCTAGAGGAGAAAGCAGGAAACATCCTCCTTGACCTCAACCACAGCAATTTCTTGCTTGACACATCCCCAAAGGCAAGGGAATCAAGAGCAAAAATGAACTATTGGGACTTCATCAAAATAAAAAGCTTCTGCACAGCAAAGGAAACAATCCATAAAACTAATAGGCAACCGACGGAATGGGAAAAGATAGTTGCAAATGACATATCAGATAAAGGGCTAGTATCCAAAATCTATAAGGAACTCACCAAACTCCACACCCGAAAAACAAACAACCCAGTGAAGAAATGGGCAGAAGATATGAACAGACACTTCTTCAAAGAGGACATCCAGATGGCCAACAGACACATGAAACGATACTTAGTGTCCCTCATCATGAGGGAAATAGAAATCAAAACCACACTGAGATACCACCTCATGCCAGTCAGAGTGGCTAAAATGAGCAAATCAGAGGACTCTAGATGCTGACGAGGATGTGGAGAAATGGGCACCCTCCTACACTGTTGGTGGGAATGTAAACTGGTGCATCCCCTCTGGAAAACAGTGTGCAGCCTCCTCAAAAATTAACAATAGAACTCCCCTATGATCCGGTAGTAGCACTGCTAGGAATTTACCCAAGGGATACGGAAATGCTGATGCACAGGGGCACATGTACCTCAATGTTCATTGCAGCACTCTCAACAATAGCCAAAACATGGAAAGAGCCTACATGTCCATCAACAGAAGAATGGATCAAGAAGATGTGGTTTATCTATACCATGGAATACTACACGGCAGTGAGAAAGAATGAAATCTGGCCATGTGTAGCAACATGGATGGACCTTGAGGGTGTTATGCTGAGCGAAATAAGTCAGGCAGAGAAGGACAAATATCATATGTTTGCACGTATAGGAGGATTAGGAGGAACTTAACAGAGGACCATGGGAGAGAAGAAGGGGGGAAATAATGGGGGAGAGAGAGGGAGGCAAACCATGAGAGATTCTTGAATGCTGAGAACAAACTGAGGGCTGATGGGGGTGGGGGGAGCAGAAGGGGGGTGATGGGCATGGAGGAGGGCACTTGTGGGGATGAGCACTGGGTGTTATATGGAAACCAACTTGACAATAAACTATTTAAGGGGAAAAAAAGGAGGAGGAGGAGGCAGGGGACCAGAGCCAGAGAAGGCAACATGACCACAAAGGCAGAGGTCGGAGTGCAGTATTTTGAAGATGGAGGATGAAGCCACAAGTCAAGGAGCATAAGCAGCTCTAAAAGCTGGAGAAAATATGGATTAATTCTTCCTTAGACCCTCCAGAAGGAAAGAAGTTCTGCTGAAATCTTGATTTTAGGAGCTCTGACCTCCAGAACTGTAAGAGAATACATCTGTGTCTTGTCAAGCCACATGGTAATGTGGTAATTTGCTATAGCAGCAATAAGGAGGTAATATAGTACCTTAAAGGAATCGGTGGCCACACGGAAACAACCATCAGTATACTCGTAATGGGTCTTAGGGAAATAACATTGTTGAAGGAGTCAGATGAAAGCTGTATTAAAATAAGAAAAAAGTACATGAGAAGATTCAGTCACACACAAACAAACATTCTGGAATGTTTATTATTAAAAGATATTTAAAAACTATTAAAAGATTAAATAGTCACTGTTAAGACCCAACTTGATGGTACCAAAGGCAAATAGAAAAAAAGCTTAAAAGACAGAGCAAATACATAAAAGAATGGAAATTGTGGGAGAGAAAAATTAAAAACTTGAAAGACATAAGTAGGAGAAGTAACATAAACAACGGGATTCCAGAGGATATAAAGATATGGTTTGCTAGAAAATAGAATCCAACCGTCTGTGCCATCACGTTGATGGGTGTGCGTGCTCTGGGCGGTGGTGGGAGGGAAGCAGGAAGGAGGCGGGATGGAGGGAGAGTCGTCACAAAAGGGTGCATGTGGAGCAGTTACAGCTTCATGAAAAACATGGGCTGAAAGCCTGGACTTGCAAAATGTGTTCAGACAGAGGGTATACACTACTGCATCTCACCACGTCTTCTGGAAGGCATAGGATTTACTCTCCAGTTCCTCTGGGCATCCTGTCTCTCACTAGTCAAAGGTTGGTGGCTCTAATGACACGGATGTTAGATATTTAGTTACTGTCCCACAGGTCCCTAAGCCTCTGCTCACTTTTTTTTTTCAATCTACTTTTTCTCCTTCTTGCTCTCTGATGTTTGAATGCAATGTTTCATGGCTGATGCCCATTGCGGCTGCTATCAGACCATCATTTGTTTACATAACTGTCTTATTTGTGCTTCAGCATTTTACATGAAATTTTACCAGCCTTAGAGAAATGAGTCACAGACCAAATATACAAATGATCAAAACAGCCAAGGTCTAAATAAATAAACCAGTAGATTAAAAATTAAAGCTGACTACTAGGAGACCAGCGATAAAATATCCATCATTAAAAATTTAGTCCTTACTGATCTGATTAACATAAACTCATTAAAGTATTAACAAGAGAGTAGGAGGTGAACTTAAAAGTAACAGATTGATGTATTCAATAACAGTTTGGAAAATCAATTTTTATTGTTGTCTTATATTCTAGAGCATTTTCAAAGAAAGAGAATAACTTCAATAAACCATAACATATTTTTAGAAAGAAAGAAAGAGAAGATGCATGTCCTTTTTTTGACAGTTGATCAGACTGATTGTAAAAAGTTCAGTTTTGACCTTTGGTTTTCCTGGCTTTCAAGCCAGAGGAGACTAAAGGCGTGTACATGTGACATATTGGCTAGGGGAAAAAAGACCACTGCCACCAACGCCTTATTTCCTCTAACTCCCTGGAAAATTCAGAATGAAAGTAACTCTGAATAAATCCCCAGAAGAAGTCAAAGCTTTAGGGCCAAAACACAAGGGACGTTCTTCCAGTCAATACAAACAGGCGGTGGAGGAAGAGGGAAATGAAGAGGTGCTGTGGAGTGTGCTAAGAGGGGAGAGCTATTGAATGTAATTCTTTCTTTTTTTTTTTTGTTTTAAATGTTTATTTACTTATTTATTTTGAGAGAGAATCCCAAGCAGGCTCCATGCTGTCAGCACAGAGCCCGACAAGAGGCTTGATCTCACAAATCGTGAGATCATGTATGACCTGAGCGAAATCAAGAGTCAGATCCTTAATCAACTGAGCCTCCCAGGCACCCCTAATTCTTTCATAGTTAAAACTGCTATTTGGCCCTTTGGTCTCATAGCCAAAACAGGAAAGTGAAATTGTGTGTAAGTAAAGAGAAAAAAATGGCACTCTGAAGAATATAGAATTTTGTCCAGTATATTTTAACCAAATTAGAAATTTGCTGGAAAGGTTCTACAGGGAGAAGATATAAAGGACCAGGTGAGAAGGAACAAATTTCGTTTGTTTTCCAGAAAACTGTCAACTCTAATTCCCATCAAGGAGTCAGGGCCAGCACATAATTTTCAAACCTTAAAATATGTGGACACCAAGGGCTCCTGAGTGTAGAGGGTGGAGCCCGGAGGAGCAGGGATGAGTAAAAGTTAGATATGTCAAGAAGAATAAGGAACGTGCACACAATGGCACACTCCTCTGTGTGTGTGTGTGTGTGTGTGTGTGTGTGTGTGTGTGTGTGGTAGGTAGATAGGTAGGTACATAAGGTTTTGTGCAAAGGTAGAAAGCAGAATGAGGCATGGTTCCTGGAGATAATGGAAGATTAAGAATCATTGAGGAGCATCAGACTAAGTGTTTAGCAAATGAGAGTAGAGAATAGACCAGCCAACAGAAAGTAGGCTCCAAAATAAGGTAGAAGGCAGACTTCACCCCTCTGGCTAAAATTTGAGGGATGATTCCCCTCAAGCTTCCTGACACTGGGAACACATCTTCTAAGCCCGTATTTGAGACACATGCTCTGATATGAATGTTTGAAAATGGATTTATGCCAGAAAATCCGGGAACTGTGGCTGCTGTATCAGCAGCGTTTTCACTCTCCGCACTATTGACATTTAGGGTGGGCATCATGGGAAGGGCTGTCCCTCGCATTGCAGGGTGTTTAGCAAGCATCTCTTGGTTCCTACCCACTACGTACCAGTAGCATCATCCGCCCAGGTGTGAGGGTCAAATTGCCCTGAGAACAACTGCTGTGTCAGTAATATAACAGTGGCCCCATTTCACTGCTCATTTTACGGTATTTAACATACTGTCTGCTCACACCTTCCTTTTGTGAACTCCCCCTTCTCTTGGCTTCAGCAAGGCTTTATTCCCCTGATTCTCCTGCCTCTTCACTGTCTGCTCTTTGTCAAGCATCCTTCAGGTAGGTGGAGTCCTAGAATCTCTCCATTTTTTTTAAGTTTATTTGTTTTTGAGAGAGAGAGAGAGAAAGAGAGAGAGAGTCTGAGTTGGGGAGGGGCAGAATCTGAAGCAGGCTCCAGGCTATGCACTGTCAGCACAGAGCCCAATGAGGGGCTCAAACTCACAGACTGTGAGATCATGACCTGAGCCAAAGTTGGATGCTTAACCAACTGAGCCACCCAGCTGCCCTTCTCTATTTTTAATGATTTAATCTGATTTCGTGAGTGCCCCCCTCAAAGTACCTAACTCCCAGGCCCACAGGTAATAATTCCAAAGCGATGGCTCCTGGTACAGCATGAGCACTTGCTGGATCACGAGAGCAATGGAATCAGCTAAATACCCATCATACAAATCAACCTCTTTGCCCCTGAACTTGCTTCTAAACTTCATACACACACTTTTAAACTTCTGCTCAGACTCTCCCTCTGGGTATCCCCTTGGTGATTGAAGATAAATGTTCAGAAACTACTTCTCTCTGCTCCAGAACATGTTTCCTATTTTCATTGATGGGATCTTCAGCTTTACTGTCCCTGGGGTTAGAAAGCTCTAATACAGGGGCGACCGGGTGGCTCAGTTGGTTAGGCATTCAACTCTTGATTTCGACTCAGGTCATGATCTCACAGTTCATGAGTCTGCGTTGGGCTCTGTGCTGACGGTGCAAAGCCTGCTTGGGATTCTCTCTCTCCCTCTGCCTCTCCCTCTCCCTCTCTGGCTTTTCTCTCTCTCTCTCCGCACCCCCCCAATAAATAAACTTTAAAAATTAAAAAAAAAGAAAGCTCTGAAATAGACAGGTTTGTCTTTTCTCCCTAAACAGGTACTTGGTTATCGATTCTATATCATTCTTTCTACAATAAGTCCATTTGATCCTACCTCTGCACTACCCCCTTCCACACCACCAACACAGGTGAGATCCTCTTCTCTCTGAATTGGAGGCCTTCTCTCCACCTGCCTTCATTTTTCCCATCGACTTACATGTTTTCATAGTGCTTATATTTTAAGAAGAGGAAAATATGGATAAAGTATATGTAGACCCAGCATTAATTCTATCAAGAGTCAACATTCCCTGAATACATGAAGGGGAAATACATGGTTGAACATCTTTCACCCATCTCAGTAAGAGGTGCATTGTCAGTAAATTTCCAGTATTTTGTTATGTTCAAGCATATAGAAAAGTTGAAAGAATTTTGCAGTAAATGTGCATATACCCACTGCCTAGATTCTAGAATCATTTTACTAAGTCGGCTATATCACATATCTATCCATCTCATCTGTCATTTCCTCTATCCATCTGTCAATCCAGCTGTGTTTCAAAATAAATTGCAGGCCTCAGTGTGTTTGCACTGGAAATACTTCAGTGTACGTGTCATTAGTTAGATAGAATTCAGTGTTTGCTGCCTGTTGTTTCTTTTTCTTTTGAGGCAAAATAAACATGCAATGAGATGCTCAGATCTTAAGGAAACCACTCTGTGGGTTTCAATAAATACATACACCTGTGCAACTCAAATCTCATCAAGGTACAGAGCATTCCAATCTCCCAGAAAGTTCCCTGACATCATTTCCTTGCTGGCCCCAGCCCCAAATCCACTCCAGAGGCAACCACTGTTCTGATGCTCTTCAACCATAGATTAGTACTGCCTGTTTTAGAACTTCATATAAATGGGAATCACATAATCTGTGCTGTTGTATGTCTAGATTCTTTTAGTTGGAATAAGGCTTTCAAGATGGCAGCCATGTTGTTTCATGTATAAGTTTGTCCCTTTCTATTGCTAAGTAAGTTTCCATGTATAAATATACCACAGTTGTTTTTTCCATTCTTCTATCAATGAGGATCTAGGCTGTTTCTAATTTTGGGCAACATTTTCAATAAAAATCATTCATCAAAGTTTGTAATATATTTTTGTTCTATTAATCAATTATGGACTAAGAGTAATTAAAATATCAACTCAATAAAAAAGAAATATTTATCACTTTTAATTTTATGGTTGCAGAAAGTTAAATTAAATTTATATTTTTTTTTATTGCAAAGCATCATGAAAGGTGAGTAATAAAAATATTTTCAAACATAAAAAATTACATGAGGATACTACTAAGAAAGAAGTAGAAAAGAAATAGAAATTTGAGGGGAAACTACAAACTATATGAACTGTCCAGCTATAAAGATGATCTGTGTTTTTAGGGGTGCCTGGGTGGTTCAGTCAGTTAAACATCTGACTTCGGTTCAGGTCATGATCTCATAGATTGTGTGTTCGAGCCCCGTGTCTGGCTCTGTGCTGACAGCTCAGAATTTTGAGCCCGCTTCAGTTTCTGTCTCTGTCTCTCTCTACCCCTCCTCTACTCTTGCTCTGTCCCTCTCTCTCAAAATTAAATAAACATTAAAAAAAAACTGGGGGGGAAAGGCGATCTGTATTTTTAAGTGAATGATGTGATTATTAAAGTGCTATGACATTTTTTAAGGCTTCTTTATTTATTTTAAGAGGGGAAGAGTGAGTGAGCAAGGGAGGGGCAGAGGAAGAGGAAGAGAGAGAATCCTAAACAGGCTCCACACACAGCACAAAGCCCAACACGGGGCTTCATCTCATGAACTGTGAGATCATGAACTGTAAATTGCTATAGCATTTAGATGCCCTTGGGTTTGCTCAAAAGAGTAATATGACAATTGAAAAATATTTTCATATTAAAATTTAATATTCAGTATTTATAATACTCCCAAAATGGCAAATTTATGATGAAAACAATTAGATGTCAGCATAAAATTATGTGAACAAGTTCAGTTGTCTCAAATTATTTTCCAAACCCTATTCAAAATACCAGGAAGAAGAATTGAAGTTTTACCCAAAGCCTGCTGCTTTGCCAGACTTGGGCCCTGGATTCAACTCATCACTCTCCAGCTCTAATTGCCATCTTTGAATCTCACTGGGCCTTGAGAACATTTCCAGTCTACCAGCATCCATGGGGAGGTCTTGGTCATATTCTGTGTCTCAGAATTACTGAAACTGAGGTGAGGACTTGGGCCAAATGCAGCCCAGATGGTCAGTCAATGTGGTGTCATCAAACACTCATCTTCTCAGTCTGTGGTCTAGTGGAAATGATACATTTTGAAGTCTTACATTGAAGTCTTACATTGGGAAGATGGTGGCTCTTCCATCATCTCTTCCATCATCTCCTTATCCCTTTTGCACCTATATGCACCAAAAGAAATCATAGATATTTTTGCACTGGCCATTTTATTTTTCCTCTGCGAAAGCTTCTTTTTGCCGGAAACTAACATGCCACAGATCCCATTACAGAAAATATTGGTTACAGAATTTTACAGCTTCCTTATGTATCATATTCAGTTGTGTCCATTTACACAACGTGAAAAGAGTCCACTAATTTGTGGAAAATGTAATAAAGTGATGGGAACTGCATTAACAAAAACCACTGACTGATAAATTATTAATTCAAATATCCTGGAGACTTTATTGAAACCTAAGGGTCATGAGTGGACTCAATCAGTCGGGAAAGCCAAAGGTTAATACTGTGCCCTTGAATAATGTTTTTACAATTTTTTTCCCAGAAAATGTTCACTTTCTAGTGTCAGATTGCAGAGTACTGTGGACTGAATGTGCCTCTCCAAAATTCATATGTTGAAGTAAAGAGGCCCAATATGAAGGTATTGGGAGGTGGGGCCCTTGGGAGGTGAAGACTCTGTCCTCATGACTGGGATTAGTGCCCCTATAAATGGGACCCTATAATGGGAAAGCAACTCTACTCCTTCTGCCACATGAGGACAGAGTGAGGAGGCAGCCGTCTATAAACCTGGAATTGAGTTCTTACCAGTCTCTGTATCTGCTAATATCTTGGACTTTCCAGTGTCCAGAATTATGAGAAATCATAGACCCACCCAGTCTATGGTATTTTTGTTATAGTAGCCTGAATAGATTAAGACACAGAGTTTAGTGCATAACTATTCCTAATTATTTAAACTGTGTTTGTTCCCACTTCAATTAAGTGTAAACTGTTTTTTTAAAGACTTTATTTTTAAGTAATCTCTACACCTAACAAGAGGCTTGAATTCACAACCCCAAGATCAAGAGTTGCTTGTTCTTGGGACGCCTGGGTGGCTTAGTCGGTTAAGCGTCCGACTTTCGCTTGAGTCATGATCTCGCGGTTCGTGGGTTCGAGCCCCGCGTCGGGCTCTGTGCTGACTGCCAGCTCAGAGCCTGGAGCCTGTTTTGGAGTCTGTGACTCCTCTCTCAGACCCTCTCCTGCTCACGCTGTCTCTCTCTCTCCTAGAAATAAATAAAACATTAAAAAAAATTTTTTTTTAAATAAAAATTAAAAAAAAAAAAAAGAGTTGCTTGCTCTTCTGACTGAGCCAGCCCGGTGCCCCAAGTTTAAACTTTTTATTTTTTTATTTTTTCTGAAAGAGAGAGAGAGAGACAGCGTGAGCAGGGGAGGGTCAGAGAGAAAGGGAGATACAGAATCTAAAACAGGCTCCAGGCTCTGAGCTAGCTGTCAGCACAGAGCCCGATAAGGGCCTTGAACCCACAAACTGTGAGATCATGACCTGAACCAAAGTCGGACACTTAACCGATTGAGCCACCCAGGCACCCCAAGCTTAAACTTTTTAAAAGCAGAGATGGTCGAATTCTTTTCTGTCCCTCACAGTTGTGATCACTGTATTAGATACACAGCAAGTGCTTGATCTGGGGATGATAGTCAAACTCTTCAACAGCCATCTAGTTAGAACAATGGCCATAGCGCTGTAGAGATTCCCAGCTTAGCATTTTCGTCGCTCCATCTTGGGGAAACCCAGGGCTTCCAGGGAGGGCACCAGAGTAGTAAGGGGCAAGGCTGTTTATCAGCCAGTACAGAACCATTTATGTTTTAGCAATCAATATGTAACTATGCCATCTGAATATCAGCCCTGAATAGCAAACATTTTGTGAAAAGAAAAAATTGTAAAAGTGTGAACATTAATCTCCTCTTAACAGAAGAGTCAACTGAGATCCAAGAAGCAAATGTATGCCCCAAAAGTACCCAGGTTAATAGCAGGACTGGAAATCAGCATCCAGCTCCCTGGACTCCAGATACCACACGCTGATCATTTGACGGGTTGGAGGATGCTGTCGCTCTGCCCGGATCCATGTTTACCATTACTTTCTTCCCCTCTTTGGGGTGCTTTTGATTTCAGCAAGCAGCATGGGCTGTGTTTTTATGGAGAACTACCTTGTAATTCCTGGATCCCACTAGCCTGCGGTGAAGTCCCCTGGGGGTGGTGTATAACGGGTGACTGCTGGGGTGCTGGTGCAGTAACTCTAGACCCCTAGTCTAGGGTGAGCCCACCCTGAAGCATCATTTACACTCCAAAGTCCCCCGGGGGGCAGGTGATATGAGCACAGCCCTCGGAACCTGGCTGAGCTCCCTGCACTCTGTTCCCCTCACCCCTCCGTTCATGGTCTTCCAGGAGCATTTCCTTAACAAGTCCCTCCCGCATCAACCCCACTGGAGGAAACCCAACTGTATGTGTTTCCTGCAGCTGCTGCAGCAGGTACTGGGGAGTTCAATGTAGTAAAACAGAAATGTGTTCTCTCCCGGGTCTGGAGGCCACCAGTCTGGAATCAAGGGGCTGGACAAGGTTGTGCTCCCTCTGAAGGTTCTAGGGGAGAATCTGTGCCACACCTTTCTCTTAGCTTCTGGGGTTGCCACAGTCCCTGGTGTGCCTTGGTTTGCAAACACATGACCTCAGTCCCCACCTATCTTCACATGGGGTTCTCCTGTATCTATGTCCTCTCTTCTTCCTAGAGGGACGCCAGGCATATAGGAGGAGGGCCCGTCCCCTAATGAGGATGGCTTCATTTTAAGTTGATTGTATCTGCAAAGGCTCTGTTTTCAAATTTGATGATAAATTTGGTGACGTTCGTGGGTGGGGAGGCCAGTGTTTGCTTAGGGTCATGAAGGAAGGATTAGTTCCAGGCCTCTCTCTCAAGGGTTGTAGATGGCTGTCTTCTCCCTGTGTCTTTTCATACCATTGTCGTTCTGTGCAGGTCTGTCTCTGTGTCCTACTCCCCCCTCCCATTTTTAAAAATGTTTATTTATTTTTGAGTGAGCGTAAGCAGGGGAGGGGCAGAGAGAGGGGGACAGAAGATCCAAAGCAGGCTCTGCACCGACAGCAGTGAGCCCAATGTGGGACTCAAATCCACGAACCATGAGATCATGACCTAAGCTGAAGCCTGATGCTCAACTGACTGAGACACTTGGGTGTCCCTCCTATCTCCCCTTTTTAAAAGGATACCAGTCATATTGGATCACCACCCTAGTTTGATTACCGCTGTAAAGGCCCTTTCTCCAGATACTCGCATTCTGAGGTAATAGGAATTAGGATTTCAATACAAGAATTTTGAGCCATAACAGGAAGTTGGGATTTCAATGCATGGGGGAGGGGTGCACAATTCAGTCTTCAACACTGACCTAACACATTTTCTTTATTACTTTAAGATTTCATGAGAAACAAAACAAATGAGCAAATGGGGAAAAAGAGAAAGAGAGATAAGCCAAGAAACAGACTAAGCTATAGCTAAGACTAAGCTGTAGCTAAGAAACAGACTCTTAGCTATAGAGAACACATTGATGGTTACCAGTCAGGAGTGGGTGGGACATGGGGGAAATACGTAATGGGGATTAAGGAGCACTTGGGATGAGCACTGGGTGATGCATGGAATTGTTGAATCACTATATTGTACACCTGAAACTAATATTATACTGATATAAACTAATATTAACTCGAATTTAAAAAGTTAAAAAAAAAGATTTCATGAAGGTCAAGAATAAAAACACAGAAAATCATTGCACTGTATACATAACTCAGCAGTCATATTTCCCAATTGTTATTCAAACGTCTTCAAATAGGATATTTTCATTTTTCTGAATCATCACCCATAAAATCAGGAATAATATTATGGCTTCATTTATGGGACTTATGAATTTACAACATTTGTGTTTTAGATGCTTATTTCTGATAAGAATTTGTTTTGAATTGGAAACTATGTGCCCTTAAGTGTTGCTCTCTATGAAACAAATGAATCATTAATAACACAATAAATAAACTGTACAGTGGGAAAGAATGTAGACTCTGACATCAGACTGTGTAGGTTTGCATCAGCTCTGTAAATTTCTAGCTCTGTGAACTTAAGCAAGTTAATTAATCTCCCTGAGATTTTCACTCCTTCATCTCTAACAGGGAGATGAAAATAGTACTGTTATTCTGAAACACTTCACATGGTATTTGCTCCTAGTAAACACTATTATCATTAGCTATTACTTTGTCTGAATATTAATTTATATGTAATAATTCTGAAAACAGAAAGGCACAAAAGAAGTGAAATTTCTTATTATTTCTTTAGGTAAAGTCTCATGCTTTTCCAGGAAACATCGCTAATGGTTTTCTTTAAAAAGACAGGATACAATTAGTTTTTTTCTATTTATCTTTCAGAATTTAACTTTATATTACCAAAATAAAATGATCATTTGAACCCCTTTTATGGGAAAAACATTTTAATGATATAATAGGGTTTTTTAAAAAAATAGGTACCGGTGCCTGGTTGGCTCAGTCGGTTAAGCGTTCGACTTTGGCTCAGGTCACGATCTCACAGTTGGTGGGTTTGAGCCCTGCGTCGGGCTCTGTGCTGACAGCTGGCTCAGAGCCTGGAGCCTCTCTTTGGATTCTGCATCTCCCTCTCTCTCTGACCCTCCCCTGCTCACACCGTCTCTATCTCTCTCTCAAAAATAAATAAAACATTTTAAAAAAATAGATAATCCTCTAAGTAGTACAAATTTAAATGTCACAAAGGAAAATAGTAAAAAGTAAGTCTCCTCTCTCTTACACCTAATTCTTAGGTCTCATTTCAAGAGGCAATCACTGTTATCCTTGTCTTTCTTTTTTTAAATTTTTTTTTTTTTTTTTGAGAGATAGGGAGACAGAGTACAAGAGAGGGGCAGAGAGAGAGGAAGACACAGAATCTGAAGCAGGCTCCAGGCTCTGAGCTGTTAGCACACAGCCTGATGCAAGCTCGAACCCACAAACTGTGAGATCATGATCTGAGCCAAAGTTGGATGCTTAATAGGCTGAGCCACTGTGGCACCCTTCAAATATTTATATTATTAAATAATAAGCTATATTAACTCTTTATATAATAAGGCACCTAAACTTGGTGTTGTGTGTGTGAGAGAGAGAGGATTTTTCCTGTTGAGTCATTTGTTGTTGATTTTGTTATGGTATTTTTTTCTTGCAGAAATTTAAAAATATATACTTTTTTGTTGAATCCCTGAAGAAGGTAGAAGACGACTGCAGTTGTCCCAGTAGGAAAGCCAGGTGGCTTGGGCTGGAGTGATGTTGGTGGACATGGTGATGAGTGTAAGGTATGAGAATGTAGGAATCGTAAAGCTAGAGCTCGGGTGATGTCGTTCCCGTAAACATGGCGGCAGGGGTGCGGTGGGGTGGGTAAGGTGAGGGAAAAAGATGTTGCCTCTGAGGCTTTGGCCTGAGTAACTAGGTGGACAATAATACCGCTGACTGAGACGGACAAGATTTTAGGGGGAGCAAGTCTCTAACCTGTTTTGGAGACATGCTTCCACATGCCTGGTTTCAGAATGTGCTACGCATTCAGGTCTTGTTCATTCATCTTCTGAGGTTCCTCCCATCAAAGTGAAATGCTGAGTCCAACTATCCACTTGGCGTGTCTGAAGCAGTCAGTACTACGTGGCATATATTCACAGGTAGTGACTTTGAGAGCAAGAGCACTGACAATACCTGCAATGTCGTCACCTCACCCAGGGTCTGCTCGTCCTCTCTGCTGGGGACCTGAGCACACATTCCGTGATACGTGGGGAAACACTGGCCCACCTCTGTGTCTGGGATTGATTTAAATGAGTTTGACTAGTTTTCCCTGAATTCACAGGTATCTAATCAACGAGTTGAGTCAGTTTAGCAACCTGGTTGGTAACCTAGTAACAAAAGAACCAGACCGGTTTGTACATGTCCCGATAACCATGGTCTGCGAGCCCAGTTGGTGGGGGCAGGGGAGAGGGTTGATTTTTTTCAGAGACTTTGAAAACCTAAACTTCCGCTTAGATGATCAACATTTCTATGCCACATAACAGGTGTTGGCACACAAAGATGAAAGTTGTTGAAAGAAAATGTTATTGAAAGGGAAAAAAAACTATGTGATAGAATGATCTCCTCTGGGAATTTAAGCCAATCTCAAGGAAATCTGTTTAAATCTGTCTTTTTCATGTATCCCTTTGACAGCCAAATGAGTGCACAGCATTACTAGACATGAGGAAGAGCAGCTGCTGGATGAGAACTTAGTTCAATGACAGGTGAATGACTAACCCTACCTGGTCCCTGGCTGTGCTCATTAAACCTATTTCACTTCTGGATATGCTGATCAAGTATGCTGATATCTGAAGTGGGATAAAGTATAGGAGCAGCCACGCTAATTAAGAGGAGCTGCAAGCCTTACCTTGGCTAGACCAAGCAGGTGACCCCCTGAAGGTTATACTGCAAGGGGGATGCGGCAGGGGACCTCAGATGGCTGAGAGCCCAGCTGACATCCGATTGCAGCTGCACGAGAGGACTTGCCGTTGAGCTCAAACCACAGGACTGTGGATGGCTCCTCATGTGGCAATAGTGACTGAAACATCTGCCATGCAGGTGACATAGGGGGCCAGAGAAAGTAACAGACACACACTGAGCATCAGACTCTCCAGAAGACAGGAGTATGTATGCAGTTGAGATGGAAGAAAGGGCATTCATGTAAAAGAGTAACAGTTCAAGGTAGCACATGACCCCCAAATATAGGTGTTCAGAGCACAAACAAGTAAGTGAAAGCTGAGACGCTGCCTTCAGGAAGAGGGATTAGAAGTGGGAATTAAGACGGGAGTGCAGGCAGGCAGCCCGAGGGGTAGAGAGCATGGATATAGGTATGGTTTTAGAAATACGCCTAATGTTCAAAGATCAAATAGCTTGATGTGGCTGGAACACAGAATTTTTTTTATAAATTTTTTAACGTTTATTTATTTTTGAGAGAGAGTGAGACACAGAGTGTGAGCAGGGGAGGGACCGAGAGAGAGGGTGACACAGAATCCGAAGCAGGCTCCAGGCTCTGAGCTGTTAGCGCAGAGCTTGATGTGGGGCTCAAACTCACAGAGATCATGACTTGAGCCAAAGTCAGACGCTTAACCAACTGAGCCACCCAGATGTACCAGAACACAGAATTTGTGTACATGTGCTACAAGTGGTGATGTTGGAGATGGACCTTGAATAACAGGCTAACTACCTTTGGAGAGAAAGGTGAGGGCAAGAGTTTTAGATTCAGGAGCTTCTGTGTTTAGGTGAGAGAGGAGACTAAGGACGTGAAGGTCTCCAAGGAAAACTTCCTTAAAAAATTCCTTGTAGAGGGATACAGAAATGCTGAAGCATAGGAGCACATGTACTCCAATGTTCATAGCAGCACTCTCCACAATAGCTAAAACATGGAAAGAGCCTAAGTGGCCATCAACAGATGAATGGATCAAGAAGATGTGGTTTATCTATACCATGGAATACTACATGGCAATGAGAAACAATGAAATCTGGCCATGTGTAGCAACATGGATGGACCTTGAGGGTGTTATGCTGAGCGAACTAAGTCAGGCAGAGAAGGACAAATATCATATGTTTGCACGTATAGGAGGATTAGGAGGAACTTGACGGAGGAACAAGGGGGAGAAGTAGGGGGGAAAGGGAGAGAGGCAAACCATGAGAGACTTTTGAATGCTGACAAAAACTGAGGACTGATGGATGTGGGGGAAGGAGGGGATGGGCATGGAGGAGGACACTTGTGGAGATGAGCACTGAGTGTTATGTGGAAACTAATTTGACAATAAACTATTTGTAAAAAAAAAAATTCCTTGTAGAGAGACTATAATCCTTTAAATCGATCATTTATTTAAAGAATCCAATTTCCTCAAAAACAACTCCACAATGAGTAGGAAAAGGAAGGAGAGCCATTCAAGAAAGAATCACTTAAGATTAGCTTTGTTGAGGATGGCAATAATCTTGAGGGTTTCATCCTAACCAAGGAGAAAATTGGGGGTCAAAAGAATCTAATTGGAGCTGACATCACCGATCCCAAATGGTAGGGCAGGGCCATTCTCGTTATTTCCATTACTGTTGAAGCCAGTGTCAGGAAGGAACCACATCCTTCTCAGCCCATACACCAAATTTATGTTTTTGCAGATGTGTCACAGGGTGGGTGCCCCAGAAGAAGATGCTGAGATGGACTTCAGGGGGCAAGATGTTTATGACACCTTTTTTAAGGAGAGAAGATCGGGTTAGGCAGAAAGGAAAGAAGAAGTTGAAATGCAGTGTAGACCCATCAAAACCTTGGTCAACCTGACGGGTGGCTTTGGAGTGAACTTAGGGTTGCCTTGCATTGAGCTGAACCAACCGGGCCTTTATGCTCACATGACTCATCACTGGCTGTGAGCTGCCTGGGAAGGGCGTGACCTCAGTTGAAGTGAAGTGACCCTCTGCATTTGAGACAGACTCAAAAAGCTGCTTGCTGACTCTGCTCCCCACATCTGGGCATCGAGCCCTTCCTTGAAGTGGTAGGAGGATCTGACTCTCTGTGTCTAGCACAAAGGGGTAACCAAGCTCAAAGCCACATTAATGAGAATATACTTTTCTTTCATGAACCTAATAAAGTTAATAATGTTGCGGGATCACTGAACGCGACCGTCAAGAATTAATTCTTGAGACTTTTAACCAGGCAGTTTAGTAAGTTTATTTAAGCAGCATGGAGACAGGACTCACGGGCAGAAAGAGCTGCACCTTTGCCATGTTTAGCTTGTGATTATGTGCTTGGTGCACAAGGCGCATATCAGTTTGATATTTACTATTGATGAGATTTACAGGTCATCCTGAGACCCTTTAAAAATATAGCACTCTGCACTTATTTGGTCCTTATTGAAACTGTGCAAGACTACAGGTCAGGCTTCTGAGCTAAAGATGAAGATTGTTCTACTTCTATTCCTTCTTCAATAAGACTAACGCTTACTTTGGTCAGTGTGTCAGCTTATTCACTTTAAAAAAGGAAATCAGTCTCATTGCTCATTGGTGGAAGATGGAGTTCCCAATACAAGGGTCTGGAGCCCACCACCCGCATCCTCTGCCACCAGAATCTTCTTCTGGATGGTGAGTGGTGGGTCACTAGCCAGGCAGTCCTGAAAGAAGGGTTTGGTATAATAAAAATAAGGTTTGGTCGTTGTCCCAGGTTTCTGGCACAGAGCTTCAAAAACCTTTAGAATTTCCTGAGAGCTAGGGGTGTCTTTTGTTATATTAATGATGAGACCTGGGTCGGTGTGGGAGCTTGTTAGCTTCGGGATGGGGGGAGGATGCTGGAAAACCCAACCTCATGATTAGAGGGCTAGAACTTTCAACCCTATCAGCGTGCCTGGGTGGCTCATTCGGTTGAGCATTGGACTTCAGCTCAAGTCATGATCTCATGGTTTGTGGGTTTGAGCCCCTGATCTGGCTCTGTGCTGACAGCTATCTCAGAGCCTGGAACCTGTTTCAGATTCTGTATCTCCCTCTCTCTCTGACCCTTCCCTGCTCATGCTCTCTCTCTCTCTCTCTCTCTCTTTCTCTCTCTCAGAAATAAATAAAACATTTAAAAATTTTTAAAAGAAAAACCTTTCAACCCTATCTCCAGCCACTGAGGAGAGGAGATGGGCTGGAGATTGAGGTTAATCACCAATAGCCAGTATTTTAATCAACCATGCCAGTGTAATGAAACCTTGGTTTTAAAAACTGAAAACGAAGGTTTAGGGGAGCTTCCAGATGGTGATGCATTTACATACTAATTGGGTGGCGTACCCCAACTCTACAGGGACAGAAACTCTTGCCCTCTGGACCCCCAGACCTCACTCTATGGTACCCCTTCATCTGGCTGTTCATTTGAATCCTTTATAATAAAATGGTAATTATAAGTATAGCACTTCCCTGAGTTCTGTGGGTTGTTTCAATGAATTATCAAACACGAGGGGGCATTGTAAGAACTCCTGAATTTGCAGCTGAGTTGATCAGAAGTTCAAGCGACCCTCCTGACTCAAGCTGGTGTCTTAAGTGGGAGCAGTCTTGTAGAACTGAGCCCTTCTTAATGTGTGGGGTCTATACTAACTCTGGGTAGTTAGTGCCAGAAATGAATTGCACGACACTAAGTTGGTATTGGGAAACACAAGGGGTCAGAGGAGGAGAGAGGTGATGCAGATCATGAAGGAGGTAGAACTGGGCAGAGTACCATTGTTCTGAAGGTCCCTCTCTTGTGTAATGAAGGAGAAGGAGTCATTTTGACAAAGTCCTACATTTACTACTTAGGTAAGAGATCCGCACACATATCCAGTAGAGTCTGGCACCTGGCACTAAGCCAGGAGGTAATCAGGAAAGGAACTGCTTTGTGGCTGTCTTAAGGGGATGAGAGGATGAATCTAAGCAGAGAGGACACTGAAGAAGAATTAAATCTCCACAATGTATGGATTTGGTTCCCTATATGGACCCCCTTTGGGTTGGCATACTTTTCCTGCTCTCAGTGTAAATGGTTTGGGTGGGGTTCACCCCACCACCTGGCTTCTGACTGAAGCCAATGATTGGTTCAGAGGGGCCACTACCTATGCCAAGCGAATCAGAATCAGGAATCATCAAGCCAGTAATTTTGCTAGCACTACTGGGGGGAAAATGTTCTTCTCTCTGGGCTTGCCAAGTTAATACGACATAAGCCTAAAATTGTGGGTGTCTTGACTCCAGTTGAGATAAACTCAACCTGCAGAAGAGTGAAACCAAGAAAGAGGAAAGTGGAGGGGAGAGATGTGTTTGTGCCTGTGTGAGAGATGGAGAGGGAGAGACAGAGACACAAAGAAGTACAGAGATACAGATGACACAAAATGTCTGTAAGGGTTTGAGCGAGTGTAATTTGTCTTGGGAAGCGGTTCCCAGGCAAGAGCAAGCAACTAAGAAGAATGAAATCAGGGTGAAGGCAGACCAATTGGTTTTATTGGTCACATTAGTTGACCAACTGAGGCTGTATCGCACTGAGACCTTCTAAGGAGCCATATTGAGCACCTCAGAGTCATTTCTAAGGGGGAAGCATTTATCCAAGGCTCCAGTCTCCCATTGGATCAAGGGATGCCCCATGAAGTGTTAACTCTCTTCCCCACCATTATTAGGATTCTCCAGAGAAACAACCAACAGGAGCTAGCTAGATGATAGATAGATTGATTTTAAGGAGCTGGCTCACATGATTGTGGAGACTTAGTAAGTCTAAAACCTGGTGAGGGAGGGCTGGCAGGCTGGATACTCGAGGAAGGGTTGCAGTTTGAATCTCTAGACCACCTGCTGGCAGAATTCCTTCCTATACAGAAGAGAGTCAGTCTTTGTCCCTTTAAAGGCTTCACCTTATTGGATGAGAGTCACCCACGTTAGGGAGAACAATTTACTTTACTCCTAGTCCACTGATTTAAATATTAATCTCATTGGGGCACCTGGGTGGCTGAGTAAGTTTAGTGTCCCAACTCTTGATTCCAGCTCAGGTCACGATCTCATGGTTCATGAGTTGGAGCTCCTTATTGGGCTCTGTGCTGACCGTGTGGAGCCTGCTTGGGACCCTCTCTCTGCATCTCTCTCTTTCTCTCTCTCTCTCAAAATAAATAAATAAACTTAAATCTTCATCTCATCAGAAAACACCTTCACGGAAGCATTCAGAATAAAGTTTGATCAACAAGTATCAGAGCACTACAGCCCCTCCAGGCTGACACAGAAAATGACCTGTGACACCTCCCTGCCTTTCCAGGCTGCACCTACCTAAGTGCCAAGTAGACATTTTCAGGGCAGAAAACCACAAGTGCTGGAAGTCGCTGAGGCAGGGATCTGCAGGGGTCAGTGGGCAGTTGAGATGTCAGGCCATGTTCGTGAGGCTTGATAACCACATATTATACTTTCTTCTTCAACGCTGAAGGGAGAAAAGGCATTTGAACCAAAATAAATTGCTCCGTTTGTCTAAATTTACATTTAGAAACCAAAAGGGAGTCCGTATACCAACAACCGTTACCTAAAATAAGGAAAAACTGTGGATTTTCTAATGATATTTTGGAGGTAAACTAAAACCAATCAGTCATTTTTAGTAAATCTAGACCACCTGTAAAAAAACACTAAAATTTTTAACCAGTTAAGATCAGCCATTGGATTTGATGAAATAAAAAAAAATGTGTTTCCCCACAGCAAACATTCTTCCAAATTGATTTCCGGAGCAAAACCTCTTACTTGAACAATTAAAAATCATACACTTCTCCCTTCTTAAAGCCTGGGAAACCCCAGAATTCTTGGGATAGCTCCGTAACTGAGGAGTGAAACATTTCTAGAAACTCCAAGTGGTGCTAGCCTATGTTGATGAAGCTTTGATACACATCCAGGTTAAATAATTCCTCATCTGTAATCCTTTTTTGAGGGATGGAAGGGATTTATTTAGGCTTTTCAATAAACTCAGCCAATTCGTTTAATCAAAGATGCTTAAGATTTATATAGCACATGAAGTTTTGTTTTTAAATATTTATTTTTGAGAGAGAAAGTGAGGGAGGAGCAGAGAGAGAGAGAGAGAGAGAGAAAATCCCAAGCAGGCTCCACGCTATCAGTGTAGAGCCAAACGGGTCACATTCAAACTCACGAACTGTGAGATAATGACCTGAGCCAAACTCAAGAGTCAGATGCTTCACCAACTGAGCCACTCAGACACTCCTATTGGGTTTTTTTGTTTTTAAGGAAGGAACTGATTTAAAAATATTTCATGCTTGATTCTACTTACATGAGGTACCGAAAAATAGTCACGTTTATAGAGACAGAAAGTTGAGTGGTGGTTACTGGGAATGCCAAACTGCTCTCTAATGGGAGGGAGAATGGGGAGTTATTGTTTGATGGGTACAGAGTTTGGGTGGATGAACACATTGGAACGGATGGTAGGGAAGACTGCAGAACAATATGGACATGATTACTGCCACTAAATTCTATACCTAGATATAGTTCAACCAGGTAAATTTTATCTTATATATATTTCGCTACAATAGAAGAAATATTTTCTGCAGAAACTTAGCCACAATGGGTGAGTAAGGGGGTTACACCACCTCCATGGCAATGACCAGACAGTGAACTTGGTGTTTAGGCCTGACTGACTATACAAAATCAACAATTACAAGGCATATTGCTGTGGCTTGCATGATAAAATAGAAATCCATTTTCTGACTTGCTGACAGAACAACTAAGAATGTGATTAAGAGAATACTTTCAAGAATGAGGTCAAAAATTTGGCCTGTGCCCTGTTAGCAATGGGAAGCATAGGGCAGGAAAAGAATTCTTCTCATAAAGCAGGAATTCACTGCAATCTCTCCTTAAAAGCCACTTTAAAAATATTGGATAATCATGACCTAACGAGAAAAAATACTGGGTTTTTTGTTTTTGTTATGGGCACATTCTATGAACAATCCATTCCTTGATTTTATTACTTGTCACTGGTCGCTTATATGTTATCATTTGACTAATATACACTGATTCTTTTAACTACCAATGTACTTTTGTTTTGTTTTGTTTTGTTTTAGGTAAATTCTACACCCAACATGGACATGAACTCACAACCCTGAGATCAAGAGCCACATGTTCTACCAACTGAACCAGCCAGGCCCCCCGCAACCAATGTACTTTAAACCACAGCCTTTTTTAGATTTTTTAAAAAGTTTATTTGTTGACAGAGAGAGAGAGAGAGAGAGAAACTGGGGGGAGGGAGAGGCAGAGAGAGAAGGAGAGAGAGAGAATCGCAAGCAGGCTCTGCCTTGTCAGCGCAGAGCCTGCTGTGGGGCTTGAACCCACAAACCCATAAGATCACAACCAAAATCAAGAGTTGGACACTCGGGGTGCCTGGGTAGCTCAGTCAGTTAAGTATCTGACTTTGGCTCAGGTCATGATTCCACAGCTCATGAGTTTGAGCCCCGTGTCGGGCTCTGTGCTGACAGCTCAAAGCCTGGAGCCTGCTTCAGATTCTGTGTCTCCCTCTATCTCTGACCCTCCCCCCTCCTGTTCTGTCTCTCAGTCTCTCAAAATAAATAAACGTTAAAAAAAGAAGAGTTGGACGCTCAACTGACTAAGCCACCCAGGTGCCCCTCAATTAAAAACATTTTTAATTAAAAAAAAAAGTGAAATTCCTAAGTATAAGTCTCCTTAAGTGGGGAAGTTTGTATTGTATTCCTCTGATACTTGACTTAATTTTCATTTTGGAACTTATACATTACAAATTAGTGAGTCATGATGTTATACATAAAGTAGCCAAAAATAAAATAATTATAAAATAGCCAAGCAAAGCGAAAATAAATATAAGTATTATTTATACAGAAATATCTATATGACAATTACATGATCTAATAAATAATACATGAAAAGTTCTTAAGACAGGGTCTAGCATGTAATTGAGTGTTTTAACTAAAAGTTGTTTTGGTTGACAAATATTGATATCTTTTATTTGCTTCATTTTAAGTCCATGAAATATGTAATAACTGCTTGGCGTGTTTTTACTAAGTAAAAGTCATATTACTAGGCCGTCTGAGGGAACAGAAAGTTGAAGTAGACACATACACCACACACTTCTTCTGAGGATAGGGAGAAAACGATTAACGTAAGTAACGAAGTACTTGATATAAGAAAGGGTACCCAAGTGTTACAGAGATTCAGATAGATCAGGGGAAATTTCACAAAGAGGCGTTTTTTCCTGGACCTTGAAGAATAGATAGGATTTCCACTGGTGAATATGAGGGAGGGTGGTGAGGAAGGAGGAGGGAGAACCCAGAGGCAGAGGGGGAAGAGTGAGTGCGGAAACAAGGTACCAGGTGTATTCGGAACACAAGACATGGCCGGAGAGTTCTTGGAGGTCAGCCTGGAGAGGCTGGTTGGGGTCAGAGCACGGAGATCTCAGATTCTGAGAGAAAGGGACCCCTTGAAGGTGCATGTGCACGTGGAAACTCTGCTTCTGCTGTGTTGAAATAAAGAAAGATGGTTAGCTCTCACTTCATAGGTACAGGCACTGGCTTCCGTTAGCATAGAGCCAACCCTTGGTTTTCAGACTTGAAGTGCACTGTTTTTGCACGCTTTTGAGTACTTTAAGAGATCCTGCCCTTACTGCCGTATCCATATGGACCTGCAGGCCAGGTGTCCTCAATGGCTCCTGGGTAGGCTTCCTGATGGACTTCCTGAAGCGGTTAGCAGCTTAGAGGGATCCACATCCCTCTGCTGCCCTCGGAGAGCCCAGGCTGCCCTCTCAGCCCCTCCCCCAAGTCATGCAGCTCACCTCAGTTTTCTGGATGAGGCAAGAAAGGAGTGGGTCTTTCCCCACAGCCGGGGAAGCCAGCTCTCACATACTCTCACTTTCCCGCACAGGAGAAGCTGCCATCCAGCTGAGAGAAGTCTCTCTTGGGAGAGAGAGACTTTGCAAGATAAGCAATGTTGGTAAAATAAAACCGTTCCTCTCACCATTTTCAACGTGTCCACTCCTGATTTTTTTTTTCTTCAGTGATGTGCTGGAGCTTCTCTAAGAAACTCCCGGACTTCCCAAAAAGCAATCTCATCCAGGGGCAACTGTCAAAATTGCTATTCCTCAGGGGGAAGACAGTGGAAAACTCCTATTCCACTATGTTGCTGACATCCCGCTGCAGATTTCCTTTCAAAGAATAAAGATTGGGGCACCTGGGTGGCTTAGTCGGTTAAGGGTCCGACTTTCGCTTAGGTCATGATCTCGCGGTTCGTGGGTTCGAGCCCCGCGTCGGGCTCTGTGCTGACTGTCGGCTCAGCGCCTGGAGCCTGTTTCAGTCTGTGACTCCCTCTCTCTCTGACCCTCCCCTGCTCACGCTGTCTCTCTCTCTCCTAGAAATAAATAAAACATTAAAAAAAAGAATAAAGATTAATTCCCAAAAGATTAATCTATATTTATCCACACCTTGTAGAGATTTCTTTTTTATGTTTATTTATTTTTGAGAGAGCATGTGCACAAGTTGGGGAGGGGCAAAGAGAGAGGGAGACAGAGGATCCAAAGCGGGCTCCACACTGATGGCAGAGAGCCTGACATGGGACTCGAACACATGAACCATGAGATCATGACCTGGGCCAAAGTCAGATGCTCAAACAACTGAGCCACCCAGGTGCCCCGAGAATTATTTTATTTATACTTTCTGACTATGTAAAATCGAAGCAATTCAAGGCATTTTCTTCAGAAGCAAAAATCAAATTGATGGATATCAGTCATAGGATGGATACTTTCAATCTTTTGAGGACTGGCTTATACCAGGGTGATGAGGTAGAATTGTATTTCTGTGCTGCTTCTGAAGGAAATTCCAAGAGTGGTGGCCCAAAGAACATTTTTGAAAGAAGACAGCATTACTCGAATTCAACATATAACCTCTTACTGATTCTGTGTTGAGGTTCAGTCCTTTGTTTTCGGTTTTGGGTTTTTTTTTTTTTTTTTGGCTTTTCTCAAACCTAACAAGCTTGTTTCCAAAACTGAGTTTTATTCTTTCAAGAGTTTGTACCAGAGGCTGCTAGTGCTCACTTCCTAATCCTCTCCTTCCTGGTCACACAGCTAGACTGCCACTTCCCAAGCCCCCGCTGTCTAGAGGTGGTCATGCAACTCGTCTTGGCCAGTAGAATGTGGTCCCTAATCCCTTTTCAGATCCCCTGTCTCTCTCCCCTTGTCTGTTGGCAGGATCCAGGGAATCTTCTGAGAACTCTAGGGCTCCAGAAGACAAGGGTCACCTGAGTCCTTGAGTGACCATGTGGAACAGAGCTCCTTGGCCACACCTGCCCATCATGGGTTGTGACTCTTCTGTGCTGAAGCCAGTTAACTTTGGTGATTACATGTTACAGCAGGTACATGAGCATCTCCTGACTAATGTCCTTTACGCCTCTTAGAATCTGATGAAGTCACTCCTGAGACTTTCCAGGTGACATGTATCTCATATCTGAACCTCGAATGTGCAGACCACTACATGCAGCTGCTGTTTTGGAATTTATTTAAGATTGGTGTCATGCTTCTTTTGCACCTCCAGACAGGCTGCTCCTCTTGATTCAGTTTCTGTTTCACTGTCCATGAGTGTCATTCACCCCAGCCACCTCTGCCCGAGATTTCTGTGAGGATAGTTCGCTGTGTTGCCGATAAGCTTGGACTGTTCAGGGCTCCCTGTTTTACAGTTTGTCACCCACCTTCGACAGCTCTGTCAACAGGGCTTAAAGTTTCACTCCCTCCCTGCAAAGTGCATTGTCTTTCCCACGTTATCTTGAAAGAGCGCTTGGAGATGGTGAGCTGTCAGCACCCACAGAGCCTGAACCTTTGATAACAGAAACAGCCCCGTAAGTTCTCAGAGAATGAGAAATCTATTTTAATATCAGCCTCAAGCTCCCTTTTTGTGTCCTCAGGGAGAGATACGCACAAATACGTTCTATTTGTGCTGTGGAATGAGTCAGAGTGTGAACTGGTAATCTGACCGAAGTGACCAAATTCTTGCATATTAGGTTCCAAAACCCTCAATAGACATAGTAAGGGAATAAATTTCTCTGGCGGCTCAAGCCTGCCACATGTGTACTTTTATGGGTTAGCTGCGTAAATTTACTGGCTTAACAATAATGTAAGGTGGATAGCGGTCTGGGTATTGTCTGGACATCTCCTGGAGGGGCTTTGAAGCGAAGCCCAGGCCTGCTAGGTAACCCTGTGTGTAAATGTGGAATGAGATTCTGGCAGTTGTAGTGAATAAAAATGTTCTGTAGTATTATTCTAATACCATAGTGTTTTGCTTCCAGCAAAACTGTTTATGGCTGTATAAAAATCAGAGCAGCCCACAGGCTTGTATTCTGGCTGAAAAGAAATTACTGAGAGCCACTAATCTAATAGCCCTGGATTTTTTTAGATTTAACATTCAAACACCTTTGAAGGTGCCCTCATTTGAATTGCTTGTGTCTTTCTTAGAACTACATCCTGTGTGTGTGAAAAAGCTGAATGACAGCTGTCATGGCCTGAAGTCATCGATGAGATGTTATGGTTCAATCTCCCCCAGTGAGAGTCACACACCTAATAACGCGTAGAACTGGGAACAACGTTAAGTATTCCGAGTAAAAAATTTTAAGATACCTTTGAAGGAAGAGAGATTATTGCTGATATTCACAGATACAGGGAAAACCATCTCTCTGAAGATTAAATTGAGACTAGGAGAACATGAACTATGCAAATGATCCTCGAAGGCTGTGCGGTGCTGTATTAAATGATTATCATTGTTTCTTTTACTACAAGTGTTTCTTGTGCATCTATAATGCACCAGGCACTGCGCCTAGATTTTTGGATGCACCAGCAAACAGTTCAAAGCCCATGACATATATACTTGACTGCTGGACGGATGGTATCAGATAGACTTCTAATACGAGGTCTACAGGTAACTGATGATATGTTGATATAAACTAAAGCAAGGTAAGTATACAGAGAGTTACAGGTGATGATATTTTGTCTCATATGGTCAGAGAAGAACTCTCTGAGGAGGTGACATTGATGGGAACCCCAGGAGATGGGAAGGAGTGAGCCATGTGGCGATTATGGAGGAAGAGGGTAAGGATAGGAACTTGGGAATGTCCAGAATCCATGGCTATGTTATTTATAGCCATGGACTTGGATGAGATTATTCAGAGAGAGAATACTGAGAGAAATTTAGATAGACAAGAGGAGAGGGGTACTCCAGGGTCACTCCATCAGTTAGAGACTGCAGAGATGAAGAAGAGCCAGCAATGAAGACCAAGAAGCACTGATGCAGGTGGGAGGAAGATGGGGAGTGCGTGGTGTCCCTGAAGCTAAGTGAAGAAAATGTTTTCAGAAAGAAGCTTGAGCAAGTGGTTATTTACACAGAAACAAATATTATAATCAAATCCTTACTTCCCTTAACCTACAAAAACAGGTTCCACTCGGATTAAAGACCTGCATGTGGGGGCCTGGGTGGATGAGCTGGTTATATGTCTGACTCTTGATCTCAGCTCAGGTCTTGATCTTAGGGTTGTGAGTTCAAGACTGGCATTGGGCTCCATGCTGGTTATGGAGCCTACTTGTGAAAAGCAAACCTTAAAAACTTTTTGAAGGAAGCATAGACAAATATTTTTATGACCTCAGCAATGAAGGAATGTCTTTAAAAAAAAAAAAAGACAAATAGCACATACCGCAGAGGGAAAAAATGAATAAATTTTAAATTTCTATTCATCAAAAACCAATATATTTTTTTAAATTTTAACCTTTATTTATTTTTCAGAGACAGAGCCTGAGCTGGGGAGGGGGAGAGAGAGAGAGGGAGACACAGAATCTAAAGCAGGCTCCAGGCTCTGAGCTGTCAGCACAAAGCCCGACATGGGGCTCAAAGCCTTGAAGCATGAGATCATGACCTGAGCCGAAGTCAGACGCTTAACTGAGTAAGCCACCCAAGCACCCCATATTCATTGAAAACCAATATTAAAAAGTAAAAAGATAAAGCATAATCAGGGAGGAGATATTTGCAGTATATATAAGCACCAAAAGCTTCTTAATAATTTAGAATATATATTTAAAAAAACTCCTACAGATTAATATGACAATGACACAAAACCCATGGAAAAATGGGCTGATGTCATAAATAGGCATTTTGCATTAGAAGAAGTCTGAATGGGGCGTCTGGGTGTCTCAGTCAGTTAAGAGAACAACTTCAGCTCAGGTCATGATCTCAGGGCTCATGAATTTGAGTCCCGAGAGTCAGGCTCTGTGCTGACAGCTCAGAGCCTGGAACCTACTTCAGATTTTGTTTCCCTCTCTCTCTGCCCCTCTCCTGCTTGTACTCTCTCTCTCTCAAAAATGAATAAATAAACTTTAAAAGAAGAAGGAGAAGCAGCAGCAGCAGCAGCAGCAGCAACAGCAGCCACCTGAATAGGCAATAAACATATGAAAAGATGTTTGACTTCATTAATGATGTAGAAAAATGCAAATTTTAATCTGCAAAAGATACCATTTTACACCCCCAGACTGGCATAAATTTTTAAAATCTAATGATACCAAGTATTGACAAGGATATAGAGCATGGGAAATATTATTTACTGGTGGGAGTATAAATTGGTAACTACTTTGGGGCAGTTTTGAAGCAATTTGGTATTTTCTAATAAATTTGAAGATGCACATTCCCTATGGCCCAGCAGTGTTTCTCTAGAGAAACTGTTGCCCGTGGGCACCAGAGATCCTGAAGAAGAATGATCATACCATTTGTGTTTGTACTAGCAAACAAATAAATAAAATAAAATATAAAATAAAATAAAATAAAATAAAATGGAAATGACGTTAATGGCATTAGCAAGAGAACAGATCGATTCTGACATGGTCATTGCGGTAGCCAGCTTCTGGGGCACCTCCAATGTCTGTTCCTGGTATTTATGTACTCTGTGGTTCCCTCCCACACTGACTAGAACTGAGCTACGTAACCAATGGGATATTTCAGAAATGATGGTGTGTGGCTTCCAAGACTAGGTCATAAGAGTCATTGTGAGTTCTCCCTTGCTTGCTTGGTTTGTTCTCTCTGGAGGAAGCCAGGTGCTATGTTATAAGGATACTCAAGCAGCCCTATGGAGATATCCACACAGCTAGGAGCTGAGATCTCTTTCCAACAACCAGCACCATCCTCAGTCTTGTGAGTGAGCCATCCTGGAAATGAATCCTCAGCCCACATCAAGCCTCCAGATAACTACATACTTAGCCAATATGTTGACTGTAACCTCCCGAAAGACCCTGTACTGGCACAACTCAGCTGAGATTCTCCTTAATTCCTGACCTACAGAAACGGTTTATTCTTTTTTTGAGCTGCTAAATTATAAAGTAATTTGTCATATAGCAATAGATATAATACAGCATGCGCTGGAACACGGCATAGCGGTGTAAACAAGCTTACATGTAGCATCGTGAATAAATCTCATAAACACAATGTTGAGAGAAAAAAACTAATCACCGAAATATGTGCACTAAATTTCCACTTCTGTAAAGTTTATAAAACTAAAACTAATACATTGTTAGAGATATATGTACCTAGCAAAACAATGTAGGATAGCAAGGGAATAATAATCTCAAAAGGAAAGTGGTTATGTCCAGGGGGTAGGTAGGGATAAACAATCAGAGAAAGACACACAGGAGCTTCTAGTGGAAATGTTCTGCTTCAGAAGCTGACTGATGGCCACACTGGTGTGTATTATAGTAATCTTTATATTTTCTGAATGCATGGAAAATGTCATGATCATTATTTTTTCATTTTTACTTTGTTTGCACAATCTTTTTTTGAATGTTTTATTTATTTTCAAGAGAGAGAGACAGAGTATGAGTAGGGGAGGGGCAGAGAGAGAAGGAGACACAGAATCTGAAGCAGGCTCCAGGCTCTGAGCTGTCAGCACAGAGCCCGACATGGGGCTTGAACTAACAAACCAAGGCAGAGAGAGGCAGAGACAGAGGATCCAAAGCAGGCTCTAGGCTAGAACTCGCCAACTGTGAGATCATAACCTGAGCCAAAGTTGGACCCTTAACCGACTGAGCCACCCAGGTGCCCCAATAATTTTATTTTTTAAAAAGAAGAATGAATGTCCAAAGTTGCTAAGAGGTCAACCGTGCTAAGGACAAAGGACTGACTATTGGATCTTGCCATGTAGATACCACTAATGACTCGACTGAGCACAATTACAGTGAGCATGGGTCAAAAGCTCACCTGGAATGGACTGAAGAGAGGATGGGAGATGAAGAAATGGGCAAAGCAAGTAGCAGCCAGTCTGACATTCTTCATCATGGGGAACAGAAATATGATGGGAAAGCAGGAGAAGAATAAAAAGATATATATTCTTGGACAAAATATTTTTTAAGCATCTAAAAAGAAGTGAAAATAGGGGCGCCTGGGTAGCTCAGTCAGTCAAGTGTCTGACTTCGGCTCAGGTCATGATCTCACAGTTTGTGAGTTCGAGCCCTGTGTCGGGCTCTGTGCTGACAGCTTAGAGCCTGGAGCCTGCTTCAGATTCTGTGTCTTCCTCTGCTTCTGCCCTTCCCTTGCTCGTGCTCTGTCTCTCCCTCCCTCTCTCTCTCTCTCTCTCAAAAATAAATAAACATTAAAAAATAAAGAAGTGAAAATAGTTCTTTCAGGAGAGACTATTAACAACCACATCTGTTCTTGAATAGTTGACAAATGATGAGATACAATTCAAAAGTGAAGGAGATGGCCTTCAATGAGAGTGTATATTATATAATTGTATATTTAGAATTGTATATTCATATTATTGATGCAATAATAGTAGTAGCAAGGCTGAGTGGGTAGCAGTCTTCGTGCAAGAAAATAGACCATGATCTTTTTTAAAAGTTTATTTATTTATTTATTTTGAGAGAGACAGAGTGTGGAGGAGGGGCAGAGAGAGAGAATCCCATGCAGGCTTCATGCTCAATGGGGAGCCTGATGTAGGGCTCAAACCCAAGAAACTATGAGATCATGACCTGAGCCGAAATCAAGAGTCAGACACTTAACCTACTGAAACACTCAGGCACCCTAGAGATTATTTCTAAGACAGACTGTATTTATATTCCTGGTATTTCCTGCATTTAGTTACCTGTTCATCTCCACTAGACACCCACTAACGTCTTGCTAGGTCCAGCCTGTCTCCGCAGTAACGGAATCTAACCTTACCGAGCACAAACCCAAACTATGTGCTGGGCACTGGATAAAGTCACCTGACGAGGTGAGAGACCACCACCCCTCCTCCATAGGTTAGACCTAGATCAGCCCCAGCGATGCACCAGCTTCTAGTTCTAGGACTAACTTCTAGAGGCATTGGTACTGCCTTCCATAGGGGATGCAAGGTCCAAATAGGAGACAATATAGAATGTGAAAGTGGACAGAAGCAAAGGAGGTCGCAACTAGGAAAAACTGGTGAGAAAAGGAAGGTCTGAGAAAACATATCTAAAGAAGGAAATGAGGAATGCTGCTGAAAACAGCAGTTACGGGAAACAGAGCCTAAAGGATATTCAGGAAAGGAGTGCATTGCTCATCTAAGTGGAATGAACAGTGTGCTAATGGCCTTAGGTGTCTGAAATTACACATTGGCTGCCTGAATCTTTTATTTTGATTTTGTAAGTTTATTTGTACATAGGTATGTATGTAATCTCTATGCCCAACGAGGGGCTCGAACTCACAACTCGGAGATCTAGAGTCGCATGCTCTTCCAACTGAGCCAACCAGGTGCCCCTGAACCTTTTATGTTTAATATCTAACCCACTGTACTTAAATCTAGTCTGGAGCTAAGTAGCTTCTTCTAAGTGGTTCTTTAAGAACCAAACCATTCTACTTTTTCCAAACCAGTTTTGAGGGCACTGGGGGTATTTGCCGGTCTTACAGTACTTCAAAAGGATTGTCTTATTATAGTTCTAGCAATTGGATCTTTTATCGCTGCTGCTTCAATTCATCTGACCAGAATCTGCTCCAGCGTCCTAAAAGGAAACAAGGTCAGTCCGTGTGAAAATTTTTGTTCTAAACATTTCAAAGTGTCTATTCTTGTTCTGTCAGTGGGGGCTTGAAGTGTGGGGACCTATGGGCTGGTTTTTTTTTTTTTTTTTCTCATGTCATAGGTTAGAAACTGTAGTATTTTCTGCCTCTGAGCCAAACAGAAGAAAGCAAAATGTGGCCCCAGCTGCCTCCACTGAGTGACAGGGTCACTAGTTGGCCCCAAAGTGTGTCTGGTCATGTTCTTTTAAAGTGTCCTCTGGTCATGATTCTTTTTGAACAGAGATGAGATAACTATGGACAGGGGTGAGGGTGGTAATGATGTTCTCAGGGCAGAGAAGGTCTGGGAGCAGAATTCCCAGCAGAAAATCTGGACTGGACACCTTCATCGTAGCCAGGTCACAGCAGGGCAAAAGCACTCCTCCATGAATTCAGGTTAATTGCTGCTAAAATTATACTGGATTTTCTTTCCTTTTTTTTTTTTTTTTTTTTTTTTGGTACTCTTTATTGTCACAAGAAAAAAATCTAGGAAATGCTATAAAAATACATACTGTCCAAAATGAAGTTCTTTGCACTTGTCCTCAGCAAACCTTTATGGCAGTGAGCTTTCTCCACTAGCAGACTCAGACCTACCCCGTTTCTGAGCCAATATTTATGAGGGTAGGAGTACATCTGTGTATCTTTCCTCACTTCCAACATCGTCACTACCAGATTGAGTCAAGAATGTGTTGGTCTTTTAAAGGCCTGGTACTTCGTAGGTGGAGTGTGGGCCCTGTTTACAGGCTAAATTGTGTTCCCTCAAAATGTTTGGGTTGAAGCTCTACCTCCAGGAGCTCAGAGTGTGGCTGTATTTGGAGATCGGGCTTTTAAAGACGTAATTGAGCCTGAATAAGGTCGTGAAGGTAGGTCATAATCCCAACAAGACTTGCGTCTCTGTGAGAACAGGAGATTACAACCCAGGTACACACAGGGAAGACCATGTGAAGATACAGGGACGAAACAGTCATCAGCAAACCAAGGAGGGAGGCCCTAGAAGAAACCAATCCTGCTGATCTCTTAATCTTTGGCTTCCAGCTTCCAGAACTGGGAGGGAAGAAATGTTGTTTCACGTCCCCCAGTCTGTGGTACTTTGCTATGGTGGCCCTAACAGAGACTAACCCCACACACTCATTTCCACCAAATACCAGCTCTTCTCTTCTTCTCTCCTCCTTATTCAACAAGTCACTATGAATGGACTACGGTGGGGTGGCTCTCTGTCCTGAACCCATCCCTTACACTAGGACTTGGCAAACTTTGCCTGGAGAGGGCCAGAGAGTAACTATTTTTGACGTGGAATGCCAAGAGTCAAAAGAGAGAGAAGATTATGTAGTTGCTATTATAAATGTAAAATGTTACACTTATACTTGTACACAAATGTTCATAGCAGCCATATTCACAATAGCCAAAAGGTGAAAACAACCCAAAGGTTCATCATTAAGATAAATGGAATGTGGCATATCCACACAGTGGACTATTCTTTAGCCCTAAGAGGAAGGAAATTCTGATATATGCTCCAACATGGATAAACCTTGAAAATACTATGCTAAGGGTCATAAGCCAGACACAAAAAGACAAATGTTGTGTCATTCCACTTACATGAGGTACTTAAGATAGACAAATGTGTAGAGACAACATATAACAGTGGTTTCCAGGGCCTGGAGGAAGGAGGAAATGGAGAGTTAGTGTTGAATAGGTACAAGAGTTTTATTGTTGAGGATGATGAAAAAGTCTGGAAATGGATAGTGGAATTTGTTACACAGCATTGTGAACATACTTAATGCCACTGCATTGTACACATAAAAAGAGTTAAAATGTAAATGTTATGTTAGGTGCAGTTTATGACCACCACTACAACAACAACAGGTTATTCCCTTTCCCCCAAATGTAATGATTTAAAAGTATTAAATACAGGGGCACCTGTATTTAAGTCAGTTAAGTCAGTCGGTTAAGCGTATGACTTCAGACCAGGTTTTGATCTCGTGGTTCATGGATCGAGCCCCTCATGGGGATCTGTGCTGACAGCTCAGAGCCTGGAGCCTGCTTCAGATTCTGTGTCTCCCTCTCTCCCTGCCCCTCTCCCGCTCGCACTCTGTCTCTCTCTGTCTCTGCCTCTCTCTCAAGAGTAATTAATAAAAAATATTAAATACAAGGCTAGGGGTGGGGTGCAGGTGGATCAGAGGGGAGGCAGACTGGCCCCCAAACCATCATGTGACTACTCTTGCCCTAAGCTGTTCAGCTAGTGTTCACCTCTATCCTCTGTTTCTTAATAGTAACCAAGAGGTCTGCTCTAAACAGACAGATCACCTGTAACCGTCAACACTGGGATTCCCCAACGTGAGGCGCTCCGGGTCATGGTTTTACCCTTCTCCATCACCCTGTGTTGCTGGATACATGCAGACATCCCTGGATGCTTTAGGGCCTCGTCCACTAAGGCTATGGATGGAGATGTGTGAGGACTTTGCTTGGGGAATGAGTTCTCCATGGAGGATACAAACAAATTAAAAAGCATGATTCTGGTTTTATTATAACAGGACCACACTTAATATCTGAAGTAGGAAAACTAAGCTGAATTCATTGCTGATATAACAAGGGAGGGCTATGCTGGCTTGGCTCGGTCTCCCAGTGCAGAGTACAGTGTCGACTTACATAGGGTTTTGGGAACACGAGCTTGGGGATTGGGAGACTTTTGGAGGCATAAGTGGGTTACCATCATCTGGATAAGTGTGGTTGCTGGCTGAGTTACTATTGGTTGGTTGGCACTCAAGTGTGTTTATTAAAGTGAGTCCATCTCTGATTGGCTTATTTGCATAAGATAGGGGTTGAACTAATTGGTTAGCTTGTAAACACACGTTCACTGAGGCAAGTTGTCATTGTTCAATTGAGTGGATATAAAACCAGTTCTGGTGGCTACTTGTTACCATGGCTACAGAACAATCAGGTTTTCCCTAGGTTGGTAGGAACTTTTAAAGTCTCATGTTTAATCTGTGTCACTCTCTCTCCAGCCATTAAAAATCTTTGTTATTCTCCATGGCAAAGACTGCCAATTGCCTACCTAATAGCCATTCTCCCCTTCTGCCTTACTAATAGAAGCCGCCTGTTTTAATTCCTGGTAACAGTGTTCCCGGACAACCTTTCATATTAGCTTGATGATGCGACACAGTGCTAACCAATGAGATTTGAGCAGAATCATTGGGTGCTGCTTTGGGTAAAACTCCTTCAAAGGAGAGCAAAATCAGTAGGTTTGCCCCTTTTCTCATTCCTGCCTAGAAGGAAGTCAAATGTCTGAGGGGCAGAAGCCATCTTGGATCCGTGGAAAC
Organism: Proteles cristata cristata; assembly: GCA_017311185.1. Lineage (NCBI taxonomy): Eukaryota > Metazoa > Chordata > Mammalia > Carnivora > Hyaenidae > Proteles > Proteles cristata. The sequence continues at coordinate 1,143 of JAESUZ010004044.1, read as the reverse complement.
GGAAGCAACACCCTAATGGTGGTAGAGAGAGAGAGAGAGAAAGAGACCTTGAACATGGTGAAGCTATCATATCAGCTCTAGACTTGCAGCTGGGCAAAAAACAAAATCAAAATCAAAACCAAAACCCAAACCTCTATTTGGTACCTACTGTGAGCTGAATTTTCTGCTGTGTGTAGACAAACCTATTTCCAACTGACAAGCCTGCCATTCTGCTTTTTTTTTCTTTACGTCACCTCACAATCATATCAATGGCACCCGTGCATACTCGTTGCACAGCAGACTTCTCGGCCCGCTATGTGACACACTGTCACTATATAATTGTCGTGTGCCATTCTCAAATGAGGTTTGTGTGCCTTGTGAGAGGAGGCAATAAACACAAAACGTCATCTACGAAGTAAACTTGCCAAAAAGATTTAAACTGAATCCGATCATGAAGAAACTATTCTACAAATTCAGCCTAGGAGACAATCTAAAACAAGTCACCTGAACTCTTCCAGAAAGTTCCACATGACAAAACAATACACAATAAGGTGGGGGATTATTCTGGATTAAAAAAGACTAAACATACATCACAACCAAATGCAATGTGTGAACGAACCTCAATTGAATCCTGGATCCAACAACGAAAGATACAGGCTCACCCGAGATACCTGGGCTTACCTGCCAGAAATCCTGAAGGCACGGAGTAGTGGCCTGTGTGGTGTAGAAAAAGCGTTTCTCAAGGGATAGAACCCCCGCACACAATCCCTCGCAGACCACTCAGATCAAGAGAGAAGCTTGGCGAGTTGTGGGCTTGAAAACACTTCGTATGGCTGGGACATAGAAATCCAGGAACTTTTTTTTTTTCCTTTTACGTTTTATTTGTGCGAGTAATCGCTACGTTCTTGTGCTGCTCAAACTCACCACACCAAGATCAAGGGTAGCATGCTCCTCGGAGTGAGCCAGCCAGGCACCCCCAACCCAGGAGTTTCTTTACAGTTCCAAGGATAAGTGCAACCAGAGAGGCTTAGGAAAACCCTAAAACCTACCAGGGAGGCTCCTGCAGGGAGTGATGCAACCTTGGAAGCAACACATGACAATCCCCCCACAAGCCTCGGAAGCCGGCAGGGCTCTTGCCGGGAGGTGAGGACCTGGGGGGCCTCA